>CM037929.1:15579551-16779551 GCA_021346845.1 Apeltes quadracus | reverse complement strand
CGTTACCTCTGGCCCGGTAGGAGACCACAGCGACGGTGAGGTGGATCTCTCCCGGGTGCAGGTCCGGAGAGGAGCTGATGGAGTAGTAGCGAGGCTGCAGCAGGGGCAGCTGGGTGAGCAGCAGGGTGGAGGGCATCTGGATGGAGGGGAACTCCTCCAGCACCTCCACCAGCGTCGGGTTATTGTACCACTTCCACTCCTCGTACTCCTGCAAGCCCTGTGGTGCCACACGGGGGGGGAAGACGCGCTGGGGGTGACTACACGCTTACTTACGAGCCCGGAGCACTGAATGTACAATGACCAGAATCCTAACAGCAAAAGCACTTCAGGGCACTTGGCTTTCCAGCCTCGGTGCACTGATGGGGGCCCGTGGGGCTTTGGTTTGTTTAATTGAGACATCGCTAATAACCAATCAAACTAAATACACATCGACTATCCTGTCATGCTTGTTAGGGGAGAAAACATGATAAAACAAGCGAGAGTCAGAGATTTCCACCTGAATATAAATAACATAGAACATGATCTGCAGTGCTGAATTCAGACGCCTTCCATCTTCTCCTCTTGCCTTGGTGACAATAATCCGATGTATGAGCATATGAGTCACTGCTTGGCCTCAGCCAGCCTTTTTCCACACATTGACAAAAATGGGCAATGAATTGTGGGAGGCTCTGCAAGCGGGGTGGGGGGGGGGGGGGGGGGGGGGGTGTTCTGGGTTAGAGCGAAACTACGGCTTTAATTTGGCGCCAGCTCACTCCTGCTGTACATATTTCAGCTCAAGAGTAAATCAAATCGGCTTTCAGGCACAGAAAGCCGTCTCCCATATTTGATGGCAAACATGAGGAATGTGTTGGTTATGGCAGAGCCTCGAACACCTGGTGACACTTAATAGAACTCTGCTTTTGAACAGTGTTCCGGTAGAAAGTCAAAGAATGGCTGCACACATTCGCCCTCACAGGTGGCAAACCCAGAAAAAGAAGAGCGTATTTCTGGATGTAACCTACGCACCTACGCCATGAGCTCTCCGTGCCACAGCGGCAGCTCAATCATTCTGAAAAGGTCAGCGTTATTCGGGACGCCAAAGTCAAAAAGTGAATTCACCTTGCTGAGGAGCTCCAGTTTCTTTTTCTGTTTGTCGTTGGTCGCCAGGGCGGCAAACTGCTGCAGCAACACAGGGGTCGGTGGGGTGGTGATGTCCAAAAAGTATTGGAAGGCCTGGTAGATGGTGCAGGGAGGGATGCGAGTCTCATGTGTCCAGTTACTGATTACACCTGCAGAAAAGGAAGACTGTTACAGGCACCGATTTAGTTTCCACTCTTGGTTCTGTTGTTGTTGTTGTTAGCATCACTAGCCGCTAATGGGATCCAACCCCTTGGATCGAGTTTTGAAGAATGCGGACACATGCATTTCTAGGGCCATTGAAGACGACGGGAAGATTAATAAGCCGCCGACAACAATGGTTTCATCAGGCTCACATACTGTGTTGAAGAAACACTTTGCTTCACAGTCACAGGGAAATCAACACTTGTGTCACAACTGTTCAACCACACGCATCTTCTCCAAAACATTTCTGGGCATACAGTAGACACCTCCGTATGGACTTCGAGAGGGAGCGTTTCTCATTCATGTTTTGATTCAGACAGCTTGGTTGCGCTGCATTTTACCCAGTGCGGTGTTCCTCTCCTCCAGGAACTCCACTTTTACGATTTGATTGACCGGCGGAGCATCCTCCAGTTTATCCAGGAGCGCCGTCACGAGGTCCTCGTGGTTGCCGGGGAAGATGCCCAGATGGTCGCCGGGCTGGTAGGTCAACCTCTCGTGGTTGTTTGTGTGGAGGCGCACAAATATGGTGGAGCGACTGCAAGGACGAGATCAGGAGATTTCGGAGTTTCAGGGAACGTTGCCGTACAATTTTCAATCTGTTCCGTTGAGTTCACACAGCACGCTAAGCTGAGCACCAGATCAACTACGCTTACATTTCACAGGTTTACCAAAAACAGACCGAGAGGTAGCAGATCATTTTTTCATGCATCATTTGATACTCACTTGGATTTGGGACTTTGCAGGTTTTGAGATTCCAGCATGGTTGCTCCGTATACCTTCTTCTTGTGAACACAGTTGAATGCTATTGGCAGACAGACAAAACATGATTTCCTTTATTTAGTGACTGTTTGAACGCAATCTATGAATATGATTTTAGCAAAAGGAACAATTTAACATTTTGGAAATCCTACAAAAAATGTAATTCCTTACAGGGGCCATTGTGTTGTCTACCTGTGTATCTTAATGAGGGAAGGCTGAACAACAAACACCTCCCGCGCACATTACAGTTAAACAGCACCACAAACTGCTTCCTTTGAAATGACCAAATGTTAGTTTACCTTCTATGAGGGCCGGGGCCTCCACCGTGTAAGTCATGCGGAACTTGCTCTTCTTCCAGCTGCGGTCGTTGCTGATCAAGGAGTCGTTGGCCTTCTCGATGTTCACGTCATCGCCGACGCAGAACACATCACAGGCGGCCTTGACGCACAACAGCAGTGCCACGTTAGAGAACACAACCGTTCAAAACCACAATAAAGGACTCTCAAGCGACGGGAGAGGCCCTTCTGGTTTGATTTACATTGTTCTGGTGGCACAGAACTCAGACAGAAAGGCCTTGAACAATCGTATAGCCATTACAGCCAACAACGCCGCCCTGAAGCAGAGCACCCACCCCGTTCCCCCTTAGGTAAGAACCCTTTGCTCGGTCAGCACTTTTGCGCTGTTGTCTCTCTCAACACTGTTTGTTTCTAGTCGCTAAGCGAAGTCGCGCGGAGGCAACAAATGTGCTCTGAATTTCTAATGGAGCTGCTTTGAATGAACGAAAGAAAAGGTTGCGTGCCCACTCCAAGGAACGCAGCACGACGTTGATAGCTAAAAGCAAGCCAAAAAGGAAACAGACCTTAAAAACCTTCTTGGCCCAGGTTCTGAATGACTCCTCCTGGCCACACAGCTCGTCTCCTTCCCCCATGCGTAGGATGCGCTCCCCCCCGAGCTCTTCAAACAGCGTGTCCATAGCGTGGGCAAAGGCGCAGAAGTGTGGGTAGGCCCTGGAGCCCAGGCCAAACACTGAAAACCTTACAAAAAAAATAAAAATAAAAAGACCGTGAGAAGCGCAGGTAACGGTAGCGATGCATAAAAGAACAAACAATCATTGGCAAAGCCTCGCCACCGAGTCCACCTTAGCCGCGTGCCCCTTCTTCCCCATCGAAAATCAGACACGTCAACACTTTGAGCGGTCAGATTTTGGTGTCGCTGCTCAAAGCGCTCAACTCACTTCAGTTTTGAGTTTGACAGTTTTTGAGGCCCCTTCTTCTTTAACAGGTCAGCAAACTCTCCACTGCAATAAGATGTGTTATCCCAAGACGGAGTTACACGGTCAATGGTAAGGATTTAAATTAAATTCATCAACAAAAAGTTCAGCCAAAACCATATCTGTATTAGCATTTAAGATGAAACAATCTCACCTTATGTCCTGCAGACTATCCCTTGTGATACCAAAAATGACAAATTTGTATTTATTTTGTTGACCACGGTATTATTTGCATGATGTCGGACTGAATTCATCAGATAAATCCAATCAGTCTCTCACGGTACGTCTCTTCGGATTCATTTGGTTTACCTGACGTTAGCGAGCGGTCCGGTGCTCTCAAAGTTAATCTTGACCTCTGGCTCGTCGCTGGAGGACTTGCGAGTGTCAGAGTAGGAGGACACGCTGTTGAAACGGACCTTGTAGCTCCTGAGCGGGGGTTTGAGGGTGAAAGCAGGAGGGATGAGACGCCGTAACTCGAGGGTGCATAACTCGAACGCAGGTAAACTCACTTCCTGTCTTCCGTGTTGGACGTCGGGTGGCGCATCTCCATCAACGCGGCTCCAAATTTCTACGGCGGTCGGAACAAAGCCGTCAGTAACGCGTCCCCCCTCAACCCCCCGTGACTGACGTCGTCAACTGGAGCGGATCATCTCACACGTACATACCTCTCCGTTTTCCGGTGGATCGCCATTGCCGAACGTGCTGGTCACCATCAGCACCAGCGTCTCGTGCTCCAGGTCCACCACGTCGTAATCGTCCATCGATATGACCTGCAGAGACGTCGCGGAAAGACACAGCGCTTAGATCGTGTGTATTCCGCTCCTGGTCTCACGCGACGGAGGACCCTCGACCCTAACAAGATGAGAACATGCCCCGCAGGGAGAGCACAGAGTGGATGATTGAAGGCAAGCGCGTTTCTCCCTCTCGCTCGCTCTCCTTTTTTGATTCTCTAAACAGATTAGCACAGCCGGGGCCGCTTCGGGATCTCGTCTTAAGCTACCGTGCGCTTCTTAGCCGCTTGTGACAGAGGACACACTTACTTCCTCTGGCCGCCTGTACTCAGCTACAAGCTGCCTGGCTGGGACGGGGGGGGGATCATAGGAATGATTATGTCTTTTCAAGTCTTCCTTTTTTCAAGCTTGTGTCCGACTTTGATGCAAGATGATGCAAGGCGGGAGCAAGGATACCTTTGCGTCGAACGCGTGCTGGAAGATTTCACAGAGGGTTTTGGCGTAATCTTGCGATTTGCCCGTCTCCGTCGCGAACAGTATGGTGGCTTTCACCCTCTTGGCCATGGCCTGGCCCATGAGCTTGGCCGAAAACTTCACAGCCCTGCAGAGGCGAAGAGAGAGAGACAGTGAGAATCAGGTAAAGGAGAAAAAAACAAACAAACACAAGGACAAATTGTCAAGAATGTTTATTTGCATTTAGATTCCAATTTCTTTTTTGGTCGATATTTCAGAAAGGAGTCCAAATTCTTCAAACCTTCAACAGAAGAGACTATTCATGTGCAATTCGCCGGGGGAACTAGAAGAATGAATAGTCTCTTTCCGCGGCACACGGCTCTGACTTGCCCCCTCGCACTCAGTGGTCGACCTTTGCCGCCGCAGTCTTTCATTTTAGTTTTAAAAATTTGGAATGGGGGGGATAGTCTGGAAACAATAGCATCTTTTTTCCCCCGTAGTTATCCAGGGAGGGGAGGTGATTCCCTCCAGCTGGTGGCATCGAGGTAGGGGATGGATGGCAATCGTTTACCCAGGTCGTCACATCCTCGGGGCAATTATATATTAACGGAGCGGCAGCGTGCGCGCACACTGACGCGGCTTTGATTACTCCCTGAGGGGTTGATTGAACGAATTTCAACTCTCACTACAACAGCCTCCTTCCTGTCTGTCTACCTTTCGTCTTTGGAAAGTGATTACTATGCAAACATCCCCCAGTGAATCATCTTTGACATTTAAGAGTGCAATTCAACCTTGACTCTATCAACGCAGGGGAGACGAGAAGACGAATCCCAAATACCACAAGAAGCGTGCAGCGTTTCCCGCCAAAATATGGCCGCCTGACTCACTTGGCAAGCTTCTTGAATCCGATGGCTCTCTTCTTAGTGGGCGTTCCATTGAGTCCTTTCCACACGTGGGTATTCCAGGGATCAGACTTGTCGCATATGGGACAAGAAAATAAAAAGATCAGAGGTCGCGTTTGTTTAACTTAAATATCTTTACCACGTAACCGAGACATCATCTGCGCTACAAAGAAGCTGCAATTCACAATTTGCTGTACAAACATTTCTTTTAACGTGCTGTACCAGCACGTAATGAGTTCCAGCTTTAATTTACTTTAATGCCTTTCTTTATTATAACCGGTCGGCTGTACATAAGTGAATGTCTAGAACTGCGGAGGCGCCCTCTGACAAATTTAAATTGCGTTGCAGACTATTTAAGTTAATGTGTGTACATATAGTGTCATCGCTTACCGTTTTACAGCAAACACAACCGGAGGCAAAAACAAGGCAACGCTCCAACTGAGCAGACGCGCTTGAAGTCTTTCTGTACCGCTGCCTCTTACCTGGTACTCGAAGGACGGGGTGAGGCGGTAGTTGAGCATTTCTTGGTGGAAAACCGGGGTGATGCTTCCCGACATGGGGGGCACGATCCACACCCAGTCCCCCGGACAGCCACCTCGCACCCGGTACTCGTTCTCCATGTGCTTCATGAAGGACTCCGTGGCCGAGTGGTGGTCTACGATGGTCACTTTGCAGGTCTAGAAATGGAGGAAACAGAATTATAATGGTCACAGCAGTAGGACGGAAAAAAAAGGGGCACAAAATGCAGTTTTCTAGTTAATTTATTCACAAATACATTAATGCGAATCATTTGTGTTTGCTTACGTTGGACGCAGCTCCCTACTAGGCACTAGAGACAAATACAATTTTGCATCAATATTTTGGCATCAATTAGAAGGTTTGGAACCTATTGACTGTCCAAATGGACTGACTGCAGTGCGGAAGTCGTGTCCCTTGCTGTCGGATGGCGAAAGCTTTTTTTTCAAAACGTTAAAAAAAACACTTTCATCCCTTTTATCTGCACACATCAAATGCATTTCTGTCCCGTTCGTCTTGAGGCTCTGGTATTTGCAAAAGTCTTTGATCACACATGGGAAGAAATTTGCAGTCGGGTAACGTTATATAAAATGTTGTGATGGAATCCATGTCGAGGGGAGCTCTTATGGCGGATGAAGCGACAGGAGTTTGTGGGGAAGTAACGATTTTGTGACGCGTTTCAAATTACAATCGTCCGTTTTGAATCCTTCCTTTAAAAATACGACCACATGAAAAAAGGTGTTCCTACCTGGAAACTGTAGAGAACAGCGATGTTGATCTCCACCAGAGCCTGGTCTTTCCAAAGGGACGAGGTCTTCCTGGTGTCCAGGGCCATCCTGTTAGCAACTTCCTACACGACATACAGGAGGACCATTACGACAGTGCTGCAATGAAAGGTCTCATTCCGGTATTTTACACGCATGCAACAGGCGACGACTCTCGGAAGAAGCAGCAGAAATTGTTTTCTCCACATTCCTAATAAATCTGTCATCTTTGTGCCATTAAGGTGATCAATCTTTGAAATCAACAAAGTTAAATCTTGTTTTGGGCCTCGGGTGTTGGAGTTAAGGGGCCTTGAATGCTCTTCATAATAGAGCCACTCTGGAAGATTTTCAAAGAATGCGATTGCACAAATGACAATTGGGCACATCTTTGGCATGTTAATCAAATCAACAATGCATAATTCATGTTGATCAGCGTTTGTTACGAACCACACGGGGCCTATAAGTGCTGTTAATCAAGTCTTCTTTTGTCGTCGTCGTCTTTGGGCATAGTTAGAAGCACAATAGCATTCTGATTGGCACAACCTCCAGCATGTTGTAGCGGGAGCTGTCGCAGAAGTCCCTCACGCCGATCTCCGTGCCCATGTACCAGCCGCTGAAAGGGCAGCAGGTGAACTCCAGACCCCCGATCTCCAGCAGCATGTTGGACACCGCCGGCAGGCCGTACCACTTCAGGTCCAGGTCCTTGAACCACTCGTACCTGGGCGGAGCAAACGGGAGGAGTGACCTGGGGGATCGGACGGCTTTATTCCCCCCCCCCCTCAACATTTTGCACAGTCATTAACCACAACAACGTGCGGCTGCCGTTTGGAGAGCAAATATTTACTCCCGAAAGATACAACAATCAATTTTTAAAACTGCAGCCAAAAACAACATTAACACAGAGACACCACTTTTGATGGCGTTTCAGAGCTGGACGCAGCCGACAGGACCTCAATCCATCTCCCAGTACCCCCCCCCCCCCAACCCACCTAGCCCCCCTCTACCGGGGTAGATAACATTGCTTTCAGCGTGTTATTTTCAGCGATGGGTCCAACGTCGAAATGACGACACCGTTGGTGGTCGAGGCCTGTGCCAAGCTGCTCCCAGAGCCGAGCAAGAGAAGCCAATTTTGCTTTTTTCGGTTGGGGGGGGGGAAATCAGTAAGTCGGGGGACTCTGAAAAGCTCGGATGTGGAGCAGTCGTACCAGATTCTTTAGCGCTATTATGGGTATTAGATCAAGCAGCTTAATGCTTAAGATCTCAAGGGCGCTGCAGGCTTTCTTCGGTCTCCACCAAAGTCAGATAGAAGTTGTCTCGGACGAGAAGTGAACGCGAGAATAAAAATTAAAAAAAATTATAATAAAAAGAATCTTGCAAGCTCCCTCAAGAGCCCCGTGGTTACCGCAAAAGCCGGCGGAGCAACAGACAAGTGCTGGCTGTGCCTTCTGGCAACATGCAGCACAGTTGGAATGCGACAACAACCCAATCGGACTCCTTGGCTGAAACGGCGCCCCATTGTTCAAGTGTTGTGCAGAGATGCGCGAGTGGGCGGATGTCTCCTTTTCTATGCATTATTCCCTTTCCCCCACTTTTTGTGCATCGCCCCTCGCTCTTGTTGTTTGGCCCCATTCCGCAAGGCGTCACTCACTTGGGGTGCGTGATCGGCACCTCCAGGACGAGGTCTTCGGGGATCTCAAACAGCTCGGGGTCGTTCCCGCTGGCTTGCAGCAGGAGGGGCAGCACATCGAAACGGCCCTTCGGCGCTTTCCAACCGAGCTTCATGCAGATCTGATGACAAAAGTCAACGCTCGAGCGGAGTGCAAACAGGACAATTGATTTTTTTTTTTTTTTAATTTTACACGTAAACACATGCAGGCCCGCTCGCGTACTTCGGTGAATTCCACGTTAGCAGGGTCTCCATGGATGTGGTCGTCGGGCTGTCTGTAGCCCGCGTAACGAATCAGCTGATTGTTCCACACCCGAAAGTCATGCTTGCCATCTGTCCTCTGAGGAAATATGGTGATGGCCGACCTACGAGAGAAAGACAAAAACCACTCAATAAATGTCTACTGTAGATATTAAGACCAATCTTATACCTGGAAACATTGAGAATGACAGAATGAGATACCTGAACTGTGCCTCAGCCGATTTTTAGCAAGTTAATCTGATTGTTTAACAAAAGACAGGAGTTTTTCGTGCACTGAATTCAGATTGGGATTTTTTTCTAGTAAAATGTTTTTTTCCAGACCAGCGTCTGAAACATTCCATCGACAACCATATTCTAAAGTCGTTTTAACAGAGCATCTTCATGATTTATCTTAAAAAGGATTTATGACATGCAAATGATCAGATTTGATAAGATAATGTATCACTTTCCTTTTCAAACACGACGTTTTGCAAAACTAATACAAAACCTAATTGCCTTAACAAAAGTAATTAACCATCTATTAGTTTAAATGTGTACCCTTTTCACCCGAGGCGACCCGGACTTAAGCAGTAAATGACGGCGCAACAAAGCGTGTGAGAATATCTAAGCACATCAATCAGCAGGATCTCCACCAGATGGTTGGCACCGCACGCGTAATCCGCCCCAAAGGCATTTTCAATCAAGCCACGACTCGTAGCGTCTACCTTTAGTCACATCTCCGTGGCGTTTTAAAAAAGCCATGGAAGAAAAAAAAAAAAAATGTTAATGCTGCTAAGCTGGTTGTAAGTCCCTGAGGAGGGTCGGCAGCTGGTGTGAATCTGGGCCACTCGCACCGGCAGTCTACATCTGCAACAAACAGTCCCGATCACGTCAACGTCCGGTCCCTGCGAGCCGACGTTTCATTTCACTGTCACCGTTTACAAAAAAACACGTCCGTGGGGGTATTGGTGGCAAATGCCTGAATGAAGTACACAGCGTTGTATTCAGTTTTCCCAGACACGGGTAAAACATTATACAAAGGGTTACGTCCAATTGACAAATGCTTTATGAAGTAATACCACATCATGCACAGCATTAGTTTCATAGCTGTTATCTCGTTTGAAAATGGGAAATCAAGTAAAACCGTGGCAATTTTCTTCCAGGATAATCTCCCACTTACACATTTACTGCACTGTAGCACTGCACAAGAAAACAACCCACTCGGGTTCTGACAAAGACATCTGTTTTTTGAAAAAATAACAGATGATTCGAAAAAGGCAAAAGGATTACAGAAAGCCTCGCAAACATGTTGCCATATTTATATTTTAGATTCCCGTTATTATTCGTGTTAAAAGCTGCCAAACCCGAGCGAGGAGGTCCTGCCGACTCGACAATAAGGCGCGTCCGGGTTTTCCCGCCACAGGCCGGGCCCAGAGCAGTGATGAGCTAGGAGCTATCCATCCTCCAAGAAGCAAGCACGAGGTGCCACATGTGATTAACACTTGGCAGAGAGACACAGAGAGAGAGAGAGAGAGAGACACAGAGAGAGGTGCAGGTCTGACAAAGGAGCGCTCCTTATCCAGGTGTGCCCAGTTGTCAAAGAGGCCACCGATCGGTGCCAAGACACCCAGACGGAAAGACAGGCAGCAGATAAGCGTCCGACAGAGCGGGAAGAGACCGACAGATGGGGCGCAGGGTCAAGTCGGGGTGGTCGGCGACGCGGGGGGGGCGAGGGGGGGTGATGAGATGCGCGCAGCGACAGATGGCGAAGGCGCAGCGCGTGTGGCGACACGGGCAGAGATTGAACAAAAAGAAAAAAAAAAAAAAAAAAACGCTGCAAGGAAGCGAGACAAACAAGTCGAGGTGTGTGTGTGCGTTTGTCGATTCTTTTTGCGTCCTCACCTCAGATTGCCTTTGTTGGTGGCGTACTTGATGTGGTTGCAGATGTAGTTGTACATTCCGTGAGCGGTTGTGCAGTCTCTAGCATCAAACACCTGGGAAGCGAATGTGAAAAAAAGATGCCTTTTGAATAAAACAATTGGGTAAATATACTTCAGATTCAAATATAGATGTATATTGACATACAAAGTGGAAGGCCACATGCTACATATCACCTGTAGTTTGGACCACTGGATCCGGCCGACGCAACGAGCGGCGTTCCTCCAGGCGTGCTTGGCCCCGTAAATCAGCTCGGTGTCCTTCAGCTGGTAGGTTCCTGAAGCTTCGATCTCCTTGGTGGCCTCGTCCAGCCTGTCCACGTGGGCCTTGGAGCCAAACCTGCAGGCGGGGACACACACACACACACACACACACACACACACACACACACACACACACACACACACACACACACACACACACACACACACACACACACACACACACACACACACACACACACACACACACACACACGCCGCTTAACGTCGTCGGCGCGGCGGGAAAGAAGCGTAACCGTCAACTCTGCGGCCGGAGAAGGGCGGGCTCACCTTTTGATGGAGGTGTAGTACTGGTCTATGAAGTCGGTGGCCAGCGGGAGAAGCTCCTCTTTGGTTCGGACCTCGTCTGGTTTGCGGACGTGCTGGTTGGGCATCATCACAGAGCCCAGGCACACATTTTCAGAGCAGATTGGCAGCTGCAGAGACAAAAAAAGAAAGAGGGATTTTAGGTTATCGAGTCTCACGTAGAGGCAATGTGGAAGAACAACACCAGCGGAACGCATCCCGTTGGCTTCCTGGGCGTCCAGGCCGGAGGATTCACTCACTTCCTGCATCCTTGTGTGTTCTGATTGGACGGAAGATTTAGGAGACACGGCGAACTTCATTCACCAAAAGTCATCACATTAGCGATCCTTCGGGATTCACTGACTAAATATTACGAACCAGATGGAAATTCTTGAATTAAAACATGCAAATAGAATCGTTCAAAAGATAATTAAAAAAAACCATCAATGTTTCCTCCTCTGTTTTTGGCTGTTCTGTGTAAAGATATTCACCTGTTAAAAGATGACACTGCTTTCCATCACATATACACATTTAACAAGTTAAGTGATTTCCAGCTTTCATCATGATGCGGGTCACTCGGTCCACGTTTCTGCCGCGAGTTCCGTTCTGTGAAGGCATCATAATCACAGTGTGACCATCTCTCATTATTCGTCTCCCACGCCGGCCTGCACGCAGTGCAAGTGAACGAGCGCGTCCGTGAGTCACGGATCGGTTAAGAGAGGAACCGCAGAAAACACGAAACGCTGACAGATGAAGTGGGGAGAACTGCTCATCGCCCAGGGCGACCTTGTGTGGTCAGCGCAGCATGATTGGAGTTGAAGTCGGCTGTCACTTCGCTTTGCCTAAATGCCTTCAACCAGCTCGCGGAGGGACGGGGGCGAGCGAGAGCAGATGACACGAACGATGGCGGAAGAGGAAATGTGACACTGACCCCGGCGCTGCTAAAATTGGCTCGCCGCGCTGAGCCGCACACTTTGGACTGTCCAAACACTGGAGACGCAGACCGGCAGAGAAGACTTTAAAAAAAAGGAATAATAAAATCACAGCAGTCTAAACAACAAGGACGGGGAAGCAAATCGGAATGAGATCATATGGAATGAAAAAACAGAAATAAAGGGGGCTATTTACGAAGGAAAGAGGAAGCTAGGATAGGATAATTGACAAGGGAGGACAACAAAGCGGGGACAGAAGAACATAGTAAGAGGTGACAGAGTGAAAGAGGGAAAGTGGATGAGTGGGGAGCGTTAAAAATAAAACAACAAAAAAAAAAAGGCCTCGCTCGTGCTCCAGCACGTCCGCTCATCATGCCGCTCTGGGCATTCATGCCAGCCAGCTGTCCTTTTTAGAAAGAGACGGATCATCCTCCAGATACGGCAGCGTCTGCGATTTATAACTAAATCTGAAGATGCCATTACGGGGCCCATTCATTGGGATGCGAGGCCCGTGTCCGATAAGTCACCGGCGTAATTAGGCGGCCGCTCGCGGCTCACGGATGGCGGCTGCATTTTGGGGGGGGGGGGGGGTGAATGCTTAAGTGGCGGCGCTCACCTTGTGCTCGCCGACTAGGAAGAGAAGCCTCGGGCTGCATGATAAAACCGAAAGATTAACGAAGAACGCCGCCCACCCATCCCCACAGAGCAATTCTTCTAGCAAATTCTTTAGCTTTTAGAATAGTTGAGAAAAAAACAAAAAAAAAAAAAAAAAAAAACCACAGCAGTTATTCGCCAGGAGAAGCACGACGTTCCATCCAGTTAATGGCACGCTTCCATTCAACAGACAAAGCCCTGCAGTGGTCGTGTCCTTTGGAGTGATTTAAAAAGCATTTGCCCCATGAAAGGCGGGAAAATTAAGCAACAGAAAATGCAAAATACTCGCATGCCGAGTGCAGCGTTACCTTTGTCAAGGTTAAAAGGAGTAATGATGCCTGCCTCCTTGGCCTCGGTTTGACCCTCCAAGGATCGATGACGGGTAAAGAGATGCAACACACTCTTTGTATTACGTGCAATAGAAGGATTTATCGTTTCCAAACCCCCCCCCTGCTGTCTCGCTGAACAGTACCGAGCCGAATCAGGCGACATCTCTCTCTGACGTACGTTCGGTTAGTGAAAAGCAGCCGCTCGGGGCTTCGAGCTACTTGACTTGCAAATGATGTGTTGGGAAGTCTCCATGCTAAATATCTCCAGTCGACCGAGGATGACTGATCATCATCAGTGCAGTTAAGACGCGAGTGAAGCCACATCTGTAACCTTTGGTAGAAAAAAAAAAAAGAGCCTTCTGCCTGCCATTTGTTGGTTTCGTTATTATGTGAAGTCACGTTGGCCTGAGACTTATGCCTCGGAGGTGGGAAGGGGGGGGGGGGGTAAAAGACAAAGTAAACGCTGCAGCCGGTGGCCTCATCCAACCGCTGATTGAGCCCATTGGCGCCTCACCTTGCTGGAGCTGTGGTGGAGCGTGTCGCTGTAGACGGTGCCGGTCTCCCAGTTCTTGATCTTGATGAAGCGGGGGCATTTGGAGGGGCTGCCGTTCTGCAGCGACTTGGGGGGCGAAGTCCTGCCCTGAGCCGGCGGCTGGAAAGAGCGCAAAGACAATTAAGGGGGATCTCGGAGTTCTACAAGCGAGAGGCTCTTTCTGTGGAACAACAGCTATTCTTTTCTCGAGGGAAAAATCTGGTTTGTCCTCAAGTCTCATGAAAAGTAGCATGAAAAGAAACTACTTACTATTATCTCTGCGCTCCCATTAGTCCCCCCACACTCCAGGATAAAGGCAATCAACTTTTAACAGCAGGTTAATGGCAAACTAACGCGAGGCTCACTGGGTTTCCAGTAACGTAGCTAACGAATCGAAATAAAGCCGATTGAGGATTCTGATTGACTTGCAATTTAACCCCCTGAAGGGGCCTGAAAGTGTTCCAGGAAAATAGCACAAAGTAATCAATGCCACCCCTCGGGCGCCCTTTCATCGCCTCTCGGGGCATTGTTAAACGCACATCGACACGATCACCATCCTGGCGAGGGGGTGGAGGGGTGGGGGGGGGTGGGGCGGGGAAATAGCAGCAGAGGCGCGCCGGTCGGGTCTCGTTGTCATTTTGCATCCTCCCAAACAGCAGAGAGGAACGATCCAGTGCAGAGGTCAAAGAGCTCAGGTATTTCAGAGCTCAGGTTCATGCTCCCGTAGCCGCCGGGCTCACCGACTGGCGGCCACGCAGACACGACGCGTTATCGCCGAGGTCACGGGTCGTGGACAAAGTGAAAGATCACCGGGCCGGAAGGAGCGCTCAGGCCGACGGGTAAAGAGAACCAGACCAGAAGCCATGGCCGTTAGGGTTAGGTCTGAGAAGGGTCACGTTTCTATTAATGCCAAACACCGTTTTCAGAACAGCCTTAAAATGTCACTTTTTTCTTTATTCAAGTGTATTTGATGTAAATTCAAAATGTCTAGTCGACAGCTTTTTTTTAGCTATTAAATGATGCATGTTTAATTAAAAAAAATAGTATTTCAGAGTTAAACTGCAACTGCAACATAAAAGTGTGTACGTAGACCACACACATACACACTCGTAAAATCCCATGATGCATCATTCATCGGGCCGAATTGTTAGGAAATAGGTGTGGATGCAACAGAGGGGCGCATCCATTATGCAGGAAACGGAGCTAATTGAAGCTAATCTGATGAAGATGATTTCATAACATCATAGAATGACAAAAGACGTTCTGGTAAATGCAGTTGGACAGCAAAAGTTCTTCTTTCGCCCATCAATTAAAACTTCTGATTGGAAATGTTGGTAATGAGTCCAAGACAAAAGGGTTGACTGGAAAATAATACAGCAAGATTTATTGCCTCAGAAATGGAAATAAATGATAGTGATTAAATATTCATGGACATTTATGGTTGGACATCTGGCGACTCATTCAGTGGCGATTAAATCACTGCTCGGAAGAAAACGGGGGCACAGAGGCATATTCTGCCATTCAACAAGTCGTCAAAAAAAAGTGGCTTCTCCAGAGCCCTCATAGAACATTCTGCCACCTTTGCGACACGCTTATGAATCATTTAATTAATGACAGGATTAGCAGCTCAAACTGACGGCACTGCTACGACGCTGCGCTCTCAAGTGTCGGGCTGGAGTCTATCAAATTAAACACTTTGCGATGATCCCTCAAAGTTAGCGTCTGTGTCTGGCAAAACGCCTGCAGGGGAAGGTCTCGCTGCATGAGTCAGTATACGCATGCACATACCGGACAGATACATAGACACAAAGCAGACACACACACAAACGCACAAATGCACCCATACCGCCTCGGAAACACACGCTTCTAAAAGCACACTTTTCCTCAGTCCGAGCACGCAGCTGCAGGAAAGACGCATTAACTACGTCTAACACAGACATACATCTGCTGCCCACAATGTGTCGCCGCCCCCAGCCCGCCTTTTACCAAACACACACACCAATATTCTCACAAAGGCACATTAGGACGGATGAGCGGCTGCAACGTATTCATCAGGCATCCCTGGCATGTTTGGGCCCCCGTCCGGTCCCATCGATTAGGCACCGTCACAATAACGTGCGCAGACACTTCGAACTGTGACCAGACCCTGCTGTGTGGAAGCTGGATTTAAGGCTGCACCAGCCCCTTCCCCCAACCCCTGCCGACATGTGGACGGATCTGATGCCTAGGTGATGGGATCTTAAGCAAAGGCTTTACTTCCATGTGCAAAGAAGCAACACAGATGTGCATGCTCAGGATCTGAGGGCGTGAACAGGGCCGGTAACAGTGTGGATTATTGTACAGGTCTAAAAAAAAAAAAAAAAAAAACTTACAAGGGCTGAACATGAGTTTCATTTTACCTGGTCAGCGTCAGCGTTGTGGAGCTCCTCCGGCATGTTTTCCGGCATTCTGTTATCCGACGCCAGCTGAGGAGACGTGCCATTTCCCACGCCAAGGTCCCTAGAGGTTATACACACAAGTCTCTGTCAGGTGTGTGTGTGTGTGTGTGTGTACGCTCACATCAGGTGCATAACAGCTCTTTCCTAAAAATCCAACCCCCCCCACCCACCACTTTCCACCAGCTTTACAAATGAATAAACCATGGGCTTGTATACTGTGCACACCCACACCGGTGTTGTCTCCGTTTGGGCCTGCGTTGTGTGTAGACGGAGCTTGGTTAGCGTTGTGAAGGAAATCCCGTTTTTCCCCATGTGAACCGGTGCCGCAGTGGGACGACTTGCTCGCGCAGGTCACATCCCGAATGATTTCCCTATGCAGCCGGTCTGTGGGCGTCACTCATAAGAACTCAAGAAGAAACCCCGAGTGACGAGGGTAAGACGGATACCTTATGGTTTATTTCAACGCACGTTTCATTCACAGCAGCTGCGGCTCAACGAGCAAAGATGTGATATCAAGTGTAAGAGGTCTCACTCTTGAGGTGATCCAAAGAGCCTGAAGGAGAGGCAGGGGGGAGGGCCTCAGAAACCCATCAGCGTTTGATTTTAAGCCTGAATCTCTTTGTTGCCACATTCTGCGCGAACATACTCATCCCGAGAATTCAGAGGCCGAGTTTAGTCACACAGAAACTGGGAGAGAAGTTGCTTGCGTCATTTATCATTGTGAGTTTGTAAACCGCTTCAGCTCTGAAAAACCAGAATTGAATTTTGCAGGTTTACACCAAATTTAGTAAAAGGCCTAGCAAGACGTTGCCTTTCATGCTTTTCCAAGCACACGTCTTTCTAGAATTCAATGGATATGAAAATGCATTCATGAAAGACGATGTCAAGAGACGGTGGCCTCAATTCGATTTTCGATTGGTCGGGTATAATAGACAGATAACGGAGACGTCAATATCAAGAGTATGCTGTGCAGACCATTAAGAGTCGGGGATGGATTATTGGCTCAGGCAGCGACGCCTTATCACAAACTCCAGCCAATCTAAATCGCAAAATGAGTGAGTCTAAATGTTGATAAAGGAGACCTGAGAACGGAATTGTTGCCGACTTGCACAAACAAGAGGCACGTTTCTCTCTTTTGTAAGCTGATAATGGAGGGTCTAATGACAACTGCGAGATAAGCTTTGTGTCAGAGACTACTGATTGGGGTCTGCTGTGTCATATTATTTTGGGAAGTGACATCAACACCAATGAAGCGAGGACAACGGTCTATCGCAATATATTTATAATGGAGCTGCAGCGTCAAACTACGTCAGATTGCAACAACATTTTGATCCGTGGGAGTCGCTTGGTCATCAAAACCAATCTGAGCCCAAAATGCACTCAAAACGGGGGAAAGGTATATTTGACATTTGAAAAATGATCGGTAAGCTGGGTAGTTTGTTGAAAGCAGTTTATACGGATAGGAATAATGCTGTAGCCCCATTAATAGAAGAATATCAACTGAAATGCTGGGACTGTAATTATTTGGCACTGAACACTGAGTCATATTAGGTTGCTAATAAAATGCAGCTGGGTCAGGTAGTATAGAGAGAGCAGAGCAGAGAGAGTAGGGGACACTTCCTTTCAATCAGAGGACCAGGTGCAGGCTTTTTTTTTGTGCGAGCCACTAACCACATTGTCGGCGGGTCCTTGACTTGAATTGCAATGTTATTTCTACAAAAGGCTCTAACTCCAACCTGCACTTTGATGAGGGTGCACACACACACACACACACAAAAGACACTAACTGAGAGATCTGTGAGGTATGATCACAAATTACCAGGCCACTTGGATCTCGGCATCTCTTCTCCCCGCGTTCCTCTGGCCTTCTCCGTTGATCTCCTTCTTGCTGTTTTTGATGAGGCGAAGCACGGGTTCGATCTCCCTCAGCAGCTCGTTGTTCTCCTCCTGGCCGTTGCACAGGAGACCCCCGCGGCCGCCGTCCCTCATCAGCAGCGGGTCCTGGCCCTGCACGCCTCCCTTCTGCAGGAGGGACTGGGTAATGGATGGAGAGGACAGGTTCTCGATGGCCCTCAGCTGGGGCTCCTTGTTGACCTGCTGCTGCTGCCCCGGGCTGAATGGGCTGAAAGGGGCGCAGTGCTCGTAGGACTTAGAAGGTGGGATGGTGGGACGCGTGACCCTAACCGTGCGTTGGCGGCCGTCCGCGGACAGGGTGGTCTCCAGGTGGGTGGTGAAGCCCTCAGGCCCACGCAGGATCAGCACGGCGTGGCTTTCGGGCGACACGTTCTTCAGCGTCTCCAGGGCCCGCTCATAGGACAGCTCCACCAGGGGCTTGTTGTTGACTGCCAAGATGATGTCGCCCACCTGCACCAGGCCGCACTCCTCCGCCGCGCCGCCGCGGATGAGGTCGGACACGATGACGGGCGGCTTGGAGACCCTCTGCTTCACCAGGAAGCCCAGTCCGCCGACCTTCCTCTTGAAAAGACGCACCGAGATGATGTTGGGCTGCAGCTGGCACACCGTGGGCTCCGACTCCTGCATGGTGGCTGTGTGTGTGTCTGTGTGTGTGGTTGAGACTGTGTGTGTGTGAGAATATCAGTGTCCCCAGGGATGTTTCTGCAAAGCAACAGAAGGAAGAAGCCAAATTAGTGTTGATTTAACGCAAGTCAAAGACGATGCGCGAGTCATTGAAGCAGAGTATCGTATTACACAGATCATGAAGTGCTGTTGAGTTACGGATGCAAAATATCGCTGTGAATACTTATATTTTCCAAAGAACTGCTCAAACCTCTGCACCCTTGATGTCGGCATATCATTGACTAAACACTGTTTCAAAGTGCAATGTTCTCAATGCAAATATGGGCTACAGTAAATGGAACAGCAAGAATCCTGATAGCTGCCCACACAATTTCCATTTTAAGAGACAGTTTATTAAACATTCTTTTAACTTATTTAACGGATGAAGATTAAGATATCAAAACTGACCTCATTTTCTATTTAGAAGAACACCGGTTTGACGCCCCTCCCCAACCTGCATCCATGATGTTGTTTTATTTGGGCATTGGGCAGAATTTAGTCATTTATATTTTATACTTGCATTCTGCACGTTTGGGCTCTGCACTTTTAGAGCTATATACTATGCATCCCTAGGGGGGAATGTGTTTGTATCATCAGGCACAGTAAGATTAAAATAATGCTCAGTAAAAAAAAAACAGTATTATTACATTGTGGCAACTTTAATCTATTGCACCTCTGGTTTTGCACACGCAGAAGAGGAATGAGAGTGCCAGACGCTATGAGAAAACGTTTACCATTCTTTGATGCACAAGCGTGTTACTTGTTTTTTAAGTGGTGGCATCTGGCGTGTGGGCGGCATCGCCTTGGAATATAACTACGTTTAAAAAAAAAAGACCAAAAAACAGTAACGCAGTTCTAGACTTTTGAGAAATGTTATGTGACACAATGGAAGAAAAAGAAAGAATTGGGGAATTTATGAATGAAACTGAGCAAGAGGGGAGAGAAGAGGAGGGGGGGGGGGGGCAGACTGCTTTGGCACACACCATCAAGCTGGCAATGTCAAGGTCTGAAATCAAATCATCTCAACTAAATGTGTGACATATCTAAAGATATATATCTTTTAAAACCTGTTGAAATACAGCTGCACAGGTGTTTAACCACTGATGACGTCAGCGGTGAGCAATCATTCAGATCATGTTCTCCTATAGTTCTGCATTGCTCCACTGGGTCACAGCTCTTCATTCACAGCCCAGGGCCACACCTGTGCCACGCCCGCTGGGATTGCCCCGCCCTGCGGGAGCTGGTCCGCGTGGTGCTGCGCGGGAAAGCATTCAGCACCAAGGTCAGCGCCCCCTCTGAATGCGGCCAGATCGCACAATGTGAACCTCGGTGGCATCGCTCGACTTGCATCGTTTTTCTTCATTCAGCATAGGGAGGGAGGGGGGGGGGCGGGGGGAGGTGAGGGGGGGATGAGAGGGACGGGGGGGCGATGTGTGACGTCTCTGCAATTTTAAATCCAATTCCCACAGAGCCCGTTGAGCGGCCGCTGACTTGCCTTTGCGATCTTTAACCGTTGGAAAAATGATATGAGTGAGTGAACTGCCCTGGGGGGCTCCGGAATAACTTGTGCGCGTCGCTTTAATCCTCGCTCTTTGTAGTGGCACCCTACGAAGGTGGGAAATTGCCAATAACGGATGTGACTATTGATGGGCGAAGTGCGCTCTGATAATGATTAAAGCGCATTTCTTTCCGATCTGGCAACGTCGTCTATTATAATGCCATTAAAAAAGCAGGTAATTAACTGGTAATTAAAAACTGGTAAATAAACTCGTTTTGCAGCTTTGGAGCTTTAGGGATGCTCACGCGGTGGTTAAATAAATGTGTCTTTATAATAATAAAAACGTGTTGTCATTACGGTTGCTTTTTTTTGTAATACGACAGTGCACAGGTTTGCCAGGCGATCTAACAGGTGGAGCTCGAAGTCATAACAAAACATGCAGTAAACTGAGGAACGTCCACACGCATATGGGTAGCTTTAACTTTGGGGTTTGCCAATAAAAAAAATGCCAAGAAAACCGATTAAAAACATACTAATAAAAAATACATTTGTCTGTAAATGTTGGAATATTTTCAGTTGGAATTTGCTGACCAGATGGTGTAAACACGAAAACTTTGTCTCAACGTATTTCATGTCTCTTACAATAAAAAGGCATAAATATGGAACTATGAAGACTGTTTGCTGCCAACAAGAAGCTTCCACGGTGTCACAATGGGAGCATCCCCATACTTTTATGCAAGATAATCGCTTAATGCAATCATGCGCATGACTGATTCCACTTCGAAGGATGCAACTATACCCACTCTGTAGATACTTTTACAATTGAATTTGTTTATTTTCATTCTGCACATGATGGCGGATAGGATGGTATGCTTGTTTTATGTCGGCACAATGGTCCTGGACCAGCAGTAAACGCAGTCTATGGTGGCTTGATTATGCGACTTGCTTAATGCGCGGTCCCTGTAGCTCGTAACATTTCCGTAATTTTTAGGCCATTTTGGATCCAAAAAAACACCAGAGAGCGAATGCGACAGGTGGTTTGTCCACTAAGTCCCCAATCCAAAGGGATGTACAAACACGGAGATGGTCAAAACATAGCTGCTTGGTGTAAAGCGATACACAAACCACGTGGAGCGTGACACTGCACATTAGAGAGGCTGTCATGTAGAATCGTGGTTGTGTGTGTCAGATTGCAATGGAAGTATTCTTCAAAGATATGAAATGACTCTTAAAATGTATTTTGCATTTTGGTTTTATTAACAGGTGTCCGCCACAATGCACACTGTCTGCTGTCTTCGCGTGTTGGCTTCGAGAAAAAAACTCGAAATGTTTATGTTCTTATTATTGCTCGATGAACATCGAATTGTAGCCCGTTGGCTTATAATTCAGTTTATATAATGTGAGAATTTTCAGTTTGAATAAATGTTCAAATATGGTTAAAAATGAAAGGGTTAGGTGGATCAAGCATTCACGTTTGGACCATCTGGCTTTCAACCGGGCAGTTTGGCTGTGATTTATCAGTTCACCTCCAAAACCATGATGTTCTATTATTAGCACAATGTAGAGGATGACAAATATCACTATTGCATATGATACGCAAGGAGAATGTGAAATCTCGCCTTCAAACGCTTGGCAAAAAAAACCACAACCCACAAAACTTTCGCTATTGATGAATTTTTGAGCGTCGTTTTTAAAAAGAAAAAATGGGCAGCTCTTCTTCCTCCTCAACCACCACCAGGGTAATTATTTCCCTCATAAAACAAAAACAATGTAAGCTGCGCAGAGTGGATTAAAAAGGGTCAACTCACCCCCGCGGCCCCCCGAGAACAAGGTCGCTGTCACAACGACCTGCTGCAGTGAACTTGGGATAAAACTCCTGCGCTCCTTTGCCTCTTCCTCCTCAGCAGCGGCTGCACGAGTCCGTAATGCGAGAAGAAAAATAAAATAAAAAAAACCCGTGTCCAAGTCGCGGCGACGCGCTGCTCTGCCTCTCTGGAGACGAGGCACGCTTTGTGCCTTTTCTGGCGCACCGGGGCGCCTTATAAATGCAGCGCAGCGGGAGACACGGTGACGGGCTGGGGGGGGGGGGGGGGGGGGGGGGGGGGAGAGGGAGAGCGAGAGGGGGGAGAGGGAGAGATCCGTGCGCGGGCATTTAAATGAAACTGTGGGTGGGTTTAGTTGTGTCGGATATCGTCATCACTCAGCATGCGGCAGCCGACTCCCCTCGCGTCCGGAGCGGGTCCCGGGAGGGAAGGGAGGGACTCCCGCGCAACGTGTGGTTGTTAAACCTGCAGTAGCCCATACTTCTTCAAGTAAGCCTACCTGCAAAGACAACGTTTGTTCAGTCACGTGCATGCAGTCTCTGGCCCAATGTGCCGCTAGAAGGCCTTAGACCATGAACTCCAACCTCTGCATACCAGTTGTCAATCAACAGCAAACAGGACACATGACCCTAGTGGAGGGGAAGGGTCGTAACACAAGTCCATAAACAATGTTATGCACAGTTGACGTGGACGCCCAAGAAGGAAGAGGGAGGGATGAATTTTCCCGTAAGACTTCACTCTTAACTAAATGTTATAACAGGGATATGTTATCGCTTTTCCATCGAATCGTTGATCCGCTTTTTCCATTTGTGGGATGTGTCTTTTTACGTCTGAACTGTCTAAACATTGTCCCAACTAGACTGGTCCAACCGAACCTGCACAGATTACCGTGGCACAGCTCTCATTTTACAGGCTCTTTACTCACACTGTAATGAACGATGTGGAACCCAAATGCACGACACCAGGCTTCGGAGCTCTTTTGACCTTTTATTTGAAGTTCCGAATAGCAAGTAGAATATCGGCGGGACGGAAGGGCAGGTCGGTTCACTGGGGTTCGGGCTAGCGGGGTAAACAGGGGCAGGGAGGGTCGGTAGCAGGTAATCCGTCCAGGAAGAACCGCTGGAGAGTCTGGCATGCAAGGGAAATAACTATCTTGCAGTGAGTGAGTGAGGTTTAAACGCTGAGGGCTGTGAGTAGGGTAGACATGTGCGCGTGATCGGGCTGACGAAGTGTATGTGCCAAGCCGGTGTACCAAATGAACTGGTTAGGTGGAGTGAGAAGGATGTGGATCTGAACTGTGACACACACGATCCACTGTGATTTTAAATAATCTGTTTTCTCAATTTTGTCGAAACCGCTTCAATGGCTCAATTAGATGTTTAGACTAAATCCGTGCAATGCAATCTCAGTTTTTATTCTTTTTTTATGTTCCTAAAATTCTAGGTCAATGTTAAATGACTGGCGGAACACCCATATTTCTATGAATTGTGGGTAACACCCTTGGGAAAAGTCTGCAGAAATGCGGACTTACGGACAGGGTTCATTCAGGACTAAAAACGTCTGCCGGAGAGCCCCCGAACACTCATCGGCCTGACAGGGGGACGGCCCTAAAGCCTGAGACACTTTACGGGAGCGTTCCTTTAAAATCTGTGGGTGTGGAGATTGTGACTAGGTCTCTGGTTTTTAGTACCTTAGTTCAAGTAAGCCACATTTCACCGACCAGCGCAATGTGACATAGAGAAATACGTTCAAAGTATCCAATAATGTGCAAAGAAATATACAACTTTTATAAAACGAATCCGGTCTGAAATTTCTGTTAGGAGGCGGCAGAAAAACGAGCAACAGAACCAAAGACTGAAAACAAATGCAGGGAAGCTGTCATCCTTTTGGGAGATTTTATTGGTTTTATTTAGCCTTCATCAAAACAAAAGCATGACATTGAGATTAAAATCCTTCTTCAAAAGATCAAGTGAAACCAAAAGCCTAAAAAGAAGAATGTTTATTGAGCGTTTTCCTCCTGAAGGGTTTTGGAAATGGGCCACAAGTTGATCCCTTTTTAAAAAGAACTCGAAACACCTGATCTGCTGGATTGTTTTTGTAATTTCTTGGCAATAAAAATGTCACAACAGTCGGTTAGCAAGGCAGGACTCGAATGCAGAGTTCGGAAGAACAGGACCTTTAATCCAAAGGCAACAGGCAGACAGGGTACAGGTGATTGGACACAGGTGGAAACAATCAGACAATCACAGGGGCAGACAGGACAAGGCAGGAAGGGAAGTTACCACAGGAACACCAGAAACGTGAAACTACAAAACAAGACAGGAAGTGGAGCCAAAACCGTGACAAAAAAAGATAGTTAACTGCTAAGGTGTGACTGAAGGGAACCACAGTTATTGTTGATTGTTGAAATGTTTTGGGCCGCACCCAGACGATAAGGATCTCTTCAATTGGTGCGAGAAGGGTGCAATCTTATCTGTTTCTTCACAGCCGTGTAGGAGGCTTCATGCTCTGTTGACATTAACGTTTTACTCAGTGACCCGATATATCTGTTGAATGGGTTAAACATGTACACAGCCACATAAAGTAGATGTTACAGAGAGTACACCTGGTATCAGATTGTTCCCTGCTTTCAGACCATATATTTTCAATATCAGAATAGCACTTACTGACTTGGTTGTACTTCACGTAATGCTCAATGGCCCTTTCACATGTAGCTGCTCTGATGGACACACTTCAGGCCGTTCGGGGACGTGGACGCCCAAGGGTCAGGCTTCGCGGCGAGGGATGCAGGCTCCCTCTTGACTTAATCACCCAGTATGAAAATCTGGCTCAAGTCGCCACCTCGGGGCTCCGAGGGAAACAAACTCTTCAGGTTCTTCCCCAGAAAATGATAAACTCTCATTTAGCAGCTGAACGATGGAACGAGTGAATTGGAGTGTTTCACGTGTGGACGGTGAGATGTAAAGTGCGACTTCTGGTGATAGCACACATGTACACACACACACACACACACACACACACACATACTCACCAAAATAGCAGGGTTTAAAGAAAAAAAGAAAGAAAAACGAGGCAGATTTCCTCGAATCCACTTGGACGATGTGTATCTTTAGACACACGCACACACTCATTCGGCGCACACACATACACTCACATTCCATGGTCGGCCGTGTCATTATGTCAATCACTTCCTGCTTGAGTGGTACCATCTGCCCTCTCATAAAGCCCCACACCATGTGGATCACTGTGCAAAGCCCCCGCTTAGCCCCGTTACGTCGCACACCGCCCAGAGTTAAGACTCCCCGGTTACAATCACGTCACTTTCTTTGTGTGCTTCTCCCCCGCTTCCTGTTTGACCCCATCAGCAGCCCTTTTTATTCACAACAAAGTAACCGGTGTGTAACTTGAACATGTGTGTGTAGAGGAGACGTGTTCCATGCATGGCTGTATGAATTCAGATGCTAATGGCTCCTCAACGCGCGTAATCCAGAACATTTCGTTATCTAGTTTTACATCGTGGTCAAACTTCATGGTTGATCCATTGAGACTTTTTAACAGCATTTCTTTTTAAAACAGCGTGCTCAATAAATGGGTCAAAATCAGAATCAGTAAACGTTTACTGCCAAAGTACGTCAGACATAGGCCTTCAAGGAATTTGACTTGGCAGTAGGTGCATGACAACAGAAAAACGACAAAACGACAATGGAAACAGGACAAGACAACAGACAACATAGTGCAAGGAATAAAATATAATATAATACAATACTATGGGTTAGTAACTAAGGCTAGGGGTTAGTAAAAAAAAAAAATGCATCAATAGAGAATATTTAACAGCATATCAAAAGCCAGTCACTCACTAAATGCATTATGAATAAAAATTGAGGTTTCTATGTCCAATATGTCCACAGTTTGATCGTATAGAATACCTTTGTACTGCTGATTATGGAATAAATTGGCGAAAAAACAAAACACTCAATTGGAATACTGGAGTGATTGTCCACTCATTAGATGATCTGTCCACCTTTTTACTTTATCGGCCAATAATGTCGAACAGTTACATTATTGAAGATAAAGTACTGCCTATACCTTATTGCTTTTATAATACGGTTAACACCGAAATTATAAATAGTGAGTATATCTGCCTTTTAGCACAAAATTAGCCTGGCTAACGTCGTACCCTGATCTCAAACGAGACTGGGTCTGGAAACCACATGTTCATTTTCTCGTATTGGAGGCGTGGTTTACGAATGCCCAGAGCCGTTTATTGGGCGCTACGAATGTCTGTCAAATGCGGCTGCTCCTAGCGACAGAAGTTCTACGTGGAAGAAGGCGATCGGTCAGAAAGTTATGTGTACAAGATGTCGTTCAGCGACAATTGCCGTTTGTGCAAGGCAAACATGAGAGTAGAAGGTATATATCAGTGGTCCCCAAAACCGCATAACCTCTGTCCTCCTCTGTCGCGGGGGCCGGGCTGACCGGGGTGGGGTGGGGTGCCGGCGGTCGGCTCCGCGCACCTCCGCGGATACGGGCACTTAAAGTCTGCGGAAGTTTGCCGGCGGGCCGTAGTTTGGGGACCTCTGGTATATATGGCCACTACAGACATGTTTTTATCGAAAAAAACAGAGTTTATCCGAGAGGTTAGCGTTGCTAGGGGTGACAGTCGCACAGAGTCAACTGCTTTGGGTCCCGCACCATCGCACTCATTCACATCGCTCGTGACGTCCAAATTGTCCGGTTGCGAAAGCTCGCATTGCCCGAAACTAAACATTTGTGGGATTTCCGGGGTTTTTTTCGTCGATCACGACTGAGCTAAAATGTCGCAAAAGCGAACCTGTTACTTTGAGTGCGCAGTGATATGGAACGCTCTGAAAACAAAGCCAAAAAAAAACTAAGAAATAATTAAGATGAAACAATTGGAATGCATTTCATTCAAACAGGACACGTCTGCCACAAGAGACATTTTTGCCTAATTCTAAAATATAGTGTGTGCCTAAATCCAGTTTATTACATTTATTCCAGACTTGAAGGTCATTTCCCTGGCAAATGTACCTCACTCATGCTTATCATTGTCGAATTGCATTACAGAGCAAAGAGATGGTCTCGTTAAAGCTTATCTGCTTTTTAATAAACTCAAGCCGCTTAACCGCAGAACATACCCCAGGAGAAGGTTCGTAATAAACAGTGCTCGCTTCCTAATGCATCAAAGTCCATTCTGAAAATCACCGTACGGTTTTATGACATCATCAAGAAAAACATATTTCAAGACATTGATTCTGTTTCCAAAGTAATGTAGAGTAATTCAAAGTACAAATAATTATTGATAATCCAATGTTGTTCTTCAATGTTGTGTTGTGTACTCGTGTTTTAACTGAGTCTGGATGCAACCCTGAACACTTATGAACTGTTTGTTCATCATACTGAAGTCCGGGTTCAGCGCTCATTCCGGCAATTTGGCACAATGTTGCAACAACCTTCCAAAAACATCTTTCTGCCGACGAGTTTCTCGTCCATTGGTGTAACCTTTCATGTCCTGGAACAAATTCATCACAGCTGACGCCCTTGGTTATGAAATGTTTTTTTTATGAAACGAGTGTCAGAACATTTGAAACTGCCACTCCCTTGTGCGAACTGACAGGAATGACTTACAGATTGTTTGATCTATTTGTTTTGCACGCACGGCATCAATAGTGAAACCTACGCAGGTGAAAGACGTCATTATCATAATTATCAAATATGTTTTATGCGATATAAATTGCAAAACTCCTGCGCAAACCTCACCACGCTCTTAGATTCTGGCACCAAGGACCTGAGTGTATGTTCTCTCTCTTCGACTTCACAACTTTTGCCGCAATCCTGGAGCAAAATGAGGTGGGCAGTGCAGGCGAAACAGAGATGAAATGAGATGGTCTGGAACTGTATGCAGTTTCCCACAGGCTACAATGTGGAGAACCTGTTCCTTTTTTCCGATGTGATCCGACACATAACATCAATGTCGATCCCCCCCCGTGGCGCCTGGGTAGAAACGGAAAATCTGTTAAAACCAGCGTGCAGTGCGAGGCGGGAAGATGCAGCCGGCGCATTTAATGCAAAATCTCTCACTTGAGAAAGAAAACTCCCACTCTCTGTTGACACTCAGATTGTCTTGTGACCAACATATTGAGGATACAGCTAAAAAGGGTCAACGCTGCAGAGCTGAAAGACAGAGCATTGAACGGAGCCAAGAGCAACGCTGCACATGGAAATGTGCTGTTTGCACTTTGATAAGGTCCTCTGGGCAAAATCATTTTCAACACGGATGAGCTTCTTTTTTTCTCGGCTTCCCAGCAGGCTGTTGACGATGATAACGGCGGCGTGTGCGGTGTCAGGCCCAAAGTGTCCCGGAGGTGGCCCGGGGAGTGTGTGTGTGTGGGGGGGGGGGGGCGGCGAAGGGGGGTATGCAGGGTTTCAGAGTAGCCTCCAATCCAAACCTATGCACGAGGAGTTTTAGGAGTTTCCTCTACTGCCTGGATTTGGATTATTGCCACGACTGCACTCGAACCTGTCTCCTCGAGATGACGTAACTTCTTCACTTCCCATTCAAAACCCTCCGCCTGCCCCCCCCCCCCCCTTCTCCCTCCGCGAAAGGTCAAACTCGTCGTTAGCTGTGGCGCTTTTCACAGCTTTGTCTCACATTATTCAGATGATCTTTGCGAAGCAAATGGAGCTCAGCACGGGTTCAGTGAGCCGTGCACACAGCAACATTTCTTATCTGCATTTTGTTGTAGCAATTTTAAGATGAGACTTTGTCTTGATAACTTCTGCAGGTTCTTCTAAGCTCTTTCATCTATATTCCATGAAGACTTCATAAATCACCAGCGTAAGAACGCAACACACAGATGAAGGGTTATTTTATTGGTTTAAAACAACATGTGTGTCATAGCTGGCTCAGGCTATGCCAAACATCAGGAGCAGGAGACGGTGTATTAGATTAAAGAATACATGTTTATTGAAATATAACCCTAACAGAGAGAACTTAAATGATGAACTGAAATAACATATCCTAAACCCATAAGGATCCTATGAGGTGGGAAGTCAGTAAATCAGTGGTGTAAGTGTGGGTGTGTGGAAAAATGGTGTGGTGCTTGTAGGCATGAGGAGAATAGTGCAAACACAACTGAAATAACGCAGGGAGACTACAGCCGAAGTGAAGGCCGGGTCGGTCGGCCTCCTCTCGAGTCTCTCTCGAGTTCCCCTTCCCCTGGCAGGAGCATGGCATGTATAGACCTCAGGAGACACCGGGCCCAGGTGCTCTCCATTAGCCATCAGGACAATGCCCCGCCCAGGCTCACCTATAGGGCGACAGTTAGGTAGGCACACCACCCACTACTCATAATACTATGTGTGTGTGTGTGCATCACATGTGCGAAATGTGTGAAAAATCATTGTAATGTTGTGCATTGATGAGCTGTCTCATCATTGAGTGACGTTCACGAGGTGAATCCAAATAACGGTAATTAAAACTGTAATTAAGTGGGTGTAAAACCAGCAGGGATCAGCTGCTGCACTTTCCATCTCGGTAACAGTAGCAGTCAATCCATAAAATAAATCCATAAAATAAATTAAAAAAAAAATTTTCATCCTCACAGCTTTTGCCACAAACACCTTTTAAACCTCGACCCTTTGGATTGGTTTTTGTGAGACTTTGTTTTGCACATTTCCAGCAGCGATGTTGGAGGGACGTTTCTTGGCATCGCTCTCTGAGAACGGATGCTGATCATCATGCAGACAATAGATGGGATCACTCAGAGAATAAAGATCTTCAGATGGCCTCTGCTGGCTACTTACCAAGAATGCAATATTGCAGACTTCTCTAGTAGTTTGTTGTTATTTTCAGGATGGCTTTTATTCGTCAGGCTGTTTTTATTTCACATCCGCCGCTTGTCAGGATTGGCGCAGCCTCGTATGGAGGATATGCTTTAAGGATCCTATAGAACTTAGTCGCCGGTGGAGGATGGGCCAAACTATTTAGTCTCGTATGAACCGTGTGCAAATTTGAGAAAAGCCTCAAAGCTCAGTGAATTGTATTTCTCCCGCGGCCTGCAATGATAAAAGTGAAACAGCTTTTAGTCCAACAAAGAGTTTGTTTGTATAAGGATTCCAGTGGTATTCGTGGTTCGAGTGGTCAGAGCCGCTTCGTCATGTATCAGGATGGGGCTTTCTTGAATTCCATTGATCTGTATGCAGCTGCCAGTCAGAGCAATAAGACGAATGCAAATACAACAACATGACTCCAACAACATCGTCTTTATTGTGTTTGGTCCAAATTGAAAGTGTGTGTGCAGATGCCCTGTGCGGACTATAGTGAAAACAGAGAGAGGGAACTTAAATTACGCCTGTGTGGGGCTTCCGGGTTTGCAAAACTATAATACGCAGTCATACCAAGAAAACCACGCTTTGTTTAAAAGTAAAAGCGATTATCAGAGTGCGCGCGCGCTCCCGATTCTTCTTTTCCCTTGTTGTCATTTTCTAAATTCTGTCATCCAACATCTACGGATCCATCCAATTATTGCACACCACCGTTGTTGCAGCTCCACTTGACCACGTCAGTGATTCTGTGGTGTGCGAATGGATGTGCGTTGTTCAGTCCGAGGGGGCCGCCTGCATCGTGGCCCCTGTAGAATCAGAGTGCGGCGACCGGGTGAACGACTTTGAGTGGTCGGAAAGACTAAAAATAGTTTTGTATGCTAGAGTCCGTTTAGCGTCACCGTTACAAGATCTAAGCCCCGGATTTGCTTCTATAAATATGCAGAGAAGATTAGTTGAGCAGTGCTGAAATGTTTGCCGTCCTGGTGTTAGCATGCTAACATTCACCAATTACTTAACACACACACACTTTTGAATCAAGTTTTCGTCTCATTTACAGGTCAAAAGTCTTAATTATTCCCGACGTGCAGGTGTGGTTTGGTTCATTGAACAGCTACAAAAACAACGACATTTATTCATCAGCGTCGTGTGTAATCTGTCGATGTTTATAACCCGTGAAGGTTTGCGACAACGCCCCCCCCCCCATTCTACATTATCCCTCAATATGAGCAATAGTTGTGATAATTGCCATCAAAAAACGTCAATCAATTGGCTTTCGTTTTGAAAACCTTTTCGCTGTGTTGGTCCGTCAGTAAGGAATACGAGATCAATCTGAGCGGTCAGAGCGGAGCATTGAACAGAGCCACTGATATGCAGTGTGTGCTGTCCTTTCATATGAGCTTCAATGGACGAGCATAAAATGAGTTGGTCGATGTTGAGAGAATAACAAATGATACACTTAATGTCAACGCGGCGCGAGCTACATCAGGACCTAACCATGTCTCAGGGCAGAGGCAGAAAATGAATAAGAAACATCAACCGATGTGCCGTGATGGAGCGTCGGCGAGTTCACCGCGAGGGGTCAAGCTCGTGTTCCGTTGTGTCCTCCGTTGCATTTCTAGCTATATTATTTTGGTATTACACAACCAAAATAGAGGGGTCACAATCTTCAAACAAACAACACAATGTATCACCTACATGTTTTTTTATTGACAATCTTCTGGATAGTTGAACAAACCCAAATGTTGCACAAAAAAACACAAACTTTATAACAAGGCCTGTAAATTCATTGACATTCAGTTGAACAGCAGAAACTAAATTATTTCTGGAAGGGTAGAAAACCTTTTTTTTTTTTTATAAACTTTACTGTACAAATTATACAAACGAGGATCCATTACAAGCTTGAATGACCGAGAACATGGCAGCGATATGTGCACCTGATGATGTCATGAGGATGCCGATGCTCGCGGACGAGTGATTGTGCCGATGACGATGCCGTTGAGGGTCAACGAAGCCAAAGTACGGACGGACGAACCGATCTGTCCACGGTGGGTCGGCCCATCCCTCTTTTTTTAAGAAAGCTGCTTGCAGTTGACATCATCCTGTACATTCTCAAGTGTTCGCGATTATGACTCGATGAGGACGGCGCGAGAGTCACCTTTTAAAGCAAACGACAACAAATTAACTGTCGGACATACTGACAACGACGCCACCCGTCCACCAGCTGCTTGGGACCCACGCCCGCCTCTCGACGTCCTTCCAGCTCCGGTTCTGGGGGATCCCGAGGTGTTCCCAGGCCAGCTGGGAGAAATGATCCCTCCAGCGTGTCCCGGGTCGCCCAGGAGGCATCCTGATTAGATGCCCAAACCAGTCCTTTCTTGCAGGAGACCACCGGGGCAAAAAAAAAAAAAAACATTGTTGACTTTGAAACGAGGGAACCGTCGAGGCTAAAATGCTCATTTCTGTGTTTTTAGGACTCATTCCTGCAGGGCTCTTTAGTGTGATTTGAATTTATCTGACATGTATGTTCAGCGAAAACGTCTTTAGAAGCTCATTCAAATGCAGGTCATTCAAGCCGCTTTTCAGGGAACTGATAAACTCACATAAGACGCGATTGTACATTTTTCAAAGAAAACCTTCGAGGCCTCATGCGCCTCGAGCTCACAAGCATCCATACAACCCACGCAGCCCGGCACGTGTGCTGCCAGCAAAAAGGCGCCAAAGAGGCGCCAAAACAAACGACTTGTCGTGGAAAGCCGCTTGGCTTTGCGGTACAATACTTGTGTCACCAGAGCATCGTTTCGCGGAGCTGGAGGGAATCGGGCGAGCGGCACTCCACAGCTGCCTCGCTTCCTTCTGGGATCTTTTTTTTTTTTTTTTTTTTTTTGTGCACTGCTGCTGTGCTTGATCTTGATCCCCATTAATCACGTGCGTGTGGGCGGGTTAAGAGGAATTGCAGAGAAACGGGCCGTGAGGGTTTGTCCCCTGCCCACGCCGTTTACGCACAGAATGCAAAGCTTTCAGGGGGAAAAAGACTTTAAACTGTTACCTGCGGTGAAAGGCATCTAGATCAGCATCTCTGTCACAATCCAAATGATTATTATCATTGGGATAATAATGATAATAATAATAGAACATTAATAATATGTATTCATTTTCTTCAGGTTCCTCTCCGCCAGTGGCACTTTGTAAATGTGAACAGGACTACACGTGAAAGAGAAATAAATACGGGAGCATGACGCCACGAAATCCCAAGAAAAGAGCAAAAAGGGTAACGAATGAATGTTATCTATGTGCCTCATTCCTCTGTGCCACGCCTTGGTGTCACATGGCCATGTGGCCGCGCTGCAGTTTGGGTGTCATGTCAGAATTTCAATTGTGAAATGTGTTTCGTGAACGGAAGATGCCTTGACTTTGTGTAAAAGTGGCAGACGCATCAAATAGGAAAAAAAAACAAGGACTCGCTTCAATCTTATTTGTGTATTCGAAACGTCGAATGAGCAGTGAGGTCTATCAAATTTCCACTTTGGTAAAACAAATCTTTTCAAAATACTGAGCTGGGTGTTGTGCTGATGGTGATTGCATTCATAGCCATCAGGTCATCCGTTACTTACTCTCTGGGGGGAGAGTTTGAATAACCTATTAGCTCGCCGTCGCTAAAAACACACACATGTGGATAAACTGTCCAATTATCTGCGTTTAAGTGCCTTTGTACTTTGCACACTGCGAATCACGTAGAAATCTCTCGGTACGTGGAGAGTTTATATTAATGGAGGTATTTTAACGTTGGGTGCAGCGTTTTGGGACTTCCATTTCATCTCGCTCCCTTACTCCGAGGAGGACAATTCGCCATTGCAGGCAAATAAATTGCGGTGCGGATTTCGAAGTTAGCGGAGCATGTAATGGAATCAATTTAACTGCGATGTTCTCTTCGGGAGGTTTGATTCCCTCCACCGGCATTCGATAGCGCTCCGTCTTCTCCAGAGATGCTGGTTTTTAAAGGAGTATAAAGTAGACCGGAGATAAACGGCTTTGTTTTCAGTCAAACAATTTTCCTCTGAAACAAAAACAGACTCAGTGACTCTCAGGGCGCACAGGTAATACAAAACGACGGCTCGTCAGGAGCAGGTCCTTTAAAGAGACCAAAACAGAAGAAAAACAATAAAAATCAAATTAAAGTAAATAATAGTAATAACAGCTGCTGCCCTTAAACAAGGCACTTGACCCCCCCCGACTGCACAGACACAGAAGCTTAGTGGACAGTAGAAGAAGCTGAATTCCCAATCGCACAACTTTCAAAGTGTCGTGTCTCGTTAACCCTGCCCTCTAGCAAACACTCGCGTGTACGAACTCCGTTCCCCCCGTTTTCCAAACCCTCCGCAGACCGAAGCCGTGCGTTCTGTCGGCCGGGAATCGCATCGCAGCGGGTGACGAATGTAAAAAGTCAGATTGTGTGGAACCGTGTGAGAAAAGAAGAAGAACGATCGCAAAACATTGTAAATCGAGTTGATGGTCTCAATCAGCAGTTTCAAGTCCTCAAAACGGCTTCTTTCAGTAAGTCGTGGCTGCATTTAGAGTGAGACAAGTAGGCTTGTCTATGTACCAACTTCTTCAAAACCCTGTTTCTTAAGGTTAAGGTACAATGTGTGTTTTGTGTTTTGAGTGACTTTGGATTTTCAATATTTTTGCCAAACACTCATTAAGTATCACGTGAAATCATCTTTAACACACTTGTTGGCGGAAGCAGATACTAAAGTCTAATTGTCTAATTATGTGCCAAAACTGCTGTTGGTAGCTGTACATGGTTGTGATTTCTAGGAGGCAGGGTTACATGTGGAGGTTTGGGACTATGTATTTTGGTTCCGGGTGCACTTTAGGAAACAAAAAGCAGTGGTGTAGCTACCACAGCAATACAAAACTTGGTGCACAAAGGCCATGCGTTGCCCTCCAAAAACAATCAATCTGCATTTGTGTTTACATGAACTAAAAGATAAAATGTTGCACTCGGTGTTCAAACAAAGTTCCCGACTTCTCGTGCCGATAAAACAAAACTTTGGACAACGTATCGCAAATGCCGAAACAATCGTTCGTCCTCAGGTCAACCTCGTGGAGACGTGTAGCTTTCAAATCGACTTCAAAATGTGCTTAATGACTCCTTTGCATAATTTGCACGCTCCCGATGTCGTATCCACAGTTTTTCTCAGCAGTAATTTCTCTCCGGGGCTCCCTTTAAAAAAAAAAAAGCAGAGAGTGATATGTTGCACAATCACGGTATCAAAACCCCCAAAAAAACACGTTTTGCAGCTTTGGATGACTTGCAGCGGGCCAGTGAGTGATGCTGTGCGCGTGTTGAATTTCCTCAACAGGAGGACTAGGCTGTCGTTTTTTGGGGAAGGGCTTCAGGCATAGAGCGGAGAAAGGCCTCTCTGTTTCAAAGTCCGCTTGGAGTCCGTTTGTCACCCACTCGGGCAGAGTGGGCCGCTACCGACCGCTAAAGGGTCCAACCAAAAAAAATGGATGCGTCAGAAGCTGGAGCGAGAAGAAAGAGCGGGAAAGGTAGGGGGGGCAGGAGAGGGTGGGTGGTGTCGGGCGGCGGAGCAGATGTGAGCCGAGCCGAGGACGGAGCTTCACGCAAAGACGCGGTCCTGTCGCCGCCTCCGTTACAGCCTGAAGGAGGAAGGGGGAGGGAAGGAAGGCAGAAAACAGCATTAAAGGGGGGGGGGGGGCGTCTTGATACACGGCCCTGAAGGAAAGCAATCTGTTAGCGCGCCTGCGTTCGAACCAACAGCCCGCGCGCCACACGGCTACAGCTAAACACGGCTACGGCTAAACATGGCTAAACACGGCTAAACACGGCTACGGCTAAACACGGCTACGCTAAACACGGCTAAACACGGCTGAACATGGCTTCGGCTAAGCACACGTTGGCGGAAGGAAGGCTGGAAATGCATTAAATTGTACGACGACGTTGCGAGTCCGTTTTTTTGCGACAGAAAATTATTCTTGAGTGAAACAGCATGAAAAGTCCCTAAAATCAGTTTTTTTTTCTCAGTCAGTTTCTTATAGATAAAATAATATTTTACCTTTTGAGATTATTTCATCTATTTTAGAAATTTACTTTGTTTTAATTAGGCAACACACTTACCTGATTGGTTTTACTGAAAATCATAGTTTGGCTGTTTTTGTTTTTCACTGGTTACGGTTTCAGTGGGCGTGGCTCAGTGGGGAAAGCAGGAAGTCAGGTGTGCAACCAAACTCAGGCAACATTTGAATCAAGAGCTCATGAAGGACGAGGGGGGAGGGGGAGCGCGGGAAGGGGAAGGTTGCTTGTGTCGAAGCCGAAGAGAGAAAGCTCCTGGACTCATCCGCCATAGTTGCCTGGCAACTTGGCCGTGCTGAAAAGATGCTGATTAGTATGTGAGTGTCACAGGTGCCGGTTGACAGATTTCCTTGAACAGAAGCCGTTCGGCTCTTCTTCTCCAAAGTATTTGTTCTGATGGCGTTTTCTTTTTTACAACTCGCTTCTTTCTTTTTTTTATCGCTGGAATCACAAAAAAACTAATTTAATTTTCCTCTTGCGTGACGTCAGCAAATAAGACGCCTGCGGCACCGAGCGACTATAATGGTGTTCACACACCCTGGAAAAACAAAAAAAATTGCATGTATGACTGTCAAAAACTCTACTGGGCTGACTTTAAAATTCCCATTGCATCTCAGCCGGTCTGACTGCCGCAGTGGTTGCACATTATCTGCCAGATGGGCCGGCGCGGGGCCTCCTGCAGGGGAAGACAGGGTCACATCCTCCACCCGCTCGTGCATTATGTAAGGTTTATTTTTGGGACGCACGGCTCAAACCAGCGTGGGTTCGCTAAGTGGCCGCCAGCCAGCCGTCCGTCCACTCTCGAAGGCTCCCGAGCACGAAGTGAAATCGGCAACAGTTCGACTCGCCTCGCCGGTTTGTAGTCGTTCGCCCCGGCGGAGACGTTGCCACGCGGTTTGACGAGCGGGAGCGTTTCTGGCGTCGGGTGTTGGGATTTATTTCGCTCGGCGAATGGAGCCAACGGCTGCGTGGGATTTATTGTGATGTGCTTACAGGTGTTGCCAGCGTGTTTCTTAACCTCCAGGCTTAATGAGCGTTTCCTTACTGGCGCGGCTTTGGGCCGTTAAAGCCGAATCCGTAGGACATCCTCCCTGCGCAGCGCTTATGTTCTCCCTCCCTCCCCCTCCGTCTGTCTGCCAAGCCTCTGCTTTAATGAAATATAGCTCCAGCATAATAAGCCAGGTGGGTATTTTTAAATGAATAGAGAACCCCACAGTCCTCAGAGGCTATGTGGCAGAGCTAATCTTCTGCTCTAAATTGGCTTTTTTCAAACACATTTGCGGCATGCGTTTCTTTTTGCAGACGTGCGTCGTGTTTGCGAAGGCTGAACGCGGGCTTGATCCAATTAGCCCCGCTGATCTAATCGAGGGCCTGGAGGAAGCGGAAACTCCCCTTCCTCTCACGTCCGCTGCGTGTGATGTTTGACGAGCACAGGGAGTTATTGGTGACACGCTGGCGTGATAGAATTTTTTTTTTTTTGCGCATTGTGCACAGCTTCACAGGACATCTAGGGGGAGAGCACAAAGCATCATACGGTTATGAGGGAGAAAACATGAGTCACATCAATAGGCGGATTAGGGACCATTCGTGACCATTTTGTGGCCAAAAACAGTACTGCAACATGAAACATCCAATATTTACCGAAAAATTTACTTTGATGAATTGAAAATTTACTGTGTCAAATCAATCGAGAAGTCGGGGACATTTTCTCGCTGCCTTCTTCTGTTTTGAGATTTTTATCGTATTATAAATTGTAAACTTGTTTCCCGTTATTTTGTCTTCAGTGTCCTATGTCGATGTCCTCTTTGTGTGTCACCTCAATGAGCGTTCGCTGGACTCCTTCACTAATCAGTCCCCCGCCCACAACTGCTAGAGGACACATGAGGCAAACCGGCGGACTCTCCTTGATTGATTGTGTCCTTTTACGCCCTTTTGTTGCCGATGTTTCACAAAAACTGACACGTTTCACTGGAATCAATAACCAAGCGGATGCTAGAACACCGTTAATGTTGGCAAAGAGGGCAGGGAAAAGAGCTTTAGAGTGAAGAGTTGCCGTCGTGCAACACGAGAACGCGTGTTAAATGAACCGTAAATCAACGTTTTTGAACGATCGGTCCGAACGGTGAGCGTTTAAAACCGCTTTCAGAGCTGAACCATTTTTGTTTACCTTCAAGACAGCACCAATACAACAAATTTGATTAAATGAAAAATGGTGAAGATGAAGAAAATATCACAAAGAGAAAGAAGAAAAAAAAGTAAAGGTGACAAATACAGTCTGAATCTGCTTTTCAACAATAAATATTTTATATCTATTTTATTACCTTTCCAAACCCGGTCAGTAAATTTAATTTCTCTTTTAGGATCTTTGGGAACCAAGCGTTCACGCTCCGACGGGCTTCGGACTCCCTGAGATTGGGTGGTGTGGATTTTCTACGCCTCGGTGGCCGAGGCCCGACTCCACAGGTGGAGGTGGAGAGGAAAAAGGAGGAGGAGGAGGAGGAGGAGGAGGAGGACTGTGCAGACAGGGAGGGCTCTCATCTGTCCATCGACTGACTAATCTTTCCATGTTCCCGCCTCATGCACTCAATAACTCACGGTCTCTCTCCTGGACCAGTGACTCGAGGATTATACCACACACACACACACACACACACACCCACACACACACACACACACACACACACACACACACACACACACACACACACACAGAGTTGTCTCTAGGCTGGCTCGTTCACAGCGGAGTCGAGACCCTAAAATGTTTTTCATTACCTTTACACACACTGCCGGTCTGCGGATCGCTTTTTGCAGCAAAGCTTTTTTTGGGGGAGATAAGCCAAAGAAGCAAATGGAATTGCAAGTTGTTTTGTTTAAATTTGTGTGTGCAGTTTCTATTCCTTTTTATTTATTTAAAGAGGAAGCCCCTCGGGAGCCCTGGTGTTACATTTCTACATCCAAAGGCATCGTTGGGTTTCAGGGGATGTGCACTTACATCGTGCTCTCAATAAGATAAAACGAATGGTTGTCCTCGTGATGTTGCCGCCTTTAAGGTTAGCCCCGCCGCCGCCGCGCTCGGCTCATGGGTGTCATGGAAACAGGAAGCAAGGGAAGAAGAGAAGACATAGACGAACCCCGTTAACTTGGAATGAAGGCGTCTGAAAACTAGTTAAAAACAATTTTCTCTGGGATTTTTTCCGTTTCCTGCCACACACGTCGTTTAGTTTCTCTCATGTTGACTATGAGCTAATGAGTACACATAAAACTCTTAATTAGAACAATTAGTCGGCACAGACTCTAATCTACATTTGCTCTTTAGGGACGTATACAAAAAAATTAAACCAAAGTAAAATATGGATAAATGTTGACTGAGATAAAATATGACATAAAAGAAACAGAAAACGTCCAAAATGAAAACATCTTTTTATTGTTATACACTTTGTAAAGGATGAGTGCAAATAAAAGAGCCTGTTAATCAAAATCTACTCATCACTAAGCCATGGACCATAAGGCATCATGAAATACAAGCTTTTTGGAGCTATCGTCTGCAATACAAGGACGGAATCAAGGAAAAGAAACACAGCATCAATGCTTATGCAATTAGGAGGAAATGGAGGAAAAGAAATTCAAAATGAACAGAAAACAGAAACAACGGAAAAGAAAAACACGACACAATTTGTACATTCAAAATAAAGAAGAAGTCCACAAATTCACAAGGAGTATTGATATTATGGCGATAGTGACGATAAAACACTCTGTTATGTACACTTGGCACTAATGTTAAGTCTTTGATTCTGTCGTCAGCTGTGCGCACAGAGCGCCGCCATTTTCCTCTTTACTTGAACGCTAGTCTAATCTTTCATATGAACCATAAACACCTGAAACAATCATTCAAACAAAGCCGCTGAAAGGTGAAACCTCATTAGGTGTCGAGATCAAACTGCTCATTAGACAACGGTTCATCAGAACAATGCTCACATAACGTTTTATATATATATGTATATTGTGTAGAAGGATTTTTTTTTCATAACAAGAATCAATCTTCAGATAGTCCTTCTCATGCACTTTAAATTTGTAAACAGTACAAATATAAATGATCCACTTACAATATTTGAATCCCAGCATTTCCAAAAATAGACAAACAGACTCCCCAAAAAAAACAGCAGCAGATTGTTTGTTTGCATTCTCCAACACGGGCAGATGTGTATGTGATGAGGTGGGTGATTGGATTGTCTCATGTATTCAGTGAGAATCTAAAGCCGCACACAGCTCCAGTGATTCAGGCTGATTCGCTATTTTCATTAAAACGCACGATTAAAAGATAAGTATATAGAAGTAGAAAAGTGGCCTGGGGGGGGATTAGGAGGGGGGTTGGGGGGGCGGGGGGGGGGGTCATCTGAAATGTTAAAGGGAAAGATTTAAGTTACGTACTAAATGTCCTCCCCAGTCAGTGTTTCTCGGCAGTGTTAATAATACCCTTCCCTCACACACATTCCCATTTTCCTCTGTCAATTTGAGGTGAACATGCAAAAATATGAATAAAAAAGCCTAGTTAATGCAAGTCAATTTTGTTCAAAAAATACGTTTAAAAAAGTGGAATTTCAGCAATACACAACAACGCGCCAAAAGGGTCCAGTACAACCGCCTTGAATTCAATTTTCTTTTGATTTCCCAAGAGGCAAAGGGTTATTATTCGTCCTCCCCTGCGTGACACGGCCTGGTCTTTGGGCTGGGACATAAACGTTTGCGTCACTTTACAACCATACAGCTTTGGCTAATTTACAACATGCTTGTAGTGTGTATATGTGTGTGTGTGTGTGTGTGTGTGTGTGTGTGTGTGTGTGTGTGTGTGTGTGTGTGTGTGCAGTTCTGCTCATTGTCATCTAAACTCAGACTTTTGTCTTTTGTAAAATAAATTGAAATTGTATTCAGCTGAGCCTTGAATCTGTCGATTATCAATACAAATGTGGCAAATTCGATGACTTCCCCTCTTCCCCATCTCTAACAACAGCTTAGAATGTCAGCTAAATGTGAAACCGAGTCGTAAGTAGTTTTGTCTTCAGCCTCATCCACAACTTTGTCTTACGTTACAAAGTCTCGATGGAATTGATGCCATCTGGAGTGATCCGGCGTCTTTTTGCATCACATTCCCGCCTTTGTCATTTATCGTTTATAAGAATGCAAATTCCCACAAATTGACGGCTCAAAAGGTGAAAGGGGAAATATTTCCCTCCATCTCAGAGTTTCCGTTTATGCGTCCGACAGTCCCGTTAGCAACGACTGACCATAGATTAGCTTTAGATTTAGAATCTGTCTCTTTTGTAATCTCCAGCTATTTAAAAATGAACACTCCACATTTCTTTCTGGTAAACGGAGGCGCAGTGACAGCATTTATGATGTGTTAACTGGTTCCTCAACATTTGACGGTTTACATTTCAGTGTCAGCGATTTCACAGAACAGCTTACAGGTGAGGGAGTCCTGGTCTGACCCCCCCTCAAAAGGCTTATCGTTCAAACGACTTGCTTATGTTCACAGGCAATATTCAAAAGCACACGTTGAAAACGATGCCGACGCATCCCCACACAAACAGGGACGCCGGCTTCTTCACATTCAAATGGTACGTGTCAATAAGAGGACATTTCATCTCAGGGTTGAGTAAAGCTTTTGTACAGACGTCAGCACGCGAGAGACCATGAGGTAAAACTGACACAATGGTTGACAGACATAAGGAATGGAAATAAGACAATGCTGTGAAAATATACAAATGTGCAAAAGACATGAGGAGGAAAAAAAAAAAAAAAAAGACAAAAATACAAACTCTTTGTTTTTTTTTTCCCGGGATGATGTCATCAGTCGTAAGTTACAAGCACGTTACATCCAGGAAAGAAACGAACGACCACGAAGGGATCGAGTCAATAGTGAAAGATAAAGAGGGAAAAAAATGAAACCAAAGAAAACAGTCCCGACTGCTCTGAGAAGCTCGGCGTTCAACTTGTGCGTACGTGCACACACACACACACGCACACACACGCACACACACACACACGCCAACATTCCATTAAGTGCACACAGCACGGGCAGTTTTCATCACTGGGCTGGCTTTCGGATTCAGTGCATTCTTTAAAGGAGGTCGGTTATTTTCTGTAGAGTTACGGCGACGGGCTTATTTATCATTTATCTTTTTTTTTTTTTTTTTTTTTTACTTTCCTTTTTTTGTAAAAGCGGCAGAATCGATCGCGTCCCCCCGACTCATTTGACATACTCAGCTGACTTCCAGAAGTGCCCCGGGTGGGAAAGGCGACGATTCCGCTTCGGCAACTTTTCCAGCAGGTCGACCAGCTTGGAGAAGCTGGGCCGCTCTTCCTGCTGGTACGCCCAGCACATGAGCAGGATGTCCTTGGGGGAGAGAGACGCACAGACGTAACGTAACATTTTATTTCCTAAAATGTCTCTTTAGTGGCAGTAGCTGAACCCAAATATCAGAAGTATGGAGAGCGTCCGCTTGGATTCGCTCAAATGACTCGGCGGCCGCTAATGTTTTTTCCCGGTGACCTTCTCAGCCTTGCGTCCCATCAGAGACTCTGCCGTTGGAAGGACAAGGCTAATACCCTCCTGGGGGGGACAGGTGCTCCTTGTCACAATCTTCCCCAATCGGGGTCGGGGAGGGGCGGGTGAACAAAGTGACCGACTTTGCTATTACCACTAGCAATCAGTTAAAATGTGTTACGGGAGCATTTCATACAAATATTTTCTTTGTTTCCTGATCATGCAAAGTCATTTAAAGCGATAACACCCATCCAGTGTGTTCGGAGCGCGAGGAGAAGAGAAAAGCGCCCTTACTGAGATCTCCTTGCCCATGCCCGCTTGGGAGAGGTTGGGCTTCATCCCGCTGCCGATCTGCCAGATGATCACCTCCGCCGGCTGACTCTTGTAAGGCCACTCGCGTGCGTGCAACTCGTACCAGACGGTGCTGTGAAGAGAGAGAGAGAGAGAGAGAGAGAGAGAGAGAGAGCGCCGGTCAGCGCTTTGGATCGTCGAATCACAAACACACTCGGCATGACGTTAAAAAGTCAACGTGCCAGCCGCCCTGTGCAAAAATAGCTCTTAGCCAGGTGTAAGGGGCGACGAGGGGGCAACGGGTGGTTGTCGATGAATATGCAGAGCGTCCTTTGAGGTCACCTCTAGGTAACTCGAGGGGTAAGAGAGCAGCTGGACGCGGTGGGCCGGCGCTTCACAATTATTCATTTTCTTCCACAGAATTCTTTTTTTTTTTTTTTACCTTTAATAACATTAAGGTGATGCAATAACAATGTTCTCATAGCGTGCACAAGTCAGGTGGAATCGGCGCTTTCCCAAAACTATGAGCCAGGTATCAAATCCTGGACTGGTTAGGTTGAGGCGTCCCGTTAAGCAGATGACGAATCGTGCCAAAGCAAAAGCATGAACCCCCTTCCTCAGCCAATGAGAGGCAGAGAACAGCTTTTTCAAGCCAATGCCGAACATTAAAACCGCCCCCGCCGCCTCCGGTGCAGCCAGGTGGGCTCCTCTGGTTTTTACCCTTGACTTCCCACATCTCCATCATTCTCAAGGGTCCACACACAGGAGACAGATCCGTGCCAAGTCGAGGGGGCGGGTGGGGGGGAGGGGGGACGGGGGCTTCACCGTTTCCGGTGTAAGTGGGGTCTCTGTGCAAATCAGATATCATTTGAGCAATTGCGTTTTTACATTTTTAATCCTCCTGTCATTAAATGGGCGGAAGTCGGATATCTAAACTCCGACAATAACCGGAGTAAAATTGTCATTGAGACGGACGAGGAATTGTTACGTTATCGACGTCTTTCTACAAATCTATAATGAGATCCTGAAAAGACAAAAAGTTAATGAGAGCCGCCTCTTTATCAAAAGACGTGGAGTTTGAGGACGCCCCCTCCGAAAGAGCAGAAAACTATGTAATGAATTCACACAAATATTCGGGGTTTGCTAAGCCTCCAAAAAGTGGGGGGGGGGGGGGGGGGGGGGGCGTCGTCTGGGCAAACAAAGAGGGGAGGCAGGTGGACGACGCCTACCCGAATGCAAAGACGTCCGACTGTTTGGAGAAGGGGAGCTTGTCCTCCTCGGTGTCCGGAGAGAGCTGCTGGATTATTTCCGGGGCCAGGTGACACAGCCAGCCGTTGGGGATCCTCAGTTTGTCTTCTCTCCGGCTGCAGAAGGAAGGCGGACACGCGTCAGGGATTTTTATTGAAACGTTTAAGAGAAAACTTTCAGTAAAAAACTTTCAGTAATTTGTGCTCGATGTCCCTGTCTGAATAAATAAATACGTTCATTAGTCCAAAATTACGGGGAATTGTTAAGCAGAATTACATGCGCACGTTGTTAGTGCTTCACCATTAACTAGCCTATTATTTATTTCCAACCCTGGACTAGTGTCAGTGTTTCATTGACCTCCTGGGGTCTCGATGTCATAGCGATGCTGCCAGGTAAACAACTTTAGAACATGTTAATTAGTGGGCGGATTTTTTTTACTTTTAATAAGGCTATTAAATATATATTATGTTCAAAAAATAATAAGTGGGCCATGACATGTGCATCATTTTAGCTTCCCCACACAACATCTTTGCAAACTTCTGGTACTGTAGCCAACCAAATGTCAAAATGGCCCAATTCAGCAAAAGTAATCTGCCAATTTTATAGAACAATATCCTGGTAAAAGTAGTCACGCTGTTCCTAGAGATGTAGGCGAAACCTTTCACAGGCCTGTGAGTTAGACATGTTGCAGCCCAAACTCAATATTTCACACATTATGATGCACTTTGAGAAGGATTCCGTGTGTAGCTTGTTCTCAATATCTACCCCGCTGGACATAATGTGTGAAATGTGAAAACCCCTCCACCGCACGGCAGCGTCATTCACCTGCCCGCCTGCAGAACTCCAGATATGGTGAAGAGTCCAAAGTCGGTGATGACGATTTTGCCGTTATCATAAAAGACGTTCTTGGACTTCATGTCTTTGTGTAAAATCCCCTTAGCGTGGAGGTAGCCCATCCCCTGGAGACAGACAGACAGACAGACAGACAGGATGTCACTCCTCTGTGATAGGAAGTGCTCTGCAGAAGCTCCGACCGGTTTTACCTTGACCATCTCTTGTGCGATCTGCCTGGTCTTGTTGACATCCAGGACAACCTTGGCGTCCCGCACCACAGAGTAGAGGGTCCTCCCTTTGCACAAGCTGAGAAAGGCGACAAAGACACAATTTCAAGTCACGAAACACATTCCACTGACGTTATTTTCAGGTTGCCCCCCCGGGGGGTCACACTCTTTGCTCGTTTGAATGGACAAAGAGCGGCATCCAACCCCGTCCGAGGTACCGTAGATCAATGCGATCTTTTTCACATCAAAGTGCCCCCGTTTTTTTCTAAAATGAACAATGAACTCCATCGGGGGCATCGCTGCTGGCTCGCGAGCAGAAGACAAAGAAGGAAAATCCCCCATTGTTACTGCGCACAATACAACGAGGACAACCACGCGCTCGGTATAGAAATGCTTCTTCTTTTTTTTTACACCACATAGGAGGAGACGCGTAATGTACCAGGGGCCATCACGGAAGCCGTCGGTCCACGACGGGTCACAGAGGGAAGGTCACAAGTGTGTGTCAGCGACGTCTATGAGCTCAACAACGGGTGCTGCGCGGAGGCGGTGTCATGCTCCTGGAAGGGGGGAGCGTAGTAGCAGGCAGCTCTACAGCGCCAGAAGCCCCGTACGCCGACCGCGGGTCACCGAAGAACAGCCGACCCGGCGTTGCGTTCGATCCGCCGCCACTCGTGACAAATGAAACAATCGATATTTATGCTTTTACTAATGCAACCTAAAAAAATAAATTAAAAAAAAAACCCAGACGTACTCAATAAACCAATGAACCACATGACATTTTTACACTATTCGTTTTTCCCTTCGGGCTGCTGGAGTGCGAGGAAGCAAAGCCACCTGTTGCAGGTCGTTTTCTATCACTTTCAGCCAATCAGGGTGTCTGAGGAGCAGCCGGCTCGCCTGTCCGCTCCGCTGCACTCGAGGCCGTTTCGGCTGGAATAAACCATCCCTGATCCCAATCAGTCGCCTTGTTATTTCAACATTTGCAACCACGGTGAGTCCGATGGAAGTTGGGACCGTTTTTTTTTACATTCAGGCAGGGAGATTGTCTTTTTTTCTCTAAATGGAGAACAAAAAGCATTTGCAGGAGAAACAAAAGGGGGAAAATTATTATTTTTCTTTTATGTTCACTGTCTTCGTCCAAACAATTTCCTTTTGAACATTTGTTAATTAATTAAACTAGAGCTTTCTCTGTGATGTTCCCGAAAAAAACAACCCTGTCTCCTTTGTTACGAACTGGAAACCTGGGAACACTGAACTCTGAAATAATCATAATAAAAGTTGTACAATGCAAGAGACTTCACTCTAAAATGTAAATTTGCCAAATGCCAATGTGGAAATATTTGCTCCTCGCTTACACACTTCAATCATTTCTATACTCATCATCCAAAACTAGCTTTGTGACATTAGAATAATCCCGGGTGTATTTTGTGCCTTTTCCCTGGACGGATTCCACTTAATGTTTTTCCTCTGAAGTACGTCATTTGTTCATACCTGAAAAAAGCATCCTCCAAAAAAATGTAATCAGTATAAAAACCAACAAAGTGTTGAGTGCGTCGCCCCCCCCAGGACACCATTGTCAGGGCAATTAACAAGGGCAGTGGAGTTGCTTTAAATATATAACTACGCACAAAGTTTCACCTGCAGAGTCATTGGGGGTGGCCATGTTACGGTAATACGGTGAAACGAGACGGTCAAAGTTTGAAATCTGTCCTTTAAAGACGGATCTTTAGTATTACAGGTAGCGCATCGGTTCCATGTTGCATCCTGGTGTGCCGACACACCGGTGACCTTTTTCCTTTTAATTCAAACTCAACTCGAGGCGTTTCCTCCTGGCCGTCTCCACCGCCGCTTCGGAGCACGGCAAAAAAGTGGACCGGACCGATCGGATCAAATCCAAAAAAAGCGATAAAAAGCAACATCCTCCTCACCTGGTGATGATGGCCAGGTGCGGCGGGCTCATGCAGGCCCCCATGAACAGCACCACGTTCTCGTGGCGCGTGTTGCGGTAGGCCATCACCTCCCGCTTGAAGGCCTTCAGCTGGTCCTCGTTGTCGCGCTCGATGTCGATGAGGCGGATGGCCACCTCGCCGTGCCAGCGTCCGTGGAACACTTTGCCGAAGCGGCCCTTGCCGATCATCTCGCCGATCTCCAGCTGCTCGATGGGGATGTCCCACTCCTGCAGGAAGATGCTGGTCTGGCTGGCCTTGCGCGGGAAGTTTCGGGCCGACAGGAGCGACAGGTTCATCTCCTCGAACTCGTCGCCGGAGTCCTCGTCGTTGCACTCCTCGTTCTGCGGAGCAGCGACGCGGCGGCCGCATTTTGATGGTTGATTAAGAAGCTCTTGTCCAACACGGAGAGTGTTAAAGCGCTTTCAATTCTGACGAAAACCGTTCAGCAGCTGAAGGATTACAACGTGCCGAACGTACTGGAATAAACCGAGACGTTCGTCTGCTGGATGCCTGAAGGTGTCGTTCTATTTTTGTACATTTTTACATGATTCTTTATTTATTCATTCATTCATTTTCAGGCAACTTTGAAGCCAAACATCGCACGGCAATTTCTTTGCACTGCATATTTTGGCACTCAAAATCCGAATGTGCTTTAGTGGTTTATTTGAATTATTATGATTCTGACTCGGGTTGCTCTCCACATATTGACCGTACAGTTCTAGCTCCAGTGATCGGTTGAAGATCGGCGTGAGGATGGGGAACCGGGGGGGTTCGGACCTTTCTGTTCTGGTCTTCTCAGAGACGTTTAAATCCGAAACAGTGATAATATTTTATATATTAAAAAAAAGCTACTCTTACTTTTATGATGTCCTCGATTATACAATATATGAAATAATTTTCATCAAGTGCGCTTTTGAATTACTGATGGCGTTTGAGGCCATTACCAATAAATAAAAAATAGAGTTATAGATTGGGAAAACAGCCACGGGGAAAAACTGACTTATTCATTCTGAGTACTGCTGGAGAGGAAATTACCTATTCAAAGATGTCTGCTGGAATATTATTCAGGGCAATCTGCATCATATTTTCTCAAGATTCATCATCGTTAATGCAAGGCCGTCTCTCTTTGCTATGCTGTGTTGCTATTTCGACTTTTTTTTTTTTTACACAACGTACCCGGAGGCTCCTCAGACGGCTGAGGCAAATTATGTAAAGATGGCCGACAAGCGTAATTTGTCTTCATTTTGCAATCACTGGCAATTTCACTCCAATACTGCGAGAGGTAACAGAGTGCATGAGGACATTTACGTTCACATTTGCATGCAAAAGCATCACGGAGGTGAAAGGATGGACGGAAGGACTCACATCGGATGTGGGCTCAACTTCGATTTGAAGTAAAGGGTTCGCGTCGCTCCTGAAACCAAGAAGAACCAGAATGAATCCATTAAACAACGTAAATAGAGTAAGACACATGCTGTTATTTTGCTCGTTATCAGGTTCGGCTCACTTATATTGGTTATATATATATATATATATATTCCGAAAATTATTTTATTTCCAGATTGAACTGTAAAGAATTACATGCACCGTCACCCTTTATTCTGTAAAACTGGAAAAACAAAAGAAATTAATCAAATTTACTGACTGCATTTTTCTGTTGTTCTTAATTGCACAGTTATTTTACGGCGTGAACTTTTTATTGCCTTTGTGACTCGAGCCCCTCATGCATTTCAGACCCTGCCGCCTGCCCGCGGCCTCCCCGGCTCCCACTTTGCCCTCCTTCTCCTCGAGCCCGCGCCGCCCGCCGGTGTGACATCGGTTCACAACCTTTCTCTCGTACATTAACAGATCGCAGAGCAACCGCGGGCGAGCGATCCCTGTGGCGCCCGGCGGGTTTGCGTCTCTGCTCTAATGAGGAGCCACCTTCCGGGCGAGACGGGCCCTCGTTAACCCCTCGAGGCCACCGCAGGAGCACACAGAGATGTGGGAAAGGAGGGACAAAGGATTTAATTCAATCAGGAAGGAATGTGGGTTTCATAGCGGCGGTAATGTATTCGCGACTGGCCAAAGGGCAGCTGGAGAAGCGAGGCACCGGGAGAGTGAGAAACGTCCATTTAGAGATCTGGTAATGAGCTGAAACTCCGTGACACCGCGGTTGAAAAAATGCTTCGTGGGTGAAGATATTTTGTTCGTGGTGTTATTTACAAATGTTCACCAGAGCGTGAGAGTCGTTGTGTAGATATGCTCCACTTTCTCTTCCAAAGTAAACACCGTGACTCTTTTGTTGACTGATCCTAGTGGGGACCGGTCGACACCAGGATCGATATATATATGTGTGTGTGTGGAAGTCTTACGACCACCATCTGATACCCCTGTTCATCCCTGGCCAATTTCTACTAAATAAATGTACACGCGAGTGAATTCAAGCGTTCAGATTTCAGCCTTCAATTCACCTGCGAACAAAAAACACCACGTTAACCAGAAAAGAAAGAGAGCAGAAAGGAAAAACGCTGCTTCACAGCGAGGGAACCAGAGGCGTTCTCTTTCCATCGAAAGTAATTTTCACTCCTCCGCACCTTACCCTTTCATCACCAGGAAATGATTGTCTTTGATCAATAACCTGCCATTCAGGCCACACGACTTATCCAATATCTGTGTTAGACTTGGAGAAAAACCTTTTTTTTTATGGATTCTTTGCACCTTTGGGTTGCAGAGCTACAAAGCAAATGAAGAAAATAACATTGCATATTGACAAATTATCACCTTGTGTCATAGATAGAATTGATTTAACACTCACTCACTATCGACTTGTTTTTTGTGAGCACGGGCCCGGCGATGCGTTATCTGTTTTTGAGATGCTAAAACATTTTTCCCATAATTCCCCAACACATATTGAGCCCACAGGATTTTTGCATGTCCTGTATTTTCTTTTCTCATTATTTCCAAAGCTTGTTTTTGATTTTTTTTTAAATCTCAAATATATATCATCAGCCTTTCTCTCCCTAAGACCAGATTGATGCAAAGTGCATTTAATAACACTATTTGCTATCCATAAAAATCAATACAAAAAAACATGGGTATTGCTGTCCGGCGATAGATAAAGGTTCTCTTGTCTTGCCCTGTTTCTTGTGATAGATTGAGATCCTGATCTAATTGTGTGTCCACTGGCTTCCTCAAAGAGCCAGTGGAAATCCAGCTGGCATCCCAAGTGTAGCGTGAACTGAAGGCCATGCCAACATTAGCCTCTGAGTATTCGTCATGTTGGCTCTCGCATTGAAATTGTCACCCAAATATCCGCGCTCCAATAAGTTTGACTTGGCCCCCTGACCAGCGGCCACGGAGCGAAGGAGACGAGGAGGGAGGACGCGAGGGAGCGCGTGTCGGTGAGAGGGAGATGACGTAGAGAGAGGGGGACCGGTGACGGCGATCGGGAGGACTCTCTCTCTCTCTCTCCGAGTGTCGTTGACGGGAGGACGGTGGTTTTTATTGAATGACGTCTGGGACAGAAGCTGCTCACCCTGGTTCAGAAAGGACCGGGTGCAGGATGACCTGCGGCGCTCGGCTCGGAGGAGCCTCTGGAGCAACATCTGAGGAAAAAAATAAATAGTAATAATAATAATAATCACAAAACATCCAGGTGTCCAACTGCCAAGGTGGTATACGGTCTCCATTTCTATTGGAACGAGCAAGGTGACACATTTGTCGATGACTATTCCTTGGCAAGGAAAGCATTTATTTCTCAGAAAATGCCACATTTTGCAGGCATTAAATATACCAATAAATAATATAATGTGTATTTAATGTGTTTTTGTGCATCATTGGATTAGAGCAACAGCAAACGGCAGCTTCTCACATTCTCCTCTTCATACATTTAATGCATTTCTCAACACGGTGGCCTTTGACTTCCGTGTGAACGGATGTTTGCGTGGATTTACTCCAAAGGCCGGCAGGCAGGCTCTTAATTGGTCAGCGGTGTGACTCTGTGTCCTACTTTCAAACCCCCCCCCCCCTCCCAAAAAACAATGTACGCTCTGTAACGCTCGAGCCCCACATGACCCCGAAAATGAGCCGATCTGACAACGACAACGAACAAACGCACCTTTAATGCCCCTGGGAGGCACTTACAGTACATCTAGTGTATGAATGCGCCATCAGCTCCACCTACAGCAAAAGGCTCCTTCGAATTGATGGGACTGACAGCAGGCGGTCCTGTTTCCCACGTTGCTGGTATGAAGGCAGCGGATTTTATTTGGCCGGAGAAACAGACAACGGCGCGCGCGGCGTAATCATGCGACCGCCCCGGCTCGCTTCGGCCTTTAACAAGCCGGCGTACCAGCGGGGCGACGCGGGCACGGACTAATCATTAGGAGGCCCGAAATGAGACGAGCGCGGCGTGGGCGGGAGGCGAGGGAGGGGGGGAGGAGGGGGGCGGCAGTCTCCATGCAGGCCGAGTGGAGGAGGAGGACATCAAAAGAGCCTTCTCCTCCACGCTTTTCTTGAGCTGGTTTGTGGGGCCTTGTGGGTAGCGGTAATGATCAATTATGAAGTACTTACCAGGAAAGATGAACTGCTGTTTGTATTTGAAATAACTGGAGGCTGCGGAGAGAAACAAACTGGGGTTTGATCTGAAGCCGCGGCCAGATGACAATCAGACGCAGTCGTTCGTTGGCAGGAGTCCCGTTTCTTTATTTCTCAAATATCTGTTGAATATCTGTCAGTCTTTTACAATCCCTGTTCTCTGCCTCTGCTGTATTATTATTTCCCAAATAAATATGGCTGCTCAGAAAGGATCAGATGTATAGATACTACTTATAAAATACGAAGAAGATTTTTTTTTGTTTTCAATTCAAAGAATGTTTTTTTTTTTTTTTTTTTTACTCTGGAGGATTTTCCAAGGCGGACATTGGATCCGTTGATATTCTTGTACCTGTCAGGTTGAACTGTTTCTGTTGCCGCGCCGACTGCGGGGAGGGGTGCAGGGGCGAGGGGGGCGTGGCACTGCTGGGCAGGGGAGGCGCCGGGGAGGACGGGGTGGAGGAGGTGGTGGAGGAGGGGTTGCTGCTGGAATCCGGTTGGTACGGGGCCGCGATGTGATCCTGAAGGAGAGACGGGGAAACTTTTACCTCAGAAAACGCTTCACTGTCGCACAAGTTTCCGGATTGATTTCCTACCTTCCAGGCAGCACTTGGTTTTCATTATTTTCTGTACAATATGAAAATCACCCTGCAGGGGCGTGAAACCAGCCCGACGGAGGTGATCCATCACAATGAGCAATACGCCGCCTTTGCTTTTTTGACAGTTTGTGTTCATTGCAAAGTGGAGGAGTCGAGGATGCTCCAACATCCGGAAACACGGTCGGGTGACAGTAAATCAGGAAAGCTACTTTTCAAGTGTTTGACTCCTTAATTAGCTGACGTTGCCTTTTTAAAGCTGTTCTGATCTCATTGTGACCTGAGCTAATTAATTTTCTTCAAATCTGTGAGAACGTAAAAAAAAAATTCTTCTCTCGTCAAGCTACAATTTGCCATCTCCGCCTTTGATGTTGAGCACTGACAGCACCGGAATAAACTCGAAACGTATCGTCCAATTAGCTGCTGGTAACTATCTCCTTATGTTCCTCCAGTCGCAGACGTAAGAGCAGAAACGCTCGGCCCAGAGTCGACAGCACGGTGTAGTTTTTGATGGCCCGAACGTCCTTTTCTTCCTAACAAGGTGAACATAAAAGCCTCCACAGTGGTGGAGCACATATTCATTTTTCATTATTTAGTTTCGCTGCCTTCACCGAAACAAAATTAACCAGGTAGAATTACGCATTTCTGAAAGTACGAAATGTATTTTCGGTTCAGCAAACTTCAACATTATGCCAAACGCTTTACAGAAATGCCGTAATGTATAAAAAGATCTCTGCTTTCTGTACAAGGGCCTTGTTTACAGTGCTTTCTCACACACACACACACACACACACGTTTGTTTTTTTCCCTCCGGAAATGAGAAATTGTTCGGTATGGTGGCTGCAAAATATTCCTTGTATGAAAACAAATCCATCTGTGTACACATCAATATTGCCGAAGATATTTTAGCGCAGTTTCATGGTTCCCTGAAAAAGACGCGATGACTCACAGCCGTTTTCCAGCCCCCCCCCCCCAAAAAAAAACAGATGGAATGTGAAATGCAGCACAGGTCCCGCACAGATTGCAGTTTAATCTTTGCACTGACCTTGCTGATTTTGTTGGTTTTGGGGAGCGTCTGACTGATGTGCAGGTCTGAGTACCTGAGCGGGTTGTTGATGTCGCACGGCACCGATTCGGTCCGCACCAGACGAGCTACTGCAGAAATAAAAGAAGAAGATAAAAGAAAAAAACTCTTCATGGGGCCCCGGCTTCCAACGCAGGACGAAGTGACAGAACGCCTGTGACACCGTCCATTTATAAATCGCATACAGACAGAAAAAAGTGAGTCATTAAATAAACGGTCACTTTGTCACGCTAAACGAGGGAAGGAGACGTCTAACTGGTGTAAAAGTACCTTGAGTTGTTCCTTGTTGATCTTATTTGAGGGAGAAAGGGAGATAAAAGGCAGAGAAAGGACAAGTTAAAAAGTAAATTCTGATTCAGTGCTGTTTTACGCAAACTTGAGCGTCTTAATTAATCAGCAGGTGAACTTCTATCTGTTTAAACCTTTTAAATAATAAGCTGCAAAAGAAAAAATAGTTCGTGCCGAGCTTACGGCTAACGTACCAAATGTATAGCTTTGTAAATGTTAGCCGAACAAATTGATTATTGAACAATTCAACCCTTCACCCAAAACTCCTCGTACAAACAGAAATATCCACCCATTCAATTATTATACCACCGACGTTGAAAATGCATAGAGATACCTTTGAAGGATTCTCGCCCGCCTCGCTGTATGATCAATAAATGGCAAGGTGGGGCTTCTTTGGTGCATTTGTTGTGGCACTTCAGCCTGAGCGCAAACAAAAGAGACGGTTGGATTGGGGTTTTGTTGTCATCGTTTTAATTGATTACCAGTGTTGGGCACGTTACTTTAAAAAAAGTAATTAGTTATAGTTACTCACTACTTGTTCAAAAAGTAACCGAGTTAGTAACTGAATAACTCTACAATAAAAGTAACTCGTTACCAGGGAAAGTAACTATTTGCGTTACTGTTAAAAAATTAAGAGTTGCTTACAACGGATGTCTGTTTTTGCTCCTGGATATAATGTGCCGCAATAAATTTGAAATAGTGGTTATATCTCCACCTTGAAAATACTTTAGCTTGTCTTAAGTTGCTAAATGTGTAAATGGTTCTGATTACTCTATTACTTGGGCCGGGGTTGGGATACCGCCCCTTCCGGCGTAATGTGTGTAGTTATTGGCTCTTTATTGGCACAGAACGTTACAACTGGTGTCAGAAGAAAACTTAGTTGGATTCTAATAACGTAGTCGACCGCTCGGGCATCGGCGGACTTCTGTTTGGAGGACGCTTCTTCTGGTGGAGATGGAGCGTTCTTTTGGCAGAGGTTTTTATGTCAAGAAGGGGAGGAGGGCAACGAGTACGGATCCTCATCCGGTTCAGGTGCTGGGAGGACAACGTTTTTCCGTGGACAGTCAGGGGAGATAAAACGTGAGTTACAGCCACCAACATCCGCTGGGCGTCCTGGCTTAGCGACTGCTAGCGCTGAAGCTAGCTACACAGCCCGCGGAAAACTGCCGCCCGGGAATGTGTATGGACATAACGTAAACAAAGATGGCGGCACCCACGGACAGCAAGTGCTGGTAGGCATAAAGACGGTGAAATATGTAGGGAAGTCGAACTGTGAGGCTTTTCATGCTCAGTTCCAGAGTAACGTACATTTTAGAGATTACATTTTAGTAATTGTAACTGCCTTACTGGATTTAAGAAAATAATTCGTTACAGGCTCGTTACCGCTAAAAGTAGTGGAACTACAGTAACGCGTTAGTCCCAACACTGTTGATCACACAGCGGCGTGACCCGCGCAAAGTGGCCCGCTTTAACATTTAGCAAAAACAGACAAGAGGTGCTAATTGGTTATTGATGTGGAGGAGAAAAAAAAGAACAAATCACTACCAAATGACGCGATAAATGTGTCTTACTTGCAGTTTTTACATTTCAGTCCAAACAACATTCCCTTCCCACATACTGTGCACGTCTGGGACATCCAATACTTTGTGGAAAACCTGCAGGCAAAAGAGGAGAGAACATCAGGACATCTCTTTCAGCTTGTTGCACATTTCCGCGACACATAAGAGCCGTGGATCACCGTGAGGAGAAACACGGCTTCTGACCTTTCGCATTCCCTCGTTTTATTTGGAGGGTGGTGGGGGGCAAAAAAAGGCTCCACGTTGCCGGCGTAACCTTTCGATAATAGACGCCTGAAAGAAGCTACTTCTGCGAAAGCGTTTACCTTCCTGATCTCCTCTGAGCAGGACCGGGTGGTTTCACGTCGATGGAACAATCAGTCTGATGCGACACGGACACCTGACCCCCGGCACGCGTGCCACTGTCCGCTGGCGGTGCCGCACGCCGGCTAATGGCGGGAGACTAATGCAGTTTGACAGAATTCGAAATCTCTTTATTAGGCCCTCTTTGGCCTCCATTGAGACGCGAAACTCAATCAAAGCCCCCCTGACGGATTTATGGATTCTGCTGTCAAATTTGGCTAAATTACTGGCAGATTCTGCACGGAGAAATGTCCTTTCATCACGGCGGCTGGCGCATTGTGTGGCGGCGACGCAAATGCACTTATCGTCGCAGGCGGACACTGCGGTCGAGGGGCACGCTTAAAAAAAAAAGGAATCGGCGCGTTCGAGGAGATATAATAATGGCGTTTCTCTTAAAACCTTAATCTTACAATAACAGCTCCATCAACGACGTTTGCTCTCAGTTTGTCTTGCGTTCGACGTCTTTTTTTCTCTCCACCTCTCTGACTTCCAGCGGGCTCAACACCCACGTTCTGGACGTTGCTAGGATCCCACAACCGGCATGCTGTTGATTCACCTTTTTAGATCCCTGCCGTTTCGGGAGTCGAGAAAAGGAGACGGAACGACACGGAGGGTTGGAACGAGTTGTGCAAGAGGGGCCTTTTTTTTCTCCTTCGTTTTAATTGGAACGACATTCTACCGCACGCTCGCTCTCCTTACCTGTGTTTTATCGAGTTTCCCAGATCTCTGCGGGGAATCTGTGGGGACCAGCGAGGCACTGAGAGAGTGTCTGCAGAGGAAGAGACAGAGGACGGGAGGTGGGGGGGGGGTTTGTAACACTGACAGAACGTCTTTCACAGTCGACTCTACGTCTGGATTATGAGCACGTGTTGCATTTCACCGGGAACCGACCGACGTTGTTGATACCGTGCACGCTTGACTCACCGTCAACTCGTCACTGAACGAGCTGTTATGCTAATTGTCTCTAGATGGACAGACACACAACCCAGCGTACACTATTTACAATCAATAAACAAAAAGGTGTGAACGCTCTGCGCGCTGACGAGGTCTCTAATGGCCGCCTGCGTTCCTCTGCGAGGAACTCTCACCGGTGCTGGCAGCGGCTGAACGGAAAGACATATTAATGCGCCGGCACTTGACATTCTGGCAGTATTTCCATAACAAAATGCAGACGAAATAAGAGGCCAACGCGGAAGGTCGGTTTTCGTTCACAGTGTTTTATATCTGCAAAAGGTCGACCACCGACGTTAAGAGATGGATTTGGGTTTGTTAAGGCGGCTAATGTAGCTACTTAAGCAGAGATGACAACTGGTACCCGAGTTGGGCAGTTAGCCTCTTATTTTAAGAATAAACAGGTTTTATGCAAACAGGGTAACTATGGACTCTGCAATATTCATAAGCAAACACAAACGTCCAGACGCTCTTTTGCATCTTCTTAGCCGGGAGGAAAATGTGTAAATTTGTGTCATTTTCTGTCTACCTTTTATGCAGAGTTATTCATGAGTTTTTTGTTACTTTTAAAGATGGAAATGAATGTGAAAAAATGGGGAATAGATGCCAGGTGAGATTTTTGTAAGCGGGTAGTTGGAGGCAATAGACAATATGTTAAATTGGCAAATGGCCGGAATAAAGACAGAAAAAACAGAAAAAGGGAAAGTTCCAATGCTTTGAGATGGAACAGCGGGCCGAGCGTGTGAGATCCGTCTCCTTACGAGAGGATGGAAGGGTTCCAAACAATCAGGCCCGAGAGGACCCGGAGATTTCAGTTGGTTTTCAGCTGAAAAGACGTCAAGCTTGGCCGTTAGGAAGCCACGTTTAAGTCTGTTGACATTCTTCAACGCTTTAATGAAGAAAAATAAAGAACAAAAATCCGATTAGATTGATCACAAGGCTGCGAGTCGTCGGCGTGCAGCCATCTCCTGGCTCCCGAAAACACTGATCCTCCCCCTTCCCCCCTGCGGCCTCTCTAGAGGTTCGCTGCCCCCCTCCCCCCCCCACTCCCCCCCCTGCACGCCGATGCATCGCTCAATTACACTCAATCAACCCGGTAACTCGATGAAGAGGGGAAACTGACATCATCGGCTTCTCGGTGGCGACTGGCGGGTGATCGGCCTCGGCGGCGGCGGCGCCCGCCATCGCTCATGCGTGCGTGTGCTGTTGACGTCGTCGTCTTTGATGACCCTGCCCTCCCTCAAACAAACGGGAGGGGAACCGTAGATTCATGTCGGCGAGTCGCTCGTCGCTAAAAAAACATCGTATGCTTCAGAAATAGAGAGAAAAAAACGGCGACGTTGTGCTCGTGTTGTGTTTTGGTTGTGATAATGGTTTGAATTTGTGTCTCGATTTGCGCCTCCGAGCTCATTTACAAGCACAATTTGTATATTTTGTTTGTTGTCGTGGCATTCCAGTCCAGTCAAAGGCATTTGTATGAAACGTTTCATACAATGTGAGCTCAACAAAAAGAATGCGTGCAAACGGCTCTGTGAGACAGACAGACAGACAGGCATACAGACAGGCAGACAGACAGGCAGACAGACAGGCAGACAGAGACCAGCTGGCTGAAGGCATCAATAGAACTGGTAGGTCTTAAGTTCACGACCCGGTTGTGGCACATCTGCCAGTTTGTTCCCGATAGTGGGCCCATAGCAGTTCACTGCACCATCACCAGACTTTCTAACAACGTTTCTTTTTTTACCGTTTCTTCTGCTTTCAGATGTATTTTATCCTGTAGCTGTTTGTCGAGTCCATTTTCTCGTCAGTTTTTTACAGGGAAAAGTAGCCTCTGGGTTTATTTACGAGTAAAATGATGAATATAATCGAATTAAGATATTCATCTGCTTTGGTGTACCTGTGTTCTGTTTTAGTTTTAAGATGATGTGGTTTTAATGTGATTCCATGTGCTTTATGCTCATCCTTCTCTCCGGTGTCTCCGGAGAATTCGGAATTCTCATTGGAATCAACTCCGATACGTACAGTTCGCTCTCTTTGCACCGTTTGATGAGTTTATTAAGGTACCGCCTGCTCCTGTTGCTTCACGTTAAAGCAAACACATTACAAAACATCCGATGGGATCTTATTGTGAAGCATTCAACGGGAAAGCGTTGCAGTCGTTCATTTGAAAAGCAAGACAATTGTCATTTCGGCATGTTGAACGTTTGCGAGCGGCTAATGGAAGAGGAAGGCGGCGCCACGGAGAGCTGTTAGATGGAGCGCTGCGGGCGACTCCGAGCGCTCAGCAAGGTAAACAACTTTCCGCCGATTGTCTTTCCGCAGTGTGGAAAGGTACTCGGGGCATGCGCAGCATGCAACCTGCTGCAGGTCGCAATTATTTTTGACTGACGTTTTTTTTTTTTACTGAAGCACTGGGAGCGCCTGGTTGCGCGGAAACAGAAGTGTTTCATTTCTGACAAAGATGCAGCTCAAGCAGTGTTTGTTGTTGTAACACACTCACGGATGTCTCCCAAATCTCAAGCAGTGCAACTTTCTTTGTGTAGAATTTAGATCCAGAAATAAATCAAAACGCTCTTTTTTTACCAACTGTCCCAAAACACCTCAACATCTTCAGCAAACATGAAGCATGGCAGTTTAAATATCACTTCTATCTTTGCAGGGCCTGAGGTCAGTAAAGTCGGATGGCCACACGCAGGTGTACAGATATCAAGATACATAAACAAGGCAAGACCTTAAGACAAACAAAAACCTACCAGGGTATCTAGTTCCTACATATATGTTTGCCTGTGTGTGTGTGTTTGAAACAGATGAGCCTGCAGGAGCTGAGAAACCCCGAGGCGCCAGACAACAGTGTCCTCCTCCATCTTCTCTCAATGGCCTCGGCCTAATTAAGCAAAGCCCCTCCTCCCCCCCTCCTCCACTGGCCAGTCGCACGACACACAGCAGACTGAGGGCTTGAATTAGTATGTGTGTGTGTGTGGGGAGGGGTGGGGGGGGTAACTACACTAAAAGATGAAGATGTAGGTTTCTGTCCGTGTAAACGAGAGCAGGGCGGCTGTGGGTGACTGTGCAGAGATAAAGAGACAACTTGGGTCCAGCGGTAAAAGTTCATTGACTGATTGACTGATAAAATAGACCAGAATAAAACTTATGCTCTCATCCGCGAGAATAACTTATCATCTCAACGGCCGGTAGGTAGCAAATCTATCGATTAGATGCATCCTTCAAATGGTTGAATGCAATGCACATCAGAACGGGCAGTAACATGCACAACTGCAATGGTGTCATCAGGAGATAATCACTCGAACGCACCACAGCCACGAAAAGCGGAAGCCTGTTTGACTGGATGCGACTCTGGTGTTCCGCGATTAGCGGTTCTCTGTGCAGAGCAGCAGAAGAAGTGAGCAGGACCGTACGTATGTGAGTGAGCGAGCGAGCGAGTGGGCGTTCGCTGCACAATGTGCTGCATTATAGCACATGAGTGTTAAAAGGAGCAATATTTGACAGGCTGCTGCTCACCACGTCCTCATGCGTTCCCACCCGGGCGCTCCAATGAGACTTTCCCACAAGGTGAAAGTGCACAACGGAACAAGTATTTGTAAGAAATGATCCAAGAGAGGGGTGCAAATAGACTCGCTGTTCCTTTCCTGTCTGAATGTGAGAGAAGAAGAAAAAAAAAATACTCGGATGAAACAAGAGACAAAGCCAGGTTGCTCAGTTGCCATGGCAACAGCTACGCGCCGAGTAGCCGTCATTGCAGAAGACCGTGCTGCCATCTTTGACGACCACGGCCACACGCGCGCGCGCGCGCACACACACACACACACACACACGTTGGCATATAATCCGCACGCGTACACAAAACGCCTGCAATGAACCGGCGTCTTTGCAAAGGCTTTTCGACAGCATCTTTTAAGGCTGCTCGATTGTGCCAGTGAAGCAGAGGGAGGAGGGACGGGAGAGCAGACGATGCCAGGAGGCCTCTCGGCTCCGCGGTGACTTCCCTCGGTTGAAGCGGTCAAATAGCTGCGAGCCGATCGACGGCATGTTTTTTTTGTGGGTGAAGCCGATTTGAGGCCGCGCAGGAAATTCCGGGTGACCTAATGCGCGCGCAGCCGCTGGAGGTCAACGCCGGGGTCAAAAGGTCCTCGGACAAAGAGGACCCAAACAAGCTCTTGGGTTTTCGGTTTGTGAGCACGGCTTCAGTAACTCGATGGAAAAAACGATCCACAACCACCTACGAGTTAAACGTACCGAGGAAACGCTTTAAAAGTCGACTTAGTTACTTTCTGACTGTTGGGCCGCACTGTTTACAACCAGATATGACAAAAATGTGTGAGTTTAGAAAGACAAAACAAAAATGTTTTCATCTTTGTGTCACAAAGATTTAATACATCCGTCCTGTTATGCATCAAAAACAATACGAAATCTTCTCAAGAAGATCGACTCAACCTCAATCTTACAGCTCAGTCATCTCTTTTACCTCACCCTGCGACACATTTAGCCGTTATTTGTAGCCATTGTGTGTTTGTCAACTCAACTCCCAAAGGGGCCTCCATTGTGGTGCCACACCGGGTTGCTATGGAGATGTGTGACGCATCTGCAAAGCGCCCATGCGAGGTAAGGGCCGGCGGGCGGGCGGAGGGGGGAGGGGGGGCGGGGGGGGGGACATCATTACAAATAAACAGAGTGAGTTGTGTGCACATTTAAGCCATTTATAAACCACAAGCGCACACTCACACACTCCCACACTCTCCCTCCGTGCATCTCACACACACACACACACACACACACACACACACACGCACGCACGCGTGGCCTTTCCATGAGGGCCGATAGAGTTCTGCACAGATTTTTCCAGGGCCAAAGTTTGACAGCAAATGCAGTAAAATAAACAAAGAAGTGCTTCCTTTTTGGCCTGAAATGGATGAAAAGCATGTGAAAAATAAATCTTATAGGTTGTTGGGTCTGAGCTCAGGTATCTGTCTGATATTCTATTGTTTCATCCTATGTTGTGTATTGAAGGTCCGTCCTGTTATTGCGACTCAACCTGTTATGCTGTTCATTATAAACGGTTTGCTCTCTGGAGTTTGTCGTCGTGGTTAAAGTATAAATACAAAACCACAAAGACGTTCTTCTAAAATTCGTTTTTATACTCGAGTGGACTGCAAGTGAGCGTCCGGCCCCGTCCGTCTCTGCGGCCGCCGCGTCATCCGACGTGTGAGTGAGAGCCGCGTCGGGCCCTCGACACGAATGGCGCTGCGACACAGACGGCGGACGCAGCGAGTCCGTGTTAGTGTGCAAGTACGTCTAGTTAATATGTCTAGTTAATGCTACTTGTTGCTGGAATTAAGACATTGTTATACAGTTGTTTTATTTAAGGGCAGAAGAAGGTCTTGTCAAAGTTAGAGCTGATCCTGATGTTTCGTTCCTGTGAGAAATTGCACGAGCTTATCAAGCTGCTGGAGGGGCCCTGACGTACGATTGTTCCATAATCCACAAACATCGACCTGGGTGATACGGATGTGACCTGTGACACGGACACACACAGCGAGGTGCATGCGAGCCGATCGTCTGGAGGAATAACAGGTGCTTGGTAGAAAAAAGGGTGGAAGGCGAGTTGCATCTGCATCTGCGGCAGATTGAAGGCCAAAACGGAAGGAAAGACAGCGAATTAATTCAAGTTAAATATTGGAATCAGTATTGAAGGCAGCTTTTAGAAAATGTGCAGTTAATTAAACAGTACCTTTCCAACTTCCTCAGTGCAGCTGAAGCTAAAAGATGTTTCTGACAGGCGGCTTGATCGCGCTGCAGGAACACAACGTACATCTAACGAAATGCAGACGAGCAGCTGCTGTGAAGGACGAATGAGGCGCGATGAGGTCCGAGTGCTTCCACCTTCTGCCTGCAGACCTGTGATTGTTATTTACAGCTTTGCTGGTCAAATACCTCTTTTGATCGCTATTTTTACACGTAAACTTTTCAACATTTTCTTGATCTGTACTTGCCTTAAATAACATCGTGCATAGTCCGTGCATGCTGCTTAACCTTTGACCTTCCTACTACGTTTTTCTTTTTTTTTTTACAGAAACACACACGCACACATTAGCGCGGGAGACTAATGTGTCCAATGTGTGTTTATTCCTCGTCATGCCTCGACCGACTGATATGCAGCCACTCATGACCCCTGAAAGCAATGAACATCCATCACCCGTTTCCTCGACTGAACCTCCGTCACTGCGCGTCTCCTTCCGCGATATTCCCACAATGCATCAGCCCGATTAGGCCGCCGATGTGCAGCCGCACGCCACCTCCGGTCATTAACGCACATCCTGATTGGTCATTTGGGCCCCGAGTGTATTCTCAACGAAAGAATGATGCTCCTCAGAGCGGCAGTGATCTCGTGTTTCTTTGCGTTGAGGCAGAAGACAGATACGAGAAAGTGACTCGAGACCTCAGCGGCGTTTCTGGGACTTTTTTTTGCACCCAATCTAGCTGAGGGCTGAACGTCGCCTCGGATATGAGACATCGTCCCGAGAACGAAATATGCAGTCTAAAATGGAATTGAATATGAGCTATATTAAAGGTATTAAAAACCCTCATAAAACTCCCATGTCATAAAAGGCAGAGAGCCCGTGCGGATTAAACAAAAGGGAGCGTTGTCTCACTTGCAGAGGGCGTTTCGGCGTGGACCGGAGGCGTGGACGGGATGAAGGTCGGGAAGAAGAAGGAGCGCAGGGAGCGCTCGGAGTGGAGGGGCGAGCGCTGCGTGGGCAGATTCTCACAGCTGCCCACGCTGCTGTGGATCTTAAGGTTCAAGGGCTTGGTCTTCTTCTTGGCTCTGAGGGGGGGAAACAACACAGCAAAGAAACGATTAGATTCACACACACACGCGCGCGCGCACACACACACACACACACACACACACACACACACACACACACACACACACACAACCCGTAACTGGTTTAATCAAGATTTTGATTTCCGCGCCGTTTCGTGAGTGTGTTTCCCTCTCGTGGGAAAGTATTCGCCGAACCGAACGGAAATTTATGGTCAACACTTTTACGGGAAATTGTTTGCCCGTTCGAGTGATGTGCAGCTGTTCATTCAATTACGTGCGGAAGCGGTAGAAGCACAAAAAACTAACACCAGCACAGAATTGAATCCAGACACTCACTCCAAGCGTAGCCTATAAAACTAGATTTAAACTACTAATGCCAAGAAATACAATAGTTTATTTCCTCCCCGATGGATTATCTCTGTATCCAGTGCATAGACGCAACGATAAGCGACATTCACAGGCTTGCCTGTACCTTGTGTTTATTTCTAATAGGCTAATGTTAGCGTACACTAGCGGTGCAGGAAAACTTTAAGAGACCACATGACGATGTTTTGTGATTTGGATCGATTCTCCCTGCTGATATTTTCATTATTTCTTTACACTCAGTCAACTTCGTAAAGACACGTGACACCTCTGAATGGCGAAACTCTATAGTGGTGAAAAGGGTGTATTATTTTGACTGTTTTTCCATCATTTAAAAGACAAAGGAACATTTTGTCAAATCCGCGGCGGAGAGAGGTGAGGAAAAAGTGAGAAAGGGAGGGAAAGAGAGAGCCCCGTCCATCAAAGAAATTACTTTCAAAAGTGAAAAGAAGTTCGATAATATGTATGCGCGGTCAGACTTTTCAGCCAAAGTAACACTCATTGAGTGTTAAATCCCACAGGAAGCTCCTCTCCCATGTCCGTCTCTCGCTCCCCAAACTGAGTCATGCAGTGAGACCCGCAGCACCGGCGCACTTCTCTCTCCCGGCAGCAGGGAAAGTTTTGTTCATTCAAAAAAAAAAATGTGAACCTGAAAGTTTAAGTTTTGGACCTGAAAATATGAAAAATAAATTATTCCAAAAAATATATATATTCGATCCGAAAATATTTTTCGTCCTCTTATTTTTATTTTGGATACAATGTTGCACTTTTCAATGTTCAACAGTAAAACTTAAACGTTCAGGTTCATTCGGCCGGATACCCTCCTCTGCTCTACGGACGAGTAGTCGAAGGAAGGAGAGACATAAAAGGACGGAGAGGCAGAAGAACAGGAAGGAGGACGGCAGCACAGACGCCCTCTGATAAATGAGTATCTGCGTGACATTTGCAGGTATCGTTCGAGTCACCAAACCGCAACCAAGCAAACGAACACCAGAGTTATTTCTCAGAGTATGATTCAGCTGCTTCCTCTTGACATTTAGTAGTGATTAAATTACCCATTGTCTCATGCTTATTTAACTGTGATTTGTTGATTTATTCTTCATGTCCTTTGTTTCGCTGTTCAACGTGTGGAATTGTCCTCATCAAAGTTAAATCGCGTTTATTCTTAAGTGCGGACTAAAATATGCAAAGGAGCTGCAGTAATTTAAGGCTCGCAACATTTAAATTAGAAGAAAGAAACTCTTCTTTTCCACCACCGGCGGCTAAGCTAACGTTACGGCTCTTTTTGTGGACCGATGCTGGTTGACACGAGAGGATGATACGCAAAGTTAGTTCGATAAGTTGGTGTAAATCAATTGTTATTGAATTGCTGGTTTGGCTTTTTAAATCATGCTAAAAAGACACATCTGCTAATATTATTATCAGTATTCATGGGATTGGACAGCTGCTATATGGTGTCTAATGCTTTTAAATGAAAGAAAAAGCCCAAATGTTGCACCACCGGGGATTTTGGCAAAGAACGAGAGAAGAAACCTCGAAGGTCTGAACTGAAGCCGAAGCTCAATTATCGATGTAGAATCTCAAATTCGAGCAGCCTTAATCAACCGCCGCGTCCGTCTGGGGAAGTAATAACTTCTGTCATTCAACCCGCGTAACCTCGGCGGGAAAATAGCACCTCGTCGCGCCGCTTTAATAAGGTTGGTGGAAAGCGGGATAAAGGTGGCGGGAATAGTCATTACGCCGGGGGGTTACTGCGAGCCCTTTGAGCGGGTTGTCCTGCCGTCAGAAGTCGAGTGAAAGGCGGCAGACTTCGCTTTTTGGTTTTCCTCAGGCCGCGTCGTTAATGAAAAAAGGGTTCGGGGGTCCCGTGCAACAATGCAAACAGCGCTCTTTGTACAAAGTACAGAGCTCCAAACTCTTGAGATTCCAAAAGTGTATTTTTACCTTCATTCATTCATCTAAACTCTCCCTGACGTTGTCTAGATGATGTATTAGTGTTGGAACAGTTCCGTTCCATATGAAGCCATGGGCGACGGTAATGACTTCTATATGTTTCTCAAAACAATAAAACTCAATGAATGCAACGTTGCAGTTTGAAATTTGATGTCTGATCAACATTTAAAGAATTGATGCTAAAGCCGTTAACATTGGTTGAAGCTTTTTATCTTTTACCTGTTTAACCCATTTTAAAAATGTACTACAGAGCAAAAATATGATACAAAGATAACTAGAACAACAATAACTGTTTTGAGCAAAATGCAGATCAAAGAAAACGAACCGTGTTCAAATGGAGATCAAATATGGTTGAAGGTTTTCCTCGGGATCAAAGGACTCTCTGTGAATAAGCACGACACGCTAAAAGAAAAACACCATCGCCTTCTATACCTCCATTCCGTTCATTCGGCTGCAGCCGTCGTTCAGAATATTCTTTTAAAATAACTTGTTGTAATAACGAGGTCAGTTGGCCGGCTTGTAGCACACGCTCAACGTTCCTCTCGTCTCAGAAGAATAAAGTTCTTCTTGAAGACATCCAAGCAGGTCGCAGAACTCATTTATTCCCTCCAGCTGTCAAAGGGTCAAGTGAGACGATGGGCCTCGACGCACATTCAGGTACACGGTTACTTAAAAGTGCAATTTGATCTAAAATAAAAGGCACGTTTCCTCCTGCGTGACACCACGGCTTCGTATGAATTGAAACCAAATCCGCCGGTGAGAAAGTGCAGGGAGCAGAAGCGGCGACAAGGGAGAGAGAGGTGTTGTCATGGAGACGCAACAAAGAAGTCAGATGGGATTCGGCCAATGTTCCATTGCCTGTTTTTGCATTGTGAGTGTAAAATATTCTCATTGTGAATCCACCAGAGGAGATTTCTGGGGGGGGATGAGGGGTGGGGGGGGTGTTGTAAAGCATGTTTTGTGATCCTCCAGCTAAAGAATCAGTCCAGAAACGCAGAGCTCTTTGTTCGCACAAGTTTTTTTTTTTTTTTTTATGAAACAAATTAGCTTTTTTCACGGCACTGGTTTTCCTGAAACTTTTCAGTCTGGGACCTTTTCCTTCGGGGCAGCCGCCACTGTTTGTTTCCCCGCACCTCACCTGTGCCCACCTTCCCCATCTCCACCACCTGGCGATCACTTCTGGTTTTCCCGGAGACGTCCCGCGGCTCCGCCGGGTCGCTATTTAACTGACGGCTCGGCTCCGGGCTACGAGGCAACAATCCCTCGGAGATGAAATCCGACAACCTGGAAATATCGTGGAGATTAATGATGAAAGCTTCTTGGCACGCAGCTTTGGGGGAAGAGAGGGGAGGGGGGGGGCGGTTTCTTCCACCGATGGACTCCATTAAAAATAAACTGCCTTTTGAGCATCCGGCGGCTCGGCTGTTTCAGAGCGTGCGTCACTCGCCGCTGTTTGGAAATGATCCGGGGTGAAAAGGGATAAAGAGCCATTCATCGCTGAGGATTTAAAATAGCAACATGTTGTTCCGAGATACTTTGATAACGTGTGCAGAACAAAAACATGACACATTGACCGCACATATCCTCGTTACTTTAAAGAGCCGCGCCGAGTTGTGGGCAGCACGTGAATTGAAGTTAAACTGTCTGCATGAAACGTCGTGTTTCATATCTTTGTGTCCCTATTCCCAAGAAGTTGATCAGTTTGTACAAATAACACCAGTTTCGCCATTTCGTGATCTGTGAGGAGCTGAATACGCAGCAACCTACGACAGTTGTAATGTATAGATTAAGAACCTTTACATGCAAGTTACACATCTCAGTTATGAGGGGAAAAAAAAAAATTAAAAAATGGCTTTTTTTTAAGGACGCAATCATCGGTCTAGAGGTGTTATCTTGTTCTTGTTCCAGCTTACTTCTCTTATCGCTCGCCTCCACACCAGAAGGTCTCGGTGTATTTTCGCCGGCATCAAATTCAATAAGAATTCATTTCCTCCGTTCAGTCCAAATGAAACCATAGCTCAAGCCCTAAACCCTAATCCGAGTATTAGAGGCGTTGGGAGGCGAGGCCAGCTATCCGGCCCACAGCCGTGTGTGCTAAGTGGTAGTTTTGAAGCGCAGGCAGAGCAGTAAATGCCAGCGGGCCTAAAAAGGAGGAGGCAGGTCGGGGGGACAACATATATGGAACCGGAATTAGATATTATCAGTCATGACTTTTGACGTCAGAGACGAAAGCCTCCACTCGGTGGCCCGGATGATGGACGGTGGTGATAACTCTCGTCACGGCGGACAATGAAACAGTCGTAGCCGAAGCCGGCAGTAAACGGAGCCGGTTTTTTTTGTGTTTTTTTGGAGTTCGCTGCGTCCGTGTCGGAGCTGACACTTCAGGGGTTTGATCTTCCCACGAGACGGATTGAGATGAAACTTTAATGATCACGCTGAGAATCACACGGTCCGCATAATTTAATCAAAAGCCCGACTAAATTTCCATGAAAGGAATCAAAGGCTTTCAGCGCGCCCCAAATCCTCTCAATCTCTCGGCGTAAAGCTCGGTTACTTCTCGGAGATCCTTTCCCCTCATCTTCTTAGATAACAATAACGCAACTTTTAAGGATCATTCCTAATCACCCACTCAAATCCGGTTATGTTGGCCCACCCGGCTCCCACTTGTTCACAAATTACCACGGGAAAACCATCAGCCTAATAAATCCCTTCTCCCCCAGCGACGAACCTACACTCCTAAACACTCATATAAATTCAGAACCATGACTCCAATTTCTGGGGCCGCCGATGGAGGCCGAGACGAGTCCCACCGAGGCCGACGGATGGGTGGAGGAGGCGGGGGGGGCAAGGGCGTGGGGGCGGCGTCTGGCTGGTATTGACATCCCCTTTCACCTGACTTGTCATTAAAGGGGCCAAAGCCCCCCGATGAACATGGATGAGCCTCACACACACTCCCTCTCACACACACACACACACACACAAACACACACACACGTATGTTTTATCTTACTTCTCTGAGGTAAATGTCCCTCGCAGCAGAGCATGTGGGACCAATAATCCTCTGTGTGGGGGTGGGAGGGGTCAGAGGTCGCCGGCTAATGTGACCACGTGTGTGGCGGATCTGTATCTCAGCGGCTCGTCCGGGGGCTGGTGGGGGGGGGGGGGGTTTGCTATGTCACAAAGGCTGAATTTAATCCACGATCATGGAATTTTAGGGTCGAATAAAGTTTAGGGGTCCATCATAATTGAAATATATAGATATACTGCTCTTGTAAACAAACCTTGCAGGTCAGTCGAAGTAGTTCCTGCTGATTACGTTGAACTACTATGTTGCGTTTATTTAGTTATTCTTTAGTTGCATATAGAGTTGTTAACCTGTTTGATTTTGTCACCCATCCTAGTTTGACTCTTGGTTGAATAAAGTCTGACTCTGGTCCCTCACATACGGCCTTAGAAGTGGGATCAGCAGGAGGGACAAGATTGGATTTGTTATTCATTTTCTCTCGTGGAGATGAAGAAGCCCAAGCGCAGGCCCCTCGGGAGCAGCGGTCCGAAAGTGGAAGGAGTTGAAGGAGCGGAAGGTGGAGCCAGGTGGTCAGAAACGGAGAAGCTCGCCATTACGCGCACATATTGGACGACATCGATTGGGTGAGAAAAGGGAAACATTTTCGTGTCACTTCTTTCCACCGAAGCGTTCCAAAGATCAGTGGGCCAGGTATCGTTTGGACTTTCAGCTTCTGCTGCGGCGTATTTGGACGACATTGTGATTAGTGACACATGGGAGGGGCGTGCACGGACCACCGGAGGGAGGATTTATGAACACCTCCAGGAGGCCGGACCGACTGTCGACCCCTCAAAGTGTCGAGACTGAATACCTCACCTCTACCAAAATGAAGGCTTAATTGATTTTGTTTTTTTTGGTCTGTTTTGATTGGTCTGTGTCAAAGCATATAAGAAGGTCTATTCCTGCTTTGGAAATAGTTTGACTCCCTGACGAAGGCTTGTATGCCGAAACACGGTGGAGTACTACATTATTTATGTTGACCAAGCCGTTCATTTTTATTTGGGGTTTGTACATCAGTTTTTTCCCCGTCCAAAGACCACCTCAAGCCCAGACCCACAAGCGTGAAGCCATTCGGTCGCAGGTGTGGAGTGTGCGACGCCTCGAAGCTGCGTTCCTCTGCCTCTGAGTCGACCAACCTTTCCTTCCTGCCACCGAGAAAACCCCACGAAATGACGACGTGCTTTCTGTGGGAACCGCTGGGTGTTATGGGTGACTGTGGAATAACGCACTGACAGGTTCTCAGAAGAGGTGCACAACGAGAGGGGGCGGCGACCGAGAGAAAAGGAAGCCGAGAGAAAAAAATGGACAAAAGAAATATATGATTTTGTACACCAGTGAAAGCAAACAGCTAAATTAGTCATGGAATGGAAGCTAATTTGCATCCCCGGAGCTTTGCATGGTAGAATTGCCCCGAGAGAAGCGGAGGGTGAATCATGCCCCCACCTTCCCCCACGGCGCCTTGTGATTTATTAGCAAACATCCAATTCAATAAGAGAGTGCCTAACATTCAAGAAGTCTCATAAGGTGGCATCAACTATATGATAATGGCGCTGCCGCCGCGGAGAAGCCTCTTGGTGTGACGTGCCGAGTGGGACCGTGACGGCGGGAAAACTCACTTGGCCTTTTCCACGCACACGCATGTTCCTCCTCATTAACATACACAACGAGGTTCATTAATTGACACTCCGTCCCAAAGAGCCTCTCCGCTTTGAAAAGGGCACCGGCAGGCCGGGAGAGACAGCAGGGAGGGGGTACAGGGGGGGGGGAGGGATGCAACATGCAATATGTCATGTGACCGTTGCACCCGTGGCCTGGAAGTGAAAGTTTAAGTGGGCACCCAGCAAACTTTTTTTCATTTTAAGTAAAACCCCCCCACACGCACGTCCACATCTCTTTATCTTGGGGCCAGGTGTGCAACAGTCACATGACATATTGCCTGTTGCAGCCTTTCTAGTTTTTCCAGTGCCGATGTGAGGGCCTCGGGACGGAGGATGTTGCATGTGTACAGACTGCAAAGCCCTCTGAGGCAAATTTGCCTCCAGAAAGTAACAATGGTGACAATTTTTTACCTTGATATTGTCACTCGCAGTTGTTTGTGTGAAAACACACAAATCAAAAACGCAATGACTTTTGGGATGCGAATCATAACTCAAACTAAAATAAATGATTTGGGCTACACAACTATTTTCATTTGTTTGTAAAAACATTCATTGGCAAACTGATTATAAAAAAGATGATATGTTAACGAAGGAGAGTGAGATTAGCCGTTAATGTACAATATAGAGTAATATAAGTATTACATACATATGGGTGATGGCGGTGCATGGAGTACAGAGGGTGTGCTGGGAACTGCAAGATTGGTGGTTTCAATCTTGAAACTGTATAAGCCAGGGGTTTCAAAATGCAACGTAAGTCGCTTTGGATGAAAGGCGTCAGCTAAATGACATGTAACATAATACATATAATATAAGAGTATTAATAATATAATCTAATTGGATCGAGTGTCATAATTGCACTGTGCATTAACTCGTCTAATCTCTACCACTGTGGGTATGTTGTGGAAATGCAAACAGGGATAAAAGGTCCTTACAGAGACGATGTGTGGCCCGACTGATTAGCGGATTGTGTGAGTGTGCGAGTGTGCGCGTAGTGAACGAGATTAAGTGTTCGCAGGTGCCGAGCGGGTCGGGGAGCCAGTCATTGATTGCAGAAATTGATTCTCCCATTTCAAAGGCGAGTTAGCAAACGCGGGGGAGACGGTGGCGTCATGAAGCCGTTCACACCTTACTGGGAAGACGTTAATTAAAATAGCAATAATGTTCCCGTCTCTGAGGGGAAATATGAACACAACGCGGATGTTTAGATGAAGGAGGAACCAGAAACACCCAGTGAGCTGAACCGTGGTGTATTTCTATAGATTTTCTACTGGACGTTATCAATCACGTCACGTCGGTTCAGCGATGAGGCGACGCTTCGGCCATCACGCCAACAGTAACCGTGATATCGGCGCTGTATTGATCCCGCACACGTGTGCCTTCATAATAGCGCCTGTGGCAGATCCCATCTGCGGAAAGACGCTCCGAGGAGCGACGCGTTGAGAAAACGTTCTCAGAGTTTTGTGTCTAGCTCGGAGGATGCACGTTAATTGGAAAAGTTTTTCTGGAATTTACTTTGCATTTAAATGGGAACTAAGTTTAAGTGTTCCTAAAGGATAATGTGGTGCAAAGTGCCGCTCGTCCTCCTGAGACGGCCTCAAAAAAGTGCCGACTGTAAATATCCGCTCAGTCCGAAAACGCCCGGATGCCAACAGGAGTCGAGTGGACTGAATATTCCTGAATATCCTCACCGGGAAGACGAAACCAGGCCTGCAACACCACGGCATCTATTCGGACTATAGCACTCGGTAGGTGGCGAAGAAGAAGATTAACAATTTCCCAACACGGGGTGAAAGTTGGCTTTCTTTTGCACTTCAACTTGCAGAATTGGTGGTTCCATCTCGAGGTGAGATGTTGTTGGAATTACAGGCCTTAAAAGGACACATTTGGTAAGGAGGCCTTTGCTTGTTATTCCTCTGGGTGATAGAAACCCGCCTGTGGTTCTCTGCGAGCTTAAAAGGAAAAACACATTATCTCACAGACAAGCGCATTAAAACCAAGAGGAACAAACCACCGCGAGGGTGAAGACGAAGGTTCGGCGCGGACGTTTGCGGAGTTTTAATGATAGAAGTGTCTGGAAACAGTTTTTTTTAAACCACGATGCGGAGACAATCGGGTGCACATGAAGCCGAATGAGCATAAGTATGGAGGCTGTTAGTCATCGGAGATGAAGGTAACCTTAAAGCACATCAGAAAATGGGTTTAACCAAAACCGTTTCATATCTAAGAACACTCGACGGTCAACTGTCAATAAAATTTCTCATCACCATTGTCGTGACTTCAACGTACCAAGAGAAGAAAATGCTCCAGTGAGGTGGAACACAATTCACTATTGTTGGGTACAAAACTTCATAAATTGATCAGTTAAATGTTTCCAAGGCAAAATGTCCAAATTAAAATTCTACATAGTTACAACGACATAAGTTCCTGAGGTGCATTAAGCAGCTCATCAAGACGAAGGGAGAGAAATGTCCCTCGGGGTCACAGGGTAATCCCTGGTTATTGTGTGGTGGGCAAATTAAGCAAGAGGAAATAAAGACCCAAGGAACACCGAGAGCTTATTAAAAGTGTGAGGTGCGTGAAAGGGAGGAATCCAGGTAGCATGCAAGGGATCAGGAATCACAAATAAAGCATTAAACTGGATTTTTCAGTGTGCAGAGATGTTGGCATGTTGTTTTTTCATCTGAGGAAGTAGAGGTGCCGGTGATTAAAAAATTAAATTGTAATTTATTGGAAATAATGTTCCAGTACAATGTTTAAAACCCTCATTTTGGGGGCCAAGATCCCACCTCTTTTTACCTCTCCTGCGACTGCTCACCACGTCTAAGTGGCGGGGAGGTGAAAACAACACGTGTTCGCGTGATTTATGAACCCTCAGTCGTCCAACTCCAGGTATTTGTTCCCTGTAAAAAGCAGACGCCAACTCGGCAGCGAAGCCAATTCCCTCACAACCAAGCGAACGGGGCCCGAAGCCTCGTGCCAGGACCGAGCCGGCGGCCTGACGCTCGCCAGCACCGTCCTCCAACCCATTACGATGCATCACGAGAGGCGCTCGGCTGTCAGAGTCTCGATGAGTTGCGACATTTCCAGGCACGCACGCACGAGCGCACGCACGCACGCACGCACGCACGCACGGGGCCATTGATTACAGGGGCTCTACCTACAGCCCCGCAGTCCATCAGCGCTCAGGGACCGGTAATCAATTCTCTAATGCCGTTTGAGCCCGTCCGCTGCAGCCGCGAGCCGCCGGTCGCTGAAAGCAGAGGGGACGTGGGCAGCTTGCCAAGCGTGGCGCTGATATGGGCGCTGTCATCTAATGGCATTATCCAAATGAGCGCGGCTCCCCCCCGGGGCGGACTCTGGTTCCGGATCATCCGGCAGTGGTGGAACCTGTTTGGGTCCAAATCGGATCAGCGTAGCACCAGACACGGGCATGGCCGGTCGGGAGACGCAGCCCGGGGCTCCTTATCTCTGCCGACAGGACGTCGGTCCTTCGTGGACGAGTACACGCACGGGTTGATCGCGTTCTTTGTGAACAAGAGAATGCGGCCTCTGCGCGAGATTACAAGAACATGCCGACTTGTTTAGACGTTTTCTGAATTATTAGCACACGCAGGACATCAACTGGTCACCGAGCAGTTGCATCAACGCAGTGTGATGTGATGTGTGTTTGTATCGATGGGCTCGCTCTCCACGAGGCTTTGTGAGATCAGACCGACCCAAACCTCAAGACTTATGACCTTTCACCATTTTATATGCAGAACTGCGTTTAAACAGCATCGCTTTGGGATTTTGTAAGCATTCAAACGCATCATTTGCTGTGCATTTAACAACATCCTGCGTTAATTAATAGACCTGTCAATCAATTTGTTGAGATTCAGATCCTGCGTAATTTGACCTTTGTGATCGTTTCGCTTCAGGCTTCAGCTTGATTGAGCAAACACAAAATGTGGCAAGAAAAAAAGAATCAAAAGCTCCCCCACGTACTTGGGTGTCTGCGCGTCCTCCACTCGGTTCCCCAGCTGGAACTCGTGGGACTTGCTGCGGTGCAGCGCGGTGAAGTCCGGCAGCAGGTGGATGAGCTTGCGGCTGGGCGGGGGCGGCGTGCCGGGGGCCTTCACTTTGTTCCTCCGCCGCATGGGGGGAGTGCCCGGCGGGGTCATTGTGTTCACCACCAGGGGAGTCCGGGGAGGCGTGTGGCCAAAGTGTCTCTGGCGGGGCGACGGGGGCAGCGAGCGATGGCCGAAGTCCAGCGGGGGGAAGAGCCCCGCCGCCGGGCTGTCGACGGTCAGCCGCTCGGCGTATAAAGGGGGGGCCGGGCCCTGCGGGCCGTGGCACACGTGCTGGTTGTACTTGGACTGGACTTTGGGGCTCTGGGAGAGCTGGAACCGGATCCACTGGCTGGCCTCCGGCTGGCACACCGGAGTGTTCTCCTTGCCCGACTCGGAGGTGGGCCACTGGATGGACCAGTCCTGCTTCGCCTGGCTGCCTGTGGAGGGGCGGGGGGGAAGCACACAGGTGGAGAACGATGTGATGGTCACTACCATCCCAAACACATTTTCACAAAGTGCTGCTGAATTGTGTAATTAATTGTGTAAGTTCCCGGACATGCATGCCGCGTTGCCGACCTCTAGATTCCTCTGCCTTGAAAGCTATGAGATGGAGGTAAATGGATTTTTTTCCCGTCTTGTTATTCTTAAATGCATGATGCATGATTCAAAAAAAAAAAAAAGTTCCATTAACTTCTTAATTTTCATTGGAACTACTTTCTACTGAATAATTAGTCCCTGAGAAAACTATTGAAACCTTTCTCCTCCTCCAAAAAAAACCCTGTTGAATTAGTAATACTAGTGTAGCTATTGAAGGGCATGACGTCTTAAAATCTGGGCAAATAAAACCCAAACTGCACGTCTTCATACCACTCGGGTGAGTGAGCAAACATGTTGTTATTTCATAATTTGAGAGAACACTTTTGCGTAGTCTGGTGCCTCGTGTTGAACGGAAGTGGTTCTCGCCATGCTCTTGACATTAAAACACTCATTAGCTCTACTCCTTGATGGCAGCAGTGATCCTGGCTGGATTCACAACCTGCAAACGGCTCGGTTTGGGTAAATGAAGATCAGCTCGGGCTGTAATCTGATGGGAACATGTGATGCGGTGGTGCTCCAATCGGCTGATGTGGAGCAGATTAAGCACAAATGGATGTCGCAGAAGGGACGAGGAAAAATGGAGGACTGCACCAAAAAAAAAACAGAACAGGCCGAAGCTGCATGAGTCACAACGCAAGCCGACTTCCGAACGGAACGAAACTTTTCTGCAGGATGAGACACAGAGAGAAAGAGAGAGAGAGAGAGAGCGGAAGATGCAAAATAACTGAAGGTGAGCAGCCAAAATGAGCGTCTTTGAACTCAGATGACAATACATTACCTCCATTACTGTGCAATTTATCCTCCTCAAGTTGTTCTTCAGAAAGAGACAGAAAGAAAAACGGTGTGTTCATTGATCCGGCAGAGACACATGCTGAAATAGTCTGCGGTTCAGTAAAGGATTGATTCAGCGTCTCGTACTCGAACTGCGGGGGCGGAATCTGCCTCACAGTTCTTCACAGAGCTGCTACAGACGCGGCAAAGTCACATTTTTTTTATGCAAATGTTTGTCATCAACTTTGTTTTTTTTGTTGTTCGTGTCGTTATTTTTTATTCCCCGTGACAAAGTCTCCTAGGCACCCCACAAGCAGCAAAAACACAGACTTCAAAAAAACACAACATCAGCACCAGCAACATCAAATGAAGCACGGAGAACATCTCCCATAAAAGGTCCCGGAGGAGTTGCTAAACATCATGAAGAAAAATCCCCAAAAAGAAAAAGCCGGCGGCCTTTCCTTTTCTGTAACGTGATGAGGAAGAGGTGGCAGCAAAGACACGAGGGACATCAAACACAGGGACTTCCAAGGGGCTCCTTTTTTAAATTTAAATACACTTGTTTAAAATTACTTGTAAAAATCTCCCCCAAAAAGATTAAGTAAATTTAATTTTTTAACAAAAGTTTGTGTTTAGCTCTGGAGAAACTTGGCAAAAGGTTCAAACAGAAACAGTGGTGTCGTTATTATCCCCCCCGACCCCCCAAATAAATGTAGTTCTTTAATTGATTATGAGAGAAACCTAAAAGCACGAAAACCTGTAGGTTTTTCAGCGCTGCATGGCATGTGGCCACATTTTCTTCAAGCCCACTTCACTTTGGAAGTTTGGAAGTCGAGGTGCCACTTTGTAAAGTTCATTGAGCACCACGCAAGATCCAACAAGATTATTTTTTCGTTGATTTGAACGATGAGCTTCTCTTTGGTAATTACATTCCCGCAAGCCACACTTTCCAAAGTGGCCTTTTGACGGCTTGTTTCAAGCTGAAATCTCGTACTCTTGAAGAGAAGTAATGAACTTTAATCACACTCGTGAAACTGTGGCTTCACGTAATGAATCAATTCATCAATTGCACTTGTATCTTAGCAACCGCTCCAGTGAAATGGCAACAAGACTCGACATGTGAATTTCTCGTTTCACGTGATCGCACGCGCTCCTCCTGTTGATTTGAGTGGCTTGTGCTTGTTGGAAGATGGTTTTTTAATTCAGGTTTGGAGTTCATTACCACTTTCCGAAGGCGTTTCCACACAGCAGCAGCGCGCTGACATCGGCCTTCATTCATTCCGGTGAAAACTTTCCCGCTGCTGCCAAAATTCCTTCCACAAAATCACTTTTCTTTCACTTCGTTGCTGCTTTTCTTTCAAGATGCAGCGATCATTAAAAATGTAATAAATGACGACGCTTTCAGTGAGCCACATCCTCAGATTAATCCCTTCTCACATGCATCAGCCATTGATGTTTCAGGACCCTCCCCCCCTCCTCTGACGTTACCGTCCGTGCCGCTGCGTCAATGTGTTTCCCTCTAATTTACACAATGGCGCCGGATGAGTCTCTTCTCCAGACCCACAGAACCACACGGCCCGATGGCGGCTGCCTCAGGGGCCAATTCGTACTAATCAATGCCCCCCCCACCCCACCCCCACCTGCGGTGACTGATGCAGGCCGCACACCGGGGACGTCATTACTGGGACGGTGTTTAAACATGCAGCGAGGCATCGGGGGGGAAAGGCATATGACAGCCTCCACAGCTGAAGTAATTACCAAAATGGCAGTGAAATGCCACCAGGATTCCAGTGTCCCCCTTTTTCGATCTGGACTCTTAAGTGGACGGTTCATGGACGTTCTTGCAGCGTAATCAGGGGCGGGGGGGTTTGGTGAATTCTCCCGCCGGTAGTTTTGCTTCCCTGTTGCATCTGCTCTTCGCTTTCCCTTCCCTGCCCTTCCTTCCTTCCCTCCCCTGTCCCCTCCCCCATTGCTCATCACCTGGGCCTCTCTTGTCTCCTGCCTTTCCACGTCTCCCTTTGTGGATGATGGCCTTTGAAGCCAATTAGGTGTTTGCACGCATGTGAAGCTGTCAGAAGGCGGCACGGGGACATTCCTCCTCCCTGGCAAAGACCACTGAGGCCCCTCAGAGACCTGCGTCGTGCTGAGCAGAGATCAACACCGTTAGCCCCATCGAGCCCCGACTCGCACTCAGGAAATGTTAACTGTTTGTCCGTGTGTGTGTGTGTGTGTGTGTGTGTAAGAGGACTTGTCTACAGGGGCGGGCTGGATGATGTGTGTGTGTGTATATTGCGGCACGGAGGACCGACCGGCTGCCTCTGAGCCGTATGACTCATCGCACCTCGTGGATCCCAGGAGGCCGTATAGTGAAGCGTCCTATCAGCCGGCGTTGGCGTCCGTCCTCCGCGGAGACACTCACTCGGAGCGCCCTCTTCTGCTGCCGGTTCACACCAGGTGCCAAGACGGGAAAAGTGTATGAACGTGCACGTTTGCCAGTTGTAACACGGTTCCCAGTGACTCATGAACTGGATCAACGGATTTCTCATTGAAAAAATAAAACGTATAGAATGAATCTGTGAATCGTCTTCTGTGCTGCTCTTATTCACGATGGCTCAATATGCATCTGCACTTTCTCTGGATTTTTAATAAGAGGAATTGTACTTGAGACGTCAGAACACCCTCTGCTTTATGCCCAGCAACGCACGCATGTCTTTCAGTCTCGTGCATAAACAGATATATATATTTATTTATATGCGTGTGGAATAAACGCTGCCACACAGCCTGTATCCCTCTGGGCTGAAAGTGCCTCCCTCGGCTCCGCGTGGCGGCCGTTTGTTGCCGTGGTGCATTCACACGTCTCCAGCCAGCCCCCCCGTTTTTCAGAGCCCATTAGTGGCTCTTTGCGGCCGGGCCTCCGCCTTGCAGAGAGCCGTCAGTTGAGGAGGGGGAGGAGGAGGGAGCGGGGTACGGAGGAGGCTCGATGTAAAGTCGATATGTTTGACGAAAACCACGTCCCATTCGTGTGGGTTTTATCTCCCCATCACTTTAACACCGCTTGATGACAAAAGACGGTTGACAGCTGCAATGCCGGGAGGACACCGGCCTGTCTCCCTGTCTTTCTGGACGAAGACAACCTCCCCGATCCTCAATTTGTGAAGTGTGAACGTTAATACACACTGAAGGAAAATTGTGCGTGTGTGTGTGTGTGTGTGTGTGTGTGTGGGAGCAAAGGAGAGACGTGTTATCAAACAGGTTTACAAAAAGTTGGAACTAAACCTGGAACGGCCCGGTTTGAGTGAGATTCTACTGCCCTCTTCTGGTTCCTTTGTGTCATTGCAAAAGCCTAAGACTGAAACCAATGTGCGGCCTGTAGCGCCGCCTGGTGGGCAAGCGGCGAACAAGAGAAACGCACCTGTGGCCTCACAGCAAACAGACACAGCGGGTGTCAACGCCTTCTTGTGAAAGCTGAAAAATAAAAGCAATTTGAGCCCCTCCGAAATATCTCCATCCACCTATCACGGGGGTCAGGGGTTCGATCCCCACAGGTCAAAGGGTCCTCGAGCAGGACACTGAACCCTAATTTGCTTGCAATGGTCAGGCGGCCGGCGCCACCTACGGTAGGTAACTGGCTGCCACCGCTGGGTGTGAAGCGTTGCATTGTGGACCGCAGCAAACACCCGATACAAATAAAAGGGTTCTCCGTTGGCGCTCGATGTCTATTAACATTCAGCAAGTCAATAAAAAGGAAATTTGAGAGAGACCACAGACTTCAGGTCACTCGTGTTTTACATTTCAAGTTTCTACAGCTCGTTTGTTTCAGCTGGATTTTGTATTTCAACAAAATGAGCAGCACTGTGCCTCTTTGTAGAGACGCAGTTGAACAAAAAGTTCTCAAAGGGCAGCAACAGTTTGAATAGTCAGCAACCTGCCTCAATGTTAAGCGGATGGGATCATCATCATCATCATCATCCTCTTCCTCCTCCTCCTCCTTGCCGCTATTTCACACGGTCACGTGACTGGAGGACACAGGAGGCCGCTGAAACGATGACTCGTAGTACCGTAGTGGGGATTTATTGACACCACGAAAAGGTGTAAACTGCTCAGAGATTCACTTTAATTCACAGTTTGCGGAGGCCGACCCACTGCGGCTGCACGTATGAAGAGAACAGCGCCACCTGCAGACGCAGAAGTGGCACTGCGCATAAAAAAAAAACAGTTGTTCTTTCTGAATTTATTAAGAGCAGGTTGTGCGCCTGTCACAGCTCGTGGACACGTGTCGCGTCTGACGCAGGATGATGAGGGAGGGAGGGAGGAATGTGTTGTTTTCTAAATAGAATGTAGACAAGCATCCTTTTGCTTTCTCACTGTGTCTCAATGTTTGGGCTCCATTAACCAATAATTACTGCGTGCCAGTTTCTGAACCACGCCGTGCCTCAAGTGATTGCCTACTTTCTACTTCGTGTGTTCCTCAAAGTGCTGTCATGTGATGATAAAATGAATAGCTGGAAAGACTTTGAGGAGCATCAAGTTGTGATGTGGGGAAATCAGAGCAAGAGGACAGACAGCAAGTGAATCATTTCATTTTAAGACTTTCACTTTATATATTGCCATCAATTTAGAACCGCCAGATGCAATTTTACTACTTCTGGATTGTGTCTGGCCGGAGATCTTTGTTACATGGCCCTTCATTTTGTCATTTTCTGCATAAAAATCAATAAATACCGTTAACTCGATAAGTCATTGAATGCAAAAGAGTAATAATTTTCCTTGCTGCATATTGTCACCCTGCTGTAAAAATATAAAATTTGGCCACAAATGTTGCTCATCATGTTTTGTAAACACAATAAACGAGGGAGACACAGACAAAGACACACAACCTCATCATCCTCTAAAAATAAATGATCAAATCTCGCCGGGTATCGTGGGTTTCTCACCGAGCTGGTGGGCCTTCCTGAGGCAGGACAGGGAGGCGTTGAGTCGGGCGCACTCCTCCTCGTTGGCGCCGAACTTCTGCAGCTGCTCGCACACCTCCTCCTCGCTCATGTCCAGCAGGCCCTCCAGGGTCACCTCGCCCGGGCTCATCTCCTGCGAAGAGCCGCGGCAGCCGCACAGTGAAACGCCAGCAGCGCGGTTTACGGCTATTGGGGGCACTTTGGCGAAAGTTAGGGTGAAGATTTTGAACTTTTTAAAAGTTTTATTGCAGTTGAAAGTGCATGGAGGTCATGGACCGTGTGTGGTGTTAAAGCGTTGGATTTGGCTTTGTCTTAGAGGAACCTCTGCATAAAACACTCCCAACAGAACAGACTTCACGATCACATACCAGAAGAAACATACCAGATGCAGATGATTCCATAAAAGACAGAAAGAGCCACTGGGTGGTTTGGTGATAATGAAGACGGTGTCACATGTCACGTCTTCACACTACACTCGTTGCACTGTGGGGAGAGAAGACGGGCCCCCGGTTACCTGCGTGACCTCCTTCCTCAGGTTGACGATGCGGAACCAGTGGCCGAGGCGGGGGAAGTCCTCCAGCTCGACGCTGCGCTCCTCTAAGGCCACTTTGCACTTGCAGGACAGCTGGCGGCTGAAGTACTTCACCAGCTTCCCCTGAGGGCCAGAGAGGACGCACGCGGTGAGGCGGGGCGGCAAACACACCTTCTGCAATGCGGCTCAACCTTCTTCTACCTTTTCCACCTCTCCACGGAAACTACAGGTGGCATTTTTTACCGAAAGAAAACCAATACAAACGTCACATGTTATCCTTTTAAAAGGGGTTTTGCTTTGGGAAAGAAAATTATTTAAATTCTGAAATCACATTGGTTACCCACTAATGTCAATAACTTATTTTTTTAACAAAGGACAATTGTCAAAATCTTTTAAACTAAATTATACCTTCACCCTCCTTTTTTTGTTGCAGGAACTGCTTAAATAACGGCATAGCACCAGCATGAGGTGCGCCGTATCGAGCAGCAGCGGTCTCGCATTCGGTCCAATGCGGAGTAACTGGAAAGCATCAACAGGCTGAAGAAGCAGGGCAACGCAGCAAAAACTAAAACCCCAAAACATTGGAGGTTTGACTGTTTTTGTAGCATATTACAGTACAAACTACAGAGGGGGGGTCTCTGGTCGCCATGGCAAAGGAAGTGTCCTCTTTAAATAGGACTCAAGTGGTTAAACAAGGGGAAACATTAAAGCAGGTAATACAATAAGGAAACATTAGACAAAGAGTCCCACCACCGACCTGACCTCTGACCCCCAGTTGTCGGTGAAGCTGAACACTGTGTGGATTCAAGGACACGAGTCAAACTTTCCGATGCATTTAAGTGATTCTAAAAAACAAAAAATCCCTAACGACGCCTCATAGTTACTCAACCTTTAGATTATGCTGCCATGAACACATTTATGTCATAAATATCTAATTTGCTGAAAACAAAGCTCCCCTTAAAAACACAAACTACCACTGTTTTCTACTTTTTGTGTACAGATTTTATAAAATAAGACAAAACGAGTTAGTGGCTAATGTGGAGATATTTGGACACAGAGATGAGTGCCAGGCTAACAATAGCGGTGTGCCTTAACTTTGGTTCGTTATCATAAGCGAAGCTAATCACGTTGCAGTTTAACGTAAACGTAGCCATTAAATCGCATTAGTACATTCGACTCATTAAACATACCGTCAAGTTTCTCGATTCCACCAAAGTAAGACCGACGTCATTGTAATAGAATAGAACCTCTGTAAAAACACATTGCATTCAAACTAGATCGAGATACAATGAAACCTTTAAACCGGAGGACTCAAGTGCACATCTCGGAAAACGGGTGGCCAAGTCACGGATGCGTTTTATTCTTTTATTCTAACACAAAAGTCAAAAAACGTAACAGGGTCGTAGACGTGGTTAAAAAAAAAACCCAAATGTGGTCAATACTGTGATGCCTGCAAACCGCCTTTATTTAAACACGAGCACTTCTACTTATGACAAATGTGTTAATTTAGCAAAACTTTAAATATGAATATTTCTTACACCACTGCTTCCATCTTAAAAACAAAATCCTCTGTGGCCCGGCAGCTTATGTTATTGATTAAATGATTAAAGACAGGGAGAGCCGCGAAAACTACATCAGTAAAATGTTCACATGAAGAATGAATTCACAGCGTGTGTATTTGTGGCACTTTTTAAGCCGAAACAATCGAGTCCGATCGAAAATGAGGAAAATGGGTGGCGTGATGGTCGAGGACTCAACGGTGATGCATCCGAGTGGCTCCGTTCCAAACGCACGCCTGCAAAGCGGCTGCCGGAGAGGAGACGCCGCCGGCCGGCGTCCCGCTGCACACAGAAGCAGAAACCGGGAGGACGGACTCACGAGTCGCCTCCGAATGCCGAGAGCCCTGCAGCGGCTTCCCACCGACGCTCTGCTCGACTCCCACAGAGGAACCCAGTGAACGGGTCGACTGTGCACTGAAGAGCAGATTCTTATGGGGAAGGAACTCAAACCAACCGAGAAGATCACTTGGTCAACATAAATCGGCTACAAAGATGCAAAGAAAAGCAAAGAAAATGTAAAAAAAGAAAAGGCCGCAACTAGAAAAACACACAATGAGATGGAATGCACGGCCTCAAAGCCACTAGCAGTAGGGGGAAAAGACAAAGAGACACAACCTGACTACAAAGAGACAACCTGACTACACAGAGACACAACCTGACTACAGAGACGAAACCTGATTAGACAAAGACCCAACTTGAGAGCAAATACACAACCTGACTACAAAGAGACAACCTGACTACACAGAGACAATCTGACTAGATACACAACTTGATTACAAAGAGAAGCAGACTAAATACACATTAAATACATTAAAAAGGGCAACAAAAAAAGACAAAAACAAAAAAATTAACTTCAAATTGCCGCAGAATTACAACTAACGGACACAACATAATAGTAGGACCACAAAACAACCACCATAAAGACAAAAAGAAATGACACAGGAGACACAAAAACACAACACAGAGACACAAAACATCCACAAAAACATGGCTACCAACTAAAACTACAAACATGTCCGTCTTGTGTCTCATAATAAGTGTGTTGGCATTTTGTCTTTACCACTTGCAGGATCACGGCGCGAATGCTAAAACACAACATTACAAACCATGAAGCTCCAAGCGAGCGACTGATTCATCACAGTTCACCTGACGCCAAAACGACATTTCATGAGCATCACAGACGATGGTTGTATTCTTTGAGTTTTAATGTGAATCACATGTCGCCCCCCTTGGGGTGAGAGTTGCCGTTTTTATCAAGAAATACAAAGGTTTATTATGGCCTTATTTAACTAAACATGTAAATGCCACTAGGTAGGGGAACGAGGGAGTTTCTCATGTTTACAGTGGAGATGCATTGTTCCGTGAGAGCGGCGCTGCCATCCTAAAACTCCAGTCGAAGCCAAACTTTACTCCCTCGCTAAAAACCCCCAGAAAGGACTGAACATACTGTTCTGTGGGCAGGTGCACAAGCTGCAAGAGTTATCAGGCTGAATATAGCAAACCGAGCAGCTGAAAAGTCCCCCTGTTTTAACACTGAATTATTTTTTACTTTCCGTCTCTGCCGCTTCAAGTTTAAAAAAGCAAATCAACGCAAAAAGTAATCCTTTAGTGCAGGATAAAATATATATATTAACAAAAAAGAGAGTGGACAATGTACGAACAAAAACTATTTAAGACCATAAAATCCCCAAGAACAAAAGAAGGAGGCGGCGCTGTATTTAAAGTGAAATTTAACTTCTGAAAAGCAACTTCATTTCCTAAGGTTTGAAGACTTCTTCAGACTTAAGGTATAGTGACACAAGCCCTTCTCACATGCTGCTCTCCCGGTCAGTCAATAGAATAGAATATTGCGTCCTCGTCCGCATTATTCATTGTGCAGCATGGCGTTAAGTCAAAATTAAAATCTGAGGGGAACGATAAACCCACCAGAGGATCGTGTGTTGATAAATTAGACGTTGCGTTGTAGGATTATTCTGCGCCCAAGTGACCAAGAAAATAGTTGCAGTCATTATCCATTAACATGCACGTCCCAATAAAATAAAGAATATATATTAGGGCTGTCAAAAATAGTGCACTAACGGCGTTAATTAGATGTTTGTCGTTAATTACGTCAATGTTTTAACGCATTTCACGCATGCGCAGTGTGACAAATTATTCAGGACAGGATTGTGTCCGAAATGCGGTTGTGGTTGGACTATTATAACAGACAAATCCTCCTCTTGGCGACTTTTGTGTCAAACGTGACTAGAGACAAATCTAGTGACACGTATACAGCATATTTCTCATAATTTAAACTTAAATTTAAAGTCTCCAGAAGAGAAACGGTATCGCTCTCTCCCCCTTACGCCTGCTGCGCTGTGGACGCGTGTGTGTGTGTGTGTGTGTGTGTGTGTGTGTGTGTGCGAGAGAGAGAGACGAGGGCGTAAATCCCAGGGGGTCAAGACCCCCCCATCTAAGAGTTGTCCCCCCCTAGAAATATCATTAAAAAAATGGTGTGTATTGAAAATGACATAATGATGTATACTTAGAATATCTGTGTAAGAAGTAAAACAATACAAACCCCCAAAAATGCTTTTTAAGTTTCTACACATTTTGAGTCCCCCCTCCCTTGGCTCACAGTGGTTTGGTCCACTGCTTGCTTGCGCTCTGCACTCACTCTCAGTCACATGGTAGTGACAGGAACGTCGAAATTTGGCGGTCTACGGCTATTTTATTCACATTAAACATCAGATGAAGCTTTTATTCTCTCAAATACAAATGTTGAGTAATTAATGAATTAGTCATGAAAAAGTCCACTATGCTAGTGTAATATAATGTAATGTTATCCAGCTTGTTTAATGGGTGGTTGGATATGCCCCCACTACAACTAGCTGACGTTATTATTTGTGTCCCCTTCAAAAACTGTTCTTCAGAAATGTTATGTTTATTGTCCCCCCCTTACTGTTCGATCAGATTTACGCCCATGGAGAGAGAGAGGCAGCCCGCTCAGCGCACTTTTTTGGAGTTTTACCGGCCAACGCTCCCGTTTTTTACCCCTATTACCCGAACATCATTTGTACTTATTTTAGACCATAATAATACACGTGACTTGGGGTGATATAGACGAATGGGAAACAACGTCAGCGGCAACAATTTGGTGAAATGGGAACAAATCTTTCCGTTGCTCTCAGAAGGCACGAAAGAGTTCATCGTTATATTTCCCGTAGTGACGTGTTTTTCCCATCAATCCTCCAGCTTTTTTTTGTTTGTGTAACTTTTCCTTACATTGTCAAACGAAATGTAACAAAAATGTCTTAAAACAATTCGAGGACTTTACCTCATCCAATTTACATTGTAAGATTTAAGAAAAAAATAAGACTTTATCCCCAAAGACCATCTCCACAAAAGGTCTGAATCATAACCAAATCATAGCACAAGAAAAATACTCTGATATGAATATGTTGCAATATAAAAATACAGTACCCACAATGCATTGCAAGCAATTCAAGGAGCACAGCGCCTGCCACAATTTTGAACTTAATGTTGGTGCCCTTCTTCATTTCCTTACAAACTTCACTTCAGGGCTCAGGCACAGCATTGAATGTGTAAATATGAGCTACTTTATGATTACATTTCGTATAAATACAGCCTCATATTCCGGTGGGGTTGGCGGTTAGTTTGTGGCCCTCGCGAGTAAACTTTATTTTTCATGTAATATCCCCAATTACATTCCCTCTTGGGACTTAAAGTGTGCTGACGGTACCCAGACAACTCAGTGCCGAGTTTATGGCGACCTTATCGCCCCTTAATGGTATTTGCTTAAATCTCCAGAGGCATCACCAGGACATTCTCACAGGCCTGGTGAGTTTTCACTGACCTTAGTCGCACTGAATTGCATTTTCTTTCTGTTATGTCCCATAGCAGCATTTCACTGATGGTGGTGGGGGGGCTCGGGGAGGGGAGAGGAGGAGAGGGGAGGGACTGGTTTAAGTGTTTTTAAAAAAAGAGAAGAAAAAACGGAAAGTCTGGTACCTCTACATTATGGCCATTACGTAACGCGATTTACGGACCCACCGCCCCCTCTCACAGGCCAATTAAACCTGATAACGATATTTGGTTAAACGTTTCTTTTTTTTTTTATGTCTGTAATCGGCTTGCGCCTTGCGTAACGTCGGGGCCTGGGTGCGCAGGCTGGCGTCGGCAGCGGATTGTAAACACAGGCCTCGGCCGCCTCACGGTTCGCCGTGATGGAGAAGCGCCATATGCACCTTCTCTCAACGCCACCTGCAGAATGCGCAAGCCCGTAACAGCGCCACCGCAGCCCCGTGCAGCCCTCTGGATTTACGGCACAGCATAAAATCAGATCAGCGGTGCAGGGGCGTCTAAGCGGAAATCTGGTGCACGTTTATGCAACGGCAACACCGGCACCAGGCAGAATGACGGGTTTGTCGTTGGAAAGGCACTGGGGAGGGAGGGGGATACAATGCACAGTGGCCTAGAAACACACAGCACACGGTGACAAGCCCCCCGTATTGGTTTGAGATGAAGATGCGGAGCTCGAATGGTCCTTACCTCCAGCGTCCGTATCTCTTTTTGTGTCAAGTCGTTGGATGTGGCACATTTGGTCCGTAAACCCTCCAAACTGGAAATGCTTATGTCTATCATGTTCTGCACCAACTCGCACTGCTGCAAGGCTTTCTGCAAACTAAGATCCTGCTCCTCGCTTTTTGTCATTTCCTCGTTCATAGTTTTGGCGTGCAAGTGGTCGTTGTTTCCTCTTTGCGCTTAAAAAAAATATTAAGAAGCATACAATAAATGAACAAGACAATCAATTCAGCCAAGGAACGCGGAGAAGCCCGCGGAACAGGGCCACCTGCGAAACGCCATGGAAGGGAGACAAAAAAAAAAGAAAAAAAGAAAGATGTAGGTTTTCACAGACGCGGTTTGAGCCGTGACAGAGTCGACTCCATTGCGACAGCAAATCCTCGCAGTTCCTGCCGTCTCATCGAAATCAGACCCAGCGGGGAGACGCACGGAGCGGGACTGCGCGGTCCGCCACAGCATCCATCGGGTGCCCCTCCGCTTCCAATGGATGTTTAAGAAGGAGGGGGGGGGGGGGGAGAAAAAAAAGAGAGAAGCAGTTCAGCGCATCATAAGCGGCATATAGGTGGGGGGGGGGGGGGGGGGGGGAGAGAGAGAGGGGGGGGTGAAAGGTGCGGGGAGGGAGGTGAGGGTGCTGGTTTTAAAGGTGCTGATGCGAGGATCGGATGCAGGTACTCCGTGTCTCTCTTGGCAGCGGCTGCATCCCGGTTCGCTCCCACCACGCCGACGTGTTTCCCGTCAATCAAACCCACAGCAACAGCGGCGGCATCGCATCGACCGGGGCGCCGTCGTGAGGGGCCGCTATCGCGAGATTTGCGGCGGTCTTAGGCCCGTTTGAGGTGTCACAATTAATCATCTTTTTTTACCAGTTGAGGGGGGTGGAGGGCGCTTTGTGGAATAATCATAGTTCTGTACACCCACTTGGATTGAGACACTCATATGCACACATCATTTGTAGTCTTCACAAACATAGGTTTTCAACTTGCATGCTTACTTTGAGTGCACCCTCCAGCTGCCCTCACAAAGTGCACACTGCGTCTTCTGGTTATACACTCTGGTTATGCACTCGTTCGGATGTATACTACTTATATTCTTTTACATAATCCCTTATTGTTACAGCGAGGAGGTATTTTATAGTAGGTCAGAATGTTCAGAGAAGTAGGAAATACCACCTTTGCATCTTGCATCAAACCTGTGTTTTTCTTAGTAAACCGCAGATCCCAGAACTTTGCCAGGTTTTCTTTGTTCCTGTGACCCTTTTTGTTGAAATTGGGAGTATTACTAATATGTTTAATTACGATTTTCTTAAATGTATGTACAAATTACAATATTTGATCATAACGATTGTCAGCACATAACATCACTGTCTGAAAATAATAATAATTTGATTTCATCAAATGGTCCAAAGGAGAAGGATATGGCAGCAGCTGCATCTTGGTTTAGCAATTTCCCTATAAATTAGATAACATTTTTTAAGCCAGAACTGTGTCACGTCTTACGTCTTTCTGTTCTCTCACACACGTTTTACAGTCGACATTCCTGTTGCCAACAAAGCCCCGCCCATAAAGGATGGAAACGTGATCCAATTGGACGTACGTCGTGACGTTTCACGCACGTTTTTGTCGTGGAGAGCGCCAAAGCGCCACTGTGGAAGTGCTAAAAACTCTATACGTATTTCTCCCGGCTTTGAGCTAAAGTTCCCAGTCAACAAGACATATGGCTTCTACAAATAAAGGGCCGTTACAGTCCAGAAACCTACCGTGGTGAGTTCAAAGTCGTGACTTATTAAAAATAGGTTGAATTAGTTAATGCTAACTAGCTAACAGAACTGTATGGGTTCAAGATAGCAGCCCTCCGCTGTGTTTATCCGTACTAAACGTTTCCGGTAACCAATGCTTTGATCTAATAAAATGGATATTAGCCACATTGTAAGCTTGTAATTGGCCAGCTAAGCTAACAGCTAAGCAGTGCATCGAGGTAGCATTGCCGTGCTGCCACTTTGTGTTGTGGTGTCTGCTAGGAAACAGTTATAAAGAGCGTGTTTTTAATATTTCTGTCCATGCATATTGCAAATATAGGGAGGCCGAATGAAACAATGCTACCAAATAATTGGACGGCTTTATAAATTAGATGTCAACGTGCGTATTTGCGCAAACCAAGCTGCTTTAAATGACTATGACGTTCCTACTCTTATATCAGAATGCCGAGACATTTCGGGGGGTTATTATAACGTAAACGGTAACACATTTAACAATTCAGTATTTATTGTTGACGTCCATTGATAATGTTTTCTTTCTTCTGCGGATTCCAGGGTTGAAAAATATAGACCACAGAAACTAGATGATCTGATCTCCCACAAAGATATTCTGAGCACAAGTAAGTACGAGGGTAGTTATGTATATAATGTAGCGATGTCTAATAATGTTGCTGACTCCCTTTTCAGACGAATAACGGCGTTTAAAGCTTCATTACCGTTTTGTATCTCTTCAGTCCAGAGGTTTATCAGTGAGGAAAAGCTTCCCCATCTCCTGTTCTACGGCCCCCCCGGAACCGGTAAAACCTCCACCATCCTCGCCTGTGCCAAGCAGCTGTACAAGGAAAAGGAATTCAACTCCATGGTGTTGGAGGTACACCAAGAGTGTTTTGCGCCAGTTTAGCGACGGGGTTAACGCGCTGCTCTCCCGATTTGACGACTGGCTCTCCTCCCACAGCTAAACGCGTCGGACGACAGAGGTATCGATGTCGTACGAGGTCCCGTTCTGAGCTTCGCCAGCACCAGGACCATCTTCAAGTAGGACGGACAGACGGGCCATTGTTCCTAATCATTCCATGTGCAGCCTTTTGGAATGATTCAAACGACCCTCTTGTCCTCCAGGAGGGGCTTCAAGTTGGTGATACTGGACGAGGCCGACGCCATGACCCAGGATGCCCAGAATGCATTGCGGCGAGGTAAAAGCCATCTGTTCGGCCGGGGGCGCCGCCCACTGTGAGCCGCGCGGCCTCGCTGAGCAGCAGGACAACATGCCAACCGGGGGAATCACTGTTGATATCCAACGGGTTTCTCCTTCTCCCCTAGTGATCGAGAAGTTCACCGAAAACACTCGATTCTGTCTGATCTGCAACTACCTGTCCAAGATCATCCCGGCTCTGCAGTCTCGATGCACCAGATTCCGCTTCGGCCCGCTGTCCCCGGACCAGATGATCCCCCGGCTGGAGTATGTTGTCCAGCAGGAGAGGTGAGTGTGATCTACCGTTTGACCGATCTGAAGGGAGAAGACGTGTGAAGGTGCCGTTTCCAGAAAATTAGAATTTCTTTTGATTGAGCATTTATAGTGACGTTTTTGTGACAGTATTGACATAAATCCCGGTGGGATGAAGGCCATTGTGACCTTATCGTCGGGCGACATGAGGAGATCGCTCAACATACTGCAGGTACGGCCCAGAAGCTCCTCTTCGTCATTTCGCCTCATCGCGGCGAGTCAGTTTCCCTCATCGACGGACGTTTTGTCATTCCACCCGTGTGATTTCAGAGCACCAGTTTGGCGTACGGGAAGGTCACAGAGGACACGGTGTACACCTGCACAGGTCACCCCCTCCGCTCGGATATAGCCAACATCCTCGACTGGTCCCTCAACAAGGACTTCACCACAGCGTACAAGCGTATCCTTTGAGACCACCAACCAGTCTCAACACACTGCAGCCACGCAGATTTAAAATTACACACTTAACTGCTCATCCACAGAAATCCTTCAGTTGAAGACGTTGAAAGGTTTGGCCCTGAATGATATCCTCACTGAGGTCCATCTGCTCATACACAGAGGTGAGCTTTCATCAAGGGAAACAGGGCAATGTTTAGTTTAAAAGCAGCCAATTATGTTTTTAAATTAGATTTAAGGGCGACTTCTCACTAGAGGATGACTTCTGGCTTTAGGAAGTAGAAGTTACATCTGCCCCCTAACTGAGCTAGGTCTATTAAGAGGCCATGTGTTTGGTGAAGTGTAATTTTATCTGGATCACTTGGTCTCTCCCCAGTGGACTTCCCTCCAGCGATCCGGATCGGTCTGCTAGTCAAGCTCGCTGACATCGAGTATGTGAGATCTCTTGCACTTCTTCTCATGAACTAACGTTAAAAATGGCAGAAAGTTATTTTTGGACTAGCCTCATCGGACTCACGGCGCGTCGTCTCCCCTAGACACCGGCTCGCCTCGGGGACCGATGAGAAGATCCAGCTGAGCTCAATGGTGGCGGCGTTCCAGGCCGTCAGAGACCTGGTGGTCAGCGAGGCCTCCTAGACGCGAGGTCCCGTCCCCTCAGCGCCAACCGGCAGCAAAGAGGAACTCTACCCGATGCCCAGTGTGTCTCGAAACACACAACTAGGAACATGTACACGTGTTAGAATCTGTTTAATAAAACTATTTCCGTACGTCCAGTTTCTGTCATCTTACATCATCAAATAGCATGTGCCTGTGTGTATAAACAGAAATAAGTGTTCATCTGATATTTACACAATAAATTATAATATAAAATTGTGATATAAAGTGAACATGATGTGCAATAAAGGGAATCCTTAAATTAGGAATGCTTCATCTGAAGTAGATTACGTTAAGAGACGCTTCCCGAGTTGTGCAAGCAACTCGATCAGCAAAACACATATATATAACAAAAAAAAAAAAGTTCTATTAATACACATAAGAATCCCTCGCTTTAAATGTCACTTGTTGCATTGCGTTAATGTTCCCAGTCCTCTTCGTCGGAGGAGGAGCAGGTCTCGGGGATGTTCCTGTAGGTGAGGTACTGGAGGATCCTCTTGGGGAGGGGCAGCGGCTCCATCTGGTGGGTGGAGACGGACTGGCGCAGGACGGATCGGCACAGGTGGCAAAGGCTGGGCACCGTCCGGGGGGCCTTCCAGAACCTCACGTGCCCGTCTCTGGTTCTGTTACGGGGGGAGGGGGTGGTTAAAAGAGGGACGGCTAAAGTCTGTGCGCCGTAAATCATTGGAGAAAACCAAGGCAAATGAATACGATTCTGTTAGAAAAGCGGGTTAATGTTCATACGCGTCCACGAGACCCAGCGCCCCTACAGTCCGCAATCAGGGGGTATTTTAAAAGTGGTGAGGGGTGTTTTGGTTTTTACCCTGTGGCAACCACTCCCCCCTTCGGGTGGTACTTGCAGCAGAGTCCGTTGGAGTCTCGGTCGGCTTTCGTCTGCATCACCATCCCTCGCTGCCCCGGCTCCCAGATCCGGAGAGCTCTGCGAACGCAACGCATCGGTCAGAAAGTGCTCCGTCCCGAGTGGCGGCGACATTATGTGGGGGGTAAAAAAAATTAAACAAAATTGAAAATGAGAGTTGACGCGACGGGAGCCGATGAGGCAATCACCTGTCGTCGGTGACCATCGCCAAGTGCAAGCCGTTGGGAGAGAACTGTATCGCCGAGATTTGGTTCTGCCCGTAATCGTCAAAGAAGTCGCTGTGAAGTGAAGTGAACGTTTTAAAAGAATGTTATTTCCTTGCTTACGCCAAACGCACCACCCCCACCCACCCGGTTTCATTTGAAAAGGTGCATCCAGAGTAAAACAACCGGGTGTAAACTTACGCCAGAGTGGCCAGTTTCTGGGCCGTGTACGGGTCCCAGAGGTCCACCCACCAGCTGGAGCCGCTGAAGGCGGCGGTGGCGAGCACCGCCCCGTCGGGGGAGAAGTCGCAGGAGGACAGGAGGTACAAGGTCTTGTGGATCCCCCCTGCAAGGTTCCTGATGAAGGTGTAAGACCGCAGACTCCACAGACACACCATCTGAGAGGGGGGGGGGAGGGGGATTAACACAGGTTTACTTTTAGGCTACGTTCACACTGCAGGGCCTAATGCTCAATTCCGATTTTTTTGCAAGGCCGTTCACATTTCTAATTCAATGCGACCTGTATGTGATCTCCTGTGTGAACGTGAAATGACCCAGAAGTGACCCGCATGCGCAGAAGAGTCCCTCAACGGTCAGTGACGTCACTTGTTAGCTAAACACGGACGTCAACAGTGCAGTGATACCAGAGCCCGTCTACGGGCATATTAGACATTCTCTGGTGATATTAAACATGTTAAAATTATTTTGCCAACGGAGCCAGTAGTTACAATCTAATTCTAATCTAATCTAATTCTAATCTAAATCTAATTTAAGAAACAAATTAAAACGGAGGAGAGCGAGGTTTTTTTTTGTGGAGCAGTGGCAGCAACGTCGGTACAAAGAAATGTGTCGGTGCGGAGTCGCAGCCAGGTGTGTTGGGATACTGATGTGAGTACACTGACGTTTGTCGAGTATCAATGACGTGCAGGTCGGATACATGCGACCTGGCATTTAAAAACATCGGAAACGTATCGGAATTGGGTCCACATACCCAAGTGGCCTGGGTCGCATTTGAAAAGATCGGTTCTGTGTCGTTCAGACTGTCATGAAAACATCAGATACAGGTCGCATAGGGGCGGGAAAAAAAATCGTAATTGGGTCGTTTCGGCCTGCAGTTTGAACGTGGAGAATGTCCCGTTTGAATAGTCCAAATAAATCATGTTCTATTCGTTAATACTGCATTTAACGTTTTTGCATTCTTTGCTCCTAAACAGCGGTTTAAAGTGTAAATGTGATCTTACAATCTGGAATTCCTCAATATTTTCCCCCCCCAAAAAAGGTGTCAAATTAGAGGTTTGACCCGAGTGGGAAAAACTACCCGGCGCTGCAAATGTCTCCACACGAAGAGACGAAGAATCAACTGCTTAACTCGATACGTGCATAGTACATACTCACAGACGAAAGGCAAAAACACCAGAAAGAGTCTTCCTGAAAGCTGGATGGGACACTATTCAAACCAGTCTGGACCTCTAGTTTAACCAAAACGTCCTCTGGCTCTACGGTCGCTCGTTTTTTTGTGTTCCTGTTGTCCGGCTTCGCCTTTCACACAAAACGTTTTCTTACATTGACACAACTCACTCTGTCAAATCTGCCGACGGAGGCAATCATGCTGCAGTCTGAAGACACGCTGCAGCAGCTGATCCAGTCTTTATGGCCGGAGAGGACCTGCACCTTTTTACCTACAAACAACAACAAAAAAAGAAAGTCAGATCCAAACCCAACGGGACACGAAAAGTTGAGAGAATGTGACTCTTATACACGTGTGAACATAACAATTGTTTAGCAACACACAGTCACAGAAAGCCTTTAATGCCATTAACTTTTGCCGGCGTTGTGTTCAGGGACGCTCAGACTTTCTGTACTTAATGCATAAGAATTGAGCGGGAAAGCGTGTTCTGTAAAGACGCTTAATGTCTCACAGGGAGACGCGATGGATTTGATGTCTCAGTGAGCTGATATTAGATGAAACACCTTCCATCAATACAAGAATATCCGATATGCTTCAAGAAACAGTCTACAGTAAAGGTCAAGCTTATTGAACAGGTTGATTTGGTTTGATTTCATTTAATAATTAAACAGAACATTCAGGAACATCTGACCTGAACATAAACAAACACTAAAATTCACAGTCAATCGTAAGGATGGTTTGTGAACGTCACTCAATATTCTGTTTGCACAAGACAGGAGGCGGAACAGTTTGAGGAGTCTGAAGTTATTGACTAGGTACACAAATCAACCACGCACACCTTTCTGAGCCAGGTCCCAAATCCTCAAAGTCTTGTCCCGAGAAGTCGATATGAGCGTGAGCGTCCCGTTCTGAGGGAAGACCAGGTCCCTCACGACGCCTTCATGGCCGTGGAGGTCAAATACAACGTCGCCTGAACATAAAAGACAAAAAAACGCTTTAAAAAAATCATCTGATAACAGCAAAGGGGGAGGGGGGGATACACCTCCCCTCTCCCCCCCGGAGAAAGGAGGCGCTTTTACCTGTAAACACGCTCCAGATTTTGATCACCCCGTTCTCCAGGCCGGTGGCCAGGAGCAGGCTGCCATTTCCTTTGGACGGCGCTTTGTCCTGCCACGCCGCTGCCGCCGATTTTGGGGGGCGGGGTCCGAAGGCGAGGCCCCACACCGGGTGGCCACAACTGAAGCTCTTGTCTCCTCGGTCGGTCTCTCCGTTCTGACTGTCTCTGTTGGGGCGAGAGGGGGGGACATCGAGCGAGCGGATACCACCAAGAGATGAACTCAAATGGGGGTTAGAGGCTGGTGGTTGAATGATGCCGCCTTCAAGTGCAGTTGGAGACGGGCGAAAACAACAGTGACCCCCAGTAACTGGATTTCCAGGGCTTTCGAGTTATATTGGCTGCATGTTTATTGCGTCCAAAAGGATTCTCTACAATAATATCATAATATTTACAATAAATGCCATCAGTCATTCCTCTCTCTATTGTGTGATTTATCCAATTTCTTGGAAAATACATGGCAATATAAAATGTGAGTATAGGGAGACACAGAGAATATATCAAATGTGGCTTACTTCCTCAATATTATCATATGTGCATTATATATACACACCAGTATAATGCACAATACACTGCATCAACACTTTTTTATATCCCAGTTATCGTTAATACGATATAATACTTTAACTCTGTGTTCCAGAATTTCAACGGAAAAACCAAAAGAGGATTTATTTTATTTGATTTGCCCCATACCATTTATTTATAAGTAGCCATATCATTCTTACATTTTTTGTGGGACAGCTAGAGTTTGAGAGTCCAAAGGTTCAGACACTTTAGATAGTTAATATATTAATAATTAAAAAACTAAATATTTAACTCGGCTATAACACTATGAAGTAATCCAATGCATATTTAAAATTCTGCACATTGTAATGAAATGCTTTTCCTCTCCAGCACTTCAAAAGCAGTTTATGCCCGTGTACTTCTATTTGATTGCAGCGGTTTGTTGCCCAACGTAATGTCCGCCTACATTACACACATCACCAAGTCTCTGGCATTCAAGATCAACTCAGTCAGTTTCAGGATCAACAGAGAACGTTTTCCTTATTGGAGGTTTGACTCTATGTTGCACAATGTCCGTTTATCTGTGGCAGTTAAACATAATTATTCATGCCAAATAAAAAAATATATATATAAATCCATTAAATCCTAGTTTCTCTGTGTTAAACTACACGTAACGTTAATACTTTCAATACTTAAATCCGCCCTTTACAGGTGTTTCTGACGCAACGTGGTTGGAATTTCTATCCTTGTTTGACACAAAGCCCAAATGTACGAGCGACACCTGAACGCGTCCCGCTCGGATCGAACGCCGCGACGGAACCTACTCGGAGTCCAGAGGCCAGGCGACCACCCAGACGATGCCGTGTCCCATCGACCAGGCGAACCAGGCTCCGTCCGGGGAGAAGTCCACGCTCCACGTCTCGCATCCCGCCCGGCCCTCCAGGGCCGGAGGACGCCTCGTCTTCAGCTCCAGAACCAGAGCCGGGTCGGACGCTGGAAGAGAGGACCGCGAGGGCGACACAAATTCAACGGCTGAGCAGACACTCCCCCCCCCTTCTCCCCCCTCCTCTCTGGAGGTCTAACCGCTGCCTTACCGGCCGTGGCGATGACAACAGGGCGCGGGCCGGGATAACATGCGACTTACGTGTCTGTTGTTGGTCCGCGTTGGTTTCCGTGGAGCACATAGTTTCCCCTTCTTTCACATGCCCCGCTTTAACCCGCTTCAACCCGCGGCGGATGCGTCGTCTCCAGCCGGCCGTCCACCTGAAGGGTCCCGTTGAGTCCGGAGAGGGGACGGCTCTGTGTTCGGGCTTGTCCGGGTCACGGTGTGACAAATGGGAATGCGCGGGGGCGGGGGAACAATCTATTCGGTTGACTTCCGGTTCGCCTGAGTCACTTCGCAGGCTGCCAATGGCTGCGATGTTGCCAAGCGTCATCGGCTTTTTTTCATTTTACGTTACGTAACATGAAGGTCGAGCCACGCCCCCCTCAGTAAATTATATTGCAGCTCGCAGCGATCGCGTTATTTCCAGCGGCGAATGTCCTCATTAAGACACGACGGGTCAGTTAACACAGCTGATTTGATCGCGGTTAATAAGTGTTATATTCCTGCCAAGGACCCACTAGTTGTTTATCACAATTATATCATTTTAACTTTTTTATGTCCAAACACACCAACTTTGATAAACAATGCATCTAACCAATAACAAACGGTCATTAGGTCAGAAAATATTTTGAAAAAAAGTAAATCTAAAATGTGTTTTAAAAAGTTTGTCTGAAAAATGTATTGAAATATTCTAGGTACAAGAATATGACACCAACAGTCATGGTAAAAAGTATTTCCATATTTAAAAAGGGAATATTTCTCCCTCCCCTGCCCACTATACCATACGTTTTATTTCACACTGTGTGATCTTGGCTGGATTCAGGGGACAATACATTGTCGTCTTTAAGCGTCACTGCATTGTACACAAACAAGACAAACTCGCACCACGGCATTCTTTGAATCGTTCCAGTCTCGAGTGTCATTCTGGACCGGGTTTGTCCAGGCTCACCTCCACATCATGTAGCTAGCCAAGCAGGGTGGGTATGCAGCAACAGATAGTGTCACATCACAGTCCGGTTCAAACAGCCCCATTTACTGCACAATTCTCAACATCAGAGCACGTCCACAATGCTGTACAAAAGAATAACAGAAATAAGCTTAAAACAAATTAGAGATGTTTTTTTTTTCCTTTTGTGTCTTCCACCAATTATTTTTCACATTGTCATTGGGAGTAAATAATATTCACAGAAATTAAAAACACTTGTCTAAAATGACCCCAAAACCCTAGAACGTCACAAGACCCCCCGTCTCCTCCGCCTGCGCTGTGTCTTCCTGTGGGCTCGTGTCAGCGGTCTCTGCATCCTCATGATCGCCTGAAAAAAAAAAAACATAACAAACCTCAACAAACAGTCACATACATCAATCCTCAACAAACCGTCGCATCAGCTGCATACTCGAGGGGATCCGATGGATCTGGACGAGCGTCGTCTGGTGCCCGTTGGCTATCGGGGGAAGCTGGGGGACGGCGTCGCGAAAGATCTGCTCGTCGTCGGACTCCACCAGACTCAGCACGTCTCCTCGGTCGTCCTCCGCTCGCCTGAGGAGCAGAAACGTCTTTAGGACATTAGAGCGCGTCCGCAGGTACGAGACAGTGGCTTTACGTTGAGACACTACGGCGAGATACTCACCCAAAGCAGTCACCTGAGAAACAGAAACATGAACAGGAATTAGTACAGGCGAATTGTTGCGAATTTACACTCGTATACAACATTTAAAAAAAAAAAAAAAAAATGTACGAGGCGAGATGTCATTGTGTGCAGAGGTGGGCTGGAACATAAGTGCAGTGGGGCATTCAAGACGCATGAATAAAAAAAAATAAAAAAGTTACCGAGGCACACCCGGTGCCGGTTGGAGTAAAGGGTTTTAGCCACGATGACGGCGGATCCCACGATTAGAGCCGCTATGAAGACCCCGAGGATCACCCCTGTGTACATGGAAGAGGCTGCGGGGACACAACGAGGGGGGAAGAGGACCGGCGGGTTCGTTTAAAAAAAAAAAAAAACTGGTCAACCACAAACGACTTTGCAAACAAAAAAAACAACAAAATTCAAAATACAACGCAACGACGTGCGCGATATTGATCCGCACGCACTCACTCTTCACAGTGAGGTAGACCTCCAGCTCGCGGACGGCCAGCGGGTTCTCGCTGCGGCAGAAGTAGACGCCCTGGTCCTCCTCGCTGACGTTGAGTATCGTCAGCCGGCAGGCGGGGCCGTCCCTGGCCACGAGGTATTTCGACCCGGGAACGATGTCCTCCTGCTGCAGGCCTTTCCTCCAGTCGGTGTTGGCGGCCGGGAGGGACTCGTCCTCGGTGCACGTCAGGGTGGCGCTGGCGGCCGCCAGCACCGTGACCAGAGGCGCGCCCAAAGGGTACGGCGACCCTGGGGAAATAGAAGGACGAGCATTGGTCTGCGAGTACTGTGGACGGTAAAACATCTGGTGCCGGCGGGACTCCAGCCCGTCGGTGAGATAGACGATATTGGGAGATTTATGAAGGACTAACACGCATTCAGAAACAGAAGACCAAAAAAAAGATTCCTGGCTTTTCTAGTGAAAAGTAACTTTTCAACAATATTCCGTTGACCTCCGTTGCTCTGCATTCGAGAAAAGACGGATGTTAAAGCATCAGCTGACAAGCCGACATTAACTCATCCCATCAGAAAGTGCCTTATGTCTTTGTTTCTAGAAATTTCTAGATTTTGAAATTGGCGGGCTGCAAAAATATGAGCAGAAAAAACTAAAATGACGTCCACTTCATTTGTGCTGGTGTGGAGGCACAAACCTCTGCAACAGAGCCCTTAAAACAAATAAATCACAAACTATAATTTGACTGGTAGCAAAATGTAATTTAACAAAAAAAGACAAAAAATAAATTGTATTTGGATGACGGGAACCTTAGAAATCTAATCAAAGGGCCTCGCTATGAACGCCAGGTACAAGTAAACACTGTCAACAGTCAGCGCGGCTCCCCACTGGAAAGCGCATTAAAGATTCAGCGGTACGCTTACTGAGGGTGAACGAACACGACATCTCCGTCCCGCCGGCGAGCGCCGGGTGCCGCGCCGCGCACCTCAGCGTCTGCCCGTCCGACAGCTGGGAGCGGTTCAGCCTCAGCGACAGGCTCTCCGCGCGCTCCGACACGTAGACGGTTCCGCGCCGGTGGGCTGCCGGGTCGACCTGGCCGTCGTCGGCGTGGTCGGCGTCGCTCCCCCAGCGAAGCGTCGGGGGCGGGTACGCCCCCGACCACGTGCAGTTGAACCAGACGTGGGAGGAGTCCCGTCCCGGCGCCCACGCGCAGTCCGGGTGTCGGTCTGGGACATCTAGTGGGGACATGAAACATCAGTGAGGGACTTTATTCTTTATTATTATTATTGGGTTTTTATTCATTGAGGTGATCCCTTTATGCTTTTCTTACATTTATGTTCACTGTCGTTTGGGTTAAAGTGGATGGATGTAGCGATCTTAATAAATCACCCCACATCAAAACTAATAAACCGTCAAACAAATACAATGCAGTGTACCAATACATTTCCTGCAGACTACGATTATTTAGTATTAATAATGGAGTTTGAAGTTTGATTAACTTTAATTAAACAATTTATTGATTTCTGAGAGGAATTTCCTCAGAAGAGATTTTAAATTTAGCCAAGTAAATATTGATTTACCAAGCATTTGTTATCGGAAACTTTACTCTCCCAATACAGGGTGTGCTGTTTGTTGAGAGAAAAAGTGCAGGGAAATCATCAATTCTTATTATAAAGCGTCTGATTAAAAAAAAAAAAAAAGGTTGGAGCTTGCTTTGCCCGTCAGAAGGTCATGTGTGATTCTAGGAAGTCAACTAAAACACAGGCCACGTGGTGATTGTTCAGAACTCGATGCATCATCATCATCATCATCATCATCATCATCATCACGCAGAAGAAACTGAGGTCAAGCGGACAAAATGATTGCAACATCACCGTGAATTACTGGGCGAACTCGATACATGTATCATTTCTTGTATGTATAATTCTTTCTTCATGCAATTAGAAAAATCAAGACCGAGTCCAGCTCCATAAAAAAGAACCAAACCATAAAAAGTATTAGTTTGACATCCGGCCCGGGAGTCAGAGAAGGGGATTGTGGGTCTCCTGCTCGTGGTACTTACAGTACACCAGCAGCTGAGTGCTCCTATTGACTGCCTGACCCGAGACGGGGTCGTGCGCCCGGCAGCTGTAGACGCCCTGAGCGCCGGGCTGAACGTCTTCCAACCTGAAGGCCAGCGAGGACGCCGTGCCGGAGGCCAGCGACACGTTGCTGGACGAGGCTCCAGAGAAGGACCAGGTGAGCCGCTGGGACGGGGACGACGCGGCGGAGCAGTTGAAGGAGACGCTCGAGCCCCGAAGGACAACCAGCGTCCCGTTGGACAGAGCCGTCGCCGGGCCGATGGACGTGGACACATTTTCTGGACCTGCTGAAAGGGGGAAGAGAGTTGATGTGTAGAGCAAAGTAAGGTACTTGTGAAACATGAGGTTGTGCCAAATGTTTTATAAAAGGCAGTGCATTTATTGAATTTATAAAAACAGAAAGAAGAAAGGAAAAGTCATTATTAATTAAAAATACAATTAAAATAAAAATAACAAAAAAAAGTCACTCTTTCTCAAATACAACAACATATATTTCACTGCATAATTGGTCAATTATTTAAAAGCAAAAATTCTGATAGTCACTCCGAGGTTGCCGTTTGGTTTATAAAACGGTCTTTAACCTGTAACAATAACACGCAGGTCACTGTGGTCCTCATCCCACTTACTGGTCACGTGCAGAGAGACCCGCGCGTGGAAGGTGTTGTTGCCCGGCAGCGTGGAGCTGCACGCGTACGTGCCCTCGTCCCGGGGCGCTACGGCCCCGATCCTCAGGCTGCCGTCACCGGTCACCGTGACGCGCTGCCCGGCGCGGGAGGGGCTCCGGGACGAGGGGTCGCTCCTCGCGACCTCCTGTCCGTTCTTCACCCACGTCGTGACAATCGGCGTCACGTTGCCGACGGCGTAACACGGAAGTGTGGCGATGTCTCCCGGTGCCGCCACCAGGGACGTTTCGGTGGCGTCACTATCCGAAACTGCCGCTTAAAAAAAACAAGAAGAAAAAAAAAACAGAGCGCGTGAGCAGGATTTACAAACTCACCTGTGTTACCTGGCTGCGCGCGCGGCTGTCGGAAAGCAAAACAAAGAAAAACTCACCTGTGGCGCAAAAACAAAAGTGTAGAAACGCTACAGTTGTCACTATCTTCATGATAGCCGTGCAAGTGGCGGCATCGCCTTCAAAAAGCAAAACAACGACCGAAACCGGTCCGGCTAGTCCACCTGTTGCACCTGCGCGACACACGGCGACACCTGTCCGCCCATTATGGCCCACAGCGCGCTCTCTGGAGAGGGGACCAGTCTGACATGGTGCGCCTTCAGCCCCTCCGCCGACCGCGGTCCGTGTTTATTCCGGCATGCTCATCCGGGAACTTCGGCAGGAATAAACCACACCCTGACCTCACCTTGTTAAAGGGCCAGTAACCCTGCCTTTTATTTTTTTATTTCTCTGGCGAGCTTCACGTAAACTGCATGGAATTTATAACTGCGGTGTTATTTTCGTCAGATATGTACAAACTTTATTTTACAGATGTAATGTTACTTTTTAGAGGAGCATGTTTATAGTGTGAAACGTGGTGGAAATCAGAGCTGCTCGCCTCTGCATTTATACAAATGTTATGCAGTTTGAATTACCTAGTTCTCACAGTAACCTGTTGGTAACTTGTCGGTCGTTTTTGTAAAGCTTGAACTTAAATAACACGGCACGGTATAGAATCGATAAATGAACCTTTGCAAGTGTCATTGTAGGGTGATGCAACGCATTTCCAGATTGTAATCAATTGCAAAAGATTATAAAATACATGGACAACATGCAAGGCCGTTAAATGACATTAAAAATAGTTTAAGTGCAATTCTGATTCCTAGCATTGTGTGAAACTGTACACAGAAAAATAATTTCCCCTTCACCTCATGCTGTGCGTCACAATGCTTTTACGTCTCACTCTTAAGTTATTGGGCCTTCGAGACAGATTAGTGGGCCCGGTGATTTGAAAACAGCCCCTCTGACCCCGGAAGAATAAATCCAAGCCCTTTTGATGAGATCTGTTCGGACGACCGTCATCCTTCTCCACTGCCTCTTCGTTTCATCAACACCTTTCTCGGCTATCGTCTATTTGTCAACACTCGTTTCCTGCTGTTTCCTGCTGCCACGTTTCCTCTTCATCACAGTGCAACGCCGCTCAGGTCTGATCGGATCTGAGGCCGCCTGCCGTGTGGGGCCCCTGAGGAAAGCAGCGGTGCAACACGAGGCAGCTACTGCAGATTTATGGGCAGTGAATGTGTGTCTGTGAGTCGAGGTGTGGCCGCGTGACTTCCTGCATTGGAGCATTTAGAGTCAATACTAAAGAGCTATTTGAAGCGACGCGTCGCAGAAAGTTACCAAGAAACATTCACACGCGGTGAATCTGTAGTGCGGTGGATTAAATGATATAGCAGCCTAACAAAGGGACAGTAAAATGACGAGTTGCTTATAAGACATCATATAAACCTTTCAAAGAAATACCATCAGTCCAAAGCAAAAATCACACCGCTGACAATATGGATTTTATGCAAAAACCACAACATAACATTTTGGTGAAACACCAGCTGTCGGACCGATGTGGACTACATGAATAAAAAGTTAAAGCGATGAATAACGCAAAACTTTATCGTTGTATGTCCGTTGCAGTCTACGGGTTGAGTTGGATGACGTCGTGGAATCAGTGATGTAATAGGAATTCCCTGAGGAATGGAATCCTGCATCCAGAGTTCCGGCACTCCATCGCGACGTGTGTTCACACTCTCTTGTCTCGACGCAGAGACTTCCCGAGGCGCGCCAACGACCAGCAGACTCTCACAACTTGGGAAAAATCAAGATGAGCGACCAGGGCGAATCTCGACCGGAGGAGTCTTCCTCGGAGTTCAACGGCCTTCACCTGGGGGGAGAGTTCTGCGACGCCGTGGTCGAGGTCGAGGACGTGGCTTTCAAAATCCACAAAGCCGTCCTGTCCAAATGCAGCCCGTACTTCGTGTGAGTTGGTTAACTGATATTGGCGGGGTTAAGGGAGGGGGGGCGGGGGTGGGGGGCTTCAAATGAGGATAAAACAAGGGCTAATAATCTAAAGTGTGAGAGATTAGTCACAAAATGTAAAGCGTTACGTTTATGGAGCATTTGGGTGACTGAGGAGAAGATATTGTGTGTTCGGAAAAGTGACTAAATTCATTCAAGTGAATGCAGAAAAAGGGATGAAACACGCTAGAGACCGTGTTTCCTGTATCCTCTTCCAATGCTCCTCAGCGCGCTGTTTAATCGCTGGTCGCCTCCGGACAGAACCGTCTTCCGCATCCCCAGCGTGTCTCCTCGCGCCATGCAGCTCATCATCGAGTTTGCCTACGCGGGCTCCGTCGCCGTGACGGAGGAAAACGTGCAGGAGCTGCTGCTGGCGGCCGACCAGCTCAACGTGATGGACGTGGTGCGAAGCTGCTGCGACTTCCTGGCCCGGCTGCTCAGCCCGGAGAACTGCGTCGGCATCTTCCAGTTCACCGACGTCTGCTTCTCCAGCGAGCTGCGCGACAGGGCCTTCGGCCACATCGTCAGCCACTTCAACGAGGTCGTTGTCTCTGCGGAGTTCCCGCAGCTTTCCGCGGTGCAACTCGCCAGCGTCCTGGGCAGGTACGACCTCAACGTGAGGGTGGAGGTCTCGGTGTTTGAGGCCATCCTCCGCTGGATCGCCCACCGGCCTCAGGAGCGGGAGGCCAACATGCCGCTGCTGTTGCCCATGGTAGGAGGATCTTGCGTCGCCAGGTTTGGTCTCGGACGGGGCGGAAACCCACGGGCCTCCATTCAAACATTCCCTCCCGTTTTTTTCCCCCGTTAAGGTCCGACTGGCCACTCTGAGCATAAACTACATAGAGAACCAAGTGATGACCAACAGGCTGGTGAATAGCAACGCGGAGTGCCTGGCTATGGTCAGAGACGCCGTCAGAACCAAGGCTTTCCTCGGGCGGTGCGGAAGCGCCACCTCTCACTTCTGCAAAACCGTCGCACGCCCCCGCCTGCCCAACGCCATCCTGCTGGCCATCGGCGGCTGGAGCGGCGGCGACCCGACAAACTGCATGGAGGCGTACGACGTCCGCGCCGACTGCTGGCTCGACGTGACCAACGACCGCGAGCGTCCCCGCGCCTACCACGGCTCCGCCGTCCTCGACGGCAGCGTGTACTGCGTCGGCGGCTTCGACAGGGCCGAGCACTTCAACAGCGTGTGCCGGTTGGAGCTGAGCACGCTCACCTGGCACGAGGCGGCGTCCATGTACCACCGCCGCTGCTACGTGAGCGTCAGCGTGCTGGGCGACTTCATCTACGCCATGGGGGGCTTCGACGGGCACACGCGGCTCCGCACGGCGGAGCGCTACCGGCCCGACACCAACCAGTGGAGACTGATCGCGCCGATGCACGAACACCGCAGCGACGCCAGCAGCACCACGCTGCACAACAAGGTGGCCGAAGGGGGGGCGGCCCGGAAGGAGGGAGTCGTGGGGGGCCGGGGGAGGGGCTGAGGGAGGTTAGTTCATGAGGAACACCACTATGCTTATTGAATTCTCCGCCTTTGAGGTGGAGTTGAAGTAAATGGAGCGGTTGGCCGAAAGGGTGTCGTCAGACTAAAGGTCTTCAGCAGCCTTTAGGCTATCTGACTGATCATTTATGATGGTGTGCGCACAGAGATAAGAGGTTGTGTGTGTGTGTGTGTGTGTGTGTGGCACGATTACAGACTGGTCCATTTGTGTGACGACGGTGTGAGTAGGAAGGTCAACATGTTAAACATTCAACCCATTTCACTTAGATGTGCGGCACTGACCTTTCGGTTGTGTAATCGATTTTTGAACAGTTTGATCGCAGCTTTTCATAAGGTTTCTACCAACAATAATAATTTAACAAAACATTGACATGGCAGATTCTAGTACCTAAATTCTATTATAGAGACCAATACCAATATCAATATTTCAATAGAAACTTGATTTAAATATATTCTCAGCTGAGGGGTCTTCCAAGAGTAGGCGTATCTCCAACCAGTAACCAGTTGAAGCCAAGAGAAGGGATTGATTTTTTAATAACCCCCCCCTCCCCCCTCCTCTGTTCCCTCTAGGTTTACATTTGCGGCGGTTTCAACGGGACCGAGTGCCTGCAAACGGCTGAATGTTACGACCCTGAGACCAACCAGTGGACCATGATCGGCTCCATGGGCAGCCGGCGCAGTGGAATCGGCGTCGCCACATACGCGGACCAGGTGTATGCAGTGAGTATACAAAACGCTTCTTTAGCCTCTGATGAGTCGGAAGGGGGGTTGATTGCAAGTGTTCAGAGAAATCGGTTCAAGTTTGCCACGCATTTCCCCAAAAAGGTCGGCGGCTTCGACGGCGCCAACCGCCTGCGCACCACCGAGGTCTACGACCCGCTGCGCGACGCCTGGGTGCAGACGCGCCCCATGCTGACTCCCCGCAGCAACTTCGGCATCGAGGTGCTGGACGGCAGCCTCTTCGTGGTCGGGGGCTACAACGGCATGACCACCACCAACAACGTTGAGTGCTACGACGCCGCTCGCGGCAGGTGGGCGGAGGCCTGCAGCCTGGACGTGTTCCGCAGCGCGCTGAGCTGCTGCGTGTTCTCCAGGCTGCCCAACATGAGCGGGTACGTCGTCGCCCGGGACCGCTCCCTGGTTTCCGAGGAAGGGTCCGAGGAGTCGGGGGACTCGGGCTGAGGCCGGCCTGCGTCCTCATCCAACCTGGACACGAAACACTGAAATAAATGTCCTTTGGGCGTTAAACTGCTGTAACTAAGCTGCTTGAACGCGTTCAGTTTGTGCGACTTAAGTAAGTTTTATGTTCCGTGAGGACACAGGGTTGATCCAGAGTGCAACAATAACTCCCAAATACGATGAAATGTTGGGTGCATTTTAAGGTTCACTGTTGTGATGTGGGACATTTTAGCCAACTCAGTCCTGAACAGATGGTAAATACTTTCTCAGGCTACTTTTTACACGTGGATTTTAATAAATATATATATGTAGAAAGTATTTGCCATCTGCTCATGACTGAGTTGGGGGGGCGGGGGGGGGTGCTTTTCTTCAGCGTAAACCAAACAAAATGTTGTGTTACGTCGACTTATGTTGTCACATAAGGATTGGTTGCTGGTTTTCGTGGTTTAGCTGTGTGTGCTTTGAGAATACCAAAAAAATACTTTGTTAATAATTAGTTTATTACTTGCTTTTTGTGGCAAAACTTTTAAAAAGACGTCTTTGTGAAAGTAAATGAAATAAAGGAGTGCGCAAAGAAAAACAAAACGTCTTTCGTCTTTACTCTCGCCCTAGTTATTGAAACCACCCGAACAATCCGGAACATCTCTTTTTGAAAAATGTTTCACATATAGCATGTGAGGTGGAGGAGGGACGGGGTGGGATTTGATTGACGTGAACTCCAGCCAATCGCCAGGCAAGTGGTGGAGACGTGACGGCGGCCTGCAGCTGGGGTCATTTGTGTGATTCACTTGTTGTACAAATGGTGGGAAATGTTATAACCTTACAACAAAACAAGCAGCAGTAAGTTAATGTGCTTCCCATAGTTTTGGACCAAGGCATATATTGGCCGACATTAAAAGCTACGTTACAGCCAACAGAACACAACATTTGGGAAAACGATAGCGTAACCTTTAAGTTCATCGCGCAGTGTCCGTATCGCCCGGTGCTCCTGAACGCGTCACCTTCTATTCTGTTCAGTCTTTCTTTTAGCACCGCAACAGTTCGCGGCGTCCAGAAACCGAACTATAAATAGAGATGCCGGCGGACATAAGCCAGTGGACCGGGCCTCTCTCCCTGCAGGAGGTCGACGAGAAGCCGGCACAGCCTCTGACTATCAAATACGACTCTGTGGAAGTGGACGAGCTCGGCAAAGTGCTGACCCCGACACAGGTTCGTCGGCTAACGTTAGCAAACCGCAATGGCGCCAAGCTAACAACACAGCTAACAACTTAGCCTAGCGCCTTCGTTAGCCGATTGCCTTTCATCACACATATTACGGTCGTTCATAATATCCGTTATGAAGTAGCGCTGCTTTGCAATCGCCAACGTGGTACCAGCAGGGTGCTTCCAACAATGAGCTAGGCCACACAATGTCTCCAGCAGGGGGCGCCGCCGCCATGACTTCACATTGTTCCACACCTGCTCGCCTGCAGGTGCAGCGCAGACCGACCTCTATCGAGTGGGAAGGATGCGACTCCAGTAAGCTGTACACTTTGGCCCTGACCGACCCCGACGCTCCCAGCAGGAAGGAGCCCAAATTCAGGTGAGCGGAGAAGGTGCAGGACTGATCGTTATTAGGCGAGGATTTTTTTTTTTTTGGGATGAAAAGGTAAGTGGACATATGTTAACATAATCCACAAGGCTTTTTTTGTCCTTTCTTTGCAGGGAGTGGCACCACTTTCTGATGGTGAACATGAAAGGGAACGACCTGTCCTCTGGTTGCGTGGTGTCCGACTACGTGGGCTCCGGTCCTCCCAAAGGCACAGGTGGGACGAGGCGGCGCTCGAGTCAAAAGCGGTCATTGAAACGCCTAGATGATCAACCCATTTCAGTGTAGCGCCGTGCTTCGGTTCCCCCGCAGGTCTCCACCGGTACGTGTGGCTGGTATACGAGCAGCCCGGCAGCCTGTCCTGCACAGAGCCCGTCCTCACCAACCGGTCCGGAGACGGCCGCGGCAAGTTCAAGGTCCAGAGCTTCAGGCTCAAGTACAACCTGGGAGCCCCGGTGGCAGGAACCTGCTACCAGGCCGAGTGGGATGACTACGTTCCCAAACTCTACGAGCAGCTCGCCGGAAAGTAACTGCTGCATCGAAAATAGTTGGATCATATTTTGAAATGTCTTCTGATCCTGTGGTGACATGAAAGTAGCTTTATAATGTACATTTTGATTACATTACTACAGATTGTCTTGAATGATCCTTGGCTGGCAGTCAGCAGTCGTTGCTGTGACCTTTTAGCTTTATCCAACAAACCTTCAGTGACCTTTGCTCGGGATGTGACCTGATTGAATTGTTGTTGCAGTACATAAAAATATTTGAGTATTTTATAGTGAGCCACATCTGCTCAGTTTGATTAAAATGTTAAATATTTGACCCACAATATTTTCAGCTCAAAGATCTTTAGCACAGATGAGTTGTCATTGTTTGTGAAACATTCAAAGAGACTCAAAACATATTAAATATGTTCTGGTTGTTAAAGTATCATTGCCGTCCAAATTCCGACATTATTCGCATCAGACATTCATAAACACGTTAAGCTTGTGTGATGAGCACTTTATTTACAAATATAATTAAAAGCTGACAGATTCATGCTTTCTTTTAACCTGGAAAAAAATTAAAGTGCATGCAACAATAAAGCATCATACTGGTCTGGTTGATAAGAAAATTACACAGTTGTGTAAAGACCCCTCCCAAAAAAGAAAATCAGATGAGAACCCCATTGATACATGACTGAACCTCAAATACGATCTGAGGAGGCGGGAGGGAAAAAATTCAGCTTTAAAAATTACTTTTTGATTTGAGTGAGTTAAAATACAATACGAAAATAAGTAAAAGCTCTCCATAAATCCTTCTATACACAAAGTACAAGTCCCCCCCCTCCGCTGCCCCCCCATGAAGCCCTTTGTGCTAGGCGGGAGTCAGACCTCACATGGATTATTATTCACATTGGCTACCAGTGCAGTAATCGGTACCACCCCCCCTTCCAGTAATCAACACCCCCACCCCCGATTAGCTTTATGATCCGCGTACCTGGATTCACATGATTGTTGTCTCTCAAAGTATGAACTTTGTCATAAACATTTTCTTGGGGTTGAAGGATGCAGCTCTGACTGCCGCCTGCAGAGAGGTCGGGATCGAGATTTGATTTATCGCTCGGAACCCCCCCCCCGTACCCCTTCCCCTCTAAAAACCCAAACCAAATCACCTCTAAAACGGGTTGTTGTGGATCGATGTCGCTCGGTTTTCTCTCCCTCCTTCTCTCATCTTCACAACACGAGAACCACTGCGACTACGTCAAAAACAGACAAACATGACAACTACAGGAAGTCATCCAGCACACTTCTCATTGTTGCCGTCGCCATGTTGTGACACCATGAGGGCTGATTTCAGGTGGGTCTCGAGGGGGGGGGCAACGACCAGAAATCACACCGCATCTCATTCTGGAGAAATTTCATTTCTGTTTCTTCTATTTTTTGTCTATTTTTCTTTTTTGCTTTCCGAGTGCAGTTCGCCTGAGGGCTCCAGCAGCAGTGAACACCTGCACTGTCAGGTGAGTGGGGTGTGGGGGGGCGAGGGGCGTGGCCGGGGCGGACGGGCCGCCCCTCATCTGTAGTCGTCCTTGGGGAGGTCCAGGGTGCCCAGGTTGCCGAAGCCCAGCCGCATGCTCTCCATGTCGAAGCTGTCGATCTCCCGCTCCTGCCGCTCCAGCAGGTGCTTGATGCGGTCGGTTCGCTCCTTCTGGACAGAAACCAGCTCCTCCTCGATCTGCAGGACGGGTCACACGGACACGTTACACTACATCCTTTCAATCCAAGTTGGAAGGTTAGAAAAGAAAGCGATTGGATTAGATTAAATTCGTCCTCTGTCTAATATTCCTGTAACCTGGACAAAAACGCGATATAAACTGTCTAAAGGAAATAGCAGTGAGACATCATCAGAGTCCAATACAAGCAAAGAAATGAGAACTTTGTGAATTCACAACAAAGCTGGTGACTGCGTTAATAAATACATTGAAAAAGGATTCAACACACCGAAAAAACAAACGGTCGTCGTTTGACATTTGAAATGCGGGATGAGGTTTGCTCAAAGATTGAACCTGTGTGTTGACGGTGCTTTAGTCCACTAAGATAACAACAAGAGACCTTCAAGCTGAAGCGGCGCGTTCCACGAGAGAAACCGATCGAGTGCGAGTGTTTTTATATGGATGAAACCTCATTTTGTAAAGTGTAATATTGTCTTTGTTCTCATGTTACAGACTCTTTCAGAGTAACGCCACATAATAAATGCTGTGTTCAATGCTCTGGTTTTCATGACACCACAGAGGTGTTGGTGATGTTCCCGTCGACCCCCCCTGCAGCTTTTACACATCCCCAATGCGGCACACGGGGATGCGAGCCACTAGACGCAGACTGACACGCGCTGCGTTTAATACTGTGAAGGCGTTGCATGTTGCATCGCAGGTAGTTGCAGGTCTCCCCCTCCCACAGGTGCCCCCACGTAACCCTGCATGGCGCAGTACGGCAGGCTGACCACGAGCCAAAGGACAACAGAGCTCTCTAAGAACAATGACATCATCCCAGTCCTCGCAGTGCAGGTCCGCACGCGGCCAGCAGAGGGCGACGGACAACCACGGAGGCCCGCTGGGCCCACCAGAACTGGATCTGGGGTAGTGGGAAGGGAGGGGGGGGGGGGCTGCTTTTCAAAACGTCTCTTCCTTTGTTGTCGGAGTGCTGTCTGCGAGACTGTAGCGATGACGTCGTTCTGTTGTGATGCGATCACGCGACATCGGCGTACGCGGCGCCCTGCTCGTGCGGCCCCGAGCGAGGTGCCGGATTACAGCGAATCGTGTCCTAATTGATGGAGCTTAAGCGTTGAGTTTCAACATTATTATGGGGTAAGAAACGGAGGTCTGTTCCTCGCAGGAAGGCACGCCACAGTCCTCAGGCAAATGTGAGTGTGTGTGTGTGTGTGCGTCTCTCTGTCTGGGACGCCGTTCATGCCCAATGCAAATGTGTATCCGGCCCTCTTTGCCTACGCGCCGAGGCGTCGTGCCGTTTGTGCTTCCCCGTTTGCCGACTCGTACCGTTAGAAACGGCGCCGCTGCGTCCTGCTTGTGCAGGATGGGGTCACTCTGTGGAGTCTCATTGGGAGATTTAACTAAAATATATAAAAGGATCTACATGGGAAATGGGAGATGAAGCAAAAAGAAACAACAAAGAACCGGCCCAATGATGTCATGCGTTTATATAGTCTCTACAGACCTGACTTTATATTCCTTTGCCGTTGTACGTTGCATCTGGCCGTAACAGTACGTTTATTTTCTCTGTTGTTGAAGGAGCCCATTAGACAAACAGTGTCGTGAATAAATAAAAGAAGGACTAGACGCGTCTCAGAACTGTTACTTTTAAGTGCAGCTCCATGAACTATTCAGACAAAGATCTTTTCCATCGAGTTCCATTTAAGTCGTCAGCACACCTTTTGTTCCAGGTGGGCCCGTCGCAGCGACACCTTCTGCTCCAGCTTCTGCTGCTCGCGCTCGTGCTGCGCCTCGGTCTGCATCTTGATCTTGCTCTGGTAGGCGTTGAGCAGCTCCATCTCCTGCTGCAGCTGCTGCCTCAGGGCCTGGCACTCGGCTTCCTGGGCCTCGTCCAGACGCAGCTGACACAGCGAGCGGCAACGAGAGAAAGGGCCACAGGGGGGGAGGGGGGGGAGGGGGGGGGAGGGGGGGCAGGGGGGCGGTTTGGAGATAGAAAAGGCAAAACAAAAGGGGAGAAAAAAGAAAAGCGAAATGATGAGCAACAGGTGGGGAGAAGAGACCCGTGATCATCCTCAGAAGCTTCGCGTCCCACAGAGTCTCCACTCACCGCCTGCGAGGCCATCATCTCGTTGATGCTCTGCTCGTACTGCTCGGCCAGGATGGCCAGCTTGCGCGTCTGCTCGTCCTTCAGGGCCTTGAGCACCGTCTTGTGCTCGGCCTTGGGCGTCACTTCCATCTGGTGGTGCCGCAGGGCCTTGTACTGCTTGGTCTGCACCTTGCACGTGTCCTGGAACTGCTTCTTGATCTGCAGCTCCAACGCCTGCAGGGGAGGGGGGTAACGGAGTTGTTGGAAGAGCGACAGTTTGCTGCTGAGAGGTGAAAGGTTTTCAAAGTGTCTGTAGTTAAACTGAAACGGACGGTGAGGGGGAGGGGAGGGATGACACGGTCTGTTTCTCCCACATTATTTGTTACATCCACGTTGCATCACATTACTTTATCAAAATGCCTCAAAAATATAACAGACAGTTGCTCGTGGCTTGCGCCATCTCAGAGGCGGAAAACAAAGCCCGGCTCCTTCACCATGAAACCCGGGATAAAGAACGCCGACCGCCTCCGAGCCGCCGTCTTACTTTGAGGTTCTTAGGCTGCTGCCGGAGCTCCAGCACGTGCTTGCGGTGGAGTTCCCGCTCGCGCCGGTTGTTGTATTCGATCTGGTTCTCCAGCTCCGTCTGGTGCTGCAGGCGGATCAGGTCCATGCGCAGCTTCTGCAGGACCTTCAGCTGCCTGTACTCCAGCTCCTGCATGGACTCGTCGTGGCGGATCAGCATGGCGTGCTCCATCTCTTTCTGGGTCTTCTTCTTGTTCAGCTCCTAGGAAGGAAGCAAGGAAAGAAGGTCGGAAGGACATTGTGGATGAGTTACAGCAGATGCTATTGAGACACGCGGTTAGCTCAGGCTCGTCTTCGATGGGACGTCCACATTTAACGTGTAGAACTCAATTGTCCTCTGAGAAATCCATGTATATTTTCTGACTGAAACCTTTCGGACCCTCACAAAGCTTTTCGGATTGGGACATTGCTGGCTTGATTTGCTCTGCAATAATCTTCTTATGGCCAATAAGAATCCCTTCACGGATAAACAACAATGGGGGGCGATTTTTAGCCCGGTGCTGAGTAAGACATTTTGGTGTTATTATCGCACCAGGCCCGTTTACAGCAACATCGCAAACCACAAAACGAATAAACACCAGGTTCATCCAGCGTTCGTGTCGGTTTTTTCAGGGCGCACCTCTCGGATCTGCTCCTGCTCCAAGTCGTGCCTCTTGATCATGACTTTGCGCTTGAAGCCGCGGCAGTTCCTGTCGTAGAAGACCCTCTGCTGGCCCAGGAGAAGGGCCTCCTCCTCGGCCTGGGAGTGCTGCATGTTCTCCTTGTGCTTGGACAGGCGCTCCTGCTTCTCCTTCTTGGGTGTGCTGTGGTCCTCGTTCATCTCCTGAGAGACGGGACAGGAAGTGAGGAACCATTTCAGGACAGCGGAGGCTCAGAATCCGTGTGAATTTGAGCTGCCGACGGTCGGCTCGCGTGACAATCATCATCATAGTGACGGTGTAATTTTCTAATGAGTTAATGGGCAGAGGGTGAGCCGAGTAGATGACAAGAGAATAGAATCTAAAGCAAGCCGAAAGTGTCCAAAACTACGTCACACACGTTTACACACTCTCATCTGTCTGACTTTCACAGCTGGAGGAGGGTTGGAAAACCAAAACCAACTAAAGAACAACATTCAGCCACATCTGTCCCTTCTCTCTCTTGTGGGCTTTAAGGTAATCTACAACTGCACCAAACCCGCGAGGCGTCTAATTCCGTTACAGCCCTCGGTTGGCGGGTAATATCTCTGCCTTCCAGCGACGCTTTCTTTTTACCTACGCTGACCTCATTTCGGTCACTTATCTTGCAAGTGAAAACACAGCGTTCTCACGAGCTCAGTTTAAACGCTTGTGGAGGCGCATCAAATGATACGCTGCGTGCGAATGGATTTGTGAGTTTCCGCGCTGGCGTACACGTGTCGGTACGCAGCCAGTAGGCGTCGCTGGATGCGCGCGTCTGTGTGGGGGAGGGATGATTCAACCGTTGGCGGCACACGCGAGGGGAGAAAAAGGGCCACACCTCCTTAATCTTCTCCTTGCAGAGCTTGTACTGCTTCTTTTGATTATCCAGAAAGGTGGTCAGCTCCTTCTTCTGCTGGGCCACGATCTGCTGCTGGAACTTCTTCTCATCCGTCAGCGCAGTCTTCATCTGGAGGGAGGGAGGGGGAGAACACCAGCGGCTGTTAGCTTAGCATGAATAGCACAAGGGAAGTCATTGATTTGGATCCGCAGATTAACTGACTAATAACAGCAGCTCAAGTGTCGTGTTGGCGACGTTTTCACGCGTTTCGATTGGAGTTACAGACACTTAACTAATCAAGTTATCAACTGTCGTCACTAAAAACATTTCCAGACCACGTGGTCTGATAGATCTCTAGTGACGTGTTCATGGGTCCAACAGATCTCTTCTTTCTTTCTCATTCTGTGACCCCCGCCCCTCCACACCGCGTGCTTCATCTTATGTGTAATTGTGAGACCACAGTTTGGATCCCTTCTCCCCCACCTCCTTCTCAGAGTGCACGGCGTGGCGCTTGGCCAGCTTCTCCAGCTCGATGTAGGCGTTGTTGGCCTGCGTCTCCACCTCCTTCTGCAGCTTCAGCCGGTGCTCGTCCATCTCGGCCTTCAGCTTGTTCTCCAGCGCGATCAGCTGCTTCTGGTGCTGCCGCCGCATGCGCTTGTAGCCCGACATCTGCTCCCGCAGCTCGCTCTCCTGCTCATGCTCGTGGATCTGCTTGGTCACCTGCGGAGCGGGAAAGAGGGTCGGAGACGTGAGCGGCCCCGATGAGGGGTGTCGAAATCGCAGCGTAAAAAGGGTCGTTGTAGTTTGTGTGCATTCAAAAAGACACATCACATGTCAGCTGTCCTTTGAATTCATCCGGATTGTCTTTACAAAGAAAAGGTGGGAAGAAAAATCACCGATCACAAGTCAAATCCAGCAGCGATCGGGAATTATTATTTGAAAAAAATTGTTGTGAAATCCTTTAGAGCCTTTAAATAAAATAATAAAAGTTTGAGCCCAACAAAAGCTCTTTTATCGGACCTCGGGGCGCGCACACACACACACACACACACACACACACACACACACACACACACACACACACACACACACACACACACACACACAACCACTAAGAATCTGAAACGTATTCAAGCCAGGTGGAGTGAGGAAAAACAACAAGGACCAATTTTGACATCTACATCATCATATTGAAGTCAAGGACGCCACTGACGCGTCTCACGGTGAGACGCGTCAGTGGCTGATGCGCCACCCGTCTTTCTCGGCGGCCGAAGCCGACACACCAACCTGAGGGCAGAAAGGGTTCTCCACGTCCAGGTAGTACTCGCTCCGCATCTTCTCATAACTTCCCCCCGAACTCCTCAGGCCAAACATGATGGCGTCTTTAGCCAAGTGCACCAGCATCCAGGAACCTTGTGCAGCATCCTATGCCCGAGGGAACCCTGCCCGCGCTGCGGCGCCACCCCGAGACCCCACCCATCGCCGGACGACGGCGAGCGACCCCCACTGCCTCCCTTCTGCTGCGTTGGTGCGGCAGGCGTGTGAACTGTGAATGAGGCAGGCCGGCGGCGCGCGCCAACAAGAGCACAGAGCGCCTCTTTAGTCGGGCTAGCGCTAAGCGGCGGGCAGCAGGTGGGTCACATGAATACCTCATTGAGAAAGAGTGAGAGAAGTTGGAGGAGGGGTTGTGGGAGTGGGGGGGGGGGGTTAGGGGCAGCATGCAGAGAACCGAGATACTGGGAAAAGGTTGGAGGGGAAAAAAAAAAAGGCATTAAAAAGTAAAAGAAGGGAATCGTGGGAGGAGAAAATGGGGAGCTGGGGTGGAAACAGGTGGAGGTTGCCCCCCTCCCCACACACTACTTAATCGGAGCTGAATCAATACCCCACTGTAACAGCAGCTCCCAAGCCCAGTCACTTGCCCCCCCCGCCCCCCTCCGGCTGCCACAAAGGGCCAAGTCACGTCATGTGACGGCCTCTTTCACTGAAGGCTCAGGGAGGGAAAGGAGATCATATTCAGTGTGAGGAGAGAGGGGGGGGGGGGGATCGGGGGGGCATGCAGGCTGAAGGTGAATAATCCGGTGAGACCAGTGGGGATTAAGTCCCGGTTCGTGGTGGTCTTAATTGGTCGGATGGAGGAACCGCTCCGCGTCACAGCGAGTAACTAAATAAGTCAGGCAGCACACCTTGGAGGAACGCATAAGATGCAATATTCATTGCGGCCTCTCGTTTGAGCAGGAGCCCTTTAGCGGACGCTTCGTGTTGTCAAACGAGGCCTTGCATTGACATTAACCGTCATGAATTATGAGAGAGACAGAGCGGCTCCTTCATGTCCAAAGTTAATATTTGATTGGAGAGTAGGAGAAAAGTATTTTTTCCTCCAAAGCTCCGTTCTTACCCAATGTGTAAAGCCTAATCTGCTCCTTCGTGGGAAGGGGGGGGAGGTGGGGGGGTGTCATTCCTTTATTTATTTGCTTTCCTTCACATGCACTGATGTGAGCTCTGCATTCTCGTGTCTCCTTCGCCTCCTTAAAGCAAAGACAATCCCCTGAAAAGCGCTTGTGGCCCTTTGACGTTTACACATAGAATCCATCTTTGGATTACTTCCTGCTGTACGCATTGGTAGCAGATACCCATCAAGCATAGCGTCTGTTGTCTGTTGTTGACGTGCTGTGGACGAGCCAAACGGCAGATGAGGTGAAATATCTTGCGGCGCTTCGGTGTCAGAGTGACTTTACCTCCTCCTGCTTCGTTTGCTCTGTAATCTCGGAAGTCTGAGCAAATCAAATATCTCTATATCTGAATTTGCTTACTTGTTTCTGAGGATGAAACTTATTGCTGGTGGTTTTATATTTGTCTTTCTCAAATCGTCCGTCTCTCTCTCTCTCCCTCTCCCTCTCCCTCTCCCTCCCTCCCTCCCTTGTCTACCTGTTGGTTCCAGTCTCGGCGAGTCGAGGCCAATCCGAGGGCGTCTGCGCTTCGGAGGAAAGCGATGATGTCATCTCTCTCTTCTCTCTCAGCGGCGGTTCTATCACAGCGCACATTCTGTGCTCGACTCTTCGGTTACAGAGAGCTGCCGACACAGCGTGCGCCACCTCGACTGCTTACATCCGAGGAATCTCGACTTCAGTATACTTCCATTACGTTAAAGTGTTTGTAAATAATTTAAACATACATTTGTGAGTTGGGAAGTGACCCGTTTCATGATAACATGAGGCTGAGAATAATAATAATAATAATAATAATAATAATAACCACCTATTAAGGATCCTTCGTGTAGCTGGCTTGAGAACAGCAGGAATGATTGGTTGCGTTTCCATGGTAACTCACTGAACGACCTACCTAACTACTTGAGGTCAAAGCCTGACCTAAATTGTCGTGCTCGAGTTCCATCATTAACAGACGCATTAAGACAAATTCTTAGAGCGTCTGTTCTTACCAAAAGCCAAATGCGAGCCATCGTCATTAAAAGTAAAACTCACACAGCCATCAGAGACTCCTGCTCGGATGGAGGACAGCATCAGTTCTATTCAACTCAAGGACAAAGTCACACACGTCTTTGCCCATTCACTCTCGTGTCTCGTTTAAGACCTGACAGCAGAAGGGCCTCACAATTAAAACCACTGGGTCATGGATGGGTAAACACACACACACACACACACACACCACCACAACTACTTACTAGTTACTAGAGCCGGTTACCATGACAACAGACTGGGAGGGAGAGAGAGAGAGCGAGAAAGAGACGTGGGGGAAGAATTCCACCCCCTTTATCCCAGGATATAAAGTCAGATGGAAGAATGATGTATGATCAAATGCGAGAGAAAGAAATGAAAGGGGAGGGAGGGAGAGAGGGAAAGAGGGAGGGAGGGAGGGGGTGTGAAGCGTAGTACAAGAGGAGAAAACAAAAAGGAGAGAAGTGAATGAGACGAAAGAGAAGCAGAGAAGGACAGATGTGTTGCGGAGACAAAGAGCCACGAAGAGGTAAAAAAAAAAGAAAGAAATCACACACAAAAAACAGGACGGGTGGATGTTTGCTGTGAACCAACGTGGATCACGTGTCTTCAGCGGGGGGACATGACATCACATCCAACGACCGCCCGCCACATTCTCTGCCATGTTTTAACAGTAAGAAACAAAGACAATTTAGTGCATCTTACCAGCGAGGCCGACTTTATGGTGGCGAAGCGGCCCTGGTTCTTGTAGTTCTGGGCCTGGCTGCTCTTGTCGGAGGAGGACGGCCTCAGGCCCTGCAGGTGGTCCCTGTGGAGCCCGTCGTCCCAGTTGTACTGGTGGTCCTGCGCGCAACACACAGACATGCAAACTGAGCACAAGTCGTCCTTTGGTGGTCCGAGTGGTCATCGTTTGAAACAACAAACAGGACAAAGGGGCCGGAGGACGTCTGTGACGAGCGCACGTGTTAGATTTCAATAAGAAAATCTGGACTGGTGTTTAAATTCGTCCCTATTTTTTTCAGGACTTCCGCGCCATCAAAAAAGGTTTTGGGTTCGCGTGAGGAGGAAACCAAAGACAACGCGCGTCGCTGTCCAAGTTCTACCAACACATCGGCTGTCTGCTGGTGGAGAAACATCCTCACGTCAAAAACACAAAGGGCAGATAAGGAACGAGACAAGGAGCAGAGACGGGTCCTGTGAGGAGATCAGGCTTTGTGTAGACCTGTGTGTGTGTGTGTGCCGCTTGTCGACAAGCATACACACTCTTTGTCCTACGGTGTTCGTGAGGAACTTGAAGCGATCTGCCAAACAAGTGAAGACTGTGTCCTTGGTTTCCATGGTTGCAGGGTGGGGGTAGGGGATCTGGGGGGGTGATTAGGTGTGCATTGGAAAATAGTGAGAGAAAAGCCGCAGGATGTTGGCACAGAGCAATGCGTTCTTTTCAGTTTTAGAGTGTGCAGTTACATGAATGCTAAATGGATTGAGTTTGTATACTTGTGATCCGTATTGAAGACACATGCAGGCCAGTGGTCGCTAACGCAATGTTGACTGGGTGTGTCTGAAGCGTGCAATGACACCCAAACAGAGGTCATTTTGGCCAGTACGACACTTGTCCATGAACAAAAAGATCTTGTACTAAAGGCAGCCTCATCACAGTGAGTGTGTGGAATATGCTGCACCGGCCGCCCGAACGTTTGGACGCGCTCTGTTACAACAAATTTAAGATGAATTGAGAAGAATGAATTGAGAAGAGTGTGTTTGGGACATTAGAATTTTGGGTGACGCTCTCCACTTCCCGGCCCCGGTTCGGCACGTTGTGACCGGACACCACCTCGTCCCACCAGGCGACCCTTTGACCCCCCCGGACTCGGACCTTCTTGGTGTGCGGGGACGACTCCAGGGTGCTGCTGTAGTCCTGCGGGTGCGTCGCCGTCATGTCGGAGCAGCTGTCGTCCAGCGCCTCCTGCATGCTGTTGACGCTGCTGCTGCGGCTGCCCGTGCTGACCGAGGTGCTGGGGATGGAGTGGTTGCTTCCCAGGCTGTTCATCTTACAGCTGGCGGCCTCGCTGTCCTGCAGGGGAGAGGGAGGGGGGTGGGGGGGGATCCACACGTATTCAGGAACACACCGGGCCACAAATCAAACTTCCCCCGGGAGTCATGAAATGATACGTTAACTCCATTACGAGGGGAAGGACCAATGACCTCTGGATCACATTAAGAGTCAACGGCATCTTTTATTGTCTATTAACCTCATGTTGCTCAGATGTGTGCGTGTTGGTCTCATTCACGGGTTTTAAATTCCAATGGAGGTGCACATCTGTGCGCCGGAGATGTGTTCAGACCAGGCCCCCTTGGTTGTGTGTTTCGTGATAGAATGCGGCTTATTAGTGCGCAGCAGACACACACATACAACATGTCAGGATGTCATACTGAGCCACAGACAAAGGTTTGGGACCGCAGGCTCTCTCAGTGAACCCTTCAGCCGCTCTGAATGGCGCCACGTGGCGTAGGGTGACTCAGCCGGAAGGCTCCCGTTTGGTGTGATGCAAAAAGGGCCCAACGGCTGTGACCATGAACTCTACATTTTGCCTTTTATCCAACTGTATTTGAACTGAAAATTAGTTAAGGAGGCCCGTCTGGAATAAAGTAGAGCATCTCCTCCCTCTTACCACCACTTCAGACAAACTGTCTTGTTATAAGTGCTTAATTAAGCTGCCGAAACTTATTTCTGCGCCAACAGATCACTCAGGTCAACCCTTCCCTCCTCTTCCTCCCACCTCTTCCTCCTCCTGGCTCTCTCCCATTGGTCCGTGGTGTTTCTCCTGGTAGAGGATCTTCTTCATCTTGCGGTACTGCAGGTTGTCCAGCTCGCGCACCGCATCCTTGGTCCTCTGGATGAGGTCGAGGAGAATGCGCGGCGAGCGTTCCCGGCGTACAAAATCATGCTGCACGGAGAAGAACAGCAACAGTTAAAAATGTTAAACATATGGTAGTTGGAGGAGCTTAAGGTTTTAGCCACCGGCCCGCCCTTAAAAGATCTTAGGAATTGTTTAAAAGGCCATCTAATGGCCATTTAACAGCCTTCTTTCTTCAATGAGCACCACCACCGGGCCCGCCACTAGAGGGCGCCTGTGGGTCGCTCAGCCCGTCCCGAGTCCTCAGCGCTCCTCGTGCTCTCTTCACGCAACATATGGGATCCGTGCAAGAACGTCCATCAAATCCATTTTCCACAAACACTCCTAATCCTTTTCATTCCCTGAATGAAGTCTTTACTGTATTCGCCTGGTAATGACGGCTTCAAAAATAATTGCTGTAATAAGAGCGTGTAAAACGCTGCTAATTAATTGAGGGGTTCCCGTCTTTAAAATAGATTTCTTTTTCTAGTAAGCTTACAAACATTAGTCTCTCCGGAAAGAAATTGGGAATTTTGGGAATTTAATCTGCGGAACAGAAAAGTATCTAGACCCCCTTTGTTTAAAAACGCAATATTAGCAAGTCAAGATTGTTCAATAAATAATTCTGAAGACATGATTACTCAATGGCCTTTTCGATCACTGTTACACCAAACTTACACTGATTTAAATCACATTTCCTCAGTAAGACGCCAAACTTTCTGCAATTTGATGGAGGTGTTATGCTCTTATGTAATTGTTTATTCTGAGTTACATAACCAGCAGGTCAGAGTGGGTGTGTGAGGGTCAGGTAGGAATGAGGGGGTGAAGATGAGTGTTGTTCTTTTTTTAAATTCATCCATTTGGTATATATGTACTCTCATCAAGATAGAAAAACAGATTTAAAAAACACTCCCCACCCACCCACCCACACACATATGTACAGCCTTTAGTCACTCTCATTCATAAAATATAGTGTGGCTGAAATGTATGAAACGTCAGAGAATAGGACTAAAATATATATATATATATATACTGTATAAAAATCTTTCAGGTCTATTTCCGGCCCTCTTCCTCCCCATGTGACAGATGCTGCTGTAACGGGTTAGTCAGGACGCCGGGGGAATGACATCACGCTCTCAAAATAGAGACGGCAGCGATTTGTCCCGTTTTCTGACGGACCGACACCAGAGTGCGGCTGGTTGGCCTCCTCCGTCCCGCCGCCTCCCCGATTCTGCACTCGCAAGGAGGGCGACGTTGGGACGCTGAAGCCTCTTCTACCAGAGACACGAGTCCATCCTCAGAGGTCATCCTGCTGGGGTGTTAAGTGCAGCACACTGGTCAGTTTGAATGATCATTTATGTGCATTCATAAGCCATAAAATGAATGTCTGCCGACACTTTAGAGGAATAATATGTGTTTATTTAGTTTGCTGCATATTTTAACCGTACATTTACTCTCGTTTTGTAAACTGTACAATTCATTTGGTCATAACTGCTTTGTTTGAATCCACTATGTTTACTCATTAGGGGAGCAGCGGTGACGGAGAAGACGCATGTATTAAAAGGGATAGTTCAACATTTGTTCTCTTTGGTATCAACGGTTAGACGAGATAAATCGATATAGCTGGAGCCAGCGTCTGGTTAGCTTAGCTTAGCTTAGCATAAAGACTGGAAACAGACGGCATCAATATTCTCATCGACTGAAAAAGTTATTTTTCAAGAAAAAGAAAAATCCATCCACCAGTTCAAGCCTCACAAATCCATTAGGAGAATTCTAACGCATCGTTTTGTGCTACGGGAATCTGTTCGGGCAAATTCTTGCGTTGCACTCGATACGTCTGAGGCTTGTGGTTTATGGGATAAAAAAAAAAAAAACCCTCCGATGACCAAAACAACAGAGAGCACTTGGAGTATTTTTGGTGAAACGAATTGAGTAGCAGGTTATTATTGTATTTATTGTACAGTTATTGAGGGAGAGAGTTTGTTTGACGTAAAGCCTGGAGAGCTGAAGACCCACAGATTTAGTGACCTGATTTCCCCTTTAAAGAGCTTGGGGGGGAGGGAGAGAGAATTATGTGTGTCTGAGGAGAGAAAGCGGTGTATTAATCATAAGCTAACACCCCCACCCCTCCCCCCCCCAGCCTTCGCTATAAAGCAGCATTATGGACACTGATCTCAAGTCTGTTTGGTACTTATCCCGCTTTCATGTTTTCCGGGGGATTTAGGTCGGGTTTTTCGAGGGGAAAAGCGCATCCCGGGCCGAGCGTGCAACCCATCCGCGGCCGCTTATTTAACCGTCGCCCCGCTTTACACCCTAAGGTGGGGCAGGTGTGAAAACCTCCCCCTCGAGCTCCCGCCAAGAACATTAACCTCTTAGCGGGCCAATCGGATTACCTGTTGGTCACACAAACAAAGAGCTCAACCCCGCAATCACAGCAGACCAACGGCGTGAAAGTTCTCTGGGTTCTAGTTGTGCGTCATTGGGCCGCGGCGATGTGGATGATATTAAATAGTACAGTATTTCTTTTATTAAATACCACAATAGAAAAGTGAAGGACATCATCTGATGTAGGAATTTGAAACACAAAGCCAACCCTTGCTTTCTTCCTCCGGAACTTGACAGACGGTCAAACTAAGTCAACCTTTTAATGCAACTTATTTGCAAAAACATTTTGGAAGTAGTTTAAGGACAAAAACAAATTGTTTTGTACCTTCTTGTGTTGCGATGTTGCTTTCCGTCTTGTTTTAAATACTTGCAAATGTCCAATGCAAATGATGGAGCGCGTTTATGCTGTGGACCAGGCATTATTGTGTTGAATATGTGTTGTGTTTTTTGCTGAATAAAAACAGTTATAAAGAACAATAATGATGGCGTAGGGGTTGAGGCACCAAACCCAGATATTGACTGTTGCATGTCCCTCCCCATCGCGCTCACTCTGCCCTCATTCCCTGACGTCCATCTGACGTCTTACTGCTACAAACAACCACCAGAAGCCTGAAGAAGACACCATGTGAGTGTGCGAGTGCGCGAGTGCGTGTGTGTGTGTGTGTGTGTGTGTGTGTGTGTGTGCGCGTGTGTGTGTGTGTGAGTGTGCTGGATTCGTCGGCTGGGAGTGACTCATACACGGGGCTCAGGGACCCAGCGAGACAGGAAGTGAGGTCACAGAGAAAAGCCCACTCACTCGTAGCAGCTCCCCAGAGGAGGGTCGGTCCTGAGGGATTTTCAGTAGGCAGTAGTCGACGAAGCTCCGGAAGGGTTCCGACCTGGATGGAGAGAGAGAGAGAGAGAGAGAGGGCGAGCGGGTGAGTTTTTCGGGGAGACGTGGTTTTAAAGTGGGAATAAGTTAAGCAGAAACCGCGGGGAGAGCTGACTGTCAGAGCGTTAAATGATCTCCTTGTGCCTCCCTATGGATCACGTAAGAATGAGGAGCGACAGTCACGTAGGAGCCCCTGGAGCTGTGGAGCACACAAACACGCCGCGTTAATGGCCGTGTTCGGACTGCTCAGTTTCAAGTACAATGGCGAGATTTTTGTGATTTTAAAGGGTCATCGGAGGAGGGTCAGCAGGGCCCCCCATCAACCACCTTCCTCCTCCTCCTCCTCCTCCTCCACATCGAACGTCCTCTGTGGTTCGCCGAGGTCTGTGCGTGCGTCTTCATGCCATGCCCAACACGTGCGCGTGTGTACTTTGTGTGCTGAAGTTTGACTACAGAGACGATGTCTCTACTAGTCTCATCTAGCGGGAGGCTGCCAGCGCCTCGGGGGCCGCTGGAGCGCCTCCCAAAATACCACAGCCCTGCGTCGACCCGCACGCAGTCGCTCCAAACCAACGCGGCTTTCACAACTCCCTCTTCTCCGTGCCGTCACAGGCAGCAGATTCCCACCCGAATAATAAAAACAGTTCACCCGCCTCGCGGTGGAGCCCGATGCGGAGGAGAACTCGCGACCTTTCACCTCTAACATACGTTAGACGCCCCCGAAGCCATAATGAATGCCCATGATCTTAAGAATGGCCAAAACGACAATGGTTTAAAAGCACTGTTTATTTATTAAAAAGGGTGCTTGTGAACCGTGTAGGCTGGGATGCTTTTTCTAAAGAGCTCTTTAAAACCTGCCGGCCAAAATCAAACTGTTTTGTTTGTTTCCATGTCTGGGAAGACGAGTCTCTGGAGAATCTATTATCGTCTGCAACCAAAAGCCGTTATGCTGAGAACAGCGAGAAAGTTTTGGCTGTTTTACCATAATACTTTAAAAACAAACGAACCAGCCTGTTAGCGTGGCAAACACAAGAAAATGATTTAGCTACTGGAATAAAATTACAATAATCGCACCGCATATTTTTAATATTGATATAGGCGAGACTATTCCTTAAAGCCCAGCCGGGGCTTTGTTGTTTTGTTTGTGTCAGTTTCACAGATTACATGTGTGGACCAACATCAAGCTTTTCATAGTTGTCATAATCTTTTTTTTTAACCAATAAGGGAACGGTGATATTTGGGAGGCTTGTGTTCCACTCACCACTCATTGGACTGTAGCGTGGGAGAGTCATTCTGTGCGATGTGATATAAGGCACTCATGGCATTCATGTTGAACAAGGGGGGTTTGCGCTCCGCTGAAATAAGAAAAGACGGCGGGAAGTTAGACGGATGGAGAAGAGCGTTAATTAAAATACGTTTTTTTTTTTTATGGGTGAATAAATGCAGAATTTGACCAGGAGGTCGATGCATGCTGACCGAGTTCAATACAGGTGATCCCCAGCGACCAGATGTCCACCTTCCCCTCGTACTGGCCCTCGTCCATGGCTAGGATCACTTCTGGGGCCATCCTGAGGACATGGAAACGCACGCATGCGCACACACACGCACAGTTTATCAAGTATGTGGGGGGAAAAAAATCCATGAAAATGTTATAATCTGCTAAGCCTCTCAGAGCTTTTAAAGACTCTGGTGTGCTGTGATAGCAGCTCAGTTTTAGGGAAATATGAATGTGTGTGCAGGGACTTGTCTGTGTGTATTTAACAGAACGCTGGCTGGCTTTTGGCATCATGAGAGTCTATCGCTTGTCCAGCTGTTTACGTAATGACTTTCATTCACCATTAAAAGCTGCAGGAATTGTGTAAGTGGGTATTATGGTGTGGACGGTAAAGCTGAGGAGACACCGGTCTGTTATAAAGACGTAATAGATCGCTTAAGTTTGAGCAAAGTCCTTTTTCAAAGGCAAATGGAAAGACGGACATTTGGGTCGATTGTCATAATTAGCATTTGTGTTCTTCATTCTTGAAGTGCCAAAGTTGAAAAAGTTACCAGTTACTCACCAGTAAGGTGTTCCCACAAAGGAATTGGCAGGTGAGGCAATGGAGGCGGAGCCAAAGTCAGCCAGTTTGACCTGACCCAGCTCGGTCAGCAGGATGTTACCAGCTTTCACATCTCTGCATGAGGAGGGGGAGGAAGGGGGAGGAAGGGGGAGAGAAGACTTTGAGCATGCACTGCCAAGGCGGCCCGACAGAAACCTCAACAGTTCCAAAGGATCATTACCGCGTTATGGCTATCGAACTTGTTGCAGTGTACTTATGGCTGCAATATGTTCACTTCAGTGGCCGTTATCTGCTTTTAGTTGTTACCATGAAACGAGACCATCGATGTAGGTTCTTAGGTTCTTAGTGGTAAATGTTTGTAACCAGGAAACAATCCTCACTCACCTGTGAATCATATTGTGGGAATGTAGGTACGCCAGTCCCAGCAAGGCACCATGGGTAATGGCAGCAATTTCCAACTCTTGCAAGGGTTTCTTATGAACTTGGGAAGAAATTGGTACAGTGGAGATGAGTATTTGCCCTTTACATAAAGAATGTGATAGAAGTTCACAGCGGAACTGAAAGAGGCAGAGAACAGGCCAGCGCCCACCGGGGTGACTACGTCAGTGACGGGTTCACACGGCGGTGCTTAAAATAACACGGCCACTTCGGGTCTGGAGCGCTCTGACGGCGGAGGAGGTTCCCGACTCAAAAAGCCTTCTGCGGTATTTAAAACCAATGAGATGGGGACATGGATAGTTTCTTCCATCGGTGTGAACCAAAGTGGTAACAACACGTGTGGAGCACTTGGTTCTGTTCATAGGTAGACGAAGAATGTTGAAGTGTATTCATGAAGTGTCTCGCATACTCCACCCGAATAAAGTTACAAAAAAAAAAGTTTGAAACGCGCTTGTGTGTGTATGCACGTTAACCATGAATCAATACACTCACCCTCTAGAAGGTCTGATGCGGAGCCCAGGCAGTACTCCATCACCAGCTGAAACAGAAGACGGTTACAGCTGAATCACTCCCAAAAAAAGTAAATAAACAAACTGTTCTCTTAAGGAAAAGGGGTCACACTAATAGCAGCAAGTAGAAGACAACGAGGCAAAGAATTCAGGCAAAGAGGACGGGAAGAAAAAGATGAACCAACCATGTCGCAAGACTGAAACAAAGAGCGGAACAAAGGGAGACGTGGACACGGATCCACTAACCCAGGCTGTGTTGTCTTTCAAGTAGCAGCCTTTGTACTCGATCGTGTTGGGGTGTCGCAGCTGCCCCAAAAACTTGACCTCCTTGATGATGTCCTGCCACTTCTGCCGAAAAAAGCAAAGACAAAAACAAGATCAGACACAGGGATGGTTTTTAAGCAGCGCAGGTACGCTCCAGTGGGATCTGCCAGGGGCTTTGTTAGCTTCACTGTGGCGACCGCTCGAACAGGCGCGGTGACCTTTACATATCGTTAGCATCGTGTAGACACACAGGAAGCGCCGCACAAAGACCACCGACGTTATAAAGAGGCACAGACTGGTTAGGAACATCCTGACACTGTCGCGAATGAGGCCTCGCACAGCAGCACCGCTCAACAGGATGATGAGACAGAAGGAAGTTCACTAAACCGCAGAGACGCGGCCTGGAGTTTAGCTGAAGGGTGAGCCGAGGACGCCTTCTTAAGGACGCCCCCCCTCCTGCCCGCCTCGCTCCCTCCCCTCCACTCGAAACTTTGCATCTGGCTTGTGAGTGACTACCTGAAACTATTTTTACATTAGTTTTGGTTTCTTTAGGGCCACTTACCATTCTAAAACCAGACGCAGTCTGGGGTCGAGCTCTGGCTGAACATGCAGAGTGACTTTTAGCACCTCAAGCGAGTCACATGTCTGCAGACCAAATGTCTACTTGAACCCTGATAAACGATTCGGGGACACAAGCCCCTGATTGTGGCGGTGCGTTCACAGCCGCATGCTGGAGGAAGAGTGTGGCACGTTTATGTGAGCGAACTAGCGTGTCTTACTTCGGTAGTCTGCTTGCCATTGTAGGACATCTTTTTGATGGCCACCACCTCGTTGGAGTACAAGTTACGAGCCTGCAGAAGAAAAACAGAGATCAGATTGGTGTAAAGTCTATAAAAACTACCACACGTACGTGTACAGTAATCATCTCGCGACAAATTTCCCTGGCAATTACACTCTATAAAAAGAACACGGCATGAATAAATGAGCAACTGACACAATGTCGTCTCTCCTACACACGGCTTCTTAAAATGATTCCATTGCTGTATGTGACATGAGTAGTCTTTAGAAATGTTAAATCGTTGCATCGAGTCTTGCATCACACGCAGTATTGTGCTACTCTGCTGACACGGTGTCGATTGGTCAAATTGAAAAGCTTTACTTTAACCTTTCCATGTATAAGAAATATAAGTATATTAAGTATCTATCCATCTGTAAATATGACATAGAATTGCCATTCACGGTTTAAACTGCGGCCTGCAGATGTAGAGAAGCGTATACATCGTAGGTGTCTGTTAATGCGTTATTTACTTACTTTACTTAAATTATGCTATACTTATGAATGCCAAATTAGGGGTTTAAAGTGTTACAAAGACATCTATTCCTTAAGGGGGATGCAGATGTGAGCCGGAATCACGGCAGCAATGGCTTCATCTCATTTTAATTTACATCACATTTCCGCCTGATCAAAGCGCTCAGCGTGGTGATCAGGGGAGCCTGCAGGTAAGTGATATGTGGCCGTCGTGCAGCCACTGTTAGCGTCAGTGTTGTCTGGGTGTATCCACTAAACCCGTGGTGTTAACCTCAAAGGCATTTGGCCTTAGAAGCGGCAGCTCAGCCTAAGCCCTCATCTCCGCTTCATCCCACTTTCAAATGAATGGGAATTTCCTGTCGACACTCAAGTGGAATTACAGCAACAGCAGGCAACCGAGTATTCCCATGTGACAGATTCCCGTTCCCCTCTGAACCTTATGACTGCCTGTCGGTTCGTGCATAATGGGTGTTCCCTCTGGTGTGAAGTGTAGATAGAAGGCTGTAGGGGGGGGGGGCAGGTCATGTCACTACATTCAGGCTAATTGACATTGCAGAAAAACGGCGATGAATCAATAATTACCAACGGCCCATTCGCCCACCATGCACTACACAGCTACAGTAGTGCTGTGTGTGTGTGTGTGTGTGTGTGTGCGCGTGTACCTAGCAGGGGGAATTCCCCTTGTACTCTTCTACAATGAAGTCCCTCCCTTAGTGTAAACATGCATACACTATAGACTGAGGCTATTCTGTGCCTTTCCCGTCTAACGTGCACTTTATCGTTTATGGTTATTAATGTTGCAAACATCTGCTTCTGATAAGATGGATCGTACAACCTCGTTGTGTCTCGTTGTGACAGCATGAAAAGACGGATCCGTCCTCTCGGCATGTAGACTGTGAATAAAACGGGTTTCACTCTCACTAAAGCTCTCAGTCTACCAGTTGTAATGCGGACAGCATAAGTGTGTCAATGAGCACATCAGGGCAGGAGTTAGACGCACACTAGATTCTGTTAGGCAGGCGGATGTGTGCGCGCCTGTGTGTGTGTGTGTGTGTGTGTGTGTGTGTGTGTGAGAGACGAAGGGGAGAGGATGGCTAAACCCTGCCAGCTAAGAATATCCTTCCCCAGTATGGACGGCCTCTGTTTCTCTGTACCAGGAAAACAGCTGTCTTAGGAGGGAGGGAGGAGGTTTATCGCCCCCAGACCTGCATCTGGTGGAGCGCAAAGGGACGTGATACACTCTCAACCCCCCCCCGCCCCCGCCCCCTTTCCACACAGCTTTAGAATCAAAGGCTGGAGGAGTAATTAGTGATGATGAGATTAATAAAAAAGGCTTCAGAGAAAGTGCAAAGAGGGAATCTGTCTCTACTTAATTGCATTCACGGGGCCATAGTGCTACACTTTAGTACAAATCAATGGATCGATAACGGGGGAGACTTGTTCATGAATGAATTCATGCGCTGCTCGCAGGAAAGGGCCTTGCTCAATGGTAGTGTTCACTATATTGAACTGTACCTCACACACAAATGACGAGTCGGCACTTACAAAGTAGACGGCCCCGAAGCTGCCATGTCCGATCTCGTGCAGGTCACAGAAGACATCCTCGGGGTCATCTTTGAAGAAGAGGTCGGCCAGCTCGGGGTCCTTGGGCACGCCTTTCCGGGTGGACGACGGCATTATGGGCTGCACATCAGCTAGGCGCCGGGGACGACGCTCATGCGCGGACTGCTGCTGCCGCCGGCAGATGTCCGCGACGGGCCCGGCATTGGCCAGCTAGACCTGCGGAGCAGAACGTACACGTGTTGCCTTCAGGCGCTGCAGGTGAGCTTCAGTTTAACACCTGCCCGACAACCGAGAAACAAGTTACCTTCCAAATATTAAAAGTAGAGTCAACAGGGAGATTTACCGTTAATATGATCCGTGCCGACACCAACACTACGGTGGTCATTGAAAACATCTGGACACTGTTTGATCTCCTTTTACTTCACAGGCCTTCACCAAATGTGTGTGCATGTGTGCGTGTGTGTGTGTGCCTGCATGCCCCATTGTGCATTTGTGTGGACACAAGAGGGGGGAAAAAGGACAGTCATATGATGACAGCTAGCTGTCTAGTTCTGCTGCTCGTCCAAGTCACACTTGCTCACGTAAACATGCGCGCGCACACACACACACACACACACACACACACACACGCACAATACAACCTTTACAGCTGAAGCTAAGTCACTGATGCATCATTTTTCCCACACACTTAAATGTTTTGCTGCGGCCAGCCCATGAAGCGTGTACGCATCCTGGACCCCCTGCTCCAGTTAGCTTCGCTGCACATGCATCACACACACAGATTCTCTCTCTCTCTCTCTCTCTCGCTCACCATGAAATCTCTGTGCACACGGGCCAGATGCAGCGGCAGAATCTGGCTCCAAAAAGGCCGGCCCCACACTGCGCAGGCTGACATACAGGCGGAGGCAGCGAGACACACAGGCGCACAGGCCGAGACACTAAGCATCAGCATCATCCTAATCCCCGGCTCTTGAAGGACTCCAAGTCATCACACCAACTCCAAAAATATCGTCCTCAAATGCAGTGTGCAGTTTGCGGACGTATAAACACGGCAGCCTTGAAGCTTTGGGAAGGGTTACTTTTATCATTTAGAACCTTGAACAATAACCCCATCATAAATCTCTACGCAGTGGGTAGATCTTTCCGTACATATTTGCACATCGTATTACGCTTGGTAAAGTCCAACTTATTACAGCCTCTGTGTTTTAGTTTAGTTTTAAATCAAATCTACAATAAACCACGAGCTGTCCAGTCTCCTTAAAAAGGTATACAACTCTGGATTCACGGAAATCTACATGGTGATGCTTTGTAATAGACTTAGTACCAGTGACTAAGACCATAAAGTTCATAATGATTTATGACACCTCAGTAAAACAAGAAAAAGCAGGGTCATTATCTCATAGTGGAGTCCACCCCCCTGCTGGCGAGCAGAGATAATGCAGGCTGCAGACCCTTCCTGTTGGCGGCCCTTTTGACCCAGACTACACTTTAAGAGCTGCTGGTCATTCGCTCCCCCATAAGGGAAGAGGGGGACACGGGTGGTCATCTAACAATAGCATCGTGAGGGCAGTGAGGCGGCGATGAGCAAGCTGGGAAGATATAAAATGGTGGAATTACTTCCGAGGCGTCGCGCCAACCTGCTGCCGACTATAAAAGGCGGCAGAACAGAGCAAGTCAGCGTTGGGAACGGCACCCCGCTGTACTGTGGCCGACTGAAGTCAATGTCATGGCTTTGATTTTCTCTGGGAGAAAAATCCCCTGTGAGGGGCGGGGGCAGGTTGCCACACAAACACCAGGCCCGGTTTGAGTTTACACGCTTGCATTGCACTCGCATGCTTGTTGCCCTGAAGGCATCTCGGGATCGCAGAGAAGCAGGGAGGCTTCAGCGGAGAGCTCCTCGCCCCTGAAGGAGGTGTGACGAATGAGGAACGACCCTGTAGAGCAGAGCGGGGCAACGTGGCCGGATGCACACAACCTGTAGGTCGGCAGCTATTTGGATTCCAGCAGTTCAATGAATACGACCCGGTCCCTCTGCTACCTGAAATTAGTCTCTGTGCTTAAAAGCTCATTAGATTCTTCTTCAGATCTTCAGTGCGAGTCCTTCAGCACTCCACTCTTTGTTTGATTAGTACCAGCGAGTTCATGGACAAGTTTCACCTGCAAAAGTTGAAAAAAATGAGTGTGTGTTTATGTCAACATCTTGGTGTACCACTTGTGTTGCTGTGTGTGATTCCCAGTGTGGCCGTGAGTGTTCTTTGCGTGTGTGTGTGTGTGTGTGTGTGTGTGTGTGTGTGTGCGCGCCTCTCTCTCTCTCCTGGTAACATCAGAGTGTTGTCTGTCTCGTCTCTCCAGGTATCTACAAAAATAAAAACTGACAGATCCCCCATTGCAAACCCTCTTCTTATGAAAGACATGCATAGATACATACACAAAACATGACAACATAAAATGTGTTTTACTCCGCGTGAAGGAGCTTTGACACTACAACGATGGAAGGACTCGGCGGTGGAGTAGAAGACAAAAAAATAAATAAATGGAGCAAATAAACACTAGTGTTGTGTGAGCACTCCGGAGACTCGGCCCAGCTTCCTTCACCCTCTTAGTCGCTCTTCCTCCTCCAAGATGTGTGAAGTGATGCAATGTGGCAACAACAGGTTGTAACATGGGGGGTCTTGGTGGAGCTGCTGCTAGTCCGGCAAAGCTCGGTGTTTACACGGATCACTGTGTGTGTGTGTGTGTGTGTGTGTGTGTGTGTGTGTGTGTGTGTGGTTACTGAGGTATATGATTGGTATTGTGCGGAGAGACCTGATTAGCCAAATGGCTTAGAATGATTTAATGCTCAGCGTGTGTGTGTGTGTGTGTGAATTCTTTAGTAGATGTGCGCTGCTACACGCGACTACATGACACTCTACCTATGTGTAGGTGTGCAGACATGCGTATGTGCGTGCGTATGTGCGTGCGTATGTGCTGGTGCTGAAAGCTTTGCAACATACAAAACATGGTTAAAAAAAATTATACATAAAAGAGATTATTCGGTTTATAATAATCTCACTCCGGTTACAAATTACACAACACTTTAATACCAGGCTGTTAACTTTATATTAATTAATTCATTCATTTTATGTGCATTTGTAAGCCTGTAGAACAAATGCCCACGTCAGTGAATGCAGCCTCCATAAACGTTGTTGTGGCGTGTATGAGTAAGTCCACACATGCTACGGGCCAAAGTTCAACACGCATACACAAGAAACGCGCAAACGAACAACCCCGGCCCCGGGGCCAGTTGGCTGGGCCATGACTAATTGATGGACCGACATGTTGTTGCAGGACCGCGTCCTAAATGGGACATCCCAGTGTCTACTCTTGGCCAATAACATGCAAGAAATGCAAGGGAGAGAAACCTTCCAGAAATGTATGTAGTGTTTGTTTGAGTTGGTCTGAGAGGGAGGAAGGACGTCGCTTCAGTCTGTTAGGGATCTGGAAGAAGTCACGTTTGGCTTGTATTCATTTTAACTTAAGTCTCCATCTTTTAAATGTGTAATTGTAAAATATTAGGATTTAAATCGATGGATCTGTTCACTCCTGTGTTCTCGTACTGACACAGACAGGAAAGAGGATTACATCAGATGCCGCGGCGGCAGATTTGCCTTTGTGCACAACAGAGACGCCTCAAACCATCGCCCCAGCGAGACGAGCTGGATTGAGTCCGATAGGAAACCGCGTGGACGCGTCTCACTCTCGCTCCGGCTCAGATCACATCCTCCACCACTTCCTTCAGTCTGCCTTCTCAACGCCCGCATTTCTAGAACGCGATGATTTTGTTATCCTCCTCTTGGGGTAAACTCTGACGCGAGGGCAAGTGAAGTGCATTCTTCTGAATTTGTGTGTGCACAAAAAAAAATGTATAACGCTTTTCCACAATTACACCAGTGCACACGGGCGTCCGTATGCGTGTGTACAGCCAAAGGGGGGGTTTAGCGGCTTACAGGCCCCCCTACTAGCTTTAGGCAGGAACAGGAATTAGGCAGACTGTGGGAATTCTTACTGGGATTAAAATTGCCAGCTCTAATCAGAAACATGGGAGGGGGAGAGGGGGGGGGGAAGCAAACTGGTAAATCTTCTGCATTGAGACGTAGAGGAGGCAGAAATAAGAATTATGCAATGATTCAGTCCTGTTGTGACATCATGGAGAGCAGGTGTAGTGCCTCGGAGCTGTCTTTAGAAGTGAGCAGGAAAGACTCATGTCAAAAGTGAAAAAAGCAAACAAAATAAAAACATAAGACTGCCTGAAGATAGAGAACTTCATCTCAACCGAGTGCGACGGCCCTGGAGAGTTGTCCGTGTGTGTGTGTGTGTGTGTGTGTGTGTGTGTGTGTGCCTCCTGCCTGACTTTAAATGGGTCAAACCCGTTATGAATAATATAGAAGGCGGATTACACTCACAGTGCCGGGTCGCACGCTGATGACGAGCCAATTTGAGAAAGGAAAGAAAAAAGGGCCAAATGTGATCCGCTTGTTTCTTACCAATGAAAAATCGGAAGCGGCTTTCCCTTCCGTGACTCAATATGCGTTGCATATGGATGGGATGGTACAAGGTCCCATGTAGGTTTGTATGCATGTACACACACACACACACACACACCTGGAGAGACGTGACTGTGTGTGTGTGTGTGTGTGTGTGTGTGTGTGTGTGTGTAACCTACCAGCATGAAATGTGTGAAGGGGTGTCGCGCCTCTCTTCCTCTTCCTCTCTTCAGTGCGAGTCCAGAGTTTTCTTGTGGCCGACTCTCTCCATGACCCGAACGCTGCTGCGCCTGAGGAACGCAGCGGGGAGACACACAGGAGGGTCAGGTGGTCGGACTGAGTTAAACGCTGCAGAGAATCCTGTCTGGGATCATGCGTAGCAAACGGAAATTGTAACCTATGAGAAGAATACTGAATCAGCAACCATGTTGATTGATCATTTTTAGAATTGTATTAAGCAAAATTTCACTTATTTCTACTTTGTTTTCTTTTTTTTCACCTAAAAAAACCCCACCAAACTATTCTTGAGCATAATTGAGAAAACAATCAAGCCACTTTAATGTATACATTGTATTAGACAACGTGTTAAAATGTTGCAAGAATCCCATAATTTAGCATTGGATAGCAAAACTGTTGATTAATTGCCCACAACTGCCTCCCCACGTCAGGCTCAGCAGGGAGTCTACTGTCCATTCCCAGAATGCACTGGGCTGAAGGTGGCATGAAGTTTGGCATTTTAGACAAGGGAAGTGCTTCATGTTTACATTCAGAAGCATCTCTTTTTTAAATACACGTGTTCAAGGATGCGTTTTACACACACACACACACACACACACACCTTTTCTTCACCTCAGAAAATATCCACATGATTTACAACACTGTTGCTAAGCGATACATACTTTATGAATTATAGTGATCCAAACTTCGTACTTCTGTTCCTGGGTTAAAAGATCCCGTGGAACAGCGTTGAGAGTTGGTGAAACGGGCTGCGGCAAGTATTCGTGATGACATCACTTCCTGGATGACTATCAGGATATTCTGAACAAAGGGAGACATTCCCCTTCGCCAGCAGCCGTTCGTTTAAAGTATTGAGCAAGGCACTAAAGCAGACAACGGTTGGCTTAATCACCTCTTTGGTGTGGATGCAGGTTGTGGACCTGATTTAATGTGCAGTTAAAGCACTACAGTCCAATACATAACAGTTGATAATAAACCGATTTTCCGGAATCGTATCAACGATAATGTGACTCAAGGGTCACAAACGTGACGCTCAGCGTTCGCCGGGTGGCCGCCGGGGACTGAGGGGGGCGTCTGATGAGTCATGTTGGAGGTAGCTGCGCTTTGAAGGAATCACGCGTCCCGCATTGAAATGCTGCTTTTTAATAAAAGCGATTCCCACAAGGCACAATAACTTCTCCCCGGATGAAAATAAACTAATCCACTGAGATAAGAGGAAACTAAACATTATGTCCTGATTATCCTGCCAGGGCGGCGTGCTGTGGATTTTTATAGCAGTGACTCATTTTCACAGAGCGAAGAACACACACACACACAAGAGCTTAGTGACACGATTCAGACATGCGTGCATCCAAACACACACACGGTTACCTTCAGATTAGCTTTGAGGCTAATGCCAACATGAATGTGGGTGTCGGTGGATTGAGGAACACACGAGACAAATAAGGGGCCTTTCTGCCAAACCCCTTGACTCCAAACCCCAAGCCGGCGCTACAGCGACTTTATTTAAAGTGATTTCCTCTCGTTGCCTTGAAGCAAAAACAGCCCAACACAACGGCTACTCCTCTTGTTTCGAGGATGAATAATAAAAGCTGGGCTTTGCACCGATGACCTTTCACAGAAACAACATTTCCATCCATCCAGAAAGCAGAATACAAGTATTCAAGAATTCTGAGCAATGACATGCAACATTAATGAAGATGGTGTACCAGGTTGCTGCTTTGCCACTTATTATCTGATGATAAATTATACAGTTAATTCGTATACCTGTGTCCATTTCTTGTTGAAATGTTGACATTGCGTATGTTGCGTTCACATAAAATCCCAACTGGGGTCACTTGCACACAGTGAAGCCTTCAGCTTATTGAACAAACACCTGTATCAGCCATAAACAGACGTTGGGCCGTTAAATGATGCGATCAGCAGCACCAATGAAAGCACGCACAGGGTGCCGCGGCCCCGCCCTTCTATCTACTGAAGAACGCAACGCTTCCGTTTAGCGTCGAGGTAGAAAAGCCACATGCAGCGATGCAGACTCTGAAGCGTCACACACACACACACACACACACGTAAAGTGTAGGCAGCTTTGCAATATTAAGCTCTGGGACATCTGGCTGTAGCTGGGAGGGGTTTGGAGGAAAGATCTCCTCCATCTCGTATGGAGCGCTGCAGTATGCAGGCAGCAGTCCCTGTATAAACTTCTAACTGCATTACACCAGTGAGTGTATCACACAATCCGCCATTTATGCGATTAGGATTTGACTAAAGTTAGATTGACAATTATTTCATTGATTTGTTGAACAGAAAATGGCTCTCAGTCTCTTCAGAGGTCGATGCTTTTCTTGGACTGATATCTTTGGAAGACTTCAGCGTGGTCTCTGAGTATATAAAGGACATTTGGCAAAATTTGACACAACAGTATTCATTTGTTCAAGATGAATCTAATAATGGAAACGATCCTTGGTCACGTGAGCAATGCTTTGCCTGTCAGTCAAAAGAGCGAATAACCCCATACAAACTCTTCAAGCCGTGAAATACAGTTAGTAGATGAATGCCTAACACTCTGGGACTTAGCAGGAAGCATTATGTGGCTACAACCCCCCCACTCCCCCGCAGGACACGACATGTGACCTCACGTTTTACATGAAAGTGTTTTCTTTCAGAAGGGTTTCAGTGGTAAATCTCATGTGCCTTGGGGGATCAGTAATGGTGAGAATAGGAAACGGAAAGATCCTTCCAGAACAATATAAAAAAATAAACCTCCAACAGGAAGCACTCTCTCACACACACACACACACACACGTTTTAAAGCCATCCCATGAATACAGAGTTGTGAGTGTGTCCCTCCGGAGAGACGCCTGGAGTATTTGTCCATTAAAGACGCTCATCCTCTCTGGTCACCATCGAAACTACAGCCCCCTTTCAGGGGGGGAACTTTTCCACGCCAACCCGGTCCACAGGGCGTGTGCTCCGTCCTCCTTTAGCCGAACCTACAAAGCCACTCGCACAAGCTCCTCTTCCCTTTAAATGAATACAAAAACACCCACGCGCTGAACGACACAAGCAACCACTCGGTGCAGCGTCACCGTCGCCCGACTGTTGAGTTGTTGAATTATTCAACGGCCCCTCGCAGAGCGTTTTGCACATCAGAGGAAGGGGAGGAAGAGGACGGCGGTTTTGTCGTGGACACCGCTAGCAGGGATTGAGTGTTACGAGGCATCAACAGGTTACACAGCACACACACACACACACACACACACACACACAAACAGGATAGAGCAGCAGTCTGGCTGTAGTAATTTAACCAGCTTAGGGCAAGGAGGCCATTAATGGTACGATTGGTGGTCTGGAAGGTGGTGGTGCTCTTTATCGATGGGAGTAAATGAAGTTAATCACACACATATATACACACACACACACACACACACACACACACAAAAGAGCAGTTAAAACAACATTAAGTGCTTTGGGTAAAATAAAGAAATGATTAGTTTCTTAGAACATTAATCAAATAATTGTGTGTCTGTAGCTGTAACATGCTTTTCACTCTACTTCCTCATCCTGACGCCACGTGTCTCCCGTGACATGCCTGCAGTAAAACACATGTCCACATGTGGATCTTTCCTCTATTTATATTGTTGAAAACCCTCGTAAGCCCCCGAACCGGTTCATTATGTTAAAAAGCACGATTCTGGCAGCGCCGCCTCCTCGAAGCTGACTCACCGTACCGACACCAACGTGCACTCGCGTTGGATGTCGATTGGAGGAGATCTGCGTAGACTGTGCGTGTCCACTTTAGCAGAGGGGAGTTTAACATTTGCAAATGATAAACATGAAATAGCACTTGAATCCCCCCCCCAGGACCTTACGGCTGTGAGAACAGCAGCAGCGACACACAGGATGTGTTCAGACACCAGTGAGTAAAGGCCACACTCATTCTGTAAGCAAAATATGTGGCTATTATAAATATGTGTGCGTGTAAAGCAAGTCGAAAGGTAGAAATAGGCCCTTATTTAGACAACAGGATGTCTAAAAACCTGTGCAGACATGTTCTAACCTAGATTTCCAATTGTTTGGCTTCTGGCTGTGGGTCGGGAAGAGCATCTCCAGTTAAAGGAGAGGACGCATTCTAATCAGTGTTTCGCCAGAGTTTGTAACATACAGTAAGCATGAATGTGTGTTAGTGGCAAAAAAATGCAAATTGGAATAAGTGAGAAATGTTTCACTAGTTTCAATCCTTTTCTGCTGACAGAATGGGGAACCAAAAAGGGATAAAACCAAACTACTGGGCTGGTGACCGCTTCAAACACATGGACGTCCACAAGTGTTTACAAGCTACAAGTTCAACTGAAGTCTCCTCAGAGGACAACGTCTGAAGACACTCTTCTGCTGCGTTGGGTAACGGTGTGTGGAACGCCGATGACGCCACACCTCCTTTGTGTTCACCCCAAAATGACCCTTGAATGAGCACTTGAGGACAGGCAGCCATCATTCGGGTTATTAGTTTCCCCTGTGGGTTTTCATGACATGTCAAAATGTACCAACAGCTAGTAAACAAATATCTGCAGGACATAACAACTCCGGGGACCGTAAAGACAAACAAGCACGAATTCAATCCAAATGTTTACCCGTCACAGCAGCCATTGTACGATTCCTTTCACAGATTTGTGGCCTTTCATCACAAACTAATTCACATTTATTCAGGTGTGGTCGCGCTGGTCATTGTGTTGTGTTGATATCATTGCACCAGTAATGATCCATCGCACAATAGGGGAGTTTAAGTGGATGCCTGCAACGTTGTACCATTTTAACGCTTACCAAAAGGCTAAAAACTATTTGGTATTTGTTGAGCAGTCATCTAAATGTTTAAACTTCATGGCAATATTCACACTGCAAAATGTTTTAAACAAAAAAGAAAATGCTTTTGGCCGTTTTTAAGAACTCAACTAAAATCATGTAAAGAACAAAGAAATAAACTAAATCATAAATTGCTGTTTTAATGATACAAAAATACTACAAGGAAAACAAAAAGGGGAAAAAAAGTCACATCTAAAAATACAATTATTTAACTTTTAGACTCTTTCCCATTGGGACCTCCGTTTCTTTTGCACGCTTACACCATAACAGCATCATCAAAAATAGCTCAGTCACATGAACAAAGCACATTATTCTCTCAGCTGTAACATGACTGGGGGGGGGGGATTGTGACTAAATAAAAAAAGCAGTTTACAACAAAACGGTTTACCAGAGATGTAAACCGTTTTAAACCGTCAAAGATGACAGATCTGGTGTCACGATCTTCCACACAGACCACAAGGGCCAGTTTGGAAACGGTTTGGGCAACAAAGAAAACCACACCGTGCAGGTGCACCAAAGCAGCGCTACACTCGCGTACGAGAAAGGTGGGACGCCATCGGTCCGGCGGCGTGACAGTGAACCAGCATCGGCTCCCACTGCGTCAGGGTGGAGTTATTTAGCCCCCGCGTCCAGCATTCTGCGTGAGGAAACCTCTTTGCATGCGAGTCTCAGAGGATAGTCTTGCCGTGTCCTCGACGTCGCGGGTTTCACGTGCGGTCGGTCCGATGCCGACTGGGTGGTGACTCATCCTGCCGCCGTGGCCCCCGTTACGCTTCCTCCCACAAGGCCGTGGGAAAAGCACAGAGCACCAGAGTTTTGAGTGTGCGAGAGGAAAGCGAAACGTGCAAACACACACACGGCCCTCCATCGTTGAGTGCATCATCACATCACAAAGTGCTACGGTCATTTAATCAGCAGTGTACATGGACACACACAAAGACAGACAGAACACAGCGACTCATCTGGTTTCAGGTCCAAGTCGGTGCGTTTGCAGAGTGAGGAGCAATCGCCAATCAAGAGACAGATTCATTAAATTCATTCATTTCTGGAAGGCGGTTTCCTCGGAGGGAAAACCATGATGTCATGCAATCATTGGCCGGGGGGGTGGGGCCCACACGGTTGGGTTTCTGGGTGATGCATTAATGGCTCGGACTCCCACGGCTGTCAGCTCAATAGAAAAAAATCCTGCAACTACTAGTGTTTCACAGGGAGACGCTTTCTGAGGGAGCCTGTGGCCCTGGGTTGACTGTGAAAAGAAATAAATAGATGGGAAGAAGGGGGGTCCGGGAGGGTTGTGTCAAAGTCAAACAAGTAACGAGTGAAACACCACAAACGTCGCCACCGAAAGGAGACGCATCATCAGAGATAGACAGTCAGCTGCGGGTTGTTCACTTTCATTGTGATTTTATAGCCAAATGGGCCTGGTTCGATTTTACGGCGAACTTGCTCCTCTCGGAGACGGGGGGGGGGTTGGCTGAGGAGTAAGTTGGTGTGTGGTTTGACTCGTCCAGCTATCGCACCTCAAATGGAGGAGACGCAGCTCAGATAAGCCCGAGCATACAGGCCCACAACCCGGTTCCCTCCTCAGCCTTGTCAAAGAGAGGGAACCATGAGCATAAATGAGAAAGAGAGAGGAAATTTAGCAGAGGAAACCCCCCGAAAAGGAAACATGCATCTAGGCCAGTGAGTCATTTCCCTTGCGTTTAGCCTCTTCCTCTTCTTCTTTTTCAAACAGTATAAATTATGTACATCATCGCTGAGGTTTACACAGAGTGGGAGAGGGCCCGTGGGTTTCAGGACTTAGCATTTGAGCTTTTTATCCCCTGTAAAGACTGCCCGCAATTAGTTTGGGAATTAATTCAGGCTTCAAACTTAGCCTCCCCCTTTCACTTTTAGATCTTAACTGATTCATCCAAGCTTCTTTCAACAAAAAAAAAAAAAATCACAAAGAGATTCCATAAAAAGAATCAATGTGCAGCGATATGCCAAATGAAGCCTTGGGTCTTTAGACCCCTGGCAATAAAGTATTGGTGAGTTTGGTTTGGTTAAACAACCCGACAGTGCTGCCTTTGCTGAGGATCGAACGGTGAAGTGTCACCTGTACTCATCCAACCTCCAATCCATCGTACATTTTCTAATACCACTGCACTGAGAACACGGATTGCCTCTGGACTGAGAGGCTATCGACAGTTTAAAGCCTGGTCAATGAATGACTGCTTGATGATACAGTGAGTGATTACAAAGTGCACCGGCCTGCGACATCCAAACCGACAGCAGCATCGGCCCGCTTCCTGTTCCTTCACTGTGGAGTGGTTAAGAATGAACAATGGGACTTCAGCACGGCGCCTGTATCACACCAGGAAACAATAGTTGCACAAGGGTCACGGACACTGCCGTCTATAAAAGGCCGGGATGGGCGTGTGTGTGTGCGCGCGTCGGCCTCTTTGATACCCTTGCGGCCTGCTGAATTAACAGTTTCCTCACTTGCCCGATGGGACGGCATCGGGCCTGCAATTATCCCAGGGTTTGTGGCCTGCTGGCTTCGCAGCGCTGCACATCTGGCTCGTTTGTGTTCAACGGTTGGGCAGAACGAGAAGGAGCGAGGGGAGTAGCTGGGCGGGGTGCTTAACCTGGCAAAGTTTGCCCCCAGTCACAGTTTAATTGGCCGATTGTTCAGCTCAACCTCGGGCTGTTTGGGTTCACCAAGGCATACGAAGCTGTCCTAGCATGTCCTAGCATGGGCTGTTAAGGGTGGCGGGGGGGGCCGTCACTTTGTAGCCTGCTTTTTCTCCCAGCAAACTCCTTGGTTGCCTTATGCAGTTTGACACGTTTCACATCCAGTCGGACAAATTGGGGGGTTAGCCTAAAGCGCAGTTAAGAGATATGGTGGCAGCGACTGTAGGACGATGATGAAAGAAGATGCAGTCCAATCGTTAAGCATTATTTGCTATACATTTCTGGGATGGGGGTACCGTGCCACAAACATAATTGAACCCAGGCCAAGCCACGGGCTTAACTAAAAATGAAATGAAGTCACATTTAGCCGGAATCACTGCTGGCTTGCGAGGGCGCAGCGCAATCTCCCCCAAATTCATCAGAGGCAAATCTCCACTTGACCCAATGGAGGCAGTCCAGTCACAGCATTAGGGCTGCATAGAGCTTGGGACTGGGAGGAGGGGGTGGAGGGGTATTTGGCACATACTCCCGGAGCCCAACAGATGAAGAGTTATCAGGCATTTACGTCCGGTTCTATAGCAGCAAGACCGAAAAGGTTCTTTGCACCCCTGCCAGGCGACATCACCGGTCGAAGCCCTGCGATGTTTGGTAATGCTATGGACTGAAAGCTTGTCAACAATCAATAAAAAGATACAAATATTGGCAACGGTGGCTGCTGCTGCGCCGCCATGACAATTCTAAACTAAACACTGCGGTGAAATGTGCAGCAACATTTATAAAATATATGAAAGGCGGCGAGTAGGAATTATGATGTATGAACAGAGAGGCACAAACGCGCTTTGGGCAGGCAGAGGAAGCGCTCAAAATAGACCAGTGTGGTGCTGTGTATTATCTCGCCCCCCCACTCACATAAGCAAATGTGTCTATCACAATCGCGCAACCTAAGCCTTGCTGACATGCCCCGCTCTGCTAAGCTAGCCGGCGCATGCACTGGAGCTCCTCCCTCTCACCCGCAGACGAGAGTCAGCAGGACGACGCGCAAACTGTACGCCGATGGCACAACTTTTTTTTTTTTTTTTTTTTTTTTTTTACAAAGACCCCTGTTATGGTGAACCATTTACTGCTCTGGACACAAGGACGAGGGCGGCGGTGGGCAGAGATACGGTGAGGCAGCCATCGGCACCTTCATTCCCCGGCACTCCAAACCGTCATGGAAGAGGCCTGCAGATTTCACACAGCTGTAGACAGATGTAGCCAGACATAATGGGGGTTGGAGGAGGAGATGTGGGGGGTGGGGAGGAGGCATACTCATGGTCACAGCTGGAACCTTGCCAGAGGATCGGAGGCGCGCATCTGATGAAGGGCTGTAATCATGTCGCTCATGCTAACCTCATACACCCAGAGAGGCCGTCTTGCCAAAAATGCCTCTCTCGTGACAGAGCGGGTTTAGTGTGAGGAAAACAACGAGAGGGAGAAGGAAAGCTAGCATGACGTGTTTAACAACTAATCTGTTCTGCGTCTCACGTATCGGGGGTATGGCGCGCTGTAAACAAGTCGAGCCAGATGTCGAAGCGAGCGCAGAGCCTACGGGAGGGCAGGTGGGTTGAAAAAGACGAAGAAGTGGCGCCCCAATCAATGTCTTTGAATGTACGCTAGATTTTCATGGCCGGCCTGATCCGAGTGGTTGTGCAGGGTGGCGAATGAACAGGTCACAATGGGGGCCTTTGTCGACTTCCTCCCCTTACAGACAGCATTTTAGCAGAGCAAGGTGGTGACTCAGGTCTGCGCCGGCCGACCGGGCCACGGCTAGATCCAATGCACATTTCACCCAGTGACGCCTCCCATCGCCGGTGGAGCGAATACACAGTTTCCGTCAGACCAAGAAGTGAATGAGGACTCAACTTGGTGCTGTATTATTAATTTGCAAAGCTAGACGGTGGAGTCCGTCTTTAACACACACCGCCTTCATGCACCAGAAGAAGGCTGAGGGACATGTGTGTGCAGTCCTCATGGATAATTCCTTTTAACTGCGTCGACTGGAGGTTAATCCTGTTACCAAATGTCTGTACTGGTTCCCTCTCGCTTACTGGTTCCATGAAATCATGACCTAGCAGCCCTGCAGAGTGTTCGCCATCTTATGGTATCATCATTAAAAGCTGTGCACATCATCAGCAGAGAAGAAGTCTGGGGGGGGGGTGCATAATTCTCCTTGTCATCTGAGACAGCATTCGTATATTAGACATGCTAAACCAGATCACTGGGGAACATTAAGCCTGACAGCAGCGCTTTAATATTTGATGCACTCTGCAACCGCGCCACAAACCACCAGACTGCTGTAAACTGACAGTTCGGATACATTTTCTTTTAAGAAGTCAGGCTTCCGTCACATGGAAGGAGAGAAAGGCTCAGCACTTTCAGCGAGGGGTTGTGCGAGATGCTGGGACTGATTAGAGGAGAAATGCACGTCTTGCACAGTTGACCCAGATGCGAAAAACAAAAACGTGCCAACTTTGTTTTATTTATTTTTTGTTCTCAGCTGGCAGCCGCGTAGAGCCGACCAAGCACACGCGGGTGGTGAACTCATTACAGGGTTGGTGGAGAGCCGTACAGGAGCCTACAGGTGGGACCGGCGCAGCGCAGGTAAACTTCTGTGAGCCACAGAACGTGTGGTAGAGCATCGCCTACAAAGTCATTGCAGCAAGACACTGCCTTTGGTGCCAATCTGAAGAGGTCCAGGGTCTGTCCGGCCAAAAGCCCGCCCCTGCGCCTTCTGCTTGCTCCTCAATTAGACGAGTGACGACGCGACTGATAGTGACAAGAGACCGTGTTAGGCGCTCTAGCACATTCGAAGAGCTGTGGAGCCGCAGCTAAAAACAGGCACGCGGAGGTCACGCCAAGGTTTCACGGCCGGCGTCCCACAGATTAACGGGCGTAGCCTCCAGCAAATACCAAGGACCTGTGGACGCGCATGTGAATGAATGGAACAACCAAGCAAACACTCCAAACAGGACAATTCACTCATCAGGGGTCAAATGGAATAGGTGGTTGTGGGGAGGGGGGGGGGGGGGGGGGGGGGGGGGGGGAGAAGAGCCACTCTGCTGCTCTGCTCATCAATGGCTCTTCTATGCTCACGGCCCGCAGGGAAGAAGTGTCGCTGCAGCGCATCCTGTGTCAACAGTCCAACTGGTTACGTAGGTGGTGAAAAGAAGCGCTTCTTTGAAAAAAACATTGCAGCGCCTGACATTCATCATGAACACTGCGTCAGAGCACACTGCATAGCCGGCAGACTTAAGAGACTTTCTCAGACGCCGTGCAGCATTTTGGACTGCGTTTCGGCTATTTTCATTATCTTCTCTGCCTAAAGGACCATGTGACTGGTCACGTGCGTGCAACTCTACGTCTTTCCGTAGCTAAATGTTCTGCAGTACAAGACAAAGAGCATTTGTATCTGCTGGTCTTTTAAAAAGGTAGGACTTCAGACTCCACAGTGTGAGAGATTCAGTGGGGACTTAAAAAAAAAAATCTTTGGCAACATTTTGGATAAGAATGTTATAGCGTAGAAGGTGTAGGTCTGCAAGTTAACAAATTTAGGGATGTTGATTATTTTCTAGAGGAAATCTCACAAACACAAGCGTTTTCTGCTAAATAGGTAAAATGTTTGCTCTCAAAACTTTAGCTTAGAGAGGCTGGTGAATCCCACTTAAACGCGCCAGCTTTACGAAACAATACAACGGGAATTCAAGGATAAGAATATGAAGATGTTAAGCTAATAAAGTGAACATGGAGAGAACATCAATCATTTTGATATGACATCCTTGGCTCATTGTCGGAAGTCTGCTATGAGCCGATTTGAACCGCTCCTGTGTGCAAAATCAAATGTTTCACCGCCTATAGTGGGAACATGTCTGTCTGGCTGCCTGCCGCCGCCCCCCTTACCCCCAAGGCACATCAGCCAATTGTCAACATAAGCTGATGTGTTGTATCCCGTCGTCCCCTTAGCATGCACACACATACACACACACACACACACACACAAAACAACAACAACATGAAACACAGGTATTAAAAGAGATTTGTGCAAATTCACAGGAAGATTCCTGGTGAATGTGTGAATGATCTCGGACTGTTGGAATGTTGGAGACTTGTACCAGTAGTTAACGTTAAGGCCAAGTTAACGTGCAAGATACTAAATACAATAGTCAAATAAACCGCATGGACTATAAAAAGCTTTTACCAAACGTGGCTGAACTGTACCGGAAATGTCAGGACCTGCATATAATCTGCCCGAAGCGTCTCACACAGACACCAGCTCCAACAGCCTGGATGGGTAAAACATTTACCTGAGAACAGCCGGGTCGAAGTAAAAGAATCACACACATTGAACCGTAGATACCATTGCTAATAAGGAAGTGTGCCATTTACCGTTTCCTCTCTTGGTCAATAGTTTGCCAATGTGTCTCCTACATTTGGGTGACGTGAAGAACGGACAGGACTTCTACAACAATGCTGCGCACTTCTAACGAAGAGGAGGTCTGCTGCTGCAGAACTGAAGCAGTCTGAAGCATTGATGACAGGCGATATTATAGCAGGAAGGAATGCAAAGAGAGAAGTACCCTGACTCTGCTTTACTCTGCATTAATTCCAGACAAGTCAACTCAATTCCGCCTACGCAAAAGCGTGTAAAATCAGTCCAGACTATTAATCGATTCCAATGACAATGAAAAGGTGCAATGTCACATTCTGGGATGTAAAGATGTTGATCTGTGGTTGAGAACGCGTGGGTAGGCTTCTTTAAATAAACCTTTACAAGTGACACAGTTTGAGCAGTGAAACGCAGGTCTGCTGTGTGTGTCTCTCTCACTCACACACACACACACACACACACACACACACACGATGACATCATGTTGGGTCAGCTTGGGTTTTAGTGCTCGGCTTGCCTCGTACATCTGCCATTTCGAGCGCGTCATGTTCGCCTGCATCCAAAGCGGGTTTCTTTAACCAAGCACCGTCACGCAGGTATTGGAAGCATGCATAAAACCATGCATGACGTGCAACTGTTGTCTTTGAACTGAATGCACGTAAGAAGAAGAAAAAAGCAAATAGTGCCAGGGATGCAGGTGCCGGATTGATTAACGCGTGCAGGGGACGGCGGTACGGGTCGTGCGTGGTGGACGTTGCACCGTCTCCACGGAGCGCCATCGTGCCTCGATAGTAAAATCTCACTCACAACAATATACGACACAATGGACGGTACCACGAACCCCCCCCCCATCATCATCATTATTACTGTAGGACGCGACAGGCTCGCGCAGACCCACTCGCGTCGCATGACAACGCTGCATATTTAAAATAATAAATACATTTTTTTAAAACACGCAGGACAAGTTAAGGTCGAAGCGTAGATTACAACCTCCGTACTCACCCCGTGAAGGAGCGAACCAAACACGCGTCTGCCCCGTCAGTCACCAGCGTAAATGCCTCCCCACCGTTTTATTTGTATTTTTTTTTTAAGCAGGTGCACAAACACACACGCACACACACACACACTAAATCAACAAACACGCGCTTAGCTCAACCGCTTTAAAAAAAATGTTTAAAAAAAATGAAGCAAAAACTACGCACTTAAAGAACCTCCATAGAACCGAGGCTGGATATCGGTACTCACCGTCCTCCGGTGAGACCACACGCCGAGCCTCGGTGAAGCCAGACGGTCATATTTTAACTTCAGGTGCGCGCGCCCCCTCCTCCCCTCCCGATCCTCGAGCTTTCAGCCGTTGAGACGGGAGGAAGTGTCGATAACCGTTAACGGTCACAGACCGGTGACAGCGACGCGAACAACCGGGGGAAAGCGAGGCAGAGAGAGAAAAGAAAAAGCTCACCTTTTCTTTTGTTGTTGTTGTTGTTGTTGTTGTTTCGTGGAGGACCGATCCGTCGCGCTGCCTCCGCGGGAAGGAGCGGTGTTTAGTCCGGGTCTGACTTTGCGAAGTGCCGTCAGTTGGTGCGGACTTCCTGAATGACGGAGCGGGCGCGAGCACAGCCCCTCGCCCGGGTCCGACAGCTGCGCGCTGACAGGCGGCCGGAAACGAAGTTGTCTCTCGGAGGGACGCGCGCGCTCAGCCCGGGTTTTTTTCTACAGAATAAACACCAAATGTGTCTTTTTGCATTTTCTTTTGTTGCCAAAATTGCTTTACCTAAATCAAATGTAAAAACAAACACAAACAACATATGTAGATGATATATGTAGTGATGGCGTTGAATGAATCCTCCGTAATGTTGTGTTTAGATAGCAAAAGTGAAGTAACAAATACTACACCTTAATTTTCCTTTTGCAAATCATTAAAGACGCCGATTCTGCTGCAACTTCACCGACGGCCATCCGGCTCGCCTCTCTCGCGTACTCAGTGCAAGGCTGCCATCTGCTGCTGCTGTTATGAAGGTAACAGTAAACACTTTCAAAAGATGTGTTTTGTTCTTCAGCACAACATCAGGGAATTTAATAAGAACGCATGACTTCCAAAAACATAAGGGTGTATCTGGAATTAGTGGCGAAAATTATACATTTGAGGAGCGTCTTTGGCATGGTTTGGTCAATACAAATATATAGGCCATTGTTTGTGACATTTAACAAGTGATTCATAATTTTCATATTCAAGTACAATTCAAAACATTTGAATATTACAAAATATTTGTCCAACAATTATATAATACAATTGCTCAGTTTAACAAGTCAAAACACTCAAGTGTGGTCTTATAATTTAAAAAAAACAACAACTCAACTGTTGATAAAGCAGTTAAGCCAGAAAGGAATTGACGAAACCTTTGTTCTATACAGGTTATATTTTTTCAGTAATGTGATCTAAAGATTGTACCTGCCTGAAATGGGTGTACAGTGTCATTGGTTGCTTAGTTTTTTTAAATAGAATTTTGTTGTGCCCATTTTCATTTAATCTGTGTTTGCTCATAAATACACGATGCTGACTCAATTTCTTACATGTCTCTGCAACACAACACAATAAAAGAACCAAATCTAAAAGACCACCTCAAGATCGGCAAGCTTCTTCAAATGGCTGTTGTTGAGGACATAGTGATCACATTTAATATTTGGGTTTAGCAAATGTGTGCAGAAATTATATCAAAACCTTTTAAAGGTTTTTTTTTTTTAATTTAACTTGACCCGTTGTCCTCTGACTGGATTCCCTCTGTTTTCCACTAAGAGTGAAAGAGAGAAAGACGTGGTTCACCTTGTTTGGACATTTTATAGCCCAAACATCTATTTCAGAAAATATTTGCCCCAAGTAAGACAAACATTTTAGTCAAACCGTTCTAAATTGTAATTGTCTTCAGTCAGAATGTGTAATCTTAAATAATCCAATGTTCCTCTATAGTGTTATTGATTGACATTATTGATTTAGATTATTTTTCACTGACATTTAATTACAATGAGGGTGTCATCTTTCACACACTTTGCTTGTAAGACACATGATTTGACCTGGGGATTATTTCCTATAACATTTAAACAACTTTATGAAACATTGTGTTTACAGTATTTTTATAGTAAAGAAATGTTGCAAATTAAATTAATTTCAATAGGTTTATTCAAAAGTAACAATTCTCCCTCACTCATTGTGGAACGTTGTAGTAAAATCTGAGTATAAATCACCACCTGTTGGTAACTAAAGGAAACGTCAGCTACTTACACACTAAAAGAAGAGGAAATGAAAGTTAAAGCTGATTTGCTTCCTCGTTGCTGAACGGAGAAGAGAGCCGCATCACAGGGTGAGATATCTCTACTAAACAAAAGAACACAACCATTGAGATCTGCAATACAGAGAGACTCACATTTGAGGATTGAAGCAAATGGCTGAGAATACTTTACTTTTTGAAAGTTACCTGAGCTGCCATGTTTGTTCAGAGACGTTCAGAGATCCCGTGTCTCTGAGCTGCAGCCACAGCTTCTGCTCAAGCTGCCTGCAGCGATTCTGGGAACAAGCTGGAAACAAGAACTGTCCCATTTGTAAAAGGAAATCCTCTAAAGATCGCCCTGTTGTGAATTTTGCACTAAAGGGACTGGCTGACTTGTTTGCTGCGAGACAGAAAACTGGATCAACTGAGACAGAAAGAGGAGAGAAGAAGGTGGAGGTTGTGAGTTGTGTACATGCAGAAGAGACTAAACTGTTCTGTGAGGACGAGCAGAAAGCTGTGTGTTCTGTCTGTGAGTTCTCTCTCCACCAGAGTCACGAGGTGGTTCCTCTAGAACAAGCAGTCAGGAACCTGAAGGACCAGCTGAGATCTGACTTGGAGTCTCTTCAGGACAAGAAGGACAAACATCAACAAGTAAAGAAAACCTACAATGAAGTGATTCAACTCTCCAAGAAGCAGCTGGTGTCCACAGAGAGGAAGATCAGAGCAGAGTTCAACAAGCTCCACCAGTTCCTGAGAGAGGAAGAGGAGTCCAGACTGGCAGCTCTGAGGGAGGAAGAGGAGCAGAAGGGGAAGACCATCAGCAGAGAGATGAAGATGATTGAGGAGCAGATCTCCTCTCTGTCAGGCAGCATCTCTGCTGTTGAAGAAGAGCTGCAGAAAGACAACGTGTCGTTCCTCAGAAGTTATGAAGCCACTCTGACCAGAGCCAGAGTCCAGAGCTCACTGACAGATCCACAGCTGGTCTCAGGAGCGCTGATAGATGTGGCCAAACACCTGGGCAACCTGTCTTTCAGAGTCTGGGAGAATATGAAGGACCAGGTCCACTTCAGTCCTGTCATTCTGGACCCAAACACTGCAAAGTATAATCTCTATCTGTCTGATGATCTGACCAGTGTGAGACATGATGACACAAACCAGCAGCTTCCTGATAATCCAGAGAGATTCACTCACTATGCAGATGTTCTGGGCTCTGAGGGCTTCAGCTCAGGGAAACACAGCTGGGAGGTGGAGGTGGGAGACCATCCTTACTGGTTTGTGGGTTTGGCTAAAGAGTCAGTTGACAGGAAGGGAGAGAAATGGAATTCACCAGACAATGGATTATGGTGTTTAGCTCTTCACCATGGTACATACCGTAATGGAGCTGGTCAGACTGTAACAGTGAAGAAAGGTCTCCAGAGGATCAGAGTCCAGCTGGACTATGACAGGGGGGACGTGTCCTTCTACGACCCTGAAGACACGACTCACATCTACACTCACAGAGACACTTTCACTGAGAAACTCTTCCCATGGTTTTATATTGGAGAGTCTGGTGATGCTAAAACTGCTGATATCAAAATCTGTCAAACTGATGTTTCTCTGTGATGTTCAGTGAAGGTGTTGAGGTCGAAGTGACTTATCAGCATGTTTATTATAGTTCTTTATTGTTGTATAAATATTTTCAAATTAACGAATGAGAAACTGAAGCATAAATAAGCAGAACTATAAGCGTGAGGGATAATGTTCTAAATCAGGGGTCCCCAAACTACGGCCCCCCGGCACACGTCGTGCGGCCCGCGGAGATGCACGATCATATGGACACGCATATAGAACCCCTGTTCTAAATAGTGGTTTTGGTGTAAATATCCTTCACGTACAGACGAGCAGATTTACTGTGATGATTTTATATTAAAATGTACCTTTTTTCTAAACAGCAACAATGTTAAGTTTCCATTAAAAGGCTTAAGTTTTAAATCACGTCACTACATAGAGCCTCATCTTACTTTATTGATCTTTAACATTAAACAGGTTCTTCATTGTGTTTTATAGTAAACTGTTCAGTTTCATGAATAAATGGTTCGGGTGAAATCAGATCCACAAATCAATCGCCTGTTTTTTGTGTAGCTGCAGCTTGATGTTGTGTTTCCAGAGTTCTACTAAATAAAACCCTTTATTCTCATCTACACCTTTCTGTTGCATTCCTCATGCTGTGTTCCTCTCGTTGTTTAATTCAAACCCTTACTTATGCAAAGGTATTATCTGTAAAATGTACTTCAAGAAAGATCCTCATTGTGTAGTAAAACGTTTCGAGAGTTGTCTCGAATTAATGATCTGACTTTGCACCAAACGTCTGTGCGGAGAAAAAAGGCTTCTGTCAAATAAACGGCTTTCTGTTTGTGCCGAGAAGCAAACTAAAGACTTGTTTAGTCGACTGTGTTTATAAGTGAACACTGCCTGAGACTACATGTGAGCACAGGGAAATGAAACCGGTTTCTGCACCTGAACGCACAAAAGGAATTTACCTGATGAACCGGTTCGGTGAGGTGAGATAAGAACAACTCAATGAATGTAATGATGAATGTGTTTGCTTCACCGGGTTAAAAGAGCAATGTTGTTCTGCCCATAAAAAGCCACACCTTCCCCACATTCATGTTCTGTTTCATGTTTGTTTTATACGGTCATCATGTATTTGTAGCGCTGCTGTCTTGTGTGAACCACGTGTCTCTAGAAAGATAATTTTTTGATGATTAACCATGATTGTAGATTGTTAAAGTTGAAAGGATTTACAATTGTGCAGAATTGGGAAACATATTAGTTTGTTAAAGTTAAAGGCCTTCTTAAAATTGTTTTTGCATCACAGAAGTACTTTTATTTAAAGAAATGTAGGTCAAGATATCGTAATACAGGAAGTATCAAGATAGCAAACTAAATGTTGTGGATAAAAAGCAAACTGGAAAACAAAGGTGGATATTTGATAGTCATGTTTATACCTTTGAAGACAAGGTGACATCAAATATTGGAGTCTTTGACCTCAGAAACAGAGAGTTGTCTGGAATAAATGCTCTGACTTTGCACCAAACGTGTGTTTAAAGGCTTTTGTCAAAGAAACGGCTTTGTCTTTGTGCCAAGAAACAAACTGAAGACTCGTTTAGTGGACTGTGTTTATAAGTGAACACCGCCTGAGACTCTACATGTGAGCACAGGGAAATGAATCAGGTTTCTGCACCTGAACGCACAAAAGGAATTTACCTGAAGAACAGGTACGGTGAGGTGAGATAACAACTCAACGAATGTACCTACGAATGTGTTTGCTTCACCGGGTTAAAAGAAAAAGAAAAAAAGGGGAATAAAAAAGTAAGAAATTAATAAACAGTTGAAATTAAAGAAATAATAGGTGAAGGTGTGGATGGATGAAGCTTAAAATATAAAAAATATAAGAATACAAGAATGTCTCCCTGGGTAACTTCACTTCCTGCCTTGTCCTGTCTCCCCTTGTGATTGTCTGATTGATTCCACCTGTTTCCAATCACCTGCACCTCCCCTATGTATTTACGCCCTGTGTGTGTCTGTTGTCTCTTGTAGCGTCATTGATGTAGTTGGTGTCTCATGTTCCCTGGTCAAGTCAGTTTTCTTCCTGTGTGGTGTTTTGAGTTCAAGTCCTTTTTTGACTATGAAAGTCTACTTCTGTTTGGAACCCTGCATCTGCGTCTCACCTCCTTCCGGTCCGCACCTCCGCGACAACACCACCGTGACACAAACTATAACAATATATGAACTGTTAAGTTTACAGTGAGCTTACAGTGTCTCTAAGAGCCGGAAGTGTATGTATTGTTTAATTGGAATTATATTATATACACTTGGTTAACTCTTTGCTGCGTAAAATAAAGACAAAGGGAAAAGTATGAAACGATCTTCTGTCATTCACGTAAAGAAATGAACGATGTACTTCCCATGAGGTTATTTAGTTCATTAAGGCATCATCTTGAAATGCATTCAGGATACTCAGAAATCCAGTGCGGACGCAGTGCAGGTTGAGGAAGCAGCAGGTGAGGTCTCACTCGTGGCGTTTAGTTAAGAATCGCCAGCGTTGGTGACGACGTTGAAGGATGTTTGAGGAAGTGTTCGACTGCTCGGATTTGCAGCTTAGGGAAAGTTTTAACCGACCGGATTTGGAGAAACTCCGTTGATGCCATGAAGCCGTATTCTTTGAAATTGACAGGTGGATTCTGATCCTGTCCTGAGAGGTGAGGGGTCTCTTTGGCCACGTGGAGAAGCTGATCAGGATCTTGGTGTTTTGTGCCTGTTTCCTCCGCTGAAGCTGAGCGGAGTTTCAGTGCGTTGAAAAGGTTGAGGTCCACCGCGTCCCAGCAGCGGCTGAACAAAGTCTCTGTGCCATGAGCATCAAGTCGCTCTGGATAAGGTTGAGATTAAAGATGTGGGCCAACGGTTCATCTCTGTGAAGGATGGACGCAGGTTTCATTTTGGTGCATTTAAATAGGAAATCAAAAGACATCTAATTCAGAAAATAATCATTAGTTATAGCCCTTTTGCCTTGTTGTTTTTTGAAAAACTGTTTACATTTTAGTCAGAAACTGTTCTTAATTTCCTCAATGATGTCGGTCGGGTTTGATTCAGTCAGAAGGTGTAATGTTAAATAATCCAATGTTCCTTTACATTTGAGTCTTTGATGGATTGACATTATTGATTTAGATGATTTTTCACTGTCATTTAATTACAATGAGGGTGTCATCTTTCAAACACTTTGCTTGTAAAACACATGATTTGACGTGGTGATTATTTCATATAATGTTTGAACAACTTCATGAAACCAGTATTTTTAGTGCAGTAAATAAATGTTGCAAATTTCAATACAATTATTTAAAAGTAACAATTCTCCCTCACGCCTCGTGGAAATCTGTAGTAAAATCTGAATATAAATCACCACCTGTTGGTGACTAAAGGAAATGTCAGCTACTTACACGATAAAAGGAGGGAAAGTGAAACTTAAAGCTTATTTGCTTCCTCGTTGCTGAACGGAGAACAGAGACGCATCACAGGGTGAGATATCTCTACTAAACACAAGAACACAACCATTGAGATCTGTAATTCAGAGAGACTCAGATTCGAGGATTGAAGCAAATGGCTGAAAAAAACGATCTTTTGGAAAATTACCTGATCTGCCATGTTTGTTCAGAGACGTTCAGAGATCCCGTGTCTCTGAGCTGCAGCCACAGCTTCTGTTCAAGCTGCCTGCAGCGATTCTGGGAACAAGCTGGAAACAAGAACTGTCCCATTTGTAAAACTAAGTCCTCAACGGATGAACCAGCAGTGAACTTAACACTGAAGGGACTCGCTGACTCCTTTGCTGAGAGACAGAAAACTGGATCAACTGAGACGGAACCAGAGAAGGAGAAAGAGGAGGTGGTGTGTGAGGAACATCCAGACGTCCCTTATTGGTTCTGTGAGGACGAGCAGAAAGCTGTGTGTCCTGTCTGTGAGTTCTCTCTCCACCAGAGTCACAAGGTGGTTTCTCTAGAACAAGCAGTCATGAACCTGAAGGACCAGCTGAGATCTGACTTGAAGTCTCTGCAGGACAAGAAGGACAAACACAAACAAGTAAAGAAAACATACAATAAAGTGATTCAACTCTCCAAGAAGCAGCTGGTGTCCACAGAGAGGAAGATCAGAGCAGAGTTCAACAAGCTCCACCAGTTCCTGAGAGAGGAAGAGGAGTCCAGACTGGCAGCTCTGAGGGAGGAAGAGGAGCAGAAGGGGAAGACCATCAGCAGAGAGATGAAGATGATTGAGGAGCAGATCTCCTCTCTGTCAGGCAGCATCTCTGCTGTTGAAGAAGAGCTGCAGAAAGACAACGTGTCGTTCCTCAGCAGTTATGAAGCCACTCAGACCAGAGCCAGAGTCCAGAGCTCACTGACAGATCCACAGCTGGTCTCAGGAGCGCTGATAGATGTGGCCAAACACCTGGGCAACCTGTCCTTCAGAGTCTGGGAGAAGATGAAGGACCAGGTCCACTTCAGTCCTGTCATTCTGGACCCAAACACTGCATCCTGCTGGCTCTATCTGTCTGATGATCTGACCAGTGTGAGATGTGGAGGCACAAACCAGAAGCTTCCTGATAATCCAGAGAGATTCACTCACCATCCAGATGTTCTGGGCTCTGAGGGCTTCAGCTCAGGGAAACACAGCTGGGAGGTGGAGGTGGGAGACCATCCTTACTGGTATGTAGGTTTGGCTAAAGAGTCAGTTGACAGGAAGGGAGAGGCAGGTGCTTCACCAGATGATGGATTCTGGTGTTTAGATCATGACAGTGGTAAATACACTAATGTAGCTGGTCAGACTGTCAAAGTGAAGAAGAGTCTCCAGAGGATCAGAGTCCAGCTGGACTATGACAATGGGGACGTGTCCTTCTACGACCCTGAAGACACGACTCCCATCTACACTCACAAAGACACTTTCACTGAGAAACTCTTCCCATATTTCAATATTGGAGAGTCTGGTGATGCTAAAACTGCTGATATCAAAATCTGTCAAACTGATGTTTCTCTGTGATGTTCAGTGAAGGTGTTGAGGTCGAAGTGACTTATCAGCATGTTTATTATAGTTCTTTGTTGTTGTATAAATATTTTCAAATTAACGAATGAGTGTCTGATGAGTGACTCATCACCATGTTTATTATAGTTTGTTGTGTATTTTCAAATTAAAAAATGAGAAACTGTATCGTAAGCAGAACTACGTGTGTAAGGGATAATGTTCTAGTGTTTTGGGTGTAAATATCCTTCAAGACTAGATTTACTGTGATGATTTTATTTTAAAACGACTACCTCTTTTCTAAAGAGCAACAACTTTGTTTGCATTAAAAGGCACCAACACTGGTGAGCTGCAGCTACATATTATTATCTGTTCCTGATGAAGAAAATATTATCAGTCTTTAACAAGGAGGACTTTATTCCAGTTTCAGAGTACATGTGTCCAAAAGTCATGCTTGAAGAGGTCTATGTTTGGCATACAGGTGGTCTTCATAGAAACACATTATGCTAAAGGAATTCACATGTCAAAGCGTACCAACAAGCTGCTGACACTGATGATTTTATTGTTTGCTGTAGTATGTTCTCAGGGATCTTCAGAAAGAAGTAGTGATGCTGGATTACTCTGTTGAAATAAAATACTTTAACTGTCTTTAAGTCGTCGTTGGCTGTTTTTTTAAGGACAATATGCACATATACACTAACCAATTGTACCCATTATAATGGCTCTTATCTATAACAAGTTGTAAACAGGCTTATTTGATGAAATTAAACGTTCTTGTTCTTTGTATCCTTATGTCTGAAGTGCACTTATTCTAAGTCGCTTTGGATAAAAGCGTTAGCTAAAGAACGTGTAATACAGTCTACATTTTGCAGCTATTTCAGTGCACAAAATGTCTAATGAGTGGTTAAGTGGTTAATCACAGGATATATACGCACGGGAAAAGATACCGGATGTAGTAGTACGTGGAGGCTTATTTGAAAAACTCAATTTTATCAAACGAACCCCCACCGACTCCTCGCAGAGTGTAGAAAACCGAAATGGAAAGCAAGAAAAATGGGAGCCAAAACAAAGAGCCCCCACGACCCCCGATGTTCGGCAATATGCCTGATCAAATACTTGAATGTATATTGCAATGCACATAAATACACAAGCGAATCATGGTCATGTATGCATTATCGCAACATTATGAATTACAATATTTGACAGATTAAATGAAGAGATAATATTTTTTTTATATTAAACGTCAATAATGTTGACAGGCGGACAGTCAGGCAGCTCGTTCGTCGGGGGTCCTGCCGTTTGTAGGCGCTGTTCCAAGCAAGCTGCACAACACAAATCGATTGTTAAAATTTGTGTTTGTTTACATTTTCCAGGCGATTAAATGGCTTCGACTTTGCTATCGCCTATAGTGGATTATTACAACGACGAGGAAGAACTTGACAGCGTGGATGACGACGATGACCGAAGTTTCAGGGGAAGAGACTCGGAGGAAGGTAACGTTAGAAGAATTGACCAAAAGCTCCCTGACAAGTAGGGCTCCGTCTGCTTGTGGAAGAGCAACGGAAGCGCGCGGTTATTTACCTTAATCTTATATATTTTTAATTTCGCGTTTTGAAGCCTTCCACAGACTTGACGCAATTTAAACGGTTTTAAATTGCATTTATAAAATTAAATTCGGTCCGCCTGCCCACTAAACCGGACGGCTAGCCGCAATCACACGCACTTAGCTTGCATGCTACATAACAAGTTAGCTAACCTTACCCCACCACCAAGGATCAAGTCCATGCACATTCCGGCAGCGGGTGGTGCAAACTAACGTTGGCTAACGCCGCTAAAACGGGTTCAGCGTCACCGGCGCTGATAGAAAATTGAGCCAACGGCTACCGACAACAACGCGAACAAACTTCCATTCGTCTTAAAAGCTAACTAAAGTTAGCCAGCGTTTCAATACTGTCGTCACGTGCGAGTATTAAACTCCGCTTCAACCGCGTAGTCGGGGATTTCGGCCGCGTTGTGCATTAAATCAATGTCGTTTCGCTGTTAGCTCCGGGTATGCCGCAGCGCACCTGGGCGAAAGCGGTTGCGCTCAATCGTGCTCCAAACGGGTTACACGGCGTCAAATTAGCCGAGCAGCTACGTAACTCTAGCATCGAGCATTGACAGGTCGGCGAAACCCTGCCGCACTGCCCTTTTCACACTGTTCAATGAGACAGGACGGATAGCGGCGAGAGAGAGAGAGAGAGGGGAAGGACGGGAGGCGATGACAGGACTACAAGGTTAGCTAGTCCGCTGACGTTCACTTGCGAGCGACCAGCTGGACTCATTTTTACCTCCTGCGGGAATGTAGACGGCGCCGTTGTGGCCAGCTGCGCGAGAATCGTGTTACTGTTTAACACCGAGCCCGAGCTAACCCGAGCTAGCACGTTCATGCTAACCGAAAAAGAAAGCTGCCGTGTCAGCTTAACGCGACCGGGCCCTCCCCGTCTCGTCCCCCCCCCCCCCCATTTATTTTAGAAGGTGACACTGTCTAACCCGGGTTAACCGGCGCATATCAACTTGGCCCTCCCGAGTTTGCCACATCACGTTAGCATGAACGTGCTAGCTTCGCGCCGGGAGAGCCGCCGCCGTCTCGGACGGAACGAAGTTAGCCGGGCACCGTTTTCGGACTATAGTCCCCACCATGCGGCGAATGAACATGCTAACAACGTCGCCCATCATCGCGAGTTATACTCACGCAACGTGGCCGCATTGAAAGGATTCGCTTCGTCAAGCTGAACTTTTATTTTTCTCCATCCGGGCGTCGAGCCGAGAATAAATAATGCACGATCATCCAAGGACACGCTTGTGTTTCTCTCCCCCCCTCCCTATTCTAGCTAACCGGTGGGCATTTCCCGAGCGGGGGTGTTCACCATTACCTCACCGGTGCCACGCACGTCCCTCGACTGGCACGAATCTTCTCTGCGGACTTTAAAACAAAAAGCCGCATAGCGACGTGGTGGCAGAGCGCGCGGAAAGCAGCACGTGTGCCGCGTTATTTAGTAAACAGATTTGTTAAGGTGAGAAATACTTTTGCATTTTGAATGTAAATTGTTCTCCTGTCATCCCCTTTTCCAGACACGGAAGATGCCAGTGAGACGGACCTTGCCAAGCACGACGAGGACGACTATGTTGAAATCAAAGAGCAGTGAGTCCTTTTCAATAACTGACCAGCTGTTTCAACTTTAATGGAAAGTGATGGCTCTGTGAGCTCTGTGGTGTTTTTTTTTTTTTTATTGCAGAATGTACCAAGACAAACTGGCCTCTCTGAAAAGACAGTTGCTGCAATTACAAGAAGGTAATCCACTTGATTTTGTTTTTCTTGTGTGTCAGGAATCGACTGCTTCTCTTCACCTGGCGGGATGGGATCTTAGTGATCATTGATTGGTGTTCCTTTTCTCTAGAGATTCTTTAGCGGGACAGAGCCGGATCCAAACTGATTACAAATGGTGGTTTAGGCCGCACATTGAGTTTCATTTTAGCTGCAAAGTACAACCAGTGTCTGTTCAAGAAGAGAAACCAGCTAAAGATTGCACACATTGCAACTACGGACTAACTGTCGTCGGCTCAGATTAGATTCAAGTCTGTCCATCTACTTGTTTAAACTATTTCTTAACAGTACGTTGACGGTGTGAAACCTGAGGGACACGTTGGTGGGCTCTTTGTAAATCCAAGGTAGCCGCGTTAGTGAAACTGGTGGTGGGAGACTAGCAGGTATAGGATGCTAAAATCTGCAGGGGAGTTGTATTGTCCATGTAAAATAAACAACTCATATTGGGGTTTAATAACTTCTGAAGTCATATTATGACGATACCAAAGTTATGATTTTGGGTATTTTACACTCGCTCTTTGCAGGTACACTGCAGGAGTATCAGAAGAGGATGAAGAAGCTCGACCAGCAGTACAAAGAGAGACTCCGAAATGCCGGCAAGTATTCAGAAACAAACCACACTGCTTCGCTTCCGCTGCACTCAGAACATTTCTACAATTTCGGAGATTTTTGGGAGATGTGAAAATTAGAAACAAGTACATTTCCCTCATGCAAGAGCTCATATATTTACAAATATTAGTGTTAGTACTAATGTACATGTTTTCTGTTTCTTAGCTTGTCGTCTTTGCACTTGCTTTTACTTTTTTTTTTTTTAATGGACCAAAGTAACAGTAAGGGCATTTAGTTTTATTAAAGATATGAATTGTCAGTCATTCGCTGTGACGTCGACAGGTGGATTGGGCCCAATCGTGGGAGAAAATAATCATTCAGGGGAAGTAAAACAAATGACGAGACTAAACACAACACGCAGGATTAACGAATAAAGTCAGACCTCATCGTTTAGTAAAGTTAAAGATCAACTTTTTGTTTAAAAGCTCTCCCACCACTTTATACCCCTTTGATTATTTTGTTTCCCATATTCTTATTGGCTCATCGGCTTATTTGTTTGTTTCTGCCTGAATAAAATGCAGCCAGTCCATATTATTTGTGTGTAAAATATATTCATCTTGTTCCCGTTACAGATCTGTTTCTCCAACTTGAGGTGAGCATAGTTCTTCCTTCTCACTGATTGTTACTCGTTTCTAAAGGCTCATCTGCTTCTGATGTTGCTATTACAAACTCCCGTCTCCATCGTGTCCTGCTCTCCTCCTCGTGCAGACGGAGCAGGTGGAGAGGAACTACATCAAGGAGAAGAAGGCAGCGGTCAAAGAGTTTGACGATAAAAAGGTTGAGCTGAAGGAAAACCTAATTGCGGAGTTGGAGGAGAAGAAGAAGATGATCGAGAACGAAAAATTAACAATGGAGCTGACAGGCGGTAAGAGACCATTAATCAGGGAATCGCTCTGCCGAACAGAACCAGGTGATTGAGGATGAGAACTATTCTCTCAACACATTCAAGCGATTAATTGTCGGGTTTAAAGCCGCTCAGATCATTTTAGATGCTGATGCCGGCTCTTTTGGACGTTTAGTTTTTTTTTTCACGAATCACAAAGGTTGTGCTTTTCTAGATTTGTGCGTTATCGTTGGATCTCAGTCGTTGTTTGCTTGCACACAGATTCGATGGAGGTGAAACCCATCATGACCCGGAAGCTGAGGAGGCGGCCCAACGATCCGGTCCCAATACCCGACAAACGGAGAAAACCTGCACCAGATATCCTTCACGTAGACCTCAAGTCTCCTTTTGAATGAAATGTGAGGATTAAAGTGTACAGTGTGACTTGTACTTGTGACAGGTGTTTTGTCAGCTACATTGTGTTGAAAAATTGCATCCTTAACTCTTCAAACCCCAGCTAAATTATTTGTTAACAGATGATCAGATAATGGAAGATTTAAGAACACTTAATAAGGTAAGTGTTGCTCGATTGTGTGCGTTATTATTAGTATTTTCCTCCAACTGTTTCTTCTAACGTTTTTTTCACCTTCTCTTTTACAGCTTAAATCACCAAAGCGGCCAGGTATGTTGATGCTCGTCTTCAGCAGTTAAAGCACAAGTCATTTAAATGGGGCATAAATTGTCATTGGGTTGGACAGGACTCTCATGTCTGAATGCTAAATATAAAGCTACAGACAGCTGTTTGGTACCTTTTACCGTAGCAAAAAGACTGGCAGCTAACTGCTGGATTAGCTTGGTCAAAACGTCCCCTGCAACCAGCAGGGACTTCAGAAAGTCTCCCAGGCCAGTTTGTCATTTAATCCCCAGAAACTCACACCTCCTTTAAACCTTCTGTGTTGCAGACAGGGCTCATTATCTTTGGGGAAATAGGTATTTTTTTTCTGGGTTACTTTATTCGACTAAAACCAAAATGACAGTTGACTAAGAGAGGCGAAATTCTACCTGGTTGCATTCTTCATGCTAAGCTAAGCTAACACGCCTGCTGGTTGTAACTTGATATGTAGAGAAAGGACGCAAATCTGCCGGTTTGTGCACAAACTACTCCATTAAACTGTCGGTCCCTGCGTTTTTTTTTTTCTCCCTCCCTCTCAGTGTCCCCCTCGTCCCCAGAGCACGTCCCCTCGGCCCCCATGGAGAGCCCCTCCCAGCGCTACGAGGCCCGCATCGAGGAGGGGAGGCTCTACTACGACAAACGATGGTGAATTCCTGCTGCCTTTTACTCTGAAGTGACATCTCAATCCCGCTGTGTGCCCCCTCCCACCACTAGAGGGACACGTTGCCACGCGTTGGACGTCTCTGGCGGTTCTTCAAAGGGACAACCCCTTTTTTTGGGGGGGGGGGATTGCGACCTTTCTTTCTGTTCCACGCTACAGAAAGACGCGTTTGTCCACGAGCCGGTGTTTGAAGACGCGATAAAAACAGACCTGCATATTCAGAGATGGCGGCTGCATTAGAATCCGCTGGGACGCAGAGATAAAGCGAATGGGAATCCTTGACCAGACGCGGCTCTCGTGACCTTTTTGTTTGAGAGCAGAGCGCTGCGTCAGACGCGTGTCAGAACATAAGGTCACGTGAAGAAGGGTAATGGCTATTCTGTCTTATTAGCTGCTGCTGTGAAGTATTATTATTATTTTTCGGGTAACGCCTTGAGGGGGCTCTCAATGATCAGAAGCTTTGGTCTTCAGTCTCCTCCCCCGGGTTTGTCGCCGGGTTTGTCAGCCATCTCAAGAGGTTTGTTTGTCTACTCTTTATGAACCTGTCTGACGTCCAACTCTCACTTCTCACCCGCAGTGTTTTGTGTTGCTCTTCTGCTGACAGGTACCACAAGAGCCAGGCCATCTACCTGGAGTCCAAGGACAACACCAAGATCAGCTGTGTCATCAGCTCGGTGGGCACCAATGAGGTGAGTGCTGGTTCCCATGTGACTTACGACGCACGTGCACGCTTGCCTGCGAGTCCTCTGCACATTGCACATCCGGTCTATCGCTGGGAAGTGGGTTTCTTTTGGAAAAGGGGTTTCCGATGGGAAACGTATTCCGTCCTCTTACCAACCCTTTTTATATGCGTGGAGGGAACCTCTGATGTGGTTTCTAAAGGTCTGCTCTTTGTCCCCCAGATTTGGGTGAGGAAGACGAGCGACAGTACGAAAATGAGGATCTACCTGGGACAGCTGCAGAGGGGAGTGTTTGTCATCCGCCGGCGGTCGGCTGCGTGAAATATTCCCCCCCTTCCGATCCCCTAGTCTGTGCATCCATCCATCCGTTGTCTCCATATTCACCGGATCTCCCGTTTGGCCTGTTATTCTTCTTTCTGTTCACTACCCTCCATTACACACACACACACACAATCTGAAGGGACGTGCTCTGCTCTGTATCTGTTTTCCCACATAGACACAAATCGTAACTCAGGAGGTAACTGATGCTTCCCAGCATTATTTGTCACTGTGTGGCTCGTCTGAGAGGGCAGTTAGTTGCCCCCACCGCTCCCCCAAATTCTGTCCTCTTTGCATTTATCATTAAGTTATTTTCTTCGACGGCATCACTTTCACCCACAGAAACGGTCTTCAAGCTTTTTAAAGTATCTCTTTTTTTTTTTTTGTCGCTGAGAAATAGCCGCTGATGGTTTCTCCATGAAAGCCCTCTGTATAAAACCCCAGTTTTCTTTTGTTTTTAAAAATGTGTTTCTTTGGATCCTCCTCGAAACAAGTTTGACTGTATTTGCATTTGAAGTTGATTTGTACTGTCACATTTTATTAAAATGTTTTCTGCATTTAGTACTTCTGTAATGGAAGGTTCCCTTGCACTGATGTATTCGTCGCACGGATCCCTGGAGCTTCTCGCTGGAAGCAGATGACTGGAAATCTTTCAAGATTCCGTACAGATTCACTCAGGGCGTCAATAATACAAAAATGAATGAAATAAAATATATATATTTTTAAAATCCTGCATACCCTCCAACCAAAATCTCCCACCGGCCGCAGCACCGAATTCGCCTCTTTCATCCTCTTTCCCCTAAATTGAGCATTCGCTCCAGTGCGCGCACTCTGCCGGGAACCGGGTGGAATGCTCGCCCTCTCAGATTGGCCTCTGGGGGGGAGAGACAACCCCTGTGTGTGTGTGTGTGTGTGTGTGTGTGTGTGTGTGTGTGTGTGTGTGTGTGTGTGTGTGTGTGTGTGTGTGTGTGTGTGTGTGTGTGTGTGTGTGTGTGTCCTTGCTGGACCTTTTGACAATATTGATCGTATTTGTTAAACATTTATGTCGTTGAGCGGCTATTAATACAATCGGGTCACGGTTTGAGTTATTTATACCCTCCTCACTGTTTGCTTCATGTCATGCGGGTTTTTTTTTTTTAATGCCAGAGTTAAATAAATGAACCGTCTCAGAGGCCGCTGCGCGAGCTTCTGATGTGCGTTTGCTGTGTTTCAAATGGAAACTGTTTGATGAAATACTTTGATTTGTGCCAGAAAAGCAGCGGTGCTTCTACAGGTCCCGTCTAAATGACTCCCAAAATAAAACCAGAGCAAACTAATTGACAACAGCCTGACTGCAATTACCTTGGTATTCAAGTAGAGCCCTTTTGTTCCTGTAGTTTGAAGCGTGAATCCATGAATCCCTCAATAAAACTGCTGCTTGGGAGTAACGTGTTGGCCCCATTAGAGAGCAGCTTATCCAAATTAAACGTGTGTGTGTGTGTGTGTGTGTTTGCTTCCTCTCTCTGAACCGTCCTGCTAACTCAAAGAGAATTACCCAACGACGGCCTCCTTGAAACAAGCCCCCGAAGCCACGCGGCTCCTTTCTACTTCCTGCCGTCGCCGCATGCCATGGCGACAGAGCGCGCTAACCGCAGAGGTTCAATTAAAAAAGTCGACGGTTTAGTAAATCTCGGCACGCACACGACGAGTCCCCCTCTTGAGGTGCTTCCACGTTCCCACAGCGAGATTGAAACACAAAACATTTGATGAACGCACAAACAATGGCGGATCCAGATTGCCCTCCTGGGGGAGAGGGGGGGGGGGGGGGCCGGGGTGAGAAACGAGCCACCTGTTCACCCCCCCTTTCCTCTCTTCTTAGTGCAACATGTGCACTATTCCTGGAGGAGGGTTTCGCCTCGAGGTTTGTTGTGTGGAGCTTTGATGAAACACTAATTAGGGGCTGAGCGCTGCGCGAGCACAAAGTAATCTGATGAATGATGAAGGTCAAGTCGGGTTTCTGCATCAGAGGCAACGATCAGGACCCGTGTGAAAGGCCCTGTCATGGCCGCCATTTATATTCCCAAACAAGTTACAGTGTAAAGGGAAAAAAACCAGGAGCCAATCAGCTCACAGTGACCGGAGCGCTGCTAATCTCCATATAAAAAAAAACTGAAAAAATGTGAAAAACTTCTGATAACAAAGTATGTTTTTCGTTGATAATACTTATATACGGCAATTATGAGCGAACCTGTAACGAACTACATTTCTATTGAGGTATTTCTGCGTCTGCTCCCAGGAGGGCGAGCAACAATACGATCACGCTTTAACAATCCCTCCGAGCCCTCTCGACCGGCTCAGAAGATCACCTGCGATGCCGTTCCACCGTCGGCCTCATTATGGGTCTCACGCGCATAGCAACCCAGCCTCGGATGAACACGGCGCGCACGAGCAGCACGACTACTCCCGAAAGAGAAAACCTCAGAGTAATGGCGGGCAATTTCAAGGGAAAAGTCGTCCCGCAGGGAGCCTTTCCCCGTCATTACCGGCGCTGCCAGACAAGTCCTGCGCGGGCCCGTGACTGCTTTGAAAAACACTCTCTCGGGCATAACAATCTTGTGCACTTCGGGGGAATCACTTGCGTGCCACGTTGAAGGCTGAGAGAGAGAGAGAGAGAGCGAGAGAGAGAGAGAGAAGAAGGATTGGAAAGAAAAGTGGAAGCAGCTCGCTGAAAAAAGGACTGAAATTCAGCTCGGCGTCGAGGTTTCAGCCTTTCGGCTTTCAGCTCGCAGAGAGAAGTTAGTGACGCAGGGAGTTATTCAACAGGGCGACAAAAGCTTCAGGTATCCGAACCCTGCGCGTCCCGTGTGACTGAACACCCGCGCTGATGTTTGTGTCATCGCTTTTCAGACCGAGGCGACAAAAACTGGGCCTTTTTTTGTCGTTGCTTCAAGGCCGCAGCAGCTTTGGAGATTTCTTTACCTCTTTAGAGCCTATTGTGTCATTCTGAATTCACGTTCGACACCTTTGACAATTTTTTATTTCCCGTAATCGCACACCGACGCCTGACAACGGAACGAAGGTTGTGATTTTTTCTTTTTGTGCCTCTTCGACATGGAGCACGTCGGAGCCACCGAGCCACGACCTCCACGCTGACTTTGGCGCCCCGGTTGGAGAGGTGACATCACTCATCCGCCGATAAGATCCGATAAGAGAGAGACATCCAGTGAGCCACCTCCTCTCCGTCAACGCCGCTCCCTCGGTAGCCCCTCGAGAGGCGTCTCAACTTTTCTGCATATTTTGTTCCGAGAAATTCGGGAGATTTTTCGAGAGGAAAAAAAACTGTGGGAAAGGGGTTGGTGGATTGAAACATGTCCCGGCGCAGTCATCTGAAAATAGCTCTTCGGAATGTAGGTGTGCGATGCAATTGCTGCATTGGTGGAGCTGCTCGAGGCGTCGCATCACCACGGGAGAGCCCCTCCCCACCCACCCCCACCCCCCCTCTCTCCCTGGAAGGACAGATCTGCCTCGCTGGGAGGCCGGGCAGGCTGGCGGAAGATGCTGCCGTCATACAAATGATGCCCGCTGTGCATTTTGTAGCCAACTTAAAGTCGCTCGAAAGATCTCAGTGGGTCCCAAAGTGAACTGTGCGGCTTAAAACCATTTTAAAACCATTTTCAGTTTAACCTTTGAGTTCAACGGACCCGATCCGGATGATGACGGGCGTTGCTGAACCAGAAGTACCCAAGAATGGCGTTCTTTTGAATGTGAAACGCCCCACAAAAGCACTCCTTTTTGGGGGGGAATAGGCCTTCACTTTGGGGCTCCTCACACCGGGATGTTGTTACCAGAAATGCGACGAGGTGTTCTATTGCTGCGAGCATCTTGGAGCTCAGCTTCCCTTTCAGTTTCGTTGCTGACCAAAGCGGCACTAAAAGAGTCGACTTTAATGCTGCTCATTGATCTCTGTGATTATTACGACTATTCTGCGGTTTAACTTTTTTTTTTTTTTATACACAATGTTTGCAGCCCAAACCCGCGTGTGTGCGCTGCTCACTGAGCCTTTTCTAATGGAATCATTGTGTAAAATTACGAGGCATGATGAATGCTGCCTCGCCCCCCGCCCCCCCCGCCCCATTTGATCTCGCTCCCTTTCAATGTTATCAGGCAATAGGCAATTGAGCTTGAGACATTTTCTCCCCTTTATTGCGGGAAAATGGACGTGATTAAAGCCCATTGATTGAGAGGTGTCTCGAGAAGAGGAGATAATGGACTCCATCTTCATCGCGGCTCGAGTTCGGATGTCCCCAGTTTTTTCGCCGGTCGTCAGCCGGTCGTGGCTTCCGTCATCCTGGCCTCCGCTGCGGCTGACCTCCTGGGAGCCTTTTTTTTCCGCTCCTGACAGCAGAGATGCTTGAAAAGGTGACGAAGACGCTCCGTGCTTCTGGAGGTTCTAATCAAGAGAGAAAGGTGCCGGCGCGTGATACGATACCTCTGCCTCCATTAGCTTCATTAGCGCTGGGTGCAAAATTACTTCCAATTAAGAGTTTCCTAGACAACCCGCTGGCAGCGCGTGATAATATTCGCCGTCTCTCAACCCCCCCCCCTCGTTTGCACCCACTGCCTTTTGCACTTGTCAGGAAATTGTTTTGCCTCTCCCGTGATGGCCTTCCAGGGGTAATTCTGTGTGCAGCTACGTTGCAGCTATTGAGAAGAGGCCAATTTGTTTCTCGCCTTCCGTGTTCCCGCTGATTTGCGCGTTGAGATGCGAGGTTTCTCGCGGTTCCCTTTCTGTTTTTTTGCTCAGTAAATGAGCGCGGGAATTATTTCCAAACACTGTTTTGCCCTTAAAAAGACCGTTGGCGACGTGACGCGAGTGCTGAGACGAAGAAAAAAAAAAAGGCCCGAGGAACGCCATCACTTGTTTCCCGCCGGTCCGATCGCAGCACCAGAACAAAACACCGAGCGAGTTCAGGCCGTCGTCGGCGTCGCGTGCTGATGACTTCACTTCCCATCTGCCGCGGTTTGAGTAATGGCGAAATAAAAATGGCCAAATCACTGGAGGGTGAAATCCAATCACGTAGCCCGAGCGCAGTGGAAGCACATCAGTCTGAGATTCCTCTGAGGAAGAGAGGAATGCACACACACACACACACACACACACACACACACTGTGTGTCTTTAGCAGCTACTGTCCATTGCATGATTTTATTAATTCATTCGGGCGACGGCCGTGGAGTAACTGCTTAGCAACCGTAACCAGGCGCAGCAGGACTCTCAACCTTCGGTGCATGCGGGGTTCAGTGTGACATTTAAACGGTCTGCAAGTGGTGCAGACGCCTCTACTTCCCACCTTGTGTGTTCAAATGATTGGTAGGAAATTCATTCATTCATCAGTTCAGCTGCTGCCCTTCACTCTTGGCGGCCTGCAGCGTCGTAACAACGAACAACATGTGCGTTATCACCATCATCATCGTCATCATCATCATCATCATCAGGGGGGGGCTTTTAACACTCAAACACGCAGCTCTAGATTTTATGTTTTTTCTACAAAATCGAAAGCCGTGGGCTGGAAATGTGAAGCCTGCTTCGTCCATACCTCCACCTGACAGCTACGATGCATCTGTAAGATGCCTTTTAGGGGTTGATGCAACAGCAGAAAGTAAGGAGGCCAGGGCTTTTCTTATGGTTCAACGTGTTTTCAAAACGTATTTAAATACCATTCACCGTACAATGAGCTCCAGCTACAACCTGTGAACGTCGCAATGTTTTTATTCCTTTGCCGAACAAAGCAAACATCGGCCGGTTGTCGCTTTATGACCCATAAACCTGCATCACGGCCTGGACGACGGTGCCCAGCGGCTCTCTGCGGACGCCCGATGAGGCAATGTTTAATGATGCTGGTGTGTGATGGCGGTTGGCATGAAATGATGCTATTTATATGCAGCAGAAGCACTTACCTTGTGTTTACGACGTGGAATGTTTTCCCCTCCCCGCTCTCGACACTTCGTCCGCTGCGCCACAGAGGGACGTAACCAGCACGGATCTGCGGCGAGCGTTTCAGAAGGAAGATTCTCTCCGTGAAACACGTTGCTGCAAAACACACTTAATTACAGCGGGAGACATTTTGAACACGCTGAGGGCTCTCTCGGTTCGAGCGACAGGTGCAGTGTAATTAAGCAACAATTGAACGCGGCCTTTTCAGACTTAACATGTCAAACGTTCAGCACAACTTCTGCCCGGCTCCATTTAAAGAGAGTACCAGGCTTTGAAGCCATACTCCAAGGGCTTTAGAAATAAAACATTGCATTGGAATTGGCTTAATTAAGTGTGGGGAGGGATCCAATTCCGACGTGAATTAAATTGTAAAGACACCGAGGCAGCTGGTGCTCGTACCTGGACGTTTTCTTCACAGAAGAACTGATAGCAGATGTCCATAAACACGGTGATGGAGTGTGAAATAGTGGATTAAATCAACGCAACCGTGGCAGTAGTTAATTATACACTAAAAGATAACAGATTTAGAAACGCATATCATAGCTCAGTTCACTGTGCTAATAAGTGTTTTTTTTAATACAAATCTATGTGTATAACGCGGAGACGACTTGTCCACTTTGCTTAGCTGCCTTTTCTCGTCCTTGGTGACGTAGTTGATCCTCTCTGGTACGCTGTCACCAGCGCGGGTCACCAGGTGGAGGCCACTTGGTCCGTGCGTCCGTCTTCCCCTCAGAACGAACACAAATACCTTTTTTGCGAAACTCCTAAAACTTCTTTTGTCGCGTTCTCGGCCCCATGAACAATAAACGCCGTTTGCTGGACGAATAAAGTGATCAGGGAAGCGATCGCTCTGGCGGAGTGATGAGCACGCAGGGCCGATCGCCATAACAAGCCGCCGCCATTATCACCGGTCGGTCACAGGGTTTATTCATTCAAAGGTTGAAAAGGCACTTGATGGGAAGGATTCCAACAGGAAGAAAAGGATGCAAATCAAGACCATTAATAAGACAACATGGACTTTGTTCTTTTTGTAAGATGAAGAGTTTTTTTTGTAAGTATTGTCATGAAACACTAATGGCAAACAGTAAAGTATTCCTAGAAGAGAGGTCGTTTCCACACAGAGAAATTCTGCCTGGTAATTAGGTTCACAGATTAGACTATAAACTCATCAGAGCTCATACACATTAAGACGATGCAGCAGTAAACACGCCGTCCGCCTGTGATTGATTCAAGCAGTTGTTCAGGCCAGTTAACAGCATAAATCATCCCTCCAATTGACCCTTCGGCACGCTCCTCCCTCCCCTCTCGGTTACTGTTGCTAGGTCAAAGGAAATAACTCAAGAGCAAATAATTGTAAAAAGAAAATCATTTATATCTGCAAAAAAACGGAGAATGACTCTGTATGTATATTGGCCGTTATTGGACAGAAAATAGGCGTGAGTATCAGATCTTTGTTTCGGCTTTAGCAGCACTGAGACTCTACAAAAATGTCTCTCTAATCACTGCTGCTGCATTACTGCATCCTTCTCCTTCTCTCCTACTCTCCTTCCCTCCTTCCCTTTGTCAGCACAACAACACTTTCAGGGCCCTTTGTCTCAGGTTTATAGATTATTCAATATTTCTTCTTCTTTTTCAAAAAGGAGTATTGTGATGACTCTATTTTTACGGCTATGCAGCCGTATATACAGGTCGATCTTGACATTCCGTTTCTACGCGGTATTTCTGGTGAAGTGATGCCGTTGTGCGTCACACCATTGGCGCACATACCCTCTTTGTGTTTGACAAGTGCAATGAGCACCCTGCTGTGCCGCCCAGAAGGAATGAATACATTATCGGTCCTTTCTTATCTGCCACTGGCATTATGTGGAAGACAAAAAACACCCCAATATTTTCTCATGCCACTTACGAGCTGTACAAAGCAACGTCTCCTCTTTAATCTCAGTGAACAGTCGTTGAATTTCTGGTGAACAATGTCGATAATATTTCCCTTTTTTTCTTGCGAATTGCTTCAGGATCTGCTCAGGTTCCCTTTCTCATCGTTCCTCTCTAACCTGTGTGTGTGTGTGTGTGTGTGTGTGTCCCAGGCTTGTGGTTCTGACTCACTAGAACATCAAGTCGGGTCAGGATGCACCTGGGGTCCTAATATACCTAATTAACTCAAGTTTGGTAACAGCTGCACTTGTTTAACCCCGGACGGGACGTTCTGGTGACTCAGCCGAGCAGTTTCGTTGTCTGAATGTATCCATGCAGGTTTTTGTCGTTGTTTCTTTACAACATTAAGGTTTTTGGTTCACAACATGACACTAACCATTCCATTAATATGTCCATTAACCACATCCAGAGCCTCATCATTTTTTCATCAATAGCTGCGATTCAATGGGGTTGTAACATCTAAAAGGGGGAAAACTTGATTACGTCTCCCGCTGCAGCTCTCACAGTGATTGCAGCACCTTGGACAGCGACAAGGGCTCCCGCTCGCCCGACTCTTCTGTGATGCAGTTTGTCCTTGTGTGTGCGTGTGCGTGTGTGTGTGGGTGTTTTTTTCACCCTGCACTTCCATTCCTCCGGCTCCTCTGCAGAACAGCGGATCGACTTCACGGCACCAGATGTTGTGCCGATGCCTTGAAACATGTCTGAGGTGCAAATCGGCATCAACAGCTACAGGATCTCTGAGCACAAAAAGTAAAACCTTCTTGTCTCTTTTGTTTCTTTTTGTTGTTGTTGTAAATGGCACACTCTGTGTAATGATTTGGAGGTCAGGGCTTTTTTTTTCTCTCTTATTAACGCAGTTCACTTTAATGCACGAATGCAGCAGCTGGCTTATTAACGATCCCACGGTGACAATGACTCATTCGCCCCGGCTTTCGCACCAGCAGGTCGCATACGTTTGAACCTACTTGTAACACAAATACGTTCAACATATTGCAGTAATGATGATGCAGAGCACTGCAGTGATCATTCCAGCCGTTGCCTCGGGCTCATCCCTCCGCCGTTATCATCGTCAGCCGGAGGATTTGTGTTCTCAATGAGTTCGCAGGGAATGAACTCACGTGGTTGTTGTCGCGTGGTAGAATTCACCTGCTGTATTCAGATCCCGTGTTGGAATAAAAGCAGTCCTGCTTATTGAGGAGGAAGGTCAGTATTGGATCACAGTGACATTTTATGCTTCAGCTGCCGTCCTGAAGCTGTTTATCACTCAGCAATGAGCTTCGTTACAGCGGATGATTACGATGTCGGTCATTGTGAGCCGTTGTCTTTTTACTCACTTGCATTGATTCGTTGTTTTTTTTTAATCTTTGCTCAAATGATTAAATCCGAGGTGACAGGTGTGTTACTGCAGTAAGAAATAATATGCATAGCTATATTCCCATTCTAGTTTTTCATTTCTGTTGATTATGATGGTTGAAAAAAAAAGAGTCAGACAATTTAAAAAAGTCAAAACAACATTAGGACAAAACAAGTTTTTAAAAAATATTTTAAAAAATGGATGAAAAAGTGGAAAAAAGTGTTTGGTTAAGTATTTTTTTGTGTATGTATGTAGGTATTAAAATGTATTAAAAAATCACATAAAAAATTGTTAAATATGTCAAGTAAAAACAATGTCTTGGGAAACATTTTTTTAAAAATACCTTAAAAACCAATGTCAGTGGCACCTTTCGCTGCTGTCACTTACGCCCCAGCTGGGTTTGCAGAGGTTTTTTTCTTCCTCTTAAAGTGGGTCAGTCAGACAGGATTTAATCAGTCAAGTATCCACCTGAAGCTTCACCGCTTGAGCCGCGGCCTGAAAGGATCATTGATTTGCGGATGCAGCAGGCCGACGCCGCCCCCGGAGCCTCTGATCACCGACGAGGGATCAGCGGGGCTCATCGTTAATCCTCTAACACACCGCCGGACGCCGCACTTCTGTCCTCCTCCATCTGCTGCACGCGACCGAGGCCGAGCAGGGCGGTGTTCGTGCACGGGGTGGGATGCAGCTGCAGCCGCATCATTCAGATACGACACCTCCTTTTGTAAGCGTGCACACGTTGGCTACTGACGCAGAGAAAAGTCATCAAACATTAAATATTTTACTGTCAACAGCATCAAAACCTCTCGTCCCAACGCTCCTCCAGCTTGACAGGATTACGATTCCTGGTTCGGGGAGCTGAAACACTCGCCTGCCTCTCCAATTACTCTGATTGGGATCTTCAAGAAGGGAATAAAAGACTCTCCGCACCAGCACCAGACTCAAAAAACCTGAACTCATGTAGTAATGTTTGTGTGTGGCTTCCCTTTTCGCCGTGTGGTAACAGTTGTGAACATGGTGACCCGTTTGCGTGGCAGGTTCTGCCTGGCGTAACCGGACGCCTCGTTCTTTAAATTGGGCCTCTTGCCCCTCTGTGGTGATCGGTGGTTTTGCACTCCGCCGCAGCTTTGCTGCAGAACTGGGCGAGCAGACTCACGCACGCCACCATTGTTTACTAACTGTGACTTCACGCACGGAGCACTAGGTTCAAATGCCCGCTGGACTAATGTTTCTGAAAAAACTAGAATGTTCTGAAATGATTGCGCCATAAAGCACACTTGCCTTATTGCAAAGACGGGACTGAGGTTTTCTAAATGAACAGCACGCTGTATCGAAGACGCAGTGACACTAAAGATTGAGACCACAAGCTCACGTTTACCGAAGTAATAAGTTCATTTAGAGTCAACGTCATTTTCTCTTCTATTAATAAAACACGGCAGAGGAGTGGCCTTTATGGCAGATCTCCATCAGCTGCAGCAAATGTTCATCGGGCTGTGAGAAGAGCAGGGAAAGAAGCAAAGAAGCAAAGTCCCCAGAGCATCATTTGTTTCAGCTATTTCCCAGTAATGTTGCCGATAAGAACAATGTGTAAGCACGCTGCCCGTATCGTCTGTTTTGGCCTGTATAGCGGCGAAAAAACAGCATCGTTAAGTTTTTTTCCTCCACTTTTTCACGCCGATATTTTGTTAAAAATGCAAACTGAAATGAGAAGAACCTCAAGGGCAGAATTTGTAAATGAAACCTGTGCAGGTGGCTCAATCGGGCAGAGACCTGTGAGAGAGGCTTTCACATGGCAGAGACCTGAACGTGGTCCCTGATGGCGTACGAGAGGCGTCCCGATGCTGTTTGCACGCTCGCCGGTTTGGGTTTTTTCTGCCAACGCGAGAAGGAGCCCTTTTTGTTTTTTTCCGTTGCTGCTGTTTGAATTAAAAGGCCCCGTCTGTCTTCTTCACTTCTATGTCACTTGCAACGCTATTTTTCAATGTCACATTTAAATAAGAAAAACATTTAGTCTAAATTTAAATGTGCCAACATCAATCGTAATTGCGTGACGGTTTTGTACCTCGTGCTGTGTGGATCATTCAAACGTGAAAAAAAGATTTTTACAAGAGAAGATTTATATCTCTGATGTTCCTCATCAGCCCCAAAGTGCACAGACTCTTTCCCTCAGTCATTTACCAGACTGTCGATCTTATTCATAAAAGAAGGGAATGACAAACGTTTATTTGGTTATTAGAAAATGAGCAAAGCAGGAAAAGTCTGCAGAACTTTGCTCCCACTGTGTTTTTTGCCACTCGGATGGATGCATTCTGCCTCGTGGACGGCACATGGCCACACAACCACCTCCATGCGCCTCCCTCTGCGTTCTGTGGAGGCACCATTATGTAAACCGGTGAGCATAAACATCACAAAAAGCGTCCGACGTACTTTATCGCCCCCGTTGATCTCTGGCGGCTCGTGGTGTCAGCGTGGCTTCGGACGGCTGGAAGCAGGTGAGAAGCCGCGGCTGTAAGTGGAGCTCTGATGGAGCCGATGACTCGAGTCCAAACGGAGCACTTAGCTCGTGTGAAAATCCATCGAGAGCGACGATAAGAAACAGGAGAAGCCGGCGCCCGTTTATTCACGGGGCCTCTTTAAGCAGCTGCTGGACCATTCGAGGAGATATTGTAAATATCACACACCATCTGTCTGCGTGTAGCCTTGTGATTTTTTTTTTTTTTATGTATGCTGAATCATTGAGTGCTCTGAATTAAATCGACCGGAAAGTTCGTTGGAAATGTAAGTTGGTAAATTACTGTAAAGTCGCTAAAGCTAACGGCTAAAATGGTACAATGGTGAAGACGAATACAATTAATGTATTAGAATGCATTAAATGTACAGTAAACTATAATATACGTACAGATATAAGATGACATGCCAGGGCCGGCCCAAGGCATCAGCAAACTAAGCGGCTGCTTGGGGCCCCCTCTCGCCCCAGGCAGCCAGTTAGTTCGCTTATGCTGCAAGCAGCCCTAGTTTTGTATTATAACCTCACTGTATTCGTTTATCATTTTCTCTATAACAGTATAGCGTGACATTTGTGCCAATAATCTTCTCGCACAGGTGATGTGTGCGTGGTGGGAGGGGGGCGCCCAAATAAAATTCTGCTGAGGGCCCCCAAGAGGCTCGGGCTGGCACTGTGACATGCTATTAAGTTAAAAGCATCTGGAATGAAAGGACGTCAAATTGCCTTGAAAATGCGCAGATTCTCGTTTTAATTCGCTTAAATTACGAGAAAAACTCAATTTGTGCTTGGTTGTGTGTTGCAGATAATAAGAAAGAGATAAAAGTGTCGGTTCCACTCGGTTCTATCAAACCGCATCAGCTATTCAGCGCACATCCCGAAAACACTCCAGAGCAACCGATGCATTTCAATAAAAGATGTCGCCGCCTCAAACGATCACTCAGCCCTCCGTCCTTCGCGTTGTTTTGTCATTATAGACGCGAGCCGGATATTCAATCAAACCGCACGAATCCAAATGTCAGCGTCACCTCAAAATGAAACTGTCAAATGTTGTTTGTTGATAAAAAAAAGAAAGTGATAAACGCTGCCAGAGAAGAACGGCGCGTCTAATCTCTCTCTCTCTCTCTTTCATTTCTGTGTTTTCTTTAAACCTCAGCCATGCAGCAGCCGTTTGAACCCCCTCACTGAATCACTCTAAAGAGAGCGGCTCTGCACGGGCGCCGCCGCAACACAGCAAACGCTCTCAAGTCCCACGGATGGAGACGGATGGCGTCGCTCACCACGAGGCCTCTTTTCACGGGAAGGTTTGTGAGCGGACGGATTGACTCGAGCGGAGGGAAACGTCCTCCTCCTCCTCGACGTCGGGACGTGTCTCGCCGTCTCGCGTCAAGTCGATGAAATCCCGCTTTGTTGGAGGAAATAAAAGAGTCATTACTCATCACTTTCTGCGTCTGAGGCGAATCGGGAAACGCGTCTGCGCAGGTTAAGTTATAATCACAGCCGGCGGGGAGGCACAGTGCAGCAGGTTCTGTATGAAGATAGGACAATTTCAAAGGACAAAAAACACACACACACACACACGCCATGAAATTCTCATGAAAGGGAAAAAGAGAGAGTGTGTCGAATACAATAAGGTCACATTATGCTGGCTGGAGTCCAAGCCGATCCAATCAGCTGTAACACGACGAGGTGTAGCCAAGCGTGAGGAAGAATTCCATCCGCGAGGGACGTGGACCGGAAGTGCGGAAGCGTGCGGCTTTATAGGGAAGACAAAAGAAAGAGAAGGAGACGGCTTTTAAACGAAACCCATTTGCTGCTCGTTTGGCCTGAAGGACGCGGCTGTTTTGTTGACGAGGTCCCTTCAGGTGATTCCAAAACGACTCCTCCGCCTTCTTCTTTGTCGTCGAAGGTTACATGCCTCCCCATTTCTGCCTCCCCCCTCGGAATGTCTGCCTGTGAAGTGGGAAGGACCTTTTGGGCCTGATTGTGCAGCGTTCTGGAAGTTCCACATTTTAAAAGTTTCGAGAGAGAGAGAGAGAGAGAGAGAGTTTCGACTGCAGACGTTCTTTCATCTTCTGAAACACACTCGGGGGTCTCGGAGGCAGAGCCGAGGTTTGAAAGTGGAGCGCGAAAAGGATTCCCCCCCAAAACATCCTTTGATGACCCGTCCCCTCCCCCGTCCCCCCGTCTCCTCCTCTCACCTGAGCCTGCACCCTCTTTACAATGAAGGCATCAGCTGTGAACCTGCGATGGACCTTCAGGTCAAACCGCGTGACCGGCGGAAAAAAAAACAAGGTCCGCCCGAAGCGACGAAGAAATACTTTTTATAATTTTGTCGCTCGGGGGTCACAACAATCTTCACCGGGCGAAGATGACGTTAGAAAACCCTTCTCCGGATACGGTGAGAATAACAATAAGTTCCTTCCTGCAGTGAATCCAGGATCCAGTTTCTGCGTTTGTCATGTTTTTCGTTTTGGTACGTGACAACAAATGTTTGACTCTGTCTCTCCACTCTGTCTCGCCGAGACGAGCGGCCATCTTTAAATTGCGAACGGAGACGGCGGGAGGCTCTCGACGCGTCCGACTTTTTTCGCCTCGTCGTCCAGCTGTGGAATTTTCCTCCAGGCCCGGACGAATAAACGTCAGGCGAGCGAGACGTCGTCCGCCCTGCGTCGTCCTGTCACGTCTTTCCGGCGGCTTCCGCTGCTGTGACAACAAAAAAAAAAACCTGCTGCTGGAAATAACGAGTGCAGGTCGGAGACGTTGATAATGGCGGTTTGAAGGGATGTCAAACCGCGAAAGGGGGCAGTGAAGCGCGTGCAGCCTTGACGGGCCTAATGGCAGCCGTTCAGTGGCTTCGTGACTAATGGTGCCGCGCGCAGGCTTTTAGCGCTCCCTCTAGACGCCCATTTGTCAAAAGAAAAGTCACACAAACTAAGCGCGACGCGCGTGTTCGATTCAGACGTGGCCTGAAATTCAACGGGCCGATTATCGAAAACGTGTATTTTACGTAAATAAAACTTTTTTATCGACATTGAAGGTGCAAACACAGCGGACGTAAGCGCATCAAGGAACCGGTACAGCGGCGATTAATGAATTGTATCTATATTGAGATATAAGATTTTTTTTGTTTGAGTACATTTAAAGGGGCTTTAATCTTCAGCAACTCAAAGACAGTAGAAACCATCACAGTCAGTTCATTTATATCTGAGTGTCCAGCTCCCTCATCACGCCTGGAATGGACCTCGACGCAACTGCGCTTCGCTTCGCTCGGCGGTTCTGATGCCACGTGGGGTCAAGCCGGAAGGTCCGGGGGGTCGGAAGGTCATTGAACCCCTCGCGACTCGCCTGGAAGCGCCCTACTCGTTTGTTAAACCGCCCTCCCACCTCCATCCATTCCACGTCCTTCAGTCGACACCTGTTCGGTCTTCTTCCTCAGAGCCGGTGTTTCGCCCACGTTTCCGCTTAATCCGAGACGATCCCGTCCCTTCGCCGAAAGTACCACACGGCCCCTGATCCAGTGTGGCGCGTCTCAAAGCACCGGAAGGAACCTGGGGCCCTTTTTTTTTTTTCGGTTGTGCCATGAGACCCGGATCCAATCTTTTTTTTTGGTTTTATTTTGACGAGAGTTCAACGTTCTTTTTCATTTATAAATAAAAAAACGCAGCGTCTCAGGGGGGCGACGCCTCGGCTTTCGCCTTGTGCCCCCCCCCGAGCGGGCAGAGGCTGCCGCCGCCTCGTCCACTCACGCGCAGACTGACACATCGCTGATTCACAAACAGCCGCAGTTCTTCTTGTCTTTTCGTCGTCAGGTCTGCATGCTTGAAGAGGAGCGGCGAGGAAGACAAATTTTATTTTATTTTTTTATCTTGGTTCTGGTCGGGTCCTACGTTGATTTCCCCCGGTGATCAAACCAAAAATGGAGAATTTTATCTCTTTTATCTCCTTCCTCCCCCCCCCCCCCCCCCCCGTTCATTTCGTAGGAAAACTTATTTCTGACAGTGATGGATGCATCTCGAATACGCTCGCTCTTAAACCCGAGCAGCTGCATCATAACGGCGTGTTCTTCCTCACAGTGCCGGCCCGAGCCTCTTGGGGGCCCTAAGCAGAATTTTATTTGGGGGCCCTCCTCCCACCACGCACAGTCACCTGTGCTAGAAGATTATTGGCACAAATGTCACCCTATACTGTTATAGCGAAAATTATAAACGAATACAGTGAGGTTAAAATACAAAACTAGGGATGCTTGCAGCATAAGCGAACCAAGCAGGCGCTTAGTTCGCTTATGCCTTGGGCCGGCCCTGCTTCCTCATCACCTGTTTCTAAACCACGTGTGTCTGTCGTCCCCTGTGATTCGCCGGCGCCATGTCCCGGTACCAAACTAATTGCTCACGCGCAATAGTAACATTTCAAGTTTTCCCACACAACTCCAGGGAGCTTTTTCGTACTTGAAACCCGTCGCAGCTGATAAAAAGCTTTTGGGCTCTTCTCTCTGTCGGTTGGAGCCGAACCGTCAATGTGAAAATGTAATCTTCTTTTTCGGCGTGGACGTCCTCAAACGCCTTCAGCTCCTGTCGAGTGTCAATTTGCAGCGAAAATTAAATTGCGTTGCGCGTCCCCGTCTCTGTATGAGCAGTGGATTGTCCTCATCCGGGGGGTTTTCAGTATTAATTAAATCCTCCCTTGATTCAAAAGATGACCCGTCAGCACTGCTTCCGCACTGTCAATCACCCAAACTGTTTCCCAACAGGGATTTCCAGTTTAATGGGACGGATTTAACCGAGTAAACGGGTGCGAGGGTTTAAAATGCACAACCAGCTCCTCTGGATACACGATGGAAAGCTAATACAATGTAAGCTGGCTAAATGCCGAAAAATAAAAACAGTCGTCCCAACAAAACTATTTTTAGGTAAAGTCGTTATTTGAAATGCTGATTGAGGAACTGTTAGCGAGTGGAACCCAAACCAAATGTAGCCAATTTGAAATGTTGCCACGAATTAATAGAAAAATGAAGTCAGTTCCACAAAATACCGCAGCAGCAGAGCCGGAGAGAAACGTTTTGAGTGCCTCAAACTCTCGTTTGCACACGTTATCGAGCCCCTCGCAGACAAAACGACCCCGACCAGTCGGACTAATGTGTGAGAGCAACACGCCGTCTCACCACGCGTTACTCTGGCAGCCATTATACGTTTGGTCGGACATCAATCTTTGTTTCTTTCTAATGGTTTTCCCTCAATGCCCCCCCCCCCCCCTCCCCCAAGAAAGCAGAGGTCACAGCTTGTGATGCCATATGGAGTCTGTCTGAAGCCCAGCTTCCACCTTGACCGACGTCAAGGCAGACCGCCCCGGCTGAATTTAGGACCTGTAATTCATTCATCACCCGGTCAGTGAACGCACCAGAGACGCCCGTTCTTCTTCTCAGGTGCTGAACGTGTCCTTCAGGGCTCCTGCCCGTGACTTTGAAACGGTCTGCTGGACGCGGCGTCCTCAACAAATGCAACAATACAAGCAGGAGAAATGGACAGTTTTCTTTCATTAATTGTTATTAAAGAGGTTTTCACGTTTTCTGAATTGTGTCATTTTTCTCAATGACGCAGTCTTGGAAACGCTTTCCATATGATGATAAATGAAGCAGGGCCAAAAGGAAGAAATAATCTGTTATGAGTGTGAACTGTGCATTAAAAGCTTTACTTTTCTTAAGTAACAGTACGCATGGATTGGTAAAAATAAAAGTAATACTAAACAAACACTGCAGAATTGCCCATTTGTTGCTGAGAATTCAGTCCAATAACACAACACATAGAAGATACAAGCTGTAATGACATATTACGCAATTGATCTTTTTCCATCAATTACAAGTAGTCCATGTCTTCTACATTTTGAGGTTGTAAATCTGCAACTATTATCAGTGTCAACACTCGGATTAGAAAGCTTGATAACGCTTTCTCAAAAAACTTTTGGAAGTTTTGGAAAAATAATTGATCACATTCGATTTTACAACAAAGTTGGGCTTCTGCCGTGGAGGATGTTTCAGTGCCCGTCCATCCTCCAAAGCTCTAAACATGTCATCTGGTGAGAGTAACGTATCCGTGAAGTCTGCTCAATGATCAGAATGCATTTCATGCCTCGTACTTCAATATAAAGGACTTCCCTCCGGTCTCGCGTGGGCCCCCGTCGCTCCGCATTCGGCGACGAGCAGAAGGGGAGCGTCGTGTAAATACATTCAAGAGCACAGCTTTCGTTCACGAATGCAAGGAATTCCTGATTAAGATTCCTGATGAGATCGGCAAGCCCTTAATTACTCTGAAAATGAAAGCAATATGGTCGGCTTGTGTTCGTGTAGCTGCAATCAATTATCGAGTTCTCCCTGTATGGCAATAATTGATGTGAAATTAGCATCCACGCCTTCAGCTCCGAGCCCATTATCCGCCGGTTACGTTGCGGAGAAAAAAAAAAAGAAGAAAAAACGCAAGTCGATTCATTCGGGCCGATTTCACACTCCAAAAAACAAACGCAGATTTTTGGAGGGAGAGCAATGACGAAGCGCGAGGGCTAGTGATGATGAACTCCTCGAGTGCCCCGTTAATTAGGCCGGTCGAGTCAGTCAGTTAAAGGCAGAAGCGGGACGCTTGAAATCCACCAATGTCCAATAAAAAAAAAAAACCACAAAGCGAGACAAACGTTTTTGGGGGATTGTTTCTGGAGCCCAACGAGACCGAAACCTCTGATGAAGAAGAAGAAGAACGAAACAAACCAGCAAAGCTCGGTTCCTCTCCGCTTCGCCCACCGGGCGGGGTCCAGCTGACACAAGGGTCAGTGGCAGTGACGGAGGAGACAGGCAGCGCCCCCCCTGGGGGTCGGGGGGTGGGGTGGGGACGGGACGCATGACTCGGCGCTTTAGTCCTCGCCGTGACAGTCATCTGCGCTGGCAGGAACTCCAGGGAGGCGGTTGGGGCCTATTTGCAGCTCAGTGAAAAGCGCACACGCTCAAATTAATGATCTGCTTGCACAGTCTGGAGGAGATGGTGGGGGAGGAAGAGGAGGAGGAGGAGGAGGAGGAGGAGGGCAGGGAGACCATAACCACCGGCGTGTCCTTGACGGGGAGTCATTTGACTTCCTTTAAATCACGAGACAAGAGACGGATGGGTCTGACCTTCAGCTCCGAGGATAGTATTTCCCACTTTGCTCTCGGCGTCGATAACGTTGATATTTGTCTGACAACGTCTGTCGAGAGCAACGTTCGACCGGGTGTCTCTTAAATCCAATGAACTGCCTTACTTGAGAAGTTCGCGGGATTAAAATCGAGATGATTGAGCCACCGGAGCTCCTTCAGTTCTAAACCGCTCTTAACACTTAAAGGCTAATGTCATCAGTGTGAAACCATAATCTATCAATAGAGAGCTAAAGGTCCACTTTAGCCTCCTTGTTCTTTCCATGCAACGTGCTGCAGTTCGTCACGGCCACCAGGCTGCTCGGCAAAGCTTTGTGTGTATATTTATGTTGTTCAATGCCAAAGGGAGCATAAAAGGTCTCCCTTATCGGTCACTCTTTGTGTTTTTCCCCCGCTGAAGGTTGAGCGGTTTCGCTTTTGCATTTTACTCAAAGCAGGAAACAGCAAACGGCGTCGCTCACACAGTTTAAGTGCACGGGGCCTTCCCCGTTTTTTTTTTTTGCAGCCATGGAAAAGCTGCCGGCTCCCGTCCCTGTGCGGGATTCTTGCCGTGAGGGTTTGCAGCTCTTTGTGTGGTCGTATTTCAGCCTGACTGCGAGCCAGGTGAAGGGCGGGTCGAGGTGAAGTCGTTGAAGGTCCGTGAAACACGCATCCATCCCCCTCCGCGCTCTGCTCCGCTGCACACTCTGCAGGACACACGACCTCATGAATGGGCAATAAACTAAATCAGGATGTGGGATGTTCAACATTCGGGCAAAGGATGCACCAGAACGTACGATCCATAACTCTATTGATAATACATTTACCACGGTTCCCCTTCGGTTCTCCAATGAGCGCCCGCCTTTTATTTACTTGGGTGTATTTTAAATGCATGTTAGTTAAGCTAAAAACGTGAGAGAAATCCAATGGAAAAAGATAATTCCCAAAAAGATCTTGTTTCATCCATTACCCTCCGTTACCCCCGACTTTGGGAAACGCCGACTGCCGTGCAGGGAAAACGGTTTGGATGCAGGGGACAAACATGGTGCATCGGAATGCACGCCGGGCGGCTGCATTGTGCCTCGACGCGCCTGGAAGTCTGTCAGGCGTAATTGGTTTCCGAGCAGATAACAAACGTTGGATCTGCAGGCGGGACGCCGCTCACGGCTCCCCGCCGTCGCCGCGCTGCGATTTTGACGCCGCAGAAAGATTTAATGAATTATTAGGTCGTTAAATTCAAATCTGTCGCTTTATGTTTTTATTTTTTTCTCCACTTACACCCAGACGGCACAAAAGGAGAAATCCTGCGGCAGACGGACCGGCTCACGTCTTTAAGGTGAGATGGATGGAGACACATCACCACGAGGTTAATGTCAATTTTGTCAATAAAATTGCATTTTTTGTTTGTTCAAATTCACATATATTTAATTTATTGTAATTATCAGAAAGAGCTGAAACCAGCAGGAGCTTGTTTCCGTCGACAGTTTCTGCTCAATAATTTACTTTAATCGTAAAAATTGTGGTTCTGTCTATAAGTGGGGCGAAGTGGGAAGTGTGCATGAACCTTTGGTAAAAAAAAAATGACCCCACTGGCTGCAAATAGATGACCTCAGTGACCGTGATCAAGACGCACACTCGCTTAACCTCCAACAACATTCACGCCGTTGCACGTTGATGCAACCGGACGGTACCTCAGCCTCGGGAACGCCTCTTCCTGCCTGTGATTGATGCTCCGCCGTTCGTTCTCCCGGCGTGTGACAGCAAAACGCCCCAAATGCTCCCGCTTAAGCGCGCGGGACTGAAGTTGAAATATTAACAGCAACACCTGAGTCTCGGGGAAGGTTTGTCTCACGCTTTGCTTATCTGAAACCTCGTTTTCCCGACGCCCTTCTCCTTCAATCCCTCAATTTGCACTTCCCCTGACCTTGGGGAGTGTGTGGAGGGGAGGGGGTGTTGCGCCTTTTCACTGAAGGCGGCACAGTGAAAACAGCATCCGCAGAACACGAGTTCCTCCGTAAGCTGGACGTGTTTTCCCATTTGTCACGGGGCGAAGCCGCATCCCGCCTGAGGCCTCTCGGGTTGAGCGATGGGAGGCAATCAAGAAAATCCCCAAAACGGCCGTTTGGTGGTTCAGCGTGGTGCTTTTTTCTGCAGCTCGGCTCGTGTCGACGGGACGCCGGCACGGCCCGAGGAGCGGCGGACGGTCTCTGATTGGCTGCCACTGGGAGCGGACTGACGCAGGGCGATAAACGCGGAGGTCAAAGACAAAAAAATTGGGACGGTGGGTTTGTGGACTTGTGACGACGGCGGACGACGGGAAGAAGGCCGTCGGGAGGTGAGCCCTCACGCTTCCTCTCAGGCGGGAACGGGGCAGCTATCGATCGTAGCCTAGAAAAAACAAAAAATCAGATCATCATTGGGGACGAGAGTGGCGGGTTCCCTGAGTCACCTCGGCGCCGGGGCCACTACGGCTATCAGCCGCCATCACCTCCGCCATTCATCAGAATTCACCCCACACTCCCTCCCCCCTCACCCCCTCCAAAGTCAGATTCATCTCTGGCGAGCGCTTGCAAAAGAAAGGATAGTCGAGGGGAAAGTGAGCGCATCAATCACTCGGGAACGGAGGAGGAGACAGCGCTGCAGTGCTTTATCTGGAGAGTGGTGTGTATACATTTATATATTACAGTGCGATTCCTGCAGGTTCTTGTCCAACGTTTGGCAGTAAATGTTCCTGATTTCCGATGAAGAGGTTTTCCTCTCAGCCACGAGGGGGTTTTTAGTTTCTTTTCCGAGGTCTGGCTGTGTCTTTAGACTCGCGTATGTCCTGATTGTCATGAAAGAAAAGCATTAGAAGCGTGAGGTTCTTCATGTGCGGGATCATGCAAAGGCCAGTCCATCGCTGCTATAATGTTTTAGATCAGACGCCCCGTCGTAATGTAACAAAGAAATGAGATACACTCCAAACATCTTTCGGGGTAACTGATCCATTTTCGTTTGTGTTAAAATCACATGGACTCATGGGGAAGCTGAGAGGCAGAAGCACCGTATCCTGAAAGAAATTATGTCCAGTAGAGACAAATAAGTGATGAGGATCAATCATCACGTCATCCGATGTCAATCACCCGTCTCGAGGCCTTTGCACGCCACCACGCGGGAAAAAGAAAAAGAAAAATGTGTCTCTTCAGTCCCGACACAAGTTTTTTGTTTCCACCCACATTGATTTTTCTCTGAAAAAAGGGACAAATTCTAGGTTTTTTTCCCAACGTTCTGACAAAAAACCTCCGGAGTGAATCCGTGGGCGCAGCCTCCTGCTGGACGGCCTTCACGGCCTTCTGTCGGAGTTGAGATGTCATTCAAAAGCATCTGAGCGACGCGTTGACGTCTCTTTAGCTCCGGGATTTAAAAAGGTTCTTCTTTTGAACATCAGATTGCTGCCAAAAGGGGGTCAGTTGCTGTGATTAAGTGGAGGAGATTGCGAGCTTTGGCTTCAAAAACACTTTCATGTCTTTGGAAAGGCACCGAAAAAAAAAGACGCCGATACTTAAAAGTGGAGACGGACGGAACTGTTGATCCGCGCAGCGCGAGACGATGGACGCGACTCGCCCAGTCGACTGCGCACGGATTTGCATATTTATGACTTTGACTTTGTGCATTTAAGGTCCGCGACGAAGCAGCCGGCTCGCCAAGCTCTGATCCAACGGGTCGAACTCGGCAGCGCTGATGGAATATTAAATCGATATTCTGACACTGCGAGCTTGTTTCTTTCTCCAAAGGCCGCCGGAAACATAACTTGAAGTGCTGTTTCGCTGTAAATTGAGAAAGTTGTTAAAAACCTTGGAGATGGAATAAGAAAAATCCAGATCCCTGCTGTTCGGCGGCAATTTTTAAACCCGTCGTTTCACATTGCTCTCTCAGTGGTCTCTTGTTGGCCTCTCGTTGGCCTCTCAGTGGCCTCTCGGTGGTCTCACAGTGGTCTCTCAGTGGTCTCTCGTTGGCCTCTCAGTAGTCTCTCGTTGGCCTCTCAGTGGTCTCTCAGTGGTCTCTCAGTGGCCTCTCGGTGGTCTCACAGTGGTCTCTCAGTGGTCTCTCGTTGGCCTCTCAGTAGTCTCTCGTTGGCCTCTCAGTGGTCTCTCAGTGGTCTCTTGTTGGCCTCTCAGTGGTCTCTCAGTGGTCTCTCAGTGGTCTCTCGTTGGCCTCTCAGTAGTCTCTCGTTGGCCTCTCAGTGGTCTCTCAGTGGTCTCTCGTTGGCCTCTCAGTGGTCTCTCAGTGGTCTCTCGTTGGCCTCTCAGTGGTCTCTCAGTGGTCTCTCAGTGGTCTCTCGTTGGCCTCTCAGTGGTCTCTCAGTGGTCTCTCAGTGGTCTCTCGTTGGTCTCTAAGTGACCTCTCAGTGGTCTCTCAGTGGTCTCTCGTTGGCCTCTCGGTGGTCTCTCAGTGGTCTCTCGGTGGTCTCTCGTTGGCCTCTCGGTGGTCTCTCAGTGGTCTCTCGGTGGTCTCTCGTTGGCCTCTCAGTGGTCTCTCAGTGGTCTCTCGTTGGCCTCTCGGTGGTCTCTCAGTGGTCTCTCGTTGGCCTCTCGGTGGTCTCTCAGTGGTCTCTCGTTGGTCTCTCGTTGGCCTCTCAGTGACCTCTCAGTGGTCTCTCGTTGGCCTCTCAGTGACCTCTCAGTGGTCTCTCGTTGGCCTCTCGGTGGTCTCTCAGTGGTCTCTCAGTGGTCTCTTGTTGGCCTCTCAGTGGTCTCTCAGTGGTCTCTCGTTGGCCTCTCAGTGACCTCTCAGTGGTCTCTCGTTGGCCTCTCGGTGGTCTCTCAGTGGTCTCTTGTTGGCCTCTCAGTGGTCTCTCAGGACGAGCTTTGCTCTTATGTAACATCCATGGAGGACGACACGCGGCGGCACAGACTGCAGAGGCATTTGGCGCGCTGTTCTTGCATTTGTTCGTATGTGTTTTAGCTTTTACAGATCAGAGCCCGCAGCCTCCCGGGCTGCAGTCACATGTTGTTTTTCCTCTTTTGCAAGTGGAAGCCTCACATCGCTTATCAGTGATGGGGATTTCACATTTTTAACGAAAAAAGGCTCTCAAAGGAGATCAATGTTCCTCGTTGGTGCAACTGGGACATGTGACGTCCAATCAAAGAGTGGAAATTAAACTCTCATTTGTACTCGCATGTGTTTATAATGGAGAAGAAAGCAGCTCTCAAACTGAGAGCCTGAGGATTTTAATGCATTCAAAGCTGCTGTGATATTTATTGGTTTTTACGTCGGCGTTCCTTGATTTAGATAAACTTCCTGTATAATGTAGAGCGGGAATTAGTGCAATAAACGGCACAAGAGCTTTCACCATGATAAACACCTGTGAGTTTATTTACCAGACTCAATTGAAATGATTAACCGTTGTTGGACAGATGTAGACGTAGTAATCGTGTTTGTGAAATTGGCATCTAAATACCACTTTTCATTTGCAAAGTTATTCGAATCAGAGACACAATATGCTAATATATCAAATTACGATAATATATATTCAAAAATGTTTTCTTATGGACTCATATTTGAACACTAACCAAATTTTAATTTAAATACTTTCCAGCTTTACATTGTGAGATGATGTTTTTGGTCTGAAGGTGTGAAACTAAAGTATGAACCAATTTCAATCACGACCCTTGACCCCTAGTCAGTAGCATCATGAAGCAACATTTTTACGACCACCTATTTCCACATATAAAACAAAATGTGAAAAAGTGTCATAAAAATATTCCAGATTTTTTTTACAGTCAGCGGCTTTAACCCCAAATCGCATTGTACTTACTCATAGATCACATTTTCTAGCATTGTTTAAACTCAAATATAATAAAGTATTTTTTATATATTTCATTCATTTGTTTTCCACATGCTTTGTTGTATTATTTTGTATTGCTATCATCTTGTAAACCGTCAGCTGCATATTTGCATTCTAGATTAAGAACAAGTGTAAAGTAACTCATAACAGAAGTTATTTATATATAATACTTAAACGTCTTCTCAGGATCTCTGGCAAAAATGCGAAAGCGGCACATTTCCCTCCCTCCTACCACACGGCCCTTTGGGATGAAACGTGGCACAAACTGTCCGGTTTCTCACCACAGCACCAGCGAGGGGGGGTGGTTCTGTAACAAGTCCGGAGGACGGGTCCGTAATACCGCCACCGGTTCACACCACAGGTTCCTGTCCCGTTGATTTCTTGTCGCGTCAGTGAGGTGCAGTTATCAGGCCCGTGGCCCAAACTCCGTAGCAACGCACACACACACACACACACACACACACACACACACAGTGGTGTCAAGTCAAGTCTTCTGCACGACTGGCATCCTACTAGAAGCCTCTGCTGATGTCGAGGACGAAATGAGCGGAAAAGGGTTCGAGGTGCGAAACGGGACGGAGCCTCTCAAACGAGACACTTCTCCTCGCCGCCTTATTTCAGCCCCGCAGCCCCTCGTTCGCATGTGCAAGCTGAGCGTGTGTGTTTGTTGTGTGTGTGTGTGTGTGTGTGTGTGTGTGCGCAGTCATCCGGTGCACTGCCTCCCAGGGCTATGAATGCTAACCGGGTTGGGGGCGGAGGGGGGGGGGGGCCTCTGGACAGCCGTTGATAAGGATGCTCAGTGACGAGAACCGCATGCAACTTGTTGATAAAATAAAGGGACAAAGAAAGGGCAAAAAAAAAGAGAAAAAAACTGATTTTGTAACCAAGGCAACGCTCAGCGAAATCAAGGTTGCAGCGCTCATGAGAGCAGCAACATCACAGACACTGTAACGTGATTAGTGTCACTACGCGGCCCTCTGTGTTCGTTTGCCCGAGACGCGCGGCCACATCGTCGCTCCCGGCAACACGTGGGGGCGAAGGGCCTTCACGACACGTTCAGGCCCTTTTGACTTCCTGTGAAGGTCCCGACGATTCCTAATTCCTTATTCAAGAGCGACTCGTCTCGTTTAAAATCCACTCCAGCTTTTTTATCCCTCACCAAACAGCTGCAGCACAGGCGTTCTGACTCCGGCGGCGTCTCCGAGACGCGTCCTGATTCTCCGAGGTGTCGAGGCGTTGGTTTTCCTTCCCCCCTCCCCAGGAGTCGTGCCGATTGAGATTTGTCCCGCCGGAGGCTCGGGAGGCCTCGTCTCCTCCCGCGGAGGCGTCGGATGCTGCCGCACGAGGGGGCCGAGTCACTGTGGGACTCACTACGGCTTTTTTTAACCTTTATTACAACAAGACGCCATTTGAGAGGCGAGGTAATACGAGTTATTTCTGCTGCAGCGAACAGCAGATCATTAAACGTTATCATCCACCCAAAAAAAAACAAAAGAAACTTACCTGTTGCACATTTTAAGGTGGCCGCTATTTCAATCTTTCTAATTCGCGAGCTTCACTGCTCGACTCGAAAGTCAATCGGGAGCAAAACATATGTGTATATATATATATATATATACACAAAACGTGTGTATATATATATATATATATATATATATATACACACACATACACACACGTATACACTGTAAATAAATAACAGTATCTTTTTTCTGCATACACCGGAGGTGGGAAGGGGGGGGCGGCAGTCCTCTAGCTGTCTGTCCTGGATGATTCATTCATATATATATATATATATATATATATATATATATATATATATATATACACACACTGCATGCTCCTCATATCAGGCTTCTCATTTTACTCCTCGACAGCCAGGAAATAACAAGGCTGGCCCCTGAGTTAATTGCCTTTTCCAGACTTAGAATGATCCAGCAGGTGGAGTCTGAATAAAGTTATTTCCAAGCAGCTACTGAGCGGACGCCTGGTGAATATTAAAAGGCGGGTTCGAATAATGCGAGTGTGACGCGTCCCACTCCCACAGTGTGCCGGGGAGGATTTTAAACGTGTTATCCTCTCACAATAAAAGCATGCGGAGCTCAGCGTCCTGTATTAGAAAGTATAGTCAGTACAGTTTATTTTATGACTTATGTCGATCGTGTATTTGTAGGATTGATTGTCAAATAGTCTTGGTGAGGTTTACTAAAATGGAGGATTGTTTAGTTTTATTTTGAAAAATTGCAAATGAAGCTGCCGTTTGTCACAGCTGGGATAATGAATAACTGCCCTGACACTCTTACTCTGAAAGGACTGGCCTGAAAAGTCGTGACCTTTTAGAGTTTGACTCAGACCGGAGATCAAAAGTCAGAATGTGGATTTGTCACCCGTCTCTTTTAATGGTGAACTGCTGGTTCTCCTCTAATAGAACCAGCAAAGGGTTTTAACTGGAAGGATCACATTGTATGATTAAGAAAAATGAAATAAGAAAGTAAGCCATTCCCATTGGTGTGAGATTGTGATTACGATGTGTAAATACTGTCTTCAAATTGAAAAGAGGGTATTTTGATGATCTCTCTTTGCAGGACAGAAGATACGTGGAGATCTTGCGTTACACTCGCACAGGGACAGAACGGGAGTTCTAAATCACTCGACGCCACTTTTATTCCACAAATGGATTTTCACAATAGTTTTTTTTTTCCTCCTCTGTTTCTGCAGAGGCAAAACGAACAACAACAACAACAACAAGCGGCCCGGCCTGCGTGTGCTTCTGCTTCCCCGACGGCCCAGTCGCCGGGTAGCGCGAGCTGAGCGCCTGAATGTTTTTGTGCGCTTTGTTATTATCCCCGAGGAGAAAAAGGGCCCCCTGCCGTGCCTCTGTATTTAGACGTCAAGTCGGGGCAATTATCCACGTCGATTGAAATGAGCCGAGCGGGCGGGAGATCTGTTTAGTTGTTGGTTTTTTTTTCGCCGCGGGGAGGTGGAAATTATATCAACGCATTGTTGTTATCTGAGATGTTGATCCTGCGGCCAATCAGTGTCACATTCATCGGCGACTCGTTTGTTCATTCGACGTGACCTGCGGGATCCGCGGGTGAAAAAAATAATATAAGCCTCTTTTTTTTTGGTGCCAGCTGGTCTGAACAAACGTTGTTAAATGAATCCAACATCAGGCGATCGGGTATATTCTTTTTATTCTAACCGGGGTTACGCCCGGCAGGTCACATTCAACTGTTACATTGCTGTGATACATTAACTCACTTTTTCATCATTGTTGCCATCGTGTTCAGAGTCAAATTAAATGTTGCCGGCCTCAGGTGACGATGACACAGCTGAATACAGCCGCATCACACGGCCCCTGAATGGACCCCTCTGATTGGCCGCCGACAGCTCTTTAGCTGCACGCCCGTCAGCTGACTGATCATCGGCCGGATGGATTTGCTGATTGGCCCGATGAGGCATCGATCCCGAGTCCGAGCCGCTCCCATCCGTTGCTCCCGCCGCCATCTTTCCGCCGCAGTTTCTAACCCTCCCTAAAGGAATGAAACACAACAAGGGGGGGCCTTCGGATTCTGCTGAGCCAGCGTCCTCGCGAGTGACATTTAAACAAAGACGGGCTCCTTAAATACTCATCGCTCACTATTCAGGTGCCTTTTTCTCCAGGAAGAATCCAACCGATTGTGCAGGACGTTTTAGTCAAAGAGGCAAAGTAGATGTGTGTGTGTGTGTGTGTGTGTGTGTGTGTGTGTGCGACTGGCCCCGGATAACCAGTGCGAAGGTTGTGCGATGAGCTTCATACTTCATGGATATGTGCTTTGACAGGCAATAGCCGTCCCTGCACACTGTACAACCCTTGACTGTGATGTGTTTTTACAGCAGTGCGAGCTCAGCTGCTGCGACAGCCTCGCTGTGCTCGTTAACGATATTTGTCTTATCGTCTTCGCTTTGGAGGAACCGGCTCCCCGAGTTGCAGCCGACAGACAATTGGCACGTTGAATCTGGTTATTATGGGGTTGTTGTTTTTTTTGCTGCAACAGCTCGGTTTACATTACGTTCACGCGGCGCCTTTGACTCGACGCATCGCGAAAAAAAAAAAAAAAAACACATAGCGGCAAAGCGATCCATCAGCGCCGGGAGGGGGGGAACACGACAATCGCCGCACGCCCTCAGAGGAAAGAGAGACAATCTGGAGCTAATTACAATGACAGCGTGCGCCACTGCCACTGTTTCTCTTTCTCCTGTCTTTCTCCTTACAGTATACCTACCATTCATCCCGTGGCAACCGACGGGGCTCCAACGCGAGGCCTCAAAAGGCCTCCTGCTGAGCGAGTCTTCCACCGGAGTCACAGATCGAATGCATTCTGCGGGAGCTATAACCTCTTGAATCATTCGTCCGGTGGCGTCTGTTCTGCCGTTAACGCGCTGCAACTCTTTCAATTTCCACCGTCGTCGAAAAAACCTAACCGAGCAGCTTCTGCGGGGGAAATCGACCGATTTCGCCGATTTTTCTTAGTTGCGTTCCCCTTTTTGCCGGCGTGAGGCCCGTTGTCTTCACGCAGGGAAGAAGAAGGCAGGTGGCTCCTCACTCTGCGTCTGGATATTGCTTTCATTCATCACCGCGGCGCAACAGCGAACCCCTGGGGTACATAAACGCTGCGGAGCGGCTTCTTCCCGCCTCCCGCGTCGCCCCTCCATCACGTTATGCTCCCCTCACACGCCCTCCCTCCCCCCCGCTCCCCCCCTCCCCCCGGTCGAGCTTGGGTGCCCGTGTTTCGTTTGTCTCCCCCGGCTGGCAGAAGGGTGTGAAGGGATGTTGTTGTTAAGAAAAACATCACCAGTTTCAACACAAGCGTTGTAAATTGGTAACACAATGGAATTTCAGCATCTCCTGGTGTCCTATTGGCTCCTTGGCGGAGGTGGAGACCTGAAAGGAGAAGATGACATGCGTGAGAACGGGGGGGCGGCTGTTAGCATAATGTGTTGGGACCGATACAAGAGCATCTTGTTTGCTACGAAATGCGTGTGCAGATAATGACCCATCATCACTTTGAGTTTCACGTGGGAAGTAACAAAGAAGCACGAGGCCTTTAAATGAGCGCGGAATGAGAAGAAATTGAAAACGAGGACATTTTGTGTTGTGGACTTCTGTGGAATTTACAGAAGTTAATTTTGTAAATAACCATTTTAGGGAATATAATCCAGATTCTCCACAGACTTTGTCCTGAACCCCGACTCTCAGCGTCGACCTCAGCTCTCAGTTATTCAGATATTTCAACAACACCTGTAATGGTACACTGGAACACGTTGTTTGCATGTCGGTCACGCCTGGCAGCAGAATTCATGTGTGTACTCAGAACATCTGCAGCAGGATTATTATCACCTCCGCAGCACCGCGCGCAGCTTCACGATCCGTCACCTTTCAAGTTCACCTCAATGCGTTGAACCTAAATTGCCAAAATCGCTCAGTGTTGCCGGTTGTGAACACCTGGAAGACTGAAAGAACTCAATTGATTGGATTTATGGACACAGAGCGAGAACGGTCGATGTGCAACATGCTGCTTCACGTCGAACCCCTGAAACGACGAGCAGCGAAGAAAGATCCTGCAAATGAGAGAAATGTCAGAGTGTTCGGTCTCATAATACAATGCAACATCCAGCAAACATCTGGCGCTGGTGTAAATATTGCCCCAGAGTGTGTCAGCTCACTTGCCTCCGATCCAGTTTGAAGACTCAAGACGCGTTTGTTCCCTCAGAGGCTCCATCACCGCCGCCATCACCGCCGAAACCAAATATTATTTAGCCTTTTGCCTGTCGAGCACCTCGGCCCTGCATTCCAATGAGGAAGCACACACTCAAGACGTCTTCTGCCCGTGTGCTCCTTCAGCATAAGAGCTCACACACACACACGCACACACACACACACACACACACACACACACACACACAGACTCATGCTTCAGGCCAAGGGACCCATCAATTAGAGTGTAGTTCAGTCAAGCACCCTCCCCCCGCCCCCCCCCCCCCCCCCCCCCCACCCCCCACTCCGGTGCAGAGAAGTGGCACAATATGGACTCTCGGCCCCAGTGAGCACTTTGAATCAGGGAGGGAAAAATAACAAATCCCAGATTTCCGTCGTGGTGTTGGGAGCTGGGATCTGGGGGAGGTTGGGGTGGAGGGAGGGAGGGAGGGAGGGAGGGGGGGGGGCAGAGGGGCGTCGAGGGGGAGCAGAGATTGGCGGAATGGAGCCGAGGCCATCGGATTGTGTTTGTGTGCCGCTCCGTGTTTTGCTTTTGTCGCTGTCCTCTGGACGAAGGCTGTGGTGTGCTCGTCATCGAGCTTCATTTACCTTCCGCTGTCAGGTGTCATCACGGGGGGGAGGGGAGGGGGGGGCAGACACACACACACACACACACACACGCATTGATCCCACTGTGTCTTTTTATTTCAAGTCCCGTTCAGTGTTTACAAGCTTGTGTTTCAACTTTGCAGTGAAGGTACCGGGTGACTTTACCTGATGAACCAGCGCGTGCAAATCAAACCGTCTTTAGCTTTAGCGACGGTTGTTCAGAACAGCGGCCATGTTGACTGCAAGCAGTTAAAAACAGGGCGGCCTGTGAACGAGGAGGGACTCGGGAAAAAAAGGGCATCGCCTGGAGCGGCTCCTGTGTTCGCCTCCTCTCCCCTCTCTCTCTCTCTCTCTCTCTCTCTCTCTCTCTCTCTCTCTCCAGCTGTTGTGAAAGCCGGAGGTCCGTCTGAGGCCTCGTTTGTTTGTTGTGGGGGAAACTTCTCCGCCGCGCTGCTATGGATTTCTCCGACAAGTTGATAAGTAGTGCAATTAAATGGACTGCAGACTGCGGAGCGGCGATTATTTATTCACAGCCAAAGCTTGTTGCATTTTCGTTATAAAACTTTCCTTTGAGCCTTTTTATGGGATGTGTGTTTTGTGTTTCAGACTTGTGAAGCACTGACACTCATGTGCGCAGCTGCAGACGGTCCACGACCTGGATCTGTTTGCAACAATGCAGTTCGCACGTTAGCACTTGAGTGGCAGCTGTTTCCGGTGAAAGGGCCGTGCAGGCCGGCTCTCAGAGGGACGGCCTGTCGAACGCCGCCTTTCACAAACAATCGTTAATCACGTTGTCATGTTGCTTATTCATAACGCAATTCAAACTGGATTTGGTGCGGCGATGCCTTTGGCACGGGTTGCTGGTGCAGGTGGATTTCTAATTTGCCAAAAGGTGTCACAGTGACGAATGCCGCCTCGGCTGCTTTGCATAACGTCTGACAGCAGAAGACCGAAAACCAAGGGAATATTCGACTTGGATGCCAGAAACATTACTCCGAGTGGATAATAATGTTACTAAGAAGTTACTGTCATCAAGGAATTTTGTGTTTGACATTCCAAAAGTCCAAAATTCAACAACTCAGTGCTTCAGGCCAAGTGTGTTTCACTCAGGGTGACGACGTCCATCAACTGTCCCGTCCTGAGGACCAGCGAGGTCCTCGCATACGAGAATATCCAATTCCCAGTCGGCTCAAGCCTGTGAGGGAGCAGCATTAGCGGCTAATGCTAGCGCCCAGCTCCTCCATATATCCGTAATATATATATATATATATACAGCTGTATTGATGTTTTTAGCTTAGTTTTTTAGATTGACGGAGTCTCGCCCGGCTAATCAGACATGTGGAATCACCTTCAATCATTTTTTCAATTCATTTTTGTGGCCTCCCCGACGGAAACGCGCTCCTTTCATTTGGCGAGATGTGAGTTTCCTCAAAAAAAAGCTTCAATAAAATGAAAGTTTAAATGTCTTCCTAAACCATCGCTGCTGTGTGAAGGTCATTACTTGCGCCTGCTGCAATCGGCTGTGAGGAAAATAATCGTCGTGTAATTTGAATGACTGCGGCGAGTCTTTCACTTTATCCTCACCTGGACAGCAGTCTTTGCCTGTGAGAGCAATAAGATGTAGGCCACGGACAATGCAAAGGGGAGTTCCCCCCCGAGGTCCTTTTGCAAAGCGTTGCTCTGATGTACATGTTGTGAATTGTGTCATTTCATTATGCTTTTATCCAGTACATGGTGCCATTTCAGTAATCACAAACAAAGAGCACCATTTAACTTTTCTCTCTGACGTTCGCTCAATGGTTTAATTTCCCTTCAGCTTAAATTGTATTAACCTCCAGGTTTCTACGGCGCCAACCGGCACTGAGACGTGAAGTTGGGTGTGAGGGATTCACTTTATTTTATCTCTTCATGCACCTAAAGGGATGAAGAACAGCTCTGAGCTACGGCACGATGGGTAATTACACTGCTAGATTGACTGCTTTGCCGGATTTAGCCGAGACACTATCAGCGTTCCGTCGGAGACGTCGGGGATGGCGAGATAAAAGCGTGATGAGAATCCGGTCATATTCAGTAGGATGTTCTAATAGAAAGATTCAGATTCAATGTGTTTGCATGAATCAGCTGAGTCCATAGTTACGATATCAGGGATCTAACGCGGTTGCTATGGGATGAATCAGCGCCCGACAGTGATGGCGTTACATTAAGTCCTCTACCTTGGTATAATTTTGAGGTATTGTTTCTATTTTCTTCTACTGAATCACATACTTCTACTCCATTACATATGTTTGTATACCGCCTAACTGCACTACACTGCTCAAGGATTTATAATACGTAAAATCTACAACATTAAAGTGACGCGCATATTAATGCTTCAATAATATTAATCTGTCAATATACATTATTCTGCAAGAGATATTCAGCATTTGCAATATTTGGTACTGAATGGATAAAGTACTGGCATTACAATAAACTTAATTGTAATTCCAGTACTTATTACTCAGTACAATATTTTGACTAATTTACACAGAAAAGGACCTGAGAATTCCTTCCAACACTGAGCAAGTTCTCTTATTTTGAATGAAGCTGAGATCAAGTTATTTTTATAAGTTGATTTTCAAAAGAATTCACCAACCAAAGAAAAAAAAAAGTTGTTTTTTGAGTGATGTGACAAAAATGATAAAAAAGTACATCTTAAGGAGCGATGTGTCGGTTTTGTGGCAGCACCCCGAACTGAAAAGGTGCTTAGCTTCTTCAATTAAACGATGGGAAATAAAGAGGCATAAAGAGTAAAAAAGAGTATTTCTATAAATCATCTGGACAACAAACCAGAAAGCAGAAACGGCCACGACTGACTTCACATTTCTCTCGGTTTCATATTTCTTTTGGATGTCAGGCCTCATTAGCCGGACTCCAGCGGCTTCATTATAAACGAAACAATTCAGCACCATCAAAAACAGAAGTTCAGCCAAGAGACGTTGTTACTGTCATATCTCCTCCAACCCTTTGGTAGAAAAGTACGCCGGGCTCTCCTAAGTTCCGTGGTGACAGCGGATCCTCAGACAACGCCAGCGCCGATTTCTCTTGAAGTTGTGTGGAGGTGAAAAATAAAATATAAATGCTGTGAAAAGAAGGAAATGTTCAGCGGCCTGAAGGACGGGTGACGCTTTGCAATATTGATCTCTTTTGGTTTGGAGTTTCACAAGAAGAAAAAATTACATTTCCATTAACGCATCAGTGGCAGAAGCTGCACAAAAAAAAAAAAAGCTCATAGACTGGAACCCTGAGGAAGACTCCGATGAAGAGCAAGGTTCCACTTCGTCCCCAACAACAAACAATGTAAAAAGAAAATCCACTCAGAAGAATCCGTCTGTGCTGCAAACATCGTTAGGAAAAAGGGATTCACTAGTAAGAATAGTCGAGTGACTCGGACCAGAGATGATGGTTGACCATGCTGGTTTGCAGCCATTTGAAACCTGCCATCCCAGGTGAACGTTACCCAGCAACCGTGACCAGCTAGCTTAGCTGTCACAGGGCATTGAGCTCCAGTGGCTGAGGTCGGGCCTGGACATGAAACATGTCACTTATTGAACTCAAACGGCTGAAGTTGGGAATTGTCCTCAAGTTGAAAAGGTTTGGAATCGACCGCAAAGGCCGAGGTCAGGCCCGGGGCCGGTCATCGGGGGGAGGATGACACCCACAGAGGGGGCCGCTAGTCGCACCACGCCACGCTTCGCTCCAAGGCCGAAGCACAAAGCGAGTGTCGTCCGCCGCCACAGGAACACAACTTTTCTCCACGAGCAGCTCTGTGTCCTTCAGCTCAACTTTCCATGCAAATCCACCGCCGCTGGCGAAAGCACTTCGTGAAACCACTCGGCGGGGGGGGGGGACCGCCCCTCTGCCCTCGCACAGGACCCCGGACTTCATCTCACGGCGGAGGCGCCTGTTTGATATTCACCACCATAAAAGGGAGAAGGTACTCTGCGCTGTGCAGGAGCCGGCGGTTTGATTCCAGAGTGCCTCGGCTGCGTCTTTATGCAAAGCGGCCTGATGAGGCAGCCACTTATCCCCCCGTGCGGCTGCCGCTGTTATACATCACGCTTCCATGTTATCAGCCGACGCATGCATTATTAATCCGGGCGAGTTACGGCGCCGTATCCTCATGCACGCCCGTCGGCGGGGAGGGAGATTAACTCATCGTCGAGGGGAGGAGGAAGTTCACATGGTGGTGTTGTTGGCGCCGGCGTGTTCAAACTTTTGTTTGTGACCCCCCCATCCCTCGTTCACACACAGCCAGGGGATGTTGTGATCCCCTGGTCTGAGTTACCTGGAGCAAATGTGTCTCCCATCAGCATCCAGTGAGGAAAAACAAGTGTCATTCCATCATTCAAAAAAAAAAAGCTCTGGTTTAGGGCTCCACGTTAGCGCTTGTGAGGGGCAAATGTGTTGTGTGGAGGAAGAGGAGGAGGCATCCGACAGCAGGGAAAAGCTCAACCCCCTCCGCCACCCCAAAGGGGGAGGTTTGTGTCAGCCGCATGCTCTGGCTGGTCCTCACCGAGCCCGGCCTTTTGTTATGCTGATTCACTCAGCCTTTTGTCCGAGACCCTTGGGGAGTGTGCGTGTGTGTGAAGGGAGAGGACAAGGAGAGACACGGTTTACAACATCTTGAAGCTTGAAGTGTAAAGGAGACATATCAATAATCATTGACCGACCAGAGCTCATGATACCAAACCAGCCATCGGGGAAAATGTTCAAATGTGGGTGAGACTGGGGGAGAAAGTTGGGGATCCAACTTGTAAATTGATGAACTCTTTTTAAAGTTATCGTTCAATATTGAGCCTCTATAAGAAATGTTGTCATGAGCTGCAGCTGTATGATGCAGATTGTCTTCACACGTCCCATTTAATGCATTCTGCCTCAATATTTATTTTATTATCGATCGTTCCTCAAAGAAACACAAAAGGAAAATATTATTGGTGGTACAAAGACAAAGAAATAAAGCACAGAAGGACGGATGCTGGGACGGATGAGAGGAGAGAGAGAGAGAGAGAGAGAGAGAGAGAGAGAGAGAGAGAGAGAGAGAGAGAGAGAGAGAGGATGACTGTGTCCCTCACCCCAGCGTCCCGCCCCCAACGTTGACGTCACAAGCCTGGAGACACAAAACAAGCCTCTCTCAGCTGAGCTCCCCACTCAGTTTCCACTCCCTCACACTCAGACGCACGCACACACACACACGCGCATGCGCAGACTCTCTCGTTTCACACCTGCCCTCCGGCGCCCCGCGACACCTGCTCAGAGCTCATCGGGCACGCGTCACTGAAGGACTAGGATCACGCACACTTTGTCTCACGCAAAGGCGCAAAATTCTGCGTGAGGCTGACGACCAGGGAGCGAGAGAAAGGGACGGAGGCGACCCCCCCCCCCACGCCCCGCCTCCCCCCTCTCTTCCTCCTCCAAAAAAAAAAAGGAAGCAGCAGATGTGACTGAAGAGGAGAGGCGGAGAGAAAGAAACTCAATCTGCCCGCACTTATCCTTACCCCCCTCAATCTGGGGAGAACAATACCGAGCCTCCAGCCGGAGCGGGTCAGCCTTTGCCCCCCCCCCCCCCCTCTCCCTCCCCAGTCTCCCTCCTCCCTCCCCGGCCGGCGGACCGGCGCGCTGACACGCCGCTGTGAGCGCGGAGGACCGGAGCGCCGTTGCTTTTTTTTTTTCTTTGATTCAGTACCTGGACAGCTCCCGAGCGACGGACCGTTTTTATTTCAGGAGATGCAGCCGCCGTGCTCTCTCCCGCCGGGCCCCTGCGGCCCCCCGTCGACCCCGGGCTCGCAGAGCAGCTTCTTTCAGCTGGAGGAGAAGCAGCTCTTTGAGAAGTTTTGGAGAGGGACTTTCAAGGCGGTGGCCACGCCGAGACCGGAGAGCGCCATCGCGGCGAGCATCACCGCCTGCCGCCGGCTGACCAGGTGAGTTCTCCCCTCTGATCCGAGTGAAAAGGACCAACCGCTGTTTCGAAGATTGTTTTCACTCTCTGTTGCAACACATGCTGTTCTATAGGTGTCATCGGCAAGTGGTTGCAGAGTTTTTGTCAGGAAGAAGGACACCCGGTGTCTGTATATTAGACTCTAAAAAGCCTTAACTCAAAGTCAGTCTTATAAATGTCAAAGTGACAATGTGGCATACAAGCATCGTTTTAAGAGCATTTCTGGGACCACGTTTAAACACATTAGACGTCACATTGTAACAGTCTGAACCTGTACGTCCGTGCTATCCGACCCAAATCTGACTTAAAATATGTCTCCGGTGTTGATTAATCCCCAAAGAGCGTCTCTTCGTCTTTGCCAATACACTGGGACACGTTTGACCCCGCTGCCAAACACAGCTGGCATCAAGCGGGCGACACTTTCCCCTGTAGAGGTCACATGGCGGCATCTCCCCGCCGCTAATGTCAAACTTGTCACTTGGAGGGTGAGGGGGTCAGGCGGGAGGGGAGGGCGGGGGGGGGAAGGATGAATATCTCCTTCTCCTCCTCGTCCCTTCCCTTCGCCTCCGACAACTTCAGCGGTCTGTTTGTCAAACGCTGCACGGCTCCGCCTGCAAGGAAACCAACAGCAAACACCACGGATGTTCAAACAGGTCGAACACTTGCACGACCACACACACACACACACACACACACACACACACACAGACACACACTCCTGCATATCATATGAGCCGGCTTGCTCGGGTGACCTTTGAATGGTTTTGACACCCGCTATCAACTTTCTCTTATGTGAAATTAGCTATGTTGATGAGAATTAGAACGGCCCATTTCCTCCGACATCGGCGACGGCAGCGCGACACACTGAACCAGATAATGTGCCTCTAATGGGCTCCGATACGGCAGCGGCGTCACGCGGCCTGATTATAAGAGATGCGATAGCTGGTGGGATACGATTACACTTTAAGAATATCACCAAATACACCTCTTTTTTTTTTTTTTGTTCAGCCATCCAACCAACGCAGCCCTCGTGTCTTTTGCTTCTCTTTTCCGTGTGCTCAAATCTATTTGGAGGAACACGGGCGGAAACAAAAAGGGCAAATTAAACCAGAAAAAGGAAAACCGATTTTCCAATAGCCGGAGACTCTGGAGTCGAGCCCAGCTGTCTCTTCGTCTTAAGCGTATGTAGTAAGGAAGATTTACTCAAGTGCCCCCCCCACCCCCCCGCCTCCCCCACCAACCCTGCCCCCCCCCCCCCATCCCTGCCTGCCATGACGATGGGGTCAACGGCGGTAGCGTCTCGGCTCCCTCTCACAGACTTTTGGACGATACTGATTGTAAATAAGTAGAGTAGAGCACAAGAAACAAATGAACAAAGACACAGAGAATGGGCAACGCAGGAGGCAGCCCCCCCCCCCTCCCCCTCCGCCGCCAACACATACTCCCCCCTTCCCCTTCTCCCTGTAGCGCTGTTGATTTTGCATGAGCGGAGAGTAACAGGGGAGTCATGGCCTCGGGCTCGCTGCTCTGCCTTCTTCCCTCCACGAGGAGACACCGTTATTCATCCCCGCCAACTGAGGGGGGAGAGGGGGGGGGTGAACAAATGCAGTGGAAGTGAGGGGGCATCATGTAGAGCGAGCAGGGAGGATGAGGAGAGGGGGGGGGGAGGGCGGCGGGAGAGGTTCCATCCCCCCCTCTTCCTTTCTGCACCCCTCCTTCTCTCTCTCTCTCTCTCTCTCTCTCTCTCTCTCTCTCTCTCTCTCTCTCTCTCTCTCTCTCTCTCTCTTTTGAAACAAAACATACACAAAATGCTGCAACAGCCCGTCAGCCACGGAGGAGTAATTAGAGTTTGTTGTTCTTCCCCCCCCACCCCCCTCCCCCTCCCATTCTCCCCCCTGGCCTCCCTGCCTCCTCCTCTTCGGGCCAGCCGCACGGCGGAGGGGAGGAGTTCACTCTCTCCGTGCGGCTTTGCTCCAAACCATCATGACCCTGCAAGCTGTTTTGTTCATGGGGGGGCTCCTCATTAAATATGCAGCCCGGGTTGTGTGTGTGTGTGTGTGTGTGTGTGTGTGTGTGTGTGTGTGTGTGTGTGTGTGTGTGTGTGTGTGTGTGTGTGTGTGTGTTGGTTTGTGTGCGTTCATGTGCATCTGTGCTGGAGATGTGTTTCAGCAATAGCCTGGGTTTGAGATAGTGTTGTGATCTTGTGTGTGTGTGTGTGCATGTCCGTGCGTGTGTGTGTGGCTGCTGTGTTAGGGGGGTCTTGTCCAACTCTCTGGCAGATGGCTGGCTTGAGAGAATGCAATGTAAGGGAGGTGGGGTTAGTGTGTTTGTGTGTGTGTGTGTGTGTGTGTGTGGTCGGGGGTTTCAGGCCTCTTACCTCAGCAGATGCTGGTTTAACGAGAAGGAGAGGGGCCTGGGGGGGGCGAGGGGGGGAGGGGGGTTGTACACCGACAGCCACGCTGGGAATATACAGCAGCGGTGGACAAAATAACAGGAACACCTTACAACAGAAATCTGATGTTCCACTACAGCCTGGAAAGGGAATATAACGTTAAGCCTTCTTTAAGATGATCCCAATCAAAAGAGTACGTAATGTTCAACCGACTTAATAACGATCGCTAATGATGATGATTATGATAATGTGTGCGGCCTTCACAGATATAAAGCAGTTTAACAGTAAACGTGTTGAATTAATTATATTATGAGAAGACTTTCCCTGATTAGACACAATGGAGAGCAGAGAAAAACATAATTATCCACACAAAGACAGTCGCATAGAAAATGGACGAGGTGTAAAAGTCCGAAGCGCTGAGGCAGCGGGGTGCAAAGGTGAGGGTCGCGGGCTGAAAGAGGGCCGGTCACCCCCCGGCCGTGGAGCTAGTGGGCGGAACAAACAGGAGACTCTGGCCTGAGGATCCCAGTGGCTCATACGGGATTTACATATCAACAATAACTGGGGGGCCTGAACGTGCCGCAGAAAACCTCGAAATCCACGAAGCCAAATCTTAGACCCACGGGGGGCCAATGTTAACGTGCGAAAATGGGAGTGATGAGATGTGATTTCCTTTTTTTTTTTTTTTAAAGCCATTTTTGGATGAGCTGGAGGCGAGAAAATGGCCTGCTTATAAATCACGCACAACTGTGTTAAAATCCTCAGCAGTTCGAAAATGATAAAAAAAAAAACTTTATGTGGAATAAACAAGCGCGTGCTTTGACTTGGATGAGAAAGGTCTCGGGGAAAGACGCCGGTTAATAATGGAGATAATAATCGGCCCAGTTATGTGGAAAACATCCAAAAAAGATAAGAGAGACGGACGATTGGCGGGACCGATTGGTGTAGATTTGCCATTCGCATCGTGGGGAGGAAGGTTTGTAGCGATCGTCAGAGACTGCTCACATTTAGGGGCGATGTGTGGGAGGAGCTAATGGGGATGCTGTGTGGGAGGAGCTAATGGGGATGATGTGTGGGAGGAGCTAATGTTCTGAAATACAAGGCCGGCTGGATTTGCGGCTTTCAACAGGAAATCAGGTTCGAATAATAATGAAGTTCATGTTTGAGATTAAACATCATTAAACTGAGGGTACAGAAAGCATCATTAAGTTTGACTTATTATTTACTATTTAAAGAGTTTTTCGGATGTTATCTCTTTAAATACTGCCATTTGATGTAAAACACTGCAGACCGGTGCATTATGTAACATGGTGTTATCTCTCAAACTTCGGCCATCACATCAGATAACATCCGAGGAAAATGGCAGCAAAGTCCAACAGACACGATGGGAACGTCAGAAACGTTGAAAACACGGGAGCCGCTTCGTTAAGTGTACCTGAAATGACAGTGTCGTAGATTAGGGGGAGCTATTTTTGGCACCCCGGGTTTTGCAAGTAAAAGTTAATGTTCTGTGACTTACAGCTGCGATCTGCTCGAGGTGATTCTGATTGAAAAGACAAGACCAAAAAGATGAGAAATGAACAACGTTTTTCCCAAGGTGCTTTTCTTTAACGCACAATCACATTACACCCAGAGGATGAGAAAATGAATCCACCTCCTGATTCAGGGGCTGTTATTTGATTAAGATTGGTAATAATTGGAAGGAGCAGTCGAAAAGGCCTCGAGGAGCAGCCCGCTTCCTCCCTCTCCTCACATCAGTGTCTCTCTCGGCCGCTGAGGCTCGCTGACGAAAGCGACTTATTGCCCCAGTGGGATCAAAGCAGAGTCGGGGGCTTTGCGTGCAGCGGGAACGTAGCCGCTTGCAAGATGCTAATCGGCGGCGTTGATCTGTATTTGGCGTTGATTGCGCAGCTAATCCGTTCAAACGGGATCATCATCGTCACGATAAACACCTGGCACCTTGTAGTTGTTTACATTTTGGTCGGCATGCTGAGAACGCCGCCAACTCCAAGATCACACAAATACTCACGAAAAGTAAGCGGAAAGCATTTTTGATCGAAGGTTCATTTATTTTTATTTTATTGTTAGTGGATAACTCAGCCCTTTAAAGTTACGCTGGTGCCGTCAGAAATTACTTTTAGCTTGATTCGCGCGTTGATTCTGTGAGACGAGCGCTAGAAAAAAAAGCCAGAGAGCCTTTGATATTTTAATCCTGCCAATCGCTTTCTTTTTTTTGAACTCATGCACACTTTGTGTAAAGGTGTGAGAGTGTGTGCTTGCTTGGGTTTTGTATCAAAGTACAGAGCAGCTCTGACTGGCTCGCACACACACACACACACACACCACACACACACACACACACACACACACACACACACACACACACACACACACACACACACATAGATACGTGCGTTGTTATTACTGCATCTAGTGCCTGAACGCATCACGACCCCTTTAAGACATTAACATGCTCCCAATACAGGAACGTGCCTTAATAGAACTAAAAAATGAATAACGATGAACAAAGTAGTATAAAAACGACTTTCTAATGCCTAAAACAAAGTGTTGTTTGTGCGATTGTCACCTTGTTATGTAAGGATGCGTATCCGGAAGTCAAATGGTCTTGGGTTTGTGTGTTGTGCGGGTGAGATACAAGGCTCGAGAGGTTTTAACTCATTCATCACGTATTTTAGGTTCATTAACGTCGACACATACACACACACACACACACACACACACACACACACACCTGGCATTTGGAGTCGGCTGTAATACTGAAAAAACAAAAAAAACTTAGCTAAAGATAAAGAGAAAAACCTCCAACTTTAGAAGCAGTAATTCATCACGGAGACATCCGACCTTTAATTTGTTTTTGCGTTTGAAACAAAAGCGACGGACTAAAAGGGTAAATCCAAACACTCTGTCACACGACGGGACACCTGATATTGAGTCTGCAAAGCTTCGACGCCTTTAACCACCATGATTCCTCCGGAGCCGAGCAGCAGCAGCAGCAGCAGCAGCGTCTTCGGAGATGAAAGCGGGCGAGAGTTAAATCTTCCCCTGAAACAGCAGCTCAAAGCTGCCATGAAATTCCCCCTCAGGCATCAAAGCTCTCGGCGCGCGTCCACCTCAGCGAGGACAATCCCTCACGCTGCCTTTGTCCCGCGGCCGCTTTCTCCTGTATCATTTTCTAGTCTGGGCAGGGGCGGGGAGGGGGGGGGCTGTTAGTAGCCTGATTATGATGTTTCATTTAAATCAACTGTTCACACGGAACCAAAGTAGAGCAGTTGTTTTCCCGGTTCTATTACTCTTTAAAAGTGACCCTGCTGCACAAGGTGTTTTAAATGTGACACAATGCGACCTGTTCACGACATAATATCACGCGTCTACATGGATTATCGGCAGGCCTTCAGCTCAGGTGTTACAGGTAAAACATTCAAATGTGTGTCTGTCTGTCATTTTACTCCGCGTGAGTCTCTGAGAGCTCACCGTGCGGTTCGTGTGCAACGCGGCGAATGACGAGGGTTTAAGCTTAGACGTTTAAATACTTCACTGAACAACAACAACGCGCAACGAGAAAGGTCAACGGTTGCAGATTGTGCGAAATGAGTGACGTCCGCTTTGTGGCTTTGTTGAAGTTGTGTGCAGAGACGCAGACGCTCATCTACGAAGCCAAAGAGGTCGAGCTCCAAAGAGACACTTTCTGCTCCAACGGCAGAGAGTTTAAGTGTCTTTACGCCTGAATCACTTTAATTCCACATTCGTAATGAGGAGCAGAATTTCAGTGAAACTGAAATTGTTCGTGTGTACAAATGTAGAATAAACTACAGGATCGCGGTTTTTTTTTCTGCACCTGGGTGCCGTTACGTTACGTTAAAACCGAGTGCACTGACATTCAGAAGGACTCGTGACATTTAAGTCCATTAACATGGCGCATTGTGTATGCTTGTTCGCGTTACAGGTGCGTGTGTGTGTATGTGTGTGTGTGTGTCAGTTTGCCAAGTGCCAGATTAAATGTGAGAGATCACGACACAAAGGCGTAGGATGGTTAATGAGGTGTAGAACATCTCAGACGTAAAAAACAGGGACGCAAAAGAGTGATGGAGAGAACGAGGGGGAAAGGGAAAGGACAATATTCATCATCTTCCATTGAGACGTTCAAATCGATGTAACTGAAGCTCTGCGAGGCTGAAAAAGAAGGACGGTCCATTTCAGGACACTGGGCTTATTACAACGTTATTACATTTCACTCAATATCATATTCCGGTCCATGAATACGATGAATCCATGAAGTCCTGTCTTGAGCTTTGGCCAAACGGAACAGAATTAGCTGCAGGCGCATGTCCAGCATCGAATGAACTCACTAAGGACGACCCGAGAGACGGGGAAACGTCCCTCTCGTCCTCTTCGCTCTGTCCGTGGAACGAGCGGCAGTGGATCGTGCAGGACGGTCACATGTGACCGCAGCGCTTCACTACCAGCGATTGGTGCTCGTTAGGGTCTATTAGAGCTGCACAAGAGGCCCCACAGGCCGAAGGACGCCACCCTCTTCATGTCGAATGTTCTTGTGACGCCCAGTCGGCCATTTATACGAAGTCTCTTCACAAACTATTTTGCTAAAATCATTTTTGCCATAATTGAAGTTGATCCAACACAAGTCCTTCTTTTTTTTGAGTGTGTTGGAGCCGAAGCATAAATGACGCAACAGGTGTTGAATGAACAGAGGCCGAAAAAGTCATAATCGTAATAATATCAGCTGTGTTTTTAGGGGGGATGGGGGGGGTTGTTTGACTGAAACGTGCCACGAGGACGAGGCGTCACTCACGATGACAGCAGGCCGAAGCCCCTCCCCCCAACGGCTTCATAAAATATGCACGCACCCCGCAGACCCCGGCACATTGGGAGGAAAAATAAAACAAAAAATCCCATAAAATGAGGCGGAAGCTGTTTGTTTACGATGGATCAACACACGCACACGCACACGCACACAGACACACACACACGGAGGACATGAGCCTCGTTTGGGACCGGAGCCCTGAAGCAGTCTCAGTATTCATTATTAAAATGCAAACCTCAAAGTGAACTCTTCATCGCTTGAATTAAATAATTTCAAGGCCGACTGGCTCTCACGTCTGGGCCTCTTCGTCTTCCTCCTCCTCCTCCTCCTTCTCCTCCATTCTTTCATTTCTCGCTCCTCGCCCGTCCGAGTCTCAGGAAGACGTCCCGCCGCTCACGGGCTTTGATGGCGAGGAGACGGGCGCGCAGGAATCTAATTGGCCGCCGCTGCTTCCCTCCTCGCTGAACATCGGCCCCTTTCGATCGATGAAAGGTTGCAAAATGTCTGCGTTAAGAATTTATGCCCCTGAACCTCTTATTCCCGTTAAGTAGTCCTGACACTCGTTATGTTCTTATTCCTGTTTTCAATAATGATTTATCCAATTGGCCTTGTACTGAATGTGCGCATACAAATGGAATGATTCATGCTTTTATAAGGTGATAATATAACTTTTACTGCTTTTTAGCGGTAAAACAGCGGCACTGGGGATGTGGATCGATTGCAGTGTCTCCCCAATAACAACCGGTCATCAACGCAGCTTCAGCTGCTTCAGGCACTGATTGAATTCTGCACTATTAAAGATGTGTGAATCATCCCGGCTCAGTCCGATTAGTTATTGGCCTTTTTTTTTGGTTTTGTTCTTCTAACAAAGCCGAGCTTGATTAGTTTTACAATTGCAAGGCCTTGAGGTTAGAAACAGGGAGAAGAAATGAATCACAACCTCAAAAGAAGGAGGGGTCATTTTGTGTGAGAAGCAATAAACCCACGCAGCTGAAGTTGCAATGAGTTATTTATTTTGACCTTGAAAGGTGGATTTGCACCGTTAACACTCAGTGATCCGTCTCCAGTGCTGACCTAAAGCATAGCAAAAGAAAACTATTGTGCGTCTTTTAAATGTATTAAATTTTTTTTTTTAAAAACACATCCGATCCCCGAGTTGGGCTCAGCGAAGGTCAACGTCAAGGTCAACGGCCGGCAGCCCCGCGGGTCGAGGGCCCGGCGTCCTCCCAGCGGTGTGAGCTTCATGTTGCCATGTTGCCGCTTTTTGTCACAATGAGAAAGACAGAATTTCCCCCGAGCCGTCGCTGCCTTTCAACCGCTGCGGGAATGTCGCGCAACACAACGCCTCGCCGACGTGGATGATTGGACGATTCCTCAAATTATACCGACCTCAGCAAAGCGAACGTCGACCGCGTCGCGTCATAGCCGCAGGCAACAGAAAACCATCTCACAAAGTTCTCTGTTCCCCAGACATCAGCACCCAAAAAAAATCATTTGTTGTCTGGAAATGGCTCATTTCTTTCCTTAATTACGTCAAAAGCAACGGCCCTCGGAACCGCTCAGTCATCATATAAACATTCCCCCTACGGAAGATGCTGCTTAGATGCTTCGTTCATGACGTTGACGGCAAAATTGCCTTGTCGCTTGTTTTTTTTCTCAAAATGTTTTGAACAAAGGACGCAAGAAAAGATCCAGTCCGAAATTGAACATTTACTTAATAAAAGATGGAATCATTTCCAAAACACAAACTCCCATTTAATGGCATGTTCTACTAAAAAAGACAGCGAACAGCGAAATAAATGACCTCGATACGTTCACATAAGTGAGTGAGGTCATTCAACATTTTTGAGACAAAAAGAAAAAAGTTCCAATTTCAGTGAAACATGTTTTCTTATTTGTCTTGTAAATCGATGAATAATCATGAATTCCATTATGTTGAATTAACTTTAGGTTTACTAACTTTAAGGTCCTCCCTATTCATCATCATGGATCTGCTTTGATCCGGCTGAAATCCTCCAGTTTGAAGAAAAGAAGGCAGAATAATTTTCCGTTACAGATTGAGATTGAATAGAATAAAGCTTCAGCTCCTTGAACGGCGCGGTGGACATTTGTCTTTGACCGGACAGTGAAACTGAGACGTCTACCGGCCTCAGAAGGATGTCTCATGAAGATGGGCACTTTAATTTGTCCGCTAATTAAATGTACCTTGGACGGATCGTGGGGATCTGGGGATATCCTACCTAACTATGAGAAACGTTGATTAATGTCCCCGGCATGTCAGCTCATTTCAGTGGCTTCATATCACCTTTGATGAAAGATAAGAGTTGCTTTTTCCTCCCGCGCCTTGATTCATTTGGTGAAACACGAAAGCCTCTCCGGTGGCCACATAATAAAACGGGGTATTTCGGGCCCTCGCAGGAGGGGCACGTTCTCTCAAACCGTCTCTGTGACGGAAGGCAGTTCAGCTTCAGTCGATTGCAAAACACCGGATCGGACTCAACGCGCGGCCTCCAATTAACGCTTTTGCTTTTGATCCGACCGGGGCGACGCACCAGCGCCTTCGGTCCTCCTCTGAGCGGGAACCCGACCGCGTGGCAGGCGGCTGGACCACTAATGGACGTGCCTGAAGTTTGGCTTCTTAATTTGATTGCCTCTGTCGCTGCATTTTAAACAAAGTTAAAATCCAAGGAATTGCAATTACCGAGACGCGTCGCGGACAGGAGTCGCAGAACATCCGGCTAAATTCAATCGACCGCCACGTGACGCTGCGTCGACTGTGTTTGGATTTCATTTCAGAACTTAGGATGCAGACAGAGATCATCGAGCTGCCGGCTACAGTTTGGCTGCAGGACGCCCTTCATCCGCTTTGAAGTATTCAGCCGGGCAGGTTGGGCCCATCGACACATAGGTGCTGACTGGCGGCATAATGACATAACAAGACATCAACCTCAAAGCCAAGGAGCAGAATGCGCTACTGGAGTTATTCTGCATATTTTTACTCACGATTCAACCGGATGGAAAAAAGCTCTTCTTTTTTTTTAACCACAGGTTTTGCACATGAAAGAAAAACACAGTTTGTGTGTTGGTAGGGAAACGTTCATGCTCGACTCATCCTGCATTACAAGTAGCCGGCGGCAGACGTGTGTTCAGGTGGATTCTACGGCGCGGCTCAGTGGAAGAGTCTCTATTCTCTCCTCCTCCTCCTCAGGAAAACCTCTCAGCGCCTCGAGTGACTGACACATTGACTCCCAAAGTCCCCTCCCCCGTTCCTCTCTCCCACCGCCGCCGGATTAGGAGCCAGTGTGGTTATTGGAAAGCAGGAATAATCCCCCAGACGCCGTATCTTCCCTCCAGTCCTCCAGTCCTCCAGCCCGACGGACGGACGGACGGCTGACTGACGGCTGCCAAGGTTACCGTCGCATCGGAGGACTCCAGTCTAAAAAGGCAGTTGGCAGCTCGTCCGTCTCACCCCTCGGTCTGACCGCCGGGGGCCATCGGCTCTAATCCGTCTAATCCGGGGCCCGAAGCCACGTGAGGTGGTTTTGCAATCATCTAGGTTCTTCTTAAAATCTGTTCATCTCTACTCCACTTGAATCATTTAAATTCATTGTGCGCGCTGCTTCTCCGCCGCCGTCCCACACGGGGCGCGGAGGAGATTCTGCAGGGATCAAAGAAACCGGATGAAACAACCAATAACGCCAGAGGCCTTCGATACCCCGGCCTTTAATAATCCCACACCGGTGGCGGGTTCCCGCAGCCGACCTCAAGGGAAAGATGATCTCGATTAAACGTTTGAAAAGTCAACGGCGGCCCAAAGGGAAAGCGAGCGCCTTGACTCCGTTGACATTTAACGGAAACCACAATCTTTTCAAGTGCCGTTGTCGCCTTAAAACAACCGTGCGGATCGGCCACCTCCCTTCTGCTCCCGCAGAATATAACATTTGAAAAAAACGGGTCGCCAAGGAACAAAAACGTGCACAGACCAGTTCATCGGGCCAGACAGATGTGGAGAAGCGTCATCAACTGCGCCCTCATATGAGTCACTTTCACCCCTCTTCTCCCCCTTCTCTCCCCCTCCAGACCCCTCGGTGTTAATCGCTCTCTGAAAATTGAAGTGACAAAAGGACGATTGGAGTTTGCATCCGTCGTGTCCGCTGCCAGCGAAGTGACAGAAAGAAGCCGGCTGAAGGCGTTCCAAGTGGCTGACAGGCCGCGCGCCAGACGCCACGAACACGCCCGCAGGGGGGTTGTTCTTCAGCATATCTTATTTCCCAGCATATCCTGCGTAGCGGGCGAAAGGATATGAAATATGCAATCTTATGATATTATGCTTGTTTACCTACGTGTTATGAAGGTGACGCTTCTCAGGGAGCTCTGAAAATAGATCCGATACGCTCAGTAATCCCAAACAGTCCCGTTGCCTCGAAGCGTTTGAAATAGAATAAATGTTCTACTTTGTGATTCTTCACATCAGAACCAGTTATTATTCCTTTTCTTTATATTATTATTTCTGACGCTAAATTACACTTTTGCGTCTTGCTCAAGTCTTGCTCAGAAGTGTGAAAAACTTTGATATTTTAGGGGTTGCGCATTTGGGTATGAAAGAATAGCTCTCTAGCGCCCCCTTTGCATGTGTCATTTTGGCCTATTAGCTCAACGATTGACCTGAAATTTTGCACACAGGTGCTCTTGGACATGCCCCTCCACATTTCCCACCATTTTGAATTTTGTGAAAAACACATTTTTGCGGGTTCTAGTGCGCTGAACCTGTGTGAATCTCAACATATATATATGTTCGGAATGTTCAGATTCAGTTCCTGAAAATACCCTAATTTTTTCAGAATATTTGACCTATAGAGGGCGCTCCTCTTAATCGCTGATTATTATTATTATATTATATATATTATTATATATCTGTCCATTGGACAGCCCCCCCGACACGCAAGGGGAGGTCGAAGGCCTGTTCAACGCTGCTTGAGGCTTTAATAGTTATTATTACCTGTTAGCATGAGGGTAGCCATGTTTCCCAGAATGACCTGCAGCAGCTTAAAGAGAACGTGACGCTAACTCGCACGAGCTAACGGGTTTGTGAATGCTGTTTAATCGGTAACTTTCACCTAACCGGTTAGGAGCGGGCCGGCTTTATGCTAAGCTAAGCTAACCAGGTGCCGCTCATGGAGAGGAATCAATCTTCTATTCTAACTGTCGACACGATCAAGAGAGGATACGAAAAAATCCTCTCGTACTGCACTGATTTTATCTCATGTAGGACTTTTTATTTGGCCAGATGGATCAAATCTGAGTCTCTCTCTTTGTATTTTAGATTACGGGAAAACCATCGCATTTAACGCAGCAAATGCAACATATTGAATTAATGTGAATCTTGTTCAGGCCAATGTCTCAGTGAAATTGTTATTATTAATCGTAGTGAAAGATATTCAAAGACACATTTGTCTGTGTAAAACCTCCCACACTGGGTAATGTTTTTCCCATCATCATCAGTTGTAATAGACAGACAGCTGTGAACCCGAAAAACAACATTCATTTAGCTCCTATACAAACTACAGGCGACATCACCAGCCCACAGTACAGTTAATACCCATCATTATATCCACATTAATACAGTATGTGCGGCTTCACTGCGCCGCACGGGGAATCCTTTAACTTTGAGGGGGATTATCCTTTAATAAGGTTTAAGATGAGTATAAAAAGACTCTTTAATCAAACCGTTTTAAGCCATGTGATGCTTTTCAATGAGATGCCATTTAAGTTTAATATTTGTCACGTCGTCTTCCCCCCTGGAGGAAGGAGCTGCCAAAAATGACATCCGACATCTTTTCCTGGTTTTATTTACAACAAACAGGCAGAAGGGAAGGAAATCTTTGCTGGAATTATGAGACAAAAGTTTAGCTGTAAAGTAAGTGATGTTAATTAAGTTGACAGCAGGCCAATACGTGATGTTTCTAATGTAAAAATATAATCTGGAGCCAAATAAGTAACACAATTCATCTTTTTTTGAAGAGAAATGCATTCTTCAAATCAGTTTCAAGCGTTGAATATAGCGACGAGGAGCCTCTGTGACTCTGCATGTGCTCGTATTGTTTCCCCTCGAGGAGCAGAGGTGACATCGCTAAATAAATCCCCTCGGGACCTCGGCGACGTTTCTCTTCCTACACATTAAAGCTAATGGAATAATTCACTTGCCCTTGAGCCCATCGGCGCGCATCCATACAGAACTTCGTATTGGATCGCCGGCAAATTGAATGAACCTCCTTTCCATAAAAAGGTAATGGACTCCCTCCTTCAGCCCGCCAGATAACACGCACGGCAGAGGGAGGCGAGATGAACCAATTTATTACCCGACTTTGAGGAAGGTGCCGGCAGAGGGGAAGGTCGCTCTCACATTGATCACCGATTCCCCTGTTAGGGAATTGATAATGATGTGTACCAACGTGCACCGTGGTCACCTGGACTCCGTCACCAGGAAGCCAGAAACACTGCGGGGAGGAGCAGCAGGTTCTGTGGTCCCACCTAAAAAATTACCTTGAATTTAATTGGTTTAAAAAAAAAAAAAAAAATCCTTTTTTACAAAAAGAAAAGCAAATATCCCACGTTTAAAATTTTCATCTGTTTTATGTTGTGCAAGAAGAAGGAAAATATTTAAAATATCTGCAGTAAATGTGCTTACTATGCAAACCCTGTCTCACCAACCTAAATCAATCAACCAATAATTTAACTCAGAGGTCAGATCAGTGGTAAACATTTCCATCAGGCATTTACCTGCAGCTCAAAGAGGAAAAAAATCACCTAAACTTCATTACAATTGCAGGATACTATTAATCGATTAATCAATTGACCCATACATTTTTACATTCCCCTTAATCTCCTCAGGTGATGCTAACAAATCATATCACTGCTTTGATATCAAGGTAAGATGAAGACAAACAGCCTCACACATGAGAAAAGCTGCAAACATACACAAAACGTTTTCTGACCTACCAATAGATAATTAGAATAATAGCAGATTAATTGTTTTTCCCAATAATTCATAGGACAAACAAATCCCATTTAAAAACCAACAAACAGTAACTTTCTGGTTATTTTATGAAGTCCAGGTCAATTATATTATGGCTCATGGTCTTTCTTGCAGATTTTGATGCTCATAGTGTGTGTGCAGCTTTAAAAAGACCCCCACACCACCTCTGATTACTGTATAATGTGGAGGCTGCTGCTCACAGTGTTCCGACCTCACAATCAGCTCCAGTCCTGCAGACAGCCGGCAGCAGCCCACGCTGATTGGCCTGCAGGGGGGAGGGGGGGGGGGGGGTGGAGGCGGGTGGAGGACGGGGTCTTCTCGGCGGGTGTCTTGATTGCTCTCAGAAGTCCCGTGTATTCTGCGTGACGATTGTTTCAGATGCCATGTTGCATCGGGGGATCGTAACGCACGCACTCACGCACAGCACACACAGTGTGTGGGCGCCATGGCGACGCTTGTTCTACACGGGCCTGTCATCGACCCCCCCTTGTTCCCTTATCGCTCTCCTCTGGTGAGACATTGTGGCAACAATCCTGTCTTTCAGCGAGAGTGTGACCTTCAGGTGCAGCTTCCGTGTTGATCTCGTCCACGGTGCTTTGGGGTTTCGGTGCTTTGGTCTTCTTCGATAAGGAAGAAACGTTGCGCTGACTTCTACTTCTCTCGCTCAGGCAAGGAGCTCAATGTTCGGTGCAATTTAATATTAATCAAATTTCGTGAATCCAATCATCAAACTTACCGTGGGCCATTTTCTGTCCGAGGGTTTGGTTCACCACAAATTTGTATGGGAGAGCGTGTAGCATGTAGCATTGTTATCAGGGAGTCCAGATGTCCCTGTGACATCACCTCAAGCCTTTAAGCCCCTGTGTGGGCTTATTTATCAACAGGAAAAAGGGCGGAGGGGATTCATCATCTTTACTTTATTCTGGTCTACCTTTCTTAGACCCACATTAATTATCTAACGAGGGAACAGATACTGCGAAGGTTCTCAGAAACGGCCCTTCTTGAATAATTAAAATGCCTGCTTTGCATCGGAGATGGGAAGCAGTAAGGTAACAGACGTTATCAGCGTAGATCTTGGTCTTGTCAGGACCTCCCTTAGTCCCTCCCCGGCACCGAGGTGTCGAGGGGCCCGTGCGGTTTCGCTCCGCCCGTCATGGCCGCCCGCAGACCTGATGTGTTTACTGACTCTAACCAGTGTGGAACACCAGCAGCTTGTTAAGGCAGCAGGGAGAGACGGAAATACCAAAGCGTACAGTTGGATCCCAATCTGTTTCCCCGCATCGAGGTGTGTACTTTCAGACAGGTGTGTGGAGAAACTGTTGATTTAATACCGTGAATTATTCCCATGAAGCAACGACGGGGGAAACATGACGGTGGATAATTGGAGGCGGAAATGGGAAAAGGCGTCTCGGAAGGTCTTCTCACGTCCAGAGCAATGGCTGACGTTCCGTCAGAGACGGTTCTTAATTATCTCCACGTGTCACGGAAACAGTTATTTACGCTGCAGGAAATGTAACTTGTATAATTGGCTGCTTAAGTTTCAGCTGGGTGACGGTTATATTTTTGTTTCTGTCCTCCCAATTAACTAAAAGATGTTGTGCAAGAAAAGTAAAAGAAAAAAAAAAATCTCCACTCAGACCTAAAAATATGCAACTGAAAGGTCCGGTCCTGAACCCATCTGCTGTTTTTGACTTCATCGGGAATAAACTTGAAACTCGCGTTGCTGCATGGACTTGAAGGACATTTTTTCTTCTTCTCTTTTTTTGTCAAACTTTGCTTTTCTTTTCTGCTTATTGCCCGCTGCACTCCTCACACATTAGCCACATTAGCATCTGCAGAAGCCTCTTCAGTAATCTCCTCCACACAGTAGGAAGTGCAGCGAGGAAGTGCGTCCTCACAAGCTGCTAATTAAACCCGTCCATGCCCGCTTCCCTCCCGCCGCCTCCTCACATAGAACCCTATGATCACTTCTCCAACTCGATTTGGAGGCAAGTAATTGATGCCAACGTGAGGTTGTTGATACGTGAAGAAGCAGGATCACCTCCAGTTTGGAACCTATCAATCTGGGCTGAGAGGAGCAGGTGACGAGTTATTCTTCTAAATGTTTCTGAAAACGACCCCTTTTATGATTATGACAGCGGCGACGGCGCAGTGTTGGGCCCCCCGGCTCAGCCGCCCTTGGTTGGGAATGCTGCTGTCTGCTGGACTGGAGACATTACCACGCACACGCCACCTGTCACCATGTTGTAGGGACACGCTACTCAAATTCCTCAACGTTCCATTCCACTCGGCCTCCGGCGGCTCCTTTGATGAACAGCGGCTCTCGGCAGCCTGATTGGATTCAATTTGAACTCTTCAGAGGGAGGGGGGTGGGCAAAAAGAAGGGCCGACGGGATGCAGCCGCTTCACACAAGGCAAGGCAAAGCTTTAGGCTCTGATTCAGGGGCTCAATCAAAGTCATTATTTTTCCATGAGGGTTCATCCAACAGTCGATGTGTTTGGAGGTCATAGAGCTGCTCGCGTGTAACCGTGCCCCCTCCCTCTTCCGATGACGCTTTCCCGCCCGTTTAGTTGCAAAGCGCGGTCACCGTCCGGCCTCGCTCGCTCTGACTGCCCGAGCGGCCCCCTCGTGATCCCTCGCCCAGCGTTTGTCGAGCTTTCGGGTAAACACTTCACGTGGGGGCCCAGGGAGGGGCGCGTCCCTCTGGGCCCATCAGCTCGTTTGCACCACGTGGAAGTGATTGCTGCCGAGCCGAGGCCGCGTTCATTTGATTGATGCGCGGTTTGCGGTGGGTTTGGTTGTAATTACTCCTTGTGCTCACCGTGATAAGGAAATTAATCAAGCCATTATGTTGCTTCCATTTAATCATCGGGACACAATAATTGAATAAACCAACCTCGCTTGTCGTAAAAGTCACCCGCGGCGCTCTCACCCGCTGGAAGGGTGAAGGCCTCGCCGCCGCTGATTGGCTGGCGACGAGGCGAGGATGTTGGGTTCATTTAATATTCATAATACTATGTAGTTATTCTGATTGAAATAATCAAGGCCAGTTGTTATCCACATGTAATCAAAAAGCCATATTATCATCAATGCACAGGATGCACAATCAAGTAATCCACGTGTTCAACCAGTGACATTTAGTTCATCGACTGAGGTGTAAGACGTATTCACATCACTTAAGTACCACAGTGGGAAATTAGACTATTATGGGCTACATCCTGGCATTTTTAAATCCTGCCTCATTTTGCTCATTCTGAGATGAAGGTTGTATTAACTTGAAATATAACAGGAGCGAGTTGATCCATATTCATTTCTACCTTCATCTAAAGATACTAAGAGAGACGCTCGGGTAAAAATGTGTGTTGTTTTATGTGTTAGATAAAGATAAGATAAACTTCCATACATTTGCACAAAAGTCCACTTGTTATTTTAACAAAGGGGACGTGAGGTTGTTTGAATGAATTGCAGCACCGTTGTGTGAACCACTCCACACACGTTTGAAGTGGATTCATGGAACTTTTCTCACATATTCGTGAAATATTGCATAATTTTACATCCTCTGGTCTTGAACATTTCACTGGTGGAACTGTTAACAACCACGGAAATGTGACAAAAGGGCTTTTTGTGTAATATATTACCATCAAATGCAAAGTAAAAGCATGAAATTGAACTAAAGTAGCGGCATTTTAAAACTCGCTCTTTGGAGCGATGTGTGGAGCTTTCAACACGGATTGTTGAAGAGATTGATTTATAGTGAATTATTTTACCTCGAAATTAGGATAAAAAAACCTAAACCCTGTTCCAGACGTCCCGTAATCACAGCCTCGAAGCTTAACATTGAAGTTGAATGTTACATTTGGAACAAACTGGTGAAGACAGAAAATTGGCGGGCTGAACCGCCATCAAATCTTTGATTTCTATCATCCCGCCTTCCCATCATGCATTGTAAGGAAGACGAGGCGGGCAATTCCGGGGCCGGTCTCAGCCGCCAAAAAAGGATTTGCATGCGTCCTTGCAATTCATCCCAGCAGGAGAAATGACAAAAAAAAAGATCTTTTATTCATCCACCTGCGTTTTGGATGTGAAAATCCCCCTACTACTCGCCTTCCCCCGCTGGGGAGGCAACTGGTGAGGTGATTTTAGAAGCTCCGGATCTCGCCGGCTCACTTTGGCGTGTGCCGTGTGTGTGTGTCTTCAGCCGAACGATTTGCTTCTAAATAGTCCCAACGTTCAATCGATAACGCGGCTCTCAAAGGCACCTGCCTCGCCTGGTCGAAAAGTTTGAACAGGTTTCGCCCACCCTGCGTGGATTTAAATTGCTCGCTCGGTGGTGATGAAGTTATTCTTGAGCTCGAATGAACACTCTTGTTTAAATCAAATGAAAGTGGCTTGATGACCGCCCTGCACCGTGGCATTAGATCACTTCTTTCCCTTTTAATTATCTCAACTATCATCACTCGTATATAACAACGATAATCGATTGTTCCCGAAAAAAAGGCAGGGGAACTCTTAAATCACTCGTGGGAATGGCGAGAGAAGAACAGATTAAAGGAGCCCAGATGTGGAGACTCTGCTCTCACCAACACCAATGTCTCCCGAGAAGATAAAGGTCATGCTAAGTCCTTCTTCGGCCTCCGTCATCCGAGCTCCTCCAGTGCTTATTTGCGCCATTTGCCGATTCGTCGCTTTGAGTAACGAGGCTGTTTGGCTTGTTGGATTGAGGGCCACTCCAGCGTCAAGAGACTTCGTGCGCAAAATGTCTTTCTAATGGTAAAACAATATCAGCTTGAACGTAACACATTCGATTTGTATTTTCGACAAATCTTAACTGAGAAAATCTCAAAAGAAGATAGCAAATTTCCTCCAGCTCCAGTCCTCTTCTTGGGACTTGTTCCGTGTTGTCCATCGATCGCCTGATGTTGTTTTCCTGTTGTTGCTTTTTGGGGTTTTCTGTATTGATCCTTCCACGTATAAACCCTAACTTGTTTTTCCACGGTTTGTTATTCACTAACTTAGTTAGTCTTCTCAGCAGGCGAGTGGGGATGGCATGGCAACCCAAACAGCACAAGGTCCACCATATATTTATATATATATATATATATATTTATATATATATATATATATATATATATATATATATATATATATTTAATCCTTAAACCCTCTGAAGGAGAATGTCGGTCCCTTGTTTGAGTCACGTTTTGAGGTTGCTCTGTCATTCAGTAGCCTCCCAGTGATTTTTGTTGGGGGCTATTTTTACCTGTGCTTTTGGGAACCTGGACAATATTTATTTGGGACAGGGTCAAAGTGTGTTCAACAAAGGAGCTCTGTGGCACAGAAAATACAGACGGTGCTTCTGAATCTAGCAGCACCTACAAACTATTTTCTTAGGAAGGTTTTTCCGAACCTCCTCGCCGCCCTTCTGAAGACGCGGCGTGTTTCCCGTGCACCATCTGTCCCCGCTCGTCGCCCCTCCACGTGACAGCCGTGTGCGACGGTGCCGAAGGAGCGAGACTCTCCGTCTGCCAAATAACAGCGCGGCCTCTCCTCCGGGGACAGAAGCACTCCGTTCAAAAACAGACCGACAAGGATCGTCCATGCTTGTGTGTGTCTGTGTGTGTGTGTGTGTGGGGGGGGGGGGTGTCGTTCGACAGCTACAAACAGCCCACCAGAGATAAATCCAGGTGCTCACAGCTCGGGAAAGTTTTTTCGGCGATAAGTCGCGTCGCCGAATGAAGGGGGGACGTGAATCCGCGAGGGGCGAAAATCGATTTCATTAAGAACTCGTCAGCCTCGGCTCAGAGCGACAGCCGGTTCCGGTTAAAAGGAGCTTTTTGGGCCGCGTTCCACTCCGAGCGGCATGTTCGGCACCTTAAATCTCCTCGGGGAGTCTTATGCAAATCCAAAGAAGAGGAGGAAGGAAGGAAGGCAGCCGGTAGCGAAGCCGCGATGATTATTGCTGCCGTGTGCGGATGGGAGGTGTGACTAGATTGCAGCATGGGATCAGGGTATCAAACAGGCTAAAAAAAAAGGCGCGGAGCGTTCTGGGCCTAACTGGCATCCCTTTCTGCTGCATTGATGTCCAGATGTTTGATCAGCGTTCCAGACTTCATCTCAGAGGATCAGCCGCTAAGTACTTGAATACGCGTCCCGGTTTCACCCCTTTTTCTACAAGCTGTGTGAATCACAATAATCCATAAAACAATATAGTCAAACATAGGTGGGTTAATTGGAGGTTAGTCTCCCTGCAGCCCCCCTTTATCGCACTAATCATCCTCCCGCTGCCTGTCTTCATCTCCCCGATCAGCCTCCAGACCCTCGGCCGCGTCGGAACGCCGGTCTGCCGTCTTGCTTATTATTAGTTCCCTTCCAGACGAGGAGCGCGAAGGTGAAGGTGAGCTGGATAGGAAGCGACGGCTCCTGCCTGCTCGCCGCTGGAGTGCGGGGGGCTAATCTCCGGCTCCGATTATCTCCTCATTACAATCAGACTGGAGCCACTCGAGGAAGAGGAGAGTTTGTGATTACGCTCGAATCTCCCATGACTAAGGGATGAGGATGATGAGCTGTTTGCTCGCATCCAAGCGTCACGTATACATTCAGCCAAATCTGACCACAAATCAAAGTTTTCTGTGGGAAGCGGGTGGATTGATGAACCAACCCGCCGGTGCAGGAGGCCAAAGATTATTTTAATCTTTTTATTTCTGCCCAATAAATAAGAAAACTCTTAAATTAAATAATTTAATTTTTTTCTAAATCACCACAATAGATCAAAATAACAGATTAAATCTACGCAGTTCAGATTCAAGGAGAACTTCCACTTCTCCAATAACTCCCCCCCTCTCTTCCCCCTCCCTCCCTTGTCTGCATCTGCTCAGCACAAGATAGAAAACACCATTTCCCCAAATGTCAGCGCAACTGAAGCATGTAAATAACTACATTTCAATTGACACCTCGATTTGAATGGTAAATGGCTGACCTCCAATTCTCCCGGAGGAAGGCTGAGAAATGGAGGGGAATAAAACCGATATCCAGCAGACCGGAGGCAACGGAGCGAACCGAGCACGCCGATTCCTCCTCGCCGTTGTGTTATGGAGGCGTCGACCGTGTGGACAACCAGAAAAAATGTACCTTATTTTAAGAAAATGTCTCACTAGAAAAGCTAAACTCTTGTTTTTTTTTTTCAATGTTTCTGTCACAGCTCGGAGACGTCAGCCTGCCAGCCGCTCAAGGCCGACGAGGGGAAAGCGGCGGGCGGCGTCCCGCCCGGCGGCCGCGACGCCGCCGACCGGAACGGCTGCATCGAAGGAAAAGGACGCAAGCGCCGTCACAGTCATCGGCGAGCCCGCAGGTGAGAGCCCCTCCTCTTCCTCGTCGACCCGCCTCAAAGCTGACGGGTTGTCGACGGCGTTTGAAACATTCGATATTGTGTTGGGCCGAGGGAACGGTGCAAACGGTCTTGTCGGGTTCGGCCCGGCGGAGGAAATACAAACACGTTGTGAGGGATTCCACACGCCGTCATTAGGATCCCCTCGCTTCACCAGCACTTTAAATCAAAAGCCTCCTTTGCCCACAGAGAACAGTTGCCGGGCTTTTTTTTTTTGTTTTTCAGGAGGACGAGGCAGAAATCGATTTTTGTGTCGTAAAACTCCCAATTCATCGTAAAAGGCTTCGTTTTGCAGTCGCACAGCGGGCGCTATGTCTAACACGACCGAATGAGGTATCGAGAGAGGAGCACAGACTCTCCCGGAGAGAATCCGCTTCTCTTGCAGCGAGATCCCTCCTGGTAGAATGCGCTTACTGTAAGTCGCTTTGGATAAAAGCGTCAGCTAAACGAGCAAAACAGGCTGTGAGAAAAATGTCTGTCTTTCATCCTCGTGGTCGTTCACTCAAAATATTTATAAAAATCTTGACTTTTTCATTGAAGTGAAAGAAAAAAAGGTTTACATTAAATGTTACATTAAAGATTTTTCTTCAAAGTGGCAATATGGCCTTGGAAAATGTGACCATTAGAATATAACTGAGGTATAATTCCAGTTATTTTTTCGTTTTTAAGATGAAATGTTAGGGATTAAGAACCCTCAAGTGTTCAGTCTTCCTGTTTTACTGGGGCATAAATATGAGGTGACAGCGGCCAAATTCCCTTAGTCATTCGTCGGGGGAGAGAAAGACCCGAGAGCACAGTGACGATGTGCGACCGAAAGTTGTTGAGCTGCACAAATCAGAAAATCGACACAACAGTTTAAAAAAAACAAAAAAAAACAGGACAAAAACAAAAGAGGTTTAAAGCGACAAGAAAGTCTCCAAAACCACCATCAGACATCAAAACAGGCTGTTTGGGAAGGTTCCCTGGAAAAAGCCTCTGCTGTCAATCACTTCTATGGTCACAAAGGACCAAAATGGAGCTTTTTTTGGGAACAATCATCAAAGGTGTGTTTGGGGCAGAAAGACAGATGGTCACACAGAGGAGCACTTCATACCCGCCTGTGAAGGATGGTGGCGGATCTTGGAGGTTCTGGGGCTGTTTCCACATGATACCATGGACTTCATTACGTACCAGCAGAGATTACATGAAAACCTGCCAGGGAGCTAAAAAACGAAGCAGAGATTCTGCGTGGAGGAAAGAATGTCTCAGTGCCGAATGCTCACCAACCTCATCGCGCATGACGAGACGACAGCTTTTATCTGGAGACGGGGTTTTTTTGCATCTCGTTTTCACCAAAGTTTGCTTTACTGATGAAACAGGGAGGGGAAAGCAAGAGCCTGTTGGAATCCGTTATAAAATATTCAACAGCCACTTATTCACGATAAAATACTGAGAAACGGCAGTGATGATTCGTATTTACATTGAAAAGTTGCTCTTATCATGATTTATCGATGTGGTCAAATTCCTATAAAAGCATGTTCCTTCTGAATTTCAGCAAAAAAATCTATGTTTGGAATATAAAACACGATAACAATCATAAAGCAGTGTTATAATCTTCCCCATGAGGTAGATATAGTTAGATATATATATATACATTTACATTTACTGTGTATAAGCAAACAGTCACGCAGCACTTTCATTACACAAAGAACATTGTGTTTGTGTTAATTAAAGTGTCTGATGGGGTGGAGTCCTTTTTTTAAACGTCCCTTGTCTCAGATTCGAAGACTCCTGCTCTGCTGAGAAGGACTTTTTGTTCTTCGGATCGTTATCTCGCTAATTGGTCGACAGCGGCCCAGTTTTCCAGAGCAAACCGTGTCAATTATAACGCGACACCAGGAGCCACCGACGCCAGCTACTTTCTACACTCAGTTCCAGAAAGCAGACGTTTCCTTCTGAGGGCTACTTGAAAAGAAACATTTTCAAACACACCAGAATATTGAATTTCACCAGGAGGCGTTTCTCCCGACGCCGCAGACGCATAACGAGAAGGGAAGTCGAATATGATTCATGATTTGGTTCCTGATTGGTTTTGATTGATTGTCAAAGTCAGATTTCTTTTGCGCTCTTCTCTCCTATATTGGAAAAAATAAAGTACATCATTACACCTTCTTACCGTCGCACTGCACCCTGATGATGCAGCTGACGGGTTTCTCACCAGACGACGCATGGAGAACGGCTCTCTCGCCCTCCTCCTCCTTTTCGCTTTTGTCTCCACCTCCTCGAAAAAAGAAACTGTTGCTGCTGGCGAGAAAAAAGACGAACGCGAAGGCGGCGCCGGCGCTCTCCTCCCATCGGTAGAGGCCTTAATGGGACAACAAAGCGTTCGCATTACCGGGAGAAGGTGCTCGGGTCTAATCAGCCCTAATGCTTTCAGTTCCTAATGCCCCCCCCCCCCCCCAAAAAAACTTCCCACTGCACCCGGCGGGGACATTTATCACAGCGAGACGGTCTTTTGCATGAGTCGGCTTTAATTGTTCGCTGGTAAAAGAAGGTCAAGGTGCATGCATACCTCCTCCCCCCCCAAGTTTATTGACTTCCCTTCCTTCGGTGATGTGAACACTCCGTCACTCTTACTTGAAGCGCACATCAGTCCTAATTCGGCCCCCTCTGCGCCGCTGTTTGACCTCATTACCCGGAGGGGGGGGGTGGCGGGGGGGCTGCAGGCAGCAGCATCTTCTGGCACGTCTCCCTCGCTCGCTCCCACCCGTCTCGAAGGGCCCATTTGAAGAGGCGGCGGGGCTTTCGGAAGCCCTCGCCTGTACTTCGCTCCACGTCAGTCATCATCAGAGAGAAGATGGATTGAAGTCCAGCTGTGCAGCGGACGGAGTGGGAGGAGTTTTCTTCTCTGTCGTAGTGTGAATTACCACTTTTAAGTGAAGGGGGAAGATCTCAGGCTCTTCTTCTTCTCGGCAGTTAAACTAGTAGGAATCACATGATGTCAATGAGCCCCAAAAAAGAGTTGCTCAAAGTGGGTGAATCCATTCTTCTCTTCTTCCCTTCTACTGCGGTAGATGCTCAAATCGTGGCTCATGTTGACCGTTTTTGAGCACTTGGATAAAAAATGTTTTAACCAAACTGGAACACTATGAAATCACATTGTAACACTGTAGTTTCAGTGAAGGCTGAATTAAATGTCCAATTAAGCAGAGATATTGGGATCCGTAAGCAGTAACTCTTCTCTGCCCACAGCCCCTCTTTTGATGAGGAACTCTCCCCCCGGCCCAAGGGGAAGAAGAAGAAGAAGAGGAAGAAGAAGAAGAGGAAGTCTGAGCGGAGGAGGAAAAGGTCAGTAGCCCGAAAGCCGGATGACTCCGCACCTGCTTCCTCCTGCTTCCCCTCGGGAGGAACAAGGTGCACCGCTCGGCGCTCTCTGGAGCTCATGTTCTCCCCCCCCCCTGGCTGCAGGTCTCCTTCCTACAGCCTGTCGCCACTGCGGAAGAGGAAGAAGAAGAAGACGAAGAAGAAGAGCTCCAAGAGAAGCAAGCGGCACAGGTAAAGCTCCCCGGGTTACCGCGGCGACGTGGGCGCCATGCCACGACGTTTCACCGCGGAGGCGATTTTGAACCCTGTTTTCTCCCGTTTCCGTTCCAGGTACACCACCAAGAAGACAAGACACAGGTATGTGTGCAGCTCGCAGACGCCGCGCGTCCCTGCGTGTGATGTTCATGAGGGTCAAAGTACCGAACGAAAAGAGCCAACGCGTCGTTTCTTTCTTTCATCCCCGCAGCTCTTTCAAACGCAAGAGGAAGGATGAGTGCAAGCACAAAAAAAGGTCAGTGGAATTAATCCTACACAACTTCTTTCTTTTTTTAAAAGCCCGCCTCGCACGGAGGGAGGGGTGGGGGCAACAAAGAAACATGAAGGGGAGGAAAAGAGAAGAAACCAATTTCATGCTGCGAGCTGCCAACATTCTGTAATCTGACTTTGGACGAGCGGCCCGCCGTTCGTGTCTCCTCTCGGCTCTTTGGTCCTCGGTTCCTTTGCCCTTTTCGTCTTCACGTCACGTTTTCAAACACTATTCATATCGGAGAAAGAGAGAAGCAAGCATTTGGCCAAACAGACAAATTCACAGGGCTGCAACCAAAGATCACGAATATGTCTGATGAGTTTCACCCCAATTGTGACAGTGAAAGGAGCATTCGAACTTTATCTCGCGAGCATCTCCTGTTCTAATTGCTTCTCTCTGCTGCTTCCTGTCAATGCATCGACCTGCGGCGCTCTCGCCTCCTTAACCGCTCGTTTCCTCTCCCCTCGTCTCCTCCTTCAGTTCTCGGACTCACTCTCGGCGGAAGCGACGCTATCGGAGGTCAGAGTCGGACGGTTCGTCTTACCGATCTCCCACCGAGGACAGGTACGACCGCCCCCTCCCTCCCCTCCTTTCACCCCCCTCGGTTTATCTCATCAGCTCGAGGTGTCGCCACGGCGATGAGCGATAAGGCAGAGGTGACTCCTCGATCTCAGGCCCTTATCACAGCTTCACAGGAAGTGGCCCCCGCGTTCCACGGATCGATGCGCGCGGAGATGTTGCTTTTCAACGTTTTTTTATGGATTACACTGAACGGGGACGACAGCATGAGTTGATTTAACTGCTCATAATTCATCTCCTGCTGCTTTCTCCCTCAACTTGCTGCAGCAGAAAAAGAAAAACTGGGCCTTTTTTTTTTGGTCCCGTAACACTAAATCCATCATTCTTCCAACAGAAAGCACCCGCACGGGTCGGCGGTGGAAGAACCCGGCGCAGCGCTCGACCACACGGACAGGAAGCGGGGACCTGAAACCAAATCAGTGTGTAAAACGGCGCCGAAATATCGCTCCGTCCTCTCGACCGCCAGCGTAAGTACACTTTGGGACTCTTGGCGTTGTCGGTTCGGGCCGAGTCACCGGTTGTGTGTAAAGCGGCACGTCGACGGCTCGACGCCCACAGCGAGGCCGCTGGGTCGGGAACCTTTTGGTTCAGTATTGAGTGAGAGTTATATTCCAAATCCTGGTGTTTTTTCAAATTAAATGTCGAAACCCAATTAGCTGTCCTCTAAATATTTACAAAATCTAGAGACCACGCACAGCCTGACGCTCAGCTCATTTTATGCCTTTTGTTTTGCAGTAATTTTCCTTCCCCATTGCATTGAAGAGACACAAAAAATGAAACAACTTACTTTCACAAAAAAGAACAATGAACATTTTATGTCCGTGTTATTTCTCTCTGAATATCCAGTGCAAATATTTTGTATTCATTATTTCAACAAACTGGGGTCAAGAAAAAATGAAACGCTTTGCAACAGTGTTATTTGTCAACCTTAAACTTATTTTCATCTAAATGTAGATTTTTTTTTAGTTTACTGTAGTTTACATAACGCAATGCAGCCTGCAGGTCCTCACCTGTGTCCGCATAGGAAAGGTTTAATCAGATAGTGAGAAATGTCAGTGGAAAAACACATTTCAATTACAATGATCCGCCTCGCCTCCTGCTGTGTTAGTGGACCTGTTTTAAAGAAGAATAACCGCTAACAACACATTTAAAACTGGATTTTGAATCGGCCCTTCAAAACAAAATTCCACAGTTACTTTGACATTTAAAAGCTTTTATTTTGAAGCAGCAAAATCTGTAAACGTGATGTGTTTTTTTTTTTATCTGCACGGCCATCGTGACACGCTGAGCCGCAGGTAGAATGTCCTTCAGAGCCGCAGCCGAAAAGAAACCCGCACAGAAAAAAAAAACACTCTTAAACTGCAATTGGCGGCCTGCAGCTGCTCATCGTCGGTTGATTCTCCTTCTCTTTGTTTTTAAAAGTGACGTTCTCCCAAAGAGCCTCGTGAAAACAGCCACGTCCTTAAACTCATTGCCTTGTGCTTACTGGAGCGCGCAATATATTTAATTTCTCTCCAGCAATCATTCAATTATGCTAATAGCACAGTTCTTAATCACACGCCACAGGTTTTTAATTTAACTCCAATAAATCAATTCACATATTAACCCATGTGTGGCTTTCGAAACATCCCAGTTACAAGTATTCAGTGGTGTTTGCATTTTTATTCACTGGTTTTGCTTTGATGATGCATAATAAACTGTGTTTGATATTTTTTTTTTTTCCCTCAAAAAAAAAAAAAAAGCAATCCATAAAGGGAAAGGTAACTATGACCGTAGAGAAAAAGAAAAGAAAAATCATCAAAAATATGAATAATTACCATGAATGTGGTTGATGTCTTGATTATTCAAGTGAGGAATCCGTTGAATTTACTTTGTGTTGTGAGGCAACAAAAGCAAAGTGCCCCTCGAGGGAACCGTGTTGTGTTAAATGCCACGTCGGTGGAATCTTTCACTTCGGGGTTCGACGCGATGGTAGAAGGCGAGCAGCAGAGACGGCGTGCGTGGCCCTCGGGGTCGCTCGTCGGACTATAGGCGGCGGGGAAACCTTCGAGGGGGAACCTGAAAATAAAGAGAGCTCATAATGTCACGAGATTAGTCGACCGTCGAGTTGAGTCGGTGTCTTTCCCCCCCCCACCCCTCTGCAGTAGAAGCACTGCGGCAGTTCTACTCGCATTCGAGCAGACTTTTGAAGTGTTCTGGTAGTTTTTTTTTGCCCCCTGAAAAGCTCAAACAATGCACCATTAAGGAAAGAGAAAGGAACATGCCGATATAAATCGAACTGGCTCTGGGTTTGAAGAGAGGGTTATTGTCTTTTTCTTGCAATTTACGACTCTAATGATGCACTTATGTTGCCCGCTCTTCCCTTTTTCTTACACCTTACCTACTTAAGGAGGAAATCTTGATTGGTAAGTCGATGCTATCCTGCAGATTTAGGGCTTATGCTTGTAGGTCGGCGCAGGCGAATGATTTACTTCTTACAGGAGAAAAGAGCACAATCATCTGTCCCATTCTGAGGGCTTTCTTAGCTAGACTGATGGGAGCTCTCTTTGTCTGCAATCCTTTTCATTTCTACATAATACCCATTTTGTGATGTTTGTTCGATGTTCTTTAAACGAGGCTTTTTCAACGGGGGGCTATTGTTTATTCTTCTACTCTTCACACGAGTTAGAGCCGGTAGATCTCTCCACGCATAGTTTTTACTTTCTTCTCTGCTCTCTTGTTCTTCCTTTCATATAATTGTTTTAGTTTAGATCTCAATCTGTTTCTCTTTGCTTTCTTTGGCTTATGTTGGGTTCTGAATTTCTTTCTTGGGGGGGGGGGTATTAAATCGCATGCTTTTTCAAATTTGCATGATGTCTTTTACCTTTCAAAGTTTTCGATCCCGAGAAGCAAAAAATAAAAGAATGAAAAAAACAAATACTCTGTGTTTTCGAGGGCATATGTGCGTGTTGTTCTAGAGAAGGAGATAGCAGGCTTCCTTCATCCACGCGCGGTTGGTTTTAAGCTGCAGCTCGTTTGTCTGTTTGCAGATCCCCTCGTCCGGAGGAGAGATCCCACACGGGAAAGCGACGCACCGTTTGTCCGGCCACGCCGAAGTCCCCCACGATTACGACTCGGGCAACGACACGTCCTCGCCGCCGTCCAGCAAGACTGGCGTCTGTCAGTCGGGTGTCGGTGACCACAACAAGACGGACCGCTGCAGGCGCCTGTCCCCTGACGGAGACAGCGCCTCTGATTCAGGAAACTCTGTGACCAGCTACGCCTCCCTGTGCAAACCGTACGCGGAGGACGGCCTGTCTGCGACCCTTTTCAAGAGGTAAAGTTGTGTTTTTTGATGAACGGCCCATCTGAATGAACACTTCCCCGCACCCCCCACCCCCCCCCCCCCGCTTCCACACTCGGTTTTGCTTTTTACGAGTTGATCTCCAGGATGCGGCACAGGCTTTATCGCTCAAAGCCGTTGGAATGTGTTTGATTTTTTTTTCCCTCGCAGGGGCCAGATAACCTTGGGGTGTCCGGTGGAGGTCGTGAGATCCCCGAAGAGTTCCAGGCGTTCCCAGAGGAGGAGAAAGTCGTCCGGAAGGCGACCGAAAAGGCGTTCGTCCTCCAGCAGCAGGAGCAGGAGTGGATCCTCAGGGAGCTCCAGATACTGCGGACGCTATTCTCGAAGCCCGTCGCTGTCCTCCTGCAGGTGGGTCAAGCGCTGCCATGCTTACGTCGCCTGTAAGGCCCAACTCATACTGAGAACTTCTTCGCTTTTGGGATTTGGAATGTGGACTCTCTTCCCGCAAAAGGCATCCAAGTTGCATGAACAATAAAGCGTATAAACCGTTTAAAAGGACATGATATGGCACTTAAGGCTTTCCGCACGTCTTTCTATGCCCCGTCGTTCCCCCGGGCATCGTGTTTTGGGCTCATCGGATAAAGTTAGCGCACCATCGCGCTAAACTAAGATGGTGAAGATCGCACGTGCAGCTAAGGGTCACGTACCTGTCCCTTGTGTTCGTGTATTCAAAACCACCCACCACCTGCTGCCACTGAACAGATTTCCATTTTCAGTCGAGATCAAAGACATATTCCTCCCTCAGCAGAAACACGATCATGACTCGCTTGCAAAAGGAAGTTGATGGAAAGACGTGCAGGTTAACATTTCATTCAGCAGAAATGTCAGTAATTTGCATAGAAATATGTGTTACACTTTATGAAGTTGTATCTGCCGCTGCTCTGCTGGACTGCGAGGGATAATTGCCTTCTTTCTTTCTTTTCTCGCCTTCCAGCTCGTACTCGTACTCGCGCTCGGCGAGTTATTCGGCCGATCCGAGGCGCCGAGGCAGCGTGGCCAGCTCGAGCTCCGGGGGAAGCTTCTCCGCGCGCAGCGCTGACAGGTGAACCCAACGGGAGGTTCCAGAGGGTTTTCGGAGGGTATACAAATCCACACATTTACACTTCGCTTGACGTTGCTTTAAATTTGCTCTGCTTCCCAGACCGCGGGACAGAAAGAGAACGCGCAGCTCCAGAGCGACAGATGTGACGCGCGCGCACGAGGCCGGCGGGAAGAGACAAAGACGGAAATCCTACTCGCCGATGACGAAGCGGAGGAGGGACTCGCCGAGCCACCTGGAGGCACGCCGAATCACGAGGTGGGTGACTTTTTTACCCAGCTGGGTGACTTGCTCGCTACGATGCACGGCAAAACAGGTGCCGCCGGTCCCGCCCTCAGGCCCCTCTGATGGTACCTGTGTACCGTGAAATGGCGTCGAGCCAGACAACGAGGCAACCGTCCGCTCTCTCCGGAGCAGATGGTGCAGCACGGGCGTTCTGAGGTGTATTAAAAGAAAAAGAAGAAGAACAGCGTGATGGTCGGATGTTGTCTCCGCACGGCTCGCCTGCCCTTGCTAGCATTTTAAACTGCCGTGTGGAGTTATCGCTCCAACGGTCCATGTTGTTTCGAGGCTGCGCTGATCAATATTTGTTTACGGGGTCGGGTTGGTTTTTGACACAACGTGCCCTTGTTGCTCTCCGCAGTGCCAGGAAGCGACCCATCCCCTACTTCCGACCGAGCCCTTCCTCCAGCAGCCGGTCCACCAGCGTGTCGTCCTGGAGCAGCCTCTTCACCCGCAGCCGCAGCCCGAGCCCGCTTCCCAGCATCAGCCGCAGCCGCAGCCGCAGCTACTCCTCCTGCAGGAGCTACAGCCGCAGCTCGTCCTGGAACTCCGTCTTTGCGACCCGCAGTCGCAGCCGGAGTCGCGGTTTGTCGCACAAACGCCGCAAAAGCCGGCGTTAGGGCCGTCAGAGGGTCGCCGAGAGGGTGAGAAGCTCGCGGCCCTTTTTTCTTTTCTTTTCTTTTCTTTTTTCAGCGGTGAATGTCGGACTCTGGGTTTGTCCGGAGAATTGTCCCTGCAGGGGGGGGGGGGGGGGGGGGGTGGGGCGACCGCGTCTTTCTTGGAGGCGGTCCTGCTGTCTACGCCACTGGAGACTGATTGTCTCGCTGCTTCTTTGCCCTCTTGCATCAGCACTAATGGCCTGAGACTGTTCATCTTTTAGATACGTGCACATCGCTGCTGCTTACTACGACCGTTCCCTTACCATTTGATTATTCTATTATAAATTAGTACTTTATTTATTGATTAGAATATCGAAAGTTCTTTGAAAAAGGGAATCATGAAGTACAAAGAAGAGAGATCTCTGCGCTTCACGAGGTGGAGAACAAACGCGTCGGCTGTCTGCTCAAATGTCGAGTTAACCGGAAAACAATTAAATCGTCGATCGGATGTAACGCGGCGGAGAGCGATCGAGACGTCCAGGGTGTCAAAGGAGGTTCTTTGCAACAACTCATGGCGAGTGAAACATTAATCTGTTTTGGGGAACAAAAAGGTCACTTTGAAGGTGTTTTTAGATGCGCAGCACCATCCACATGTATATGTGTTCAATATTTATTGATTTGTTGTCCCTCTCGGTGGTGGTCAATCTCTCTATGCAACACTGTTGATGTATCATAACTGTGACTGTAATTTATGTTTGGTCTGTTCATCTTTGGGTTTTTTGCCACATTTCCCGGACGTAAAGCTCAAAATACTGGCAGGGGTTAAAAAAAAAAAAAGATCTGACCTTTTGATTTTTGGTGCCTTGCCAAGCGAGTTAGATGGCCCGATTGATACCGCTCTCATGTGTGTCAGTTAAATAGGGAGCTACGAACAGCAGCTAAGCGACCTTAGCATAACGAAAGGTTAGTCTGTCAGAACCGCCAAAGCTCACTAATTAGAAAACGTGTCTAATCCGTGCAGGGCCGGCCCAAGGCATAAGCAAACTAAGCGGCTGCTTGGGGCCCCCTGGCCAGAGGGCGTGACATTTGTGCCAATAATCTTCTAGCACAGGTGACTGTGCGTGGTGGGAGGGGGGCCCCCAAATAAAATTCTGCTTAAGGCCCCCAAGAGACTCGGGCCGGTCACTGAATCCGTGAAACATTTGAGGAACTTGATAACTGGTTATGAAAGTGTCCCAGTTTAATCCTAGTGCTTCTATGTGACATTTTTAGTTAAATAATGTATTTGTCCATTTCACTGTAATTATTCTTAATGCTTCTCGCAGCAACGAGGGGTTTTTCTGAAGGGAGTCTGGTGTTCTGGTGTCATTTCCGTGAGTTGAAGATGTATGCAAAGCTAAGCTAACCCGCTAGCTCATCGCAAACTTTAGACCGACCTCGAACACACGGGAGCGTTATCAATCTCCTCTGGGTTGCAATTCTCAAAATGTCGACGTGAATCTCAAAAGGTTCACTTCTAGGCGGCTTTGCAAATCCACATTTTAAATCCGCGCCACATCCCGAATAATTACGAGTTGTACGTCTCAATCACGTCAAAATCCATCTTCCGCGTTTGCTGCTGCGGGCCCGACAGGCTGCTCCCCACGCGCTCGCTTCTCTCAGCTTATTGCCCCGAATGTCGACCAAATCAGACGAATGGGGGAAAATGCGAGGAAGGGATTTCTGCACAAAAGCCCTCCGAAAACTCCAATTAAGCGATTTCAGTCGAAGGGATGCCGGCGGGAGGTTTTGTGCAGTCGGGTCGAGGAACCTTCTCCTCTAGACGTGCTCCCCTCAGCCTTCTCACAATGTACAGGTTTTGTGTAAGGTCCTTTTGAATATGTAATTTACTGTGGTGTGTAAATATGCCTCTGCATTGTGTCGATTGTACAAAAAGGTGCGATCATTACGCTGTGCAGATTGTGACTTTGGGCCTTGTCGGGTGTTCTCTATGTGTCTTTGTGCTAAAGCTCCCTCCTACCGTGTCTTATGTTATCATAAAAAAAAATAAGAGAGCCAACGTAGCAGTAGTGTTTCAGTGCTAAATCATGCTTACGAAGGACTATATTGTTTGACATGCTGTCACTTTTTTTTTTAATCATGTGTCCGTTGGAACTCCCCATTGTACAATGTGTAGAATAAGCTCTATGAAACCATGTCCTGAATTAAACAAAAAGTCTTGTTTTACGTTCTGCAGACGCACTTCTTGAACCATCACCCCCCCATGTTTTATCCGTACTCTGACATCAGTGTGTTCGACCCGAAGATCTGAGTTGCTCTGCTAATAAAAAGCCAGTGACTCACCGGTGGGCGGGACTTCAGCTCAGTGTGAGTGGCGGGCGGGGGAGGGGGGGGGGGCTAGGGGGGGTCCCAACGGTCAGCTGTTGCGCCTGCGCTGCAAAAAATATCCACATCAACAAGTCAACAAGTTTTCCTCAATTTAACTCTTAACCAGCTTATTAATGAACAGCGGAAGCACCGATTGTTTGGAGCGACCAAAACGTTTTTTTTTTTTACGTTTCCTGTCTTCTGTGTTTTAAGGATTCTGTTCGACTTCTTGCACGGATATTTTTTGCAGTGCGCGTTCTCTCCAGACCCTCCCAGCACGTTCCGGACTCGTCGTCTTGTGAAATCCTCTCCAGTATAAAAGCCACAGCCTGGAGGCGGTTCCGTTATTTAGGACGAGCAGTGCGCGCTTTTGGTCGGTGTGCGTGTGCGCGGATCAACCGGAGGCCGCGTTGTTATGCGCAGCACCCAAGACGGATAAACTTTGACCGCACTTCCGCTCTTTTTTTCCGGTCCAAAGAAAAGTTGTGGTCGTGGGGTTAATAGATCGGTCCAGACAGCACAACTCGAACTGGTCTCTCGCTCCCGTGGACATGGCCGAGGGAGACTTCTACGCCATGGGGAACCGGCAGAGGTTTCCCCGGGATCCGTTCGGAGAATCGCCGTTCAGGGATCAGCTGGGGTCTCGCTTCATGGAGGACGACTTCGGGATGTCGCCTTTCCCCGACGAGCTGGCGATGGACTGGCCTGGCTGGGCACGGCCCGGTCGGCTCGGCGCGCGTCTCAGCACGGGTTCGCCGTTCGCCGGCGGTTTACGCACGGGTTTCCCCGCGCGGCAGTCCGCCGGAGGCCCCGCGGTGTACACCAGCAGGTACGGCGAGCCGACCGGCACCGTCAGCGCCACCGCCACCGGGGGGGAGCCCTGGAAAGTTTGCGTGAACGTCCACAGCTTCAAACCGGAGGAGTTAACCATCAAGACGAGGGACGGATTTGTAGATGTGTCAGGTGAGAGGCCTAAACTCAGCCGAAGCGGGATACGGAACTTTTTTTTTTTTAAACAAAGTTCCTTGAGGATAAGGGGCTTACTTTTGGTATCAAAGCCTGTCAGAGTGAATCTCACCGGTGGTTTTCCACTGTGATACCCATTTATAGGCTCAGTTTTATTTATAGGCGCATTTAAAGTTCTTTCAAATGGGGAATTTATCAGCAAAAACACGATCACAATGAAAAGAATCCAGTCAATTTAACCCCTATTGCACATAAAACCCATTAAGTAGAATATAAACTTGACAAATAGTATCTGTGCTGTAACATTGTGGTTGTGTCCTCAGTTGGAAGGTCAAAGGTCAACTATGCAATTTCTTAAGTTTAGTATGTATGAATATTTCCGGTTGAACAAACTATACTCAAATAAAATTAAGCAGATTTTTTTTCTTGATACTTCTTTCTTTTCACCCGGTTGGCGCAATCTAGACAAAACGGCACAGATAAAATAAAAACCGGCACTTTTATGATGGCGGCTGGGTCCTCCAGCTCGTACACCTGTTTCAGATTCCTGGAGACTCGCTCCCCATTTAGATTTAAGGCAAGGCCCGTGACAACGCAGTCCGTTTATAGCAGCGAGCGCCGGAGAGAATGTTCTTGGAAACCATTTTTTTTCCTTCTTCCCAGCAGTCGTCCTGTTTCCAACCGGTGTCCGGTTTGTGCTTAGTCACTGGTTACGGGAGTGAGACGCAGAAATGACTTCCTCACGTCAGAGCCTCAGAGAGACGGGTGCATTCCAGGGATACCCGGGGGCCGAGGGGGACGCAGGGGACAGCGACCCCCCCCCCCCCCCCCCGCTCGGCTCTGAGTTTTTAATAAACACATTGTTGGTATTCCAGTTGGGTCATTCAATCAGCGCCATGTTGGGCCTGTTTAGTGACTTGACCCCCCCCCCGGTCCTCACTGTGGGACAGTCAGAGCAGGTAATTCGAGCACGCTGGAGGTGGTCGTTACACGAAGGAACAAATGTTTAACACCGGTTTTTCCAGACGTACTCGATGACCCAGTGACGCAAATGTTAATGAATCTTACGCAATCCTTTCTTTTCTTTACTTTTTTTCCTTCTTTAAGATACAGGCACTAAGTCGCTCTGGATAAAAGCGTTAACTAAATTATACATCTTTTTTTTTTAAAGAGATGGTTTATTTTTATGTCAAACTGGGCTCAACAATTCACACGGATGGAAAACAAATCTAGTTAAGATACAAGCATATTTCAATTCCAGTTATGTTTTAATGTGACATCATCGGGGAGAGACCAACCGGCCGCCAGCTAGCCGCCAGCTAGCCGCCAGCTAGCCGCCAGCTAGCCGCCAGCTAGCCGCAATAGGTCCACAAACATTATGTGAGACTTTCTCAATGGTTTATAATTAGTAGTTAGTCTGGCCAATCTATAAAGGTTATAGAAGTTTTACAAAGAATGTCCTACCAAGTATTTAGTACAATACTATACTATAATATGTACTAGTACTGTATGATCTGCAACACTAAACGACTAATAAACTGCTTAACTAATGTAATGACATTGTAATAGTGTCCATAAACAAAGGATTCATTCCTTTAGAATTAAAAGACAAATATTAGCAAAATGACTGTTTGGCAAACAGGAATAAGTGTCATGTGAAAGTAAACATGAGTAGAACAAACGATGAGATTGCTCATTTATTAATGAAGGCTGTGACACAGTGGGACAGTCCCGCAGTGTGCGTCTCTCCTCATCACGACCGTTACGGAGAGCAGCTGGAATTCGGCGTCTCTGTCGTAAGACGCTTCTAAATAAGCGGAGGCGGCGGCGGCCAAACCTGCATTCGTCATGGAATTGGGACCAGCTTCCAATCTCGCTGGGGTCAAATAATAATGTCATGACTTCACCGGTGATCTTAGCTTCCCCCCGGCGAGCAGCTGCTGCAGCCTCGTGCCCAGCCAGCAGGAGGTGTTTCTTCATCGCAACCCGCCCAGTTTCCCCCGGAGCATAAGAACAACACAAGTGGCTGAGCAACGTGCCGGATGAGATGTGCTTTGACCCCTGTGTCGTCCCCAGATGTTCCTCAGTGGCATCCATTATGAACCTCGTTGATATTGATGTATAAATATATATTTTATACCACTCACTCACTCACTTATTTGTGTCCAAACAGGGAAACACGAGGAGAAGCAGGAAGAAGGAGGAATAGTCACAAAGAATTTCACAAAGAAGATCCAGTGAGTATGACTTTTGGTTGAACATGTTAATGACCGGTTATGTACGAGGTAATAATGTGTTAAATTCTGCTGTGATACGTTTCTCATTCGGTTACTCACAAACCTGATAACAGCAGTGTCATGGAAAATAAATCTATCCTCAAAATAACAGTTTCATAAGCCCAAACAAAATATAAAAAAGACCAGGCATCATTTTTAAAGTCTTGTTTTTAAACATTCATTTATCTGAACTCTGTTCTGCTCGTAAATTAGAAGCCAACCTGAAGTCTAATCAACAAAATGACCCTTTGTGAATCATTTACTCACCTTGTGTTACATTGACTTATCTTTCGTATGTCCACACAGACCAGATTAGCCCCAAAAAACACTTTCGACTATATATGTGGAGAATTACAATAAATTTAACTTAAAATAAAGGTTCCCTTTACAGTAATTTATATGAAAATGCTCATTTTATATAAACAGTCATGTCGTTACATTACTCTACATGAGATCTGTGTGATCGTTGTCTTCAGAACTCTGAGCCCATTTTCCTTGGAAAAAGTTCCTGCAACATTTATGCATTTTTATCACCTGAGAATTTCTGTTGTTCTTCTTCGGCCGGATGTCAGCGTTCAAGCTGCGTGCGATATTTGTCCCCTCGGAGACACTTTGGTCCCTTCTGACTTATTTCTCAGTGGAGTGGGAAAGCCCTTGGAGGGTCCTCTATAATTAAATGGAGTGTGAAAGGCAGAGTCTCCTGTCTACCAGCGTCTGAACGGGGCAGTCTGATGTTTATCCGCGCTCCGGTAGACACTTGGCCGCTCACAGCGAGAAACCCCACAATGCCCGTATTTGGCCGCGCTGTCTGAACCAAGAGCAGAGCTGCCTCGGGGGATTCAGTGTGCAGGACTCTCAGTGCTACGCGAGGTGGTTTATTTAGAAAATCAACTTCATAGTTATCATAAGCCTTTCACGACGCAGCGCTTCCTGAACTTGCAAGTGGTTCAAGCCAATTATCCCGCTCCTATTTGGCAAATGGCAAACAAACATTACGCAAAAAGGGCTAATTAAAAAAAAAAAAAAAAAAGCTGTTGCCTGCATGACGGATGAGAGCAGCGCGTTGACTGCACACCGACGGTGATTTACGGGTGTTGAACTTCTGCAGGCAGATGCTGTGGTTAATTGGACTCGGGTTTATTTTGTGATTCACACCTGGCGCCAGTAGGTGTTTCTCTTCTGCACAGCGGCAGGATTCCTAATTAAAACTCGCCGGTGTGAGACTTTTTTTTCTCGATCAAAAAGTGACCGAGAAAGAACAATAATCACCCTATCGTCTCTCTCACCAGGATCCCGATCGACGTGGACCCCGTGACCGTCTTCGCCTCCTTGTCCCCCGAGGGCGTCCTCATCATCGAAGCCCGGCAGACGCCTCCCTATTACCTCTTCAGCAACGAGGACTCCCCGCAGGGGGGCGGAGACTCACGGGACGCGGAGGCCCTCGGGAGCCAAGAGGCCCCCGCAGTCTGAAACCCAACCGACACAAGGAACCGTCCTGCGCTATCGAGTTCACGTCCGATGGGAAATGTTAATGTGTAGAACGTGATGGCTGAGTTGCGTTTGAGGTCTTTATTGAAGTACACAAGCAAATTACATTCAGGTGTCGCTTCTCTTTCACGTCAGGTCAAAACCCCAAAATGTCCCATAGAACCCAAAACGTAAGATGTATTTTTTTTTTTGTATTTCTTTTATTACAGATTGATAAGAGACCAGCTTATTGGATAAACACTTAAACTCTTTTATCATGGTTTTATTGGATTTTTAAAAAGGTTTGCGAATGTTCATTTCTCTTTGTGCAGCTTTAACGTTGTACATACAGAACCAGGCGAAGGTTTGCAGACGCCTTCGCACTCAGCAGGAGGTTGTGTCCATACTTTTGACTGGGACTGTAGTTCTATCCTGCATATTAACGCTAACCATTAAATGACACTGTATGTGAATCATATTTGTATTTATGTCGACATGCAAACAAGTGGAGTGTTTTTTGCATCTTTGGTTTAAAATGATCAACACGAATGTGCCTTTTACTTACTTGAGTGCCTTGACTCCCTGCAGCTCCGTGCAGGTTGATGAACGTCACTCAAACTGACCCTTCATTGTGGAGTGAATCTAGTTCCAAGTGTATTGTAAATATACTTTCAATTACGTGCCGATTTATTCAAAATATTCATCTGAAGTGTTCCACGTTTTCGCAACATGGTTTGCGTTTCTATTCATCTTTTGTATCTGAGCATTCGGGATGAAGGCTGCACGGTTGCTGGAACTGACGTTTGTCTCCTACATCCTTTTTTTTTCTTTCTTTTTTCTTTTCTTGTTGACGTTTTTGTGTTGGCTGATGCAATAAAAAAAAAAATGTCTGGCCAATCTCCCAGTGTGTCTTAACGTCTGTGTCTTTCCACGGAGGGCCGTGGCACTCTGTGGCCCGGTACCCAGGATCCACGGGGCTTGTGTTGTTGTTGTTGTATAACAGAAGGAACCGGGGAGTAGATTAGCGGAGCGCTTTAGCGCCGGGTGAAATTGGCACGGCCGCGTGCTGCGGAATGGGCCGAGTGCAGCGCGGCACCGCTGCCAGGGCTTTTGTATGCGCACAAAAGAGCGCAAAAAAAAAAGTATACATTTTTCCTTTGCATATTGTGTGATGCAAAATAATGCAATCCTCCCTGAGTATTGGATGCAATCGTCCGGGAAAAAGGTTTCCAAGCTGGAGTCGACAAAAGGCCTCCGCGGTGTTGGCCTCGCTCTGTGCGCCGGGCCAGCTCGCAAAAAAAACGGCTGCATTTAATGCTATCGCGTGACGATTGGACCTGTGCTGCCATGGCAACGTCATCGTTTGGAAAAGCTATCTCCGTGGAAGTGACTGATGCACAGCTGGGAAAACGTACACGTCGGATTAAAGTCTCAAACTCTCAGCTGAAGCGGCGCGATAATTAATCACCTGTTTGTTTGTTTTTCATATTGCACCTCCAGCTAGCAATGTGATGCAAATGACTCATTCAGGAGCGGTTGCAAATTGACACATTCATTTAAAGAGGGTGTAAAAAGATGTAGAAATGAAGAGACACCAACCGCTTTGTGAAACATTTTCGCATGCTATTGCTTTATTGGCGCTCCAAACACCACTAGCTGTCTGTATCTTCTCACTAAAATGCATCTGCTCGACTGTTGGCGAGCTGTTTCTGCGTTTCGTCAAGGTGTGACGTGTGCAACATGTTGTGCTTCTACTCGGTGTGTTCTTGTTTCACGTCGGCGGGCTCCAGCTCCCGGCTCGGGCCCCCGCTCGGGCCCCCGCTCGGCGGAGTCTGGGCTGGCTCCGGCCCTTCGGGGCGGGCGATCTCCCCCGCGGCCTCCCCCGAGCCGGCCGCCACCTGGATCCCTCCATCCACGGCTGGTTCCCCGTGTCCCGGCTGCTCGGAGGCATCCGTGTGGATTTGCTGATCCTCACGTGGCTCCGGAGGGTCTCGGGGGCTCGCTGGGGGGCGGGACTCTGCGGCTGCCTCCTCCTCGTGACTCTCCGCCTCGTCCCCCTCGGGCTGCCGAGGCCCAACTGTGGCGCTGCCAGGGTCGGCCTGTTGGCCCGGAACCTGTGGTTGGGACTCTTCCCCGTCCTCCTCTGCGGACGGGAGACTTTGGGCCTCGGGGGTTGTGCAGTTTTCCAGCTCTGTGTCAGGGGCTTCATATTTCTCCAGCTTCTCTCCTGTCACCTCGAGCTCTACCTGTGTTTTAATAAGCATGAGAGAAACATCAGAGAAATGGAATCCATCCAGGACGGGAAGCCCAGTACCTTGGGGTATTAAGGTGGGGCATGAGGACATTGAGTAGGATGCAATCTGTGTCGGCAAGCCGTCCCGTTTGAAGGGGTGGTTTGACATTTTGGTCGATGTTTGGTCGACTCTCACCGACTAAACGCCAAGTATCAGGACCGATCAGTGTCTCTGATGCAAATGAGCTTCCCAGCTGTGTTCACCTTTATGGGAATGATGGTCGGAGAAGGAACGGACGTTACGGGCACCGGAGCCTCCACGCTCAGGACGCCGTCAACAGAAAGCACGGATACCATTTTGGTCACGTCGATCTCAGCAGGCAGCCTGGAAGGCGACAAGGTCCCGTTTACGAAGTGTTTCCTGACGTGCCGGCGGTAACCAGCGAGAGGAGCGACCTCTCTTCATACCTGTATTTCCTCGTAAAGCACCTGGCGATGAGTCCGTGCTCGTCCGGCCTCTCCTCGTGTTTCCCTGTGGATGGATTTACCGTTGGAGGGGAAGAATGTGAGGAACACGCAGAGGAATCAGGCAACACGGAGCAACCACTCCACACGGAAATTAATTTCTGCCACAGCGCTGTGATTTCCCCGAGCCCATTATTACAGAGGCCTTCTAATTGAGTTTCATTCATCTTCCTTTGTATTAGGGTTGAGTTTTGAGGGGTTTCTGCTGTGAACTGCGAGAGAAGTCTATTTAGATAACACTGTCCGGGATAATAACCCCAAATGGATGAGATCGTCAACACTCGGGCAGAAACTATCCCGCGTATGAAAAGTAATTAGCGATGCTGGAGTGCACTTTTAATGCTGTTTAATTAAACACAACTGCCCGCCAAAGCCCCCCGTATACCTCCGACCTCCAGGAACCCGTCTCTGACGCTGAGAGAAATCTCCGAGGGGAAGAAGTGGGCCACTTCCAGCGCCACCCTCCACTTGTACGACTCGCCCCTGATCTGCTCTCCGGGACGATCCATCGGCCCACAGATGTAGGGCACGAACAGCGGGGCGGGTGTGAAGCCCGGCCAGGAGCAGCCGGCCAGGCTCCTCTGGAGCCGCTCCACCTCCGTCCACCGAGGGTCCGTCGGCTCCAGGAAAGGCGGCAGGCCGACGTCCTGGTTGAAAAGCCTGAAGGGCTGCCCACGCCATTTCCTCGGGCGGTCCAGGGGGCCCCCTCCGCCAAGCGCCCCGCACAATGACGACGACTCGCCGTGTTCGCCCATGGGTTCCCGAGAACAGGAGGAAGGAAACGCTTTAGTGCTGGACCTCCTACTCGAGGGTTAACTGAAGTCAGAGGGAATGATGAGAGGGAGCTTGAGGCGCTGGGACGGGGAGATCTCTGCGGGGCTTTATATACCGCTCCTGTCCGTCTTGGCACTTATTAAGCACTCGTGCTGATCCCATGAGAGATGTGTGTGGGCATGCACGGGGCGATGGGTGTGGAGGGGAGGTGAGGGGGGGGGGGGGGTCGCTATCTCTTGCTGGCTTGAAGAAGACAGCAGACTAATTAGTTGTATTTTTAGCTTTTGAGGGCACGATGGCAAATAGCGAGCGTTTGGCCGAAGGATGATTTGTGTTTGAACTGTTGCATCCGTGGCCTGAGGACTCCGGTTCCCGTCACACGCCGGTGAACTGCCTCCCGTACCGGGTGACCCCCTCGCTGCCGCTGTGAGCCCTGTTTCACCTCCCTCACCTCTCACCCCTTTAAAGGACACACAGTGGCAGCGGTTCGTCTGCAGCACAAAATACCTCCACGAGAGGATCTGTTTTGTGTTATCTGGGACGTTTCAGTGGCATGTGTGTGCAGTGAGTGTTCACGGCTCCTTTCCACCTCCATTTTCCTTTGGCTCCGCGGTTCCAACAGGGTTATTATTGTTCTCTCTTTTATCATGTGTGACAGGCTTGTCTGTGTTTCTTTTTCGGAGCCGTGTGGCCCGACATGCTGGCATTCTGTCCAATGGAGCACAAAGCAGATTGAACAGATGTTTCTGACACTTTGTGTGATGCCTCACCAACAGAATCTGTCTGTAGGACACACGGTGAGAGTTAAATTGAGTTTTAGCTGCTGCTGCCGGAGTCGCCTGAAAGGATTTGCTCCCCTGTTCAAACCGTCATTAGAGGGATCCATGCCGCTCACAGTAGTGAGTAGCAAGATGTTTGTGCGCTTTAAAAATTTGGAAGGCAAATGTGGAAATACATTTTGAAAAATACTAGTTGGACGGATGAAATTTGAGATTGTTGTAGAATAGCGACAAATTATTATTATTTACTTAACCCTTTTCATGTAACAATGAATGGATAAAATACAACATTGTATTTTTAAACCGATATTGACCCATAAGATGCTTTTGTATTTTCTCTCATTTTGTCTTTGGGCTTGGCGAGTTCATTTCCGATCTGGAGAAATGTATGTGTGATATAAAAACAAAAGACGGCAGCTGATTTCACTGATTAGCTCATCGCCTCTGATTGGTCGATCCAGCTCAACGTCCTGTCATCCAACACGTCGTCTCGGGTCTCTGTAATAAAATGCATGATTGACCACCAAGGTGATCATGTCATCTTTTCATCTTTTAAACATGTGTGTCATCTTTTAAACATGAATTTTCCAGGATGATCCTGCATGGACTGAAATACCAGTGAAATATGTAGCATGAAGGGATAGACTGTGGGAAAAGGATCATTGATTCAGCAACATTATCTGGATTTACTAATTTCAATTAATTGCATGCAGTTTCACAGTGAGGTGTAACTTTTTTTTTTTTAACCAACAACAATAAAATAATAATAAAAGCGCTCTGGCACCTTACCTTAGCCAATGTCAATAATGTCAGTGCAATTGACGGTTTAATAACGATGATAATCTCTCTGGTAAGTGATATAAAGCTGGATGACAAAAACAAGTAATTTGTCACCAAGCAGCGGAATTCTATTAGTCCAGTATTTTTGCAGGTTGTAGAACTGCTATGAAAGTGAGACAATATTAAGAATAATATCGAATAAATATAAATAAATACATGTTTACCTTAGTGTGAAAGATGTCAACTAGCTTGACGCATAACTGATTCCGGGTATATATGGCAGTGCCATTCGGGGCAGAAAATAAAAGAATCCGACGGGTCACGGCGCATGCGCGTTTGACCGCGGGGGGGGGGCTAACGGAAAACTAATTTTCTAATGCTAATTAGCATCGTCGCTAACCAACGGACACATTTAATTTCATTCAGAAGAAACCCTGGCGGACTCCGACCAGTCATCCGAGTAAGTTAATGACAAAGAACGAAAGAATCAAGTAGTTCCCTCGCTTCTGACAGATGACAGGCTCACTGTTTTTCTTTATATTGACTCGTTTTGCGCTCACGGTATGTTACGTGAGTTAACGTTTTTTGCTTCCGTTTGGTTATCTCTACTACTCGTTCGCCCGACTACTAGCCCGTCCTCCTTCTTTCTGCCGTGGTTGCTGTCCATTTCAGTTAACCAACATCTCAGTTAGGTGCACACAAAACTGTTGTTTTTTTATATTATAACTTAACGTTACCTGTGACAAAACAGAACAAACGGCTTTAGCATTGCGAGCTAACGTTAGCTAACATGCTCTCCAGCTAAAGGTGGCTAGCTATGTGGTCAGTTTAATGTCATACTGTGGGATAAAAGTGATTTTGCAGTATTTACTTATGATACTGTAGTTCAATTGAATGAATAGAAAACGTGTTTTCTTAACCAGCCATCGTGAATGAATTTCCTATAATGAAACGACCTTGACGTAACGTTCGTTAGATAAATGAATAGCCACTGGTCTGTCAAGCTGCTCACTAGCATCCACCTGTTAGAATCCTTCAATGTAACGTGATTTAAATCCCAACCGGCTGTCAAGGCACAGCCCCCTACGTTACATTCATATGTTAGATTATATTAAACACTTGTAAACAGCGGCATAGGGATGCAATATCTTGTCTGTATGGGTTTTTGTACCGTCAGTCATTTTTTTAAACCGCATTACAGGCATTACGGTAAAAGCGTGTGGTAACTGACTTCAAAATAAGAGCCTCTTTCCAATTAACGAAAAACATCCATTTAATAATTTAGTCTTTAGTATATCAGCGATACAGGTCTGACTGGGGGGATATGATATCAAAATGAACGAATCTGTGATTTACACACTTGGACTTAAACAAATATCTTTTCACATTTACCAGACCTTATTTTCAAGTCAGATCCTACCGATCTTACCGTAATGCGTAATGCATTACAATGCATTGCAATTAATAAAATGCATGGTTTCACTCAGTTTCAATAAAGATTTATTTCCTTTTGTGTAGCTAAAACAGAGCTTGAAACTTTATAACATTGCCTCGCAGATGACTTTCCACATCCCAATTAAACACCCAATCACCGAATAGTTTTGATGCCCTGAATCAGGATTAACTTCAAAGCCACTCGAAATTAGAAATGGCTAATTTGATAGAATTCGAACTCTCCCTCTCATTTGAAAGCTTTTTGAATTATCCCATCTGCTAGTGCTGCTAAAGATCCCTTGAACTGCTCATGCTCATAAATGTATGTGTATATGTGAGTAATCGCTTGCATTCCATGGCACGCGGTCTATCTGTCATTCCTCACATCTTTCCCTCCTCTTCTCTTCTCCAGTCTTCGCAAAGCCTCCCCATCCAACACCAGTCGCTTTTTTAATGGGCACTTACAGCCCTCAAGCACATCGTGTGTTTCGCAAATCAAAAATGTTCCAGTCCGGATGAAAACACATTTCGAGCTCGCAGTCCGAGGATGGGAAAAAAAAAGGCACACTCCTGACCCAGTTTACTTTGAACCATCCTCAGTGCGATTTGGGTTGTAGAGAGTCTCAGAAATGGTTTTGAAGGCCCTGTCGGCCTTTGCAGAGTCAAGTTTGATAATCGGCAACACAGCCGAGGCTTCAAACGGCTCGCCACGGATCCATGGGTATCAGCAGATAATGCATTAAAGAGGGGAAGGGGCGGGGGGAGTTGTTTAATTGGCTGGTTTGTTCCTGTGGACACTGCATTCATCATAGTTATTGTGATGCCGGCTCAGTCGCAGAGGCTGGCTGGCAAATACAGACGGTCCGTATCAAAACTGACACCTCACGGCGCAGCGGCCCTTCGGTGGAAATGTATTTTAGGAGAGACGCTTTGCAAGTCATGGCGGTCGGAAATAATGCGTAGTGACGACGCAGCCTCAATCAAACACAAAACAAGGCTGCTGGGGGGAGAACGTTCAGGCGCTGAATTGGCGAGGCTGATCCATTGTCTCTATGGCTACGGCGAACGAGAACGGGCCCCTCGTACAGTATAAACGACAACAGAGGGAAAACAAGGCAATCATCTTCTGCAGCTTCCTGCTCTGTGTTATTGCATTTTTCAATGCTTCTGATTCAGCTCTCTGCAAGGCTGTTAATACAAATGCCATGAGCGTTACTCCCGGTTGCCTCTTTTTTTTTTTTACTTTTACTGCATGCATGCTGTAGCCATAGAGCCAGATGGAGACATGCATGTATGTATTGGCGCATGCATTTTTCCGAGCAGGTCCAAACAGCATTCACGTGTCCACCTGAGTAGCAGACCGCTGCGCTCCGGTTCGACTTGAACGACGTCGGCAGCACACAAGCACGTCCATCAGCAGTGGAGTGGCAGGGAAAAGGGGGTTAATGATAATGATGATGATGATGATTATGATGATGATGTGAAGGAGGGTGAGGAGGAAGATGAAGAGAGACAGTGTTGCGGAGAAACGGGGGGTGAGATGAGGCAAGACCTCTCGTATAGAAGCCTGGCGGTGTAAATATGACGACGGTGGCATTCCCGTGCTCTCCGCCACCTTTCTTTTGTCCTTTTGGGTGTCGCAGCTCGCAGAGCGGAGCTCAGCTTTGTTCTTGTCGAGTTCATCTAAAGCTAAATATAAAAAGTCATGACATTTAGTGAAGTGGCATTTTTAACCACCAAATATTCAGCATTTACATTATACTATTATACGTAATATTATTATAGAATATACAACGGGTATTATACTAGATTGTGAGTTATTTACAGGTGGAATAAATATTTAACTGTATAATATTGTTGATGCGTTTGGCGAAAACGATTGGATGCCGCCACATAGGGCATTTTCCACAAGTCGCCACACGAAATAAGCTTCCTCCGTTATCACCTGATGGATTCAATGGATTTTGTAGCAAATTAAAGGACCAAGCAGATAGAAACTCTCCATGAATATCCCGTCCAAGCTAATGCACCTTTTCCTCATCTCTGGTGACTCGTAGGCGCCTACAGGCGACCCACCAAAGACCGTGCAGCGATCCGTCGACAGCAGCGCTCCAGATTCCACAGCAGGCAGTAAGTTGTGACTGTTGGTCATTGCATCCACGCTACTCTCCCTGTTGTCTCATTTGCATTGCAGAAAGCCTCCCTCTATCTCGCTGAAGGGAGTTATTTTTCCTCCTTTTTTTGAATGCTCAGTCTTCAGGGATTCTTTGTCCTGCAGCTAGTGGAGTTCTGGCACTGGAAAAGGTGTGTGTGTGTATGTGTGTGTCAGTCGGAGTCTGAGAGAGAGACCCCCACCACAGGGTGCGCAGTGAACATCCTCCGGGGGCAGCCAAGGGTACTTCCAATCGGCTGACATTTCTGACAGCTCTGATAGAGCCCAGAGTGTTGAATTATTCATTCAGGTGTTACTGGGAAAGGTTGCCATTTTCACAGAGGATACAACCCCTCCCTCCCCCCCGATGCAATGTGGCTGTTTATCCCTGCAAGTGAACACTGTCGTAATGGTTTTGGGCTGTTGTGCCTTCCGGGCCGAATGGCTGCCCATCCCCTCGACAACTTGTTGAGAGTCAGTACGGTATCATTAGTCCGGGGTAAAGAAAAGGCCTGTTTTTGTTTCGCATTTTGAAAGAAAGCTCAGAGGAAGCTAAATGCTTCTTTTTTTAAATATTAAAATAATCAAAGGCAGGTCTCATATCAGTATTGTTTGACAATATTGTTTGACGTATGTTTAAATTACATAACATTACATACTGTAACTGAGAAAATCATTTCAATAGTTGCACAACTACGATGTTGAATTGGCACTTATTGTAAGTCGCTTTGGATAAAAATGTAATGTAATGTAACTTCCCTTTTCTCTGGTTTCTGAGAAAACCACAGTGCTCCATCATTTTGAGACAACCTGACACATGAAGTAAGGCATCTTCACACATCAGATCTTCATTAGTTCATTTCATGGCAGGAGGAGTATGAAAGACTGTTTTTGGCACAATAGATCATTTGAGCTTTTTGATTAAGGTCAAAATTCAGAAAGAAATATCAAGATGAAAGCACAGAATTATCAAAAAAATGGGGGTATAATATTACATAATGTATTTAAAATGGCCCTAATCCTCCACTAGAGGATGGGGATTTATCGCTTAATTTCTATAATCCCCAAAACACAGACACAGCTGTAATGATTGTCTTCATTTAACGATGCAGCGAAAATCAGGACGCGCGTTTATAATTTCCTTCAATTATAGCAATTTTTTGCAACTTTTTGGAATGAAGCCGCAAAATCTCCGTCCTATCCCTGTAAAGATGCCGCACGCACCCAAAAAAAACCTAGTTCTTTTGTTGCCTGGCAACAAGCTGCCGCCCAAGGGGCCCCGGAGATCTGATGATCTGTTAAAGATCTGCCCCCCCACACCCCTCTCCCCATATGTCCCAAAGCGCACATGCCTCCACTTCTTCCATTGCCATCAACTGCCAGCCAGCAGACGAAGCATTGTCCTCTCTAATGAGCTTCTCGAGCCGGGCTCATAATTCACCCACACGAGGAACAACGACTTGTTATTGACTGACGGCGCGGACGAGAAAGGGGAAATAATGAGGTTTCACTTCAGAGCTTCATCAAACACAAACATTTTCCCTGTGTGTTTGCGTAGTAACGACGGTTCATCTTTTATCTCCCTCGCCGCGGGCGCCATCGACTCGTCATCTTTTCCCCCGTCTGCTTCTCTCTCCTCGTTCCCTCCGGCGCGCCGCCGCTCACCTTCGCAAACGTTTGTGCGCGTGGGGCATCGAACAGAAGCAGTAAGACACCCAGATGCCTGCCAGATGTTCGTCCGCTAGAAGCCGAATAAAAGCAAAAGCAGACACTTTAAGAGCGAGAATGGTGTCGGTGGCGGGGTCGCCAAGGCGGGGTCACCAACCCATTTGCTCTCCTAAAAATAAAATGGAGGTCACAAGTTTACCGCTGCGGCTCGACTACAGGCCAATGTTAGTAAGTGATAAACTCTGTGAATTCCAACGACGCACGGATCACACGCCAACCTGACCTCTTCATTCCAGCTCGCCACCAACAGCTTCATAACAGTGCGCCCTTTGACCTGCCCTCTAAACCCCCCCCACACCTCCCCAAAGGCAAAGAGACCCTGCATACACAGAAAAGACTAAAGCCTAGTTTATGCTACTGTGTTTTCTGAGAAACGCAAGGACCCGCAAGCGCAAGCGCCCCTTGCGTAGTGTCCCGCTCCACCAATTTTCAACAAACCAACGACTTCCACTCGCAAAGACGGCACTCTCCAGGTCGTCTTCGACAATAGACATTACTCCGCCTGGTGTTCTGGCGGTGAATTGCTTTGCAACACACGCAAGCCTTTTTCAACCATGAATTGAAACGAGTCCGTCAACGTAACACACAAACGCAACGGAGACGCCGACGCAGAAGCAGAAGCATGTGCCGGCCTTTAGAAACGGCGTGGCGTGTCACCTCGACGGTCTCCTCCAAGCGCCGTCTTTTCACTCCCACCACCGCCGCATTGATGCAATATGTAATTACGAGTGCAGCGTGAGAAAAAGTAGCAAACGGTGTTTGAGGAAAGGTTACGGTCAGAAGCTGCACTGATATAATGAAGCCATTAATCTCCCATAATGCACGAGTTTCAGTGAGCTGTGTTTTGGATGGTGTGTGTGTGTGTGTGTGTGTGTGTGTGTGTGTGTGTGACAGACATAGACATCTTTATATTAAGTGCTGATCCTGGATCAGGGCGCTCTGGGTTTGCTGGTTTTATTTCCCTGATTCAGTTCAGTCACAGTTTGCTTTGAGTGGAGATTCATTTTGAAAATGTTTTTGTTTTGTTCTGTTTTGTAATCGACTTTATTGACACTTGGAGTAAAGTGAAATCATCTTAAAGTGCATTAAAACTGATTACAATGCATATAAAAAGTACGGGACTTATAATAAAATTACTGAAATGCACTGAAAAAGGCTACCGAGTGACCAGCAAGTAATTAGTGTATAATCAATATTAACAAATGCTGATTACTGAAATGATTACATTGTGTAATATAAAATGCCTGTCTTGTTTCAGTTCCTCTTATTTCAACAATTGAGTGTATTTAAGATATTTCTTTATTAGTCATCATTACACAGTGGGGAAGTTTACAGGATCGCAGCAGCAAAGCGGACAGTGCACAAGAAACGTGGTAAAAAACAACAATACAAGAGCAGCAGTAATAAGTAAGTAGTTAAAAATATAATAATAGACAAAATAAAAGGTAAAAGGGTGCAACAAACCCCACAGTGACTAAATATACTAGGAACTAAATAAATCGATGTATATGTACACGCAGCGTATCGCAGTGGTTATTGCACGTATATTTTTGTGTTCTGTGGTGACGTTTTCTGTGATTTAATGAGTATTTCGCTGCGCATAATAAGCAATGTTGTCACCAGGAGAGAATGTGTTCTTTTATATGGAATATGCATTTCACTCTTCCTACATGGCACAGTTGACAAACAAAAAAAAAAATCGATTTTGAGGAACCGCTGCTGCTTTCGCTCGTCTCGTTTGTCCGCTCGAGTCGTGTCACAGACGTGTTCCTCTACACCTCAGCAGACATCAGACGGAGAGAAACAAACCGAATATTCACCGCAGAACATGTGACTGACAGATGTATTCATTTTGTCCTTCCGATGCCCTGCGAACCGCACACAACCTCTCTGCAAAGAAAACGCGCCAGAGGAAGGTTTTTCATTGCTGCCTTTCTTTCTCGTGAATCGTCTTGACGATGGTGACGCACAGAACTGCTTCACAGGAGCAACGTTTAGCGCTTCGTGCTCGGCTCTGATCTCGTCGAGAGGATTTGATGCCAACGCAAAAGCGGAAATACACACTGGGCCTCGTTCTAGTTCATGTCTTATGTTGTTAGTATCCGTTTATGTGGGCGTCACCGACGTTTTCTTCTTCCTGCTTTTATTTCTTTTAAAAAACAGCATCGTAAAGTCAAATTTAGATCGTTAAATGTTTTAGTGATTGCAATTCTTGCCCTTTTTTGGGGAACCTGCAAGGATTATATCAGATATCTGCCCCTCTAAAGTAGTTCATTCAAGCTGCTTGTTCTTATTTCTATACAAGACACATGAGCAAATATGCTGTCTTAATTTAAACACAAATGTTGCACATTCAGTATGTTGACCTTTGCCCTTTGGAAGCCAAACAGCTGGAGAGAGATTATTTTTACCTAGTACATTGCTATAACAGCTAATGACAAGATGACAACCAGATGAAATTACAACGCACACATGGAGATTTATTTGTTTGTGAGGGAGGGGGGTCACGCTGACAGTGCTGGGTGATATATGAAAGTCCCAAACTCCGGAGGGGGTCCGGGCTTAGTGAAGAGATTGCATTCCCACCACCCCCCTCCAGGTGTGAGCTCCTGTGATATTGACCCCCCTACTTGTTCACTCGTTGAGACCCGCAGGACGGATGTTGCTCGCACTGCGTTAATTACTCTTTCCACGGTTTCCTTCTTCTTCCCTTGATATCGATTCACGATGACCTATGTGCTACCGGAGTCGTGTTAGCGTAACCCCCCCCCCCACCCGGTAGGCCCTGAATAATTGATGGTAAATACAGAGGAGAGAAGGAAGGAAGGCCGAGAGCCACCGTGCTGTCGGTTTCCAGCCTCCGGGGCCTTCGCGCTGCTTCAAATCCAATCATTTCCCAGAAAGTCTTAAGCTATACGGACCAAATGATCCAGCTGAGGTATAACTGTACAGGAAGACACGGAGGGGATGAAACAGCTCTTCGTATTGTGCAGTTTGTCACAAAGAAGTCTCACTCACTTTGGTGCAAGCGCGCCGAGCCCGACGCTTTGGGGCTGTGAAGAGCACTCATGTGATCCGTCTGTCCATCCAGCAGGAGAACTCATCTTTCAAAGTCCTTTACCTGCCCCGCTGTGCCCCCCCCCCACCCCTCACACACACACACACACACACACACACAGAGTCCTCAGGGGGCGGCCGTGTGTGGCAGCAGAGGACGTTTGGAGAGCTGCTGGCGACGTGTCGGGCTTCCTTCCTCCCTGATAATTAGGCTGAAGGCTGCGTCACACACACTTGAGGCCTTCTGTGACAGTCTGGGGGGAGGGGCGGTCCTTTCTGTGGCTCACATGTCGTCCTCAGTTGGAAGATGATATACCGTGTGTCTCCAAAACATAAATGCAAAGTTTTTAGTTGTTTGCCGGTGTTTTTCTCCTAACTACGTGGTGAGGCGCAGATGGCTGGACATCCCACTGAGATGCTGGATGCCAAAATAAAACCCAGCGTTTTATTTAGATTCAAACCATCCGCGGTGCACGTCAGGTTTTCAGTCCAGTCCCTCAGAACTAATACCAATAACAGTCAGCAAGTAACACATGGAGGGAGCATAATATTAATATTTACATAATAATATGGTGAATGGCTAAATATGTATGAGAGTAAAAAAAAGGTAAAAGCTAGCATGCGTTTCAAAAGACAGCCATGCGAATATAAAGGAATGTAAATTACATCCAGGACCCAGTTTAATGATTAAAATGTTTGGGTCAGGAGCCTCTCCGCTGTAATCGGATCAAAAAGCTGAGTTACACTGACCTCTGAGGGTTTAAAGTCCATGGTACTAGATGAAATACTAACTCCGTGGTCTCCTCCCTCTCGGGGCACGGCAGCGGGGCGTCGCCTCCACAAAGTGAGGGAGAGGGGGGGGCGACCGAGGGGGAGAGTTACTGGTCCCAATCAGAGGTTTCAGGCATGTCGACCGACTCACAAACCACGACAACGTTTGTTGGGACCACTGCTCGCTCATTAGGACTCTTTTCGACGACCCACCTCCAACAGGAAGGCCTAACCCTGCTCTCACAGCAGCCCTGTCCTCAGTCCCATCCTCGCTCTTATTTTACAGGTCTAAACTGGGTCGAGTTATTATTTCTCTGAAGTTCCAGTTGTGAAAATAAAACTTAAACTTGCATTCTCTCTGCTGTCCATCAGGGGGCGACTCTGGAATTTGATTATTCTCAATTATGGAAGTCAATGACAAAAGGATCCTACTTCTGACTTGATTTATTCCCGATCTCAATAGCTTTACTGTTCTGTAATCTCCACATTCATGAGTTGATTGTTCTAAAAATAACCGTTTCATTTTCCAAAGGCAAAACCCCGTCCCGGGGTACACCCTGAACTAGAGCTGGAAGAACAAAAACACCCTCTGGGTCGTCATGGAAACAGCAGCTCGACACAAACTAATGATCACAAACCTGTCACTTTATTCCTGCCGAACGAAAAAGAAAAAACATGCTGGCTTCTGACATCCCTGTCCAGTCTCACTAACACACACACACACACACTCACTCACTCACTCACTCACTCACTCACTCACTCACTCACTCACTCACTCTCACCCTCACTCACCCACCACCTGCTGGGTCTGAAATGGAAACCAAAATACGAGCCGGGTCTGTTCTGCACACTGCTCAGCTGTGTGATCAGAGGCTTTCCGCCCCCCTGCACCCTGACGGCGCTGACTCCCAGAGTGCACTGCTTCCAGGGTTCAAACCAGAGCTATTAATTACTCCCCCCCGCCCCTCCCTCTAAGATTACAGGTTTCATATCATTACCTCCAGATGAAAGACTGCCCTGCCAGGCTCTTGTTTCTTCTATTTTGTCTCCTTTTCTCTCTCTTTCTCACGTATTTACCCCGCTCCTCCCTCTTTTCCTCCCCCCTTGCCTCCCCCTAATCATAAAAGGAGTCCAAAAATCAAAGGATTAATTCAGAGTCGTTGGTTTAAGGCAATTAACTGCTGTTCAGGCTAATCCCCCAGAGGTATGTCTCAAATCCAGAAATTGCCCACACTACATTGTTTTGCCTGGTAAACAAATTTAAAGGAGTTTTTTATACTTTGGGATAAAAAATAAGTTGTTTTTCAAACTTTTTGATGGAAAAAAGGAACTTTGAATAATTAGGGTTTTTTTGCATTCCAATGCCTCTCCATAGTTTTTAGCTGCAGAGATAAATAATCTGCTTGCATTCATTTGGGATAATTATAATAAGAACTCTTTTTTCCCCCATGCAAAGCCAACTCATTTGCAAAAAGTTATTGGCTGTTACAGTTTTGGCTGCAGGTTTTTACAGCTATTCCTTGTGACAAATCATGCTATACATTTTAATAAGCGCCTTGTCGGCCGGATTTGCCACACTGAGATTCATTTTGTCACAGCTCATAGATAAGTTGAATCATTTAGGCCGCTATTTAACAGTTTAATGAATGCTTTATGCTCTCTGGAAGCTTCATGAAGATTTATTACGTCATTGCCGTGTCTGACATTTGTGTAGAAACTGCTGATCCTTCACTGGGATGAATTACAGGACCAACTTGTGCCGATTTCACCGTGTAGTGCCGGTCTGTCAACACCAGGGGGAGCTGTGAGATTAGATATGAAAACACAACGGAGGTACTTGCAAGGGTTGTGAGTTGTACCCACAGAGATTATTCTTTATAAGGATTTCACAAGTTGGATATGGTGAACGTATTGAATCATTCACAGAAAAAATAATTTATTTTCGTGACATTTTAAATTAATCTAGGAGACTCTTAACCGTCCATGACGAAGTGTGTGTGTGTGTGTGTGTGTGTGTGTGATGAATTAACTTTTGGGTACCCGGTGACCAGAGTTTATACACTATTCAAAGTTGAACATTACAAATTCCTCATGTAGCCTTTATTAATCTCATTATTAAAATCATGTGACCACCAGAAGCTATTAAAGCATCTGCTAAATTCATCCTGAAGGACCCACATTCTTTATCCTCCCTGAGATCAAAAGCAGCTGATCCTAGACGCAGGTCCGGGGCCTCGTGACCCCGAAATGTGAAACGTGTCGACCTGCACTCTTCACACCGGCTGCCTTTCATCGCGCTCTCGCTTCGGCCCGTTCACCAGTTTTAGAAGCAGCCGTCTGAAAGGCGATTTCAGGAATGTGCGCTTAAAGCTTCTGTGGAATTGCGTTGTGGGTGACGGGACCAAAGCGCACATCGGAAAATGTTATCAAGGACCTTTCGCCGGCGCTCTCTACCTGATATTTACCTGGGCTGCACGTGTTTACTACCATAATGTGCTCCAGGTGTCCAGTTTCTCATCCTGCTCCTTCAGTAATCACCGGTTTGTACCAGCGAGGTCTCCATGACATTCTATAAACATTGTTTTCTTCTCTTCATGCAACCAAATGTGCACAAGCAAACGTAAGAGCACATGACGCTTACAACGGATCCCTCAGTGCAGATCGCTCATAGGTGTGTCTATGACCGCTGCTGTAATCTGGGATTGAGTGAATGAAACCCGTTATTGGCAAATCCTCCGTCTAGACACTAAAGGGCAGGAAGGAGTTCTGTTTTTAAAACCAAACCAAAAACGAGCGGCAATGTCTTGCCTATAAAACACTGTGTGTGTGTGTGTGTGTGTGTGTGTGTGTGTGTGTGTGTGTGTGTGTGTGTGTGTACTGATAGCTTTGTTAGCTGTTAGCCGTCCAAAACACCAAAATGAGCAAACAATAAAAGGAGATTTGGGAAAGTCTAAGTCACCCCAACCTCTGAGGACTTTGAGCGTGCAGTCGTACCAAACATGGTTATTTGATTAGCCGTTGAAGGACAGGGAGGGGCTCACTCACTCACAGGAAAAGACTAGCCCAAAACGTAAACATTTAAGGACACGTGTGAAAGTGTTCAGGCCATCAGTTGATGCGTTTGGCATCGTCCCCAACATCGTCCCAATATCATCCCAAAATAGTCCCAACATCGTCCCAACACTGCTTTGGAGCTCTTCCGGGGACGGGTACCACTTATTTTACCCCTCAAATCAGGTCAACCGGACCCGTTGACAGAAATACATCATCAATTACTGCTGCCGGACGGACGGCATGTGACCTGGTTTGCTGTCTAAATATTACACCTTTTAAATGTTGTTTATATGAATGAGTGAATGTTTTGTGGGATAAAATGAGGGTTAAAGTGCAGGTTTGTAGCTGGACGCTCACGTCCCCGTCGCTTCAGTCTCGGCCTTTATTATTCTAAATACCAAGCAAACATGGTGCTTCAGGTGCTGAACGTACTGTTCTGGCCAGGTCAGTCACATGACCTCCTGTTCAAATGAAAATATTGTTAAATATGAAATATGCAGCTCCACAGAGCGTTAAGTGCCCGAATCTGATAATAACAGTTAGTGTTCCACTTGTACAAGTTAGTGCCTGCAAATCATCGCTCACTAAATATCCAATAAGGTCCCTGTTGACATTATTTTGATAGTTCTCATTGAATTTGGTCCTCCAAAATTACATGTTGAAAGAAATTAGAAATTATAATTCATTCAATTTCAAATTGAAGCTGAGAGTAGTTCCCACTAGTATTATACTAGTTTAAACGTTAGCAAAAAGCTGGCACGGAGGAACATAATACAGCCTAACCATGATTATAAATCAACAAACACAACATTACATATAGTTTGTGTTTCAACATGGTCGCCTGTGTGACCCCCCTCCCTCCGACCCAGACTCCCATCAAAAATAACACACGTTTATACAATCTACAAGGAAGGAAAAGTGATGTCTCCTCCACAGCGTATACTGGAACATGAAGGTGTGGCAACCATAAAATAATACATATATTATATTCAGATATTTTCGACAGTTCAAATCTGAAGGAAATTGTTGTATTTCCATGTTGAACAATAAGAGTCTCGCTTGTGGAGCTTTATTAAACTCCTCTCACCTTCTCACATCAAACTCGGAGTCCGACAGCAAACTACGTGTCACCAAACTGTCAATTAGGGACGCGCCCCAAACCTAACAGGACCTCCCCGCCCCAAAAATGCCCTTACGGCTCAGGAATGAGGGGCCACGGATCCTTCCCAGACTCCAGAGCCGACACCTGACGGAGTAATGACAGGAAGCCGGCTGATAAAAGAGCTTCTGCTTCTTGCTCCTCTTCTCTGTCAGAATCGCACGTTGCGTGATGGGTCAAATGTTACTTTGCACTAAGTACATGATTTAGCTTTTCTGCATGTGGCCTCTTCTTTGTCTGTTTCTGTCTCAGCAAACCACTTCTTCTTTTATATGATCTAAAAAAGGAACTGTTTTTTTCCTGCGAATGTCTTCTTGTGTTTCGCTGAAGGTGGGAAATATTACAAGTACTGCTAAAGTGCAGGACACGGGGACAATGGGATTAGGGATAAACAATCCATTGCTATTGAACCCGGCTTAATATTCTCTTTGACCTTTGACCTCGCCTCCCGAATGGCTTGTGAATGAAAGAGGACGATCTTCGGTTGGATTGGGAACTCGGGCAACAACAAGCTACCACTCATTTTCGGAATGCCACGCAGTCTGGGAGCTGCTGTCCAACCCACCCCCACCGCCCTCGGGGAGGTGCAGGGGGGGGGGAGGAAAACAGGAGACGCAACAAGCATTCCTTTCATTTGAACTCCTCACTCGGGTTTTAGAGCTCACGCCTTCGGGCACAGAGTGAACGGAATGAACAGGAAGATGGTTAATAAAAGTATTGGTAATAAAAGTAAACGCAATAAGCTCATCAAGCAATCAATGTTATTGATCAAGCGCATGCTGTTTTTTAATCCGAAGAATTACTTGGTTTAGTTCAGTAAACACACGCAATTTAGGATGAAATAACTACAGAATTGGCGTTAATTACGTACAGAGGTCACGTGACTTTGGTTTCACTGGAGACGTGATTATCCCGTCATCCACCTGACCTCCCTGCGAGGTCACGAACCGTAAACACGCATGCGTGCATCATCTCTTTCCTGGCCAACAGGGGGCGACTCCCATTCGTGCAACATGTCAGTTCGAATAGAAAAGGCCCATTTTTCACTTGATTTATTGCCTCAGTAAAACATTGAGTAAAACAGAGTGCATGCTGTCAATCGTGGACCAATAGACCATGCGTTAGGCTGTCCTCGGCTGGCCTGGTGATTGACAGTTCGCTAAAATTATGGCTATAAAAATGTCTCTTTGTTTGTACTCAGCTCCATCCTCAGTCCACAAACTACGTCAACCACGTCCACTTCTCATATGACGGCTGCGCCGCCGCCGCCGACGATACAACTAGTCCAAGCTCGATTTAAAAAGACGAAAATGAGGATATCATCTGCTGTTTTAACCATTGGACCAGTTTTCTTTATTCTTTGCCATCATATAAATGTTTGGTGAAGCCAAACACACTGTTTGGACTTTGAGTCACCAGAGTGGGAGAAATGCGTTTGAAAAGCAGCTGCCGTTGCAGAGCCGGTCTGCATCCATCCCAGATGTACCGAGCTTCTAAACTCTCACACGAGCTTCCCCCGACTGGCATCGCATGTGTGCCAACGCTGTTTCTTATAGGTGCACCTAGATGCAGAGTTTAGGTGACAAAAAAAGGACTTTCTGAAATATTAGACCGTGAGCCACTGAGCTTAAGGAGCGAGCTTCTGGCTGATGTCCCTCCTCACTTCATGTCTTTAGCTTTGTCCTCTATGGGACAGGCTTTACTTCACTTCACCTCTGCTACCAACTGGGAGGAAGTTACACCGCGAATCTGCGGGTATCTGGGGTTCGCGACCGATAGCTGACAGGAAACAGAAGCGCTTTCCTTTCCCTGTTCTTTACAGTGCAGAAAATACAGTGTGTGTTAACTTGAATTGAGCATGAACATTAGGTTTCACCTTCTTAAAAAGCCTCACAGTCCTCTCTGCCTCATTGTATCCACAGCACAACGGTCAACCCGCCCACAGCCAAGTTCAATATTTACTCTCCAGATTGCCAGTAGCACCCTCCCCGCGCTTGTGTAGTTATGAAAGTGAATTTCAGTGCGTGAAAGTGTGTCATCTTCAAGGTAAAACGTAGTGCGGCCTAAAAGTCGACAGAAAAAAAACATGAGAGTGAGATTGAATCAAAACGTGTTGCACGCGTTTGCTGTGTTTTCCCGTGGTATTTCCCGATGCTACGCAAGTCTTTATTCTTTTTGCAGACGGGACTTTCATTCTGGTTTTGTTGTTGCACTAAGCGACGGCGGACTTCCTGAAATATGAAATGTAAAAGCTGCTTTTATCAGCACCTTTGTTGTGTTCCCTCGGTTGGCCCTTTGTCCTGCTGATAAATCCACCTCAGATGGCAATTTGCACATGTCGACGCTCTCTTATCGCTGCTCAAACAGGGGTCACGCACACACACACACACACACACACACACACGCGTTTTCGACCCGAGTACTGCGTTTCATAGCTTTATCTCTCAAAGGGGAATTATTGGAGTTTGATGTCACTGTGGCGGATGTCACAGTTCAGAGTAACCTGTCACAGAAGCCGTGCGGGTTACGGGAAGGCTCAGGAAACCACTTGTGGCGCTGCGGCCTGGCAGCTTGCTGGCGACTTTGTCTATTTTGCGTTGTTGTTTTCTTTCTTGACAAGCGCATTCTCAGCACAACAAATATATTATTTTTTTCTACTTTTAGCTACGCAAGCTTTGTGTCCTTCCTCCGCTTTGATCTGTATGATGAATTGTGTTATTTTGTGTCACGATTCCCAAACAATATTCAGTAATAAGTCTGTACTTCACAAGCAAATAAATGAATTTCCTTTTACAATTAGCATTAGCATATTCGGAAGCTAAGCTAAGATTGTCATTCTAAACTTCCCTGCTTAACATCTTCTGTTTAGCATCGTCATGGGTAGCATGCATGCACGCCAACATTAGCACCTTAGTGACTGTGCAGCCTCCGACTTTCCCCAAAAGGTCCCGCACACACTACACAGCTTTCACCGGGACACTATTGATCTCTGACTCTCCCTCTGTGGGACTCTTCACTATTGCCACAGACGCAGTGCGGCCTGCGGGGGACGGGGAGTGTCTCCGATAGCGTAGGTGGTCCTAATGACGACGACGCATCGATGGGGAAAAACAGGAATTTGTGGTACGTGGCTTGCCAATGGGTGTGTGCGCCCGGGCTTTGTGATCATATCTTAACTTACTCTGTAATTGCTGGCACACACACACACACACACACACACACACACACACTGAAGTATGAGCCTTTTAGCCTCCGGGGCCACCGTGGTTTGAGCAACACGCAAAAAAAGCCAACTCTCTGAAGGACGCTTGAAATGAAATTGCACATCAACTACAAAGCAAAGCTACGAGAAGGCATTTTGGATAATGTCTAAATAAACTGTGGGGTTCAAATCGTCTTTTGAGAGCGCTTCAAAGGGAGGATCCGCCACGCTGTGTGGGAGGAATCCAAGTGATTCATGTCTCTCTTGCAGCCTCTTGCAGACCTGCCACATGTACAGGAAGTGGAAACCATGGCGATGGAGGATTGTGTAATGTGTGACGCAAGTGCAGGCTCCTTCCCCCCCGCCGCCGACTCAGGCTGGTGCCGATTAAACAACCCGTGGACATGTAATGTAGAAATGTCTCCTTGTGTTCCTGAGACAACTCCGTTGTTTTGGTATTTTGAAAGAAAAAGCTGTCTCTGTTTGAGATAAATGATCATTTTTTAAAGCTTTAAACATTTCTGGCTTCATGTAGCCACTAAGACATTTAAATCCGTAGTTGTTTTTTGAGGATAAAGTGCAGAAAGAAACGTAAAGCCTCCGACTCACACTGAGAACGGACGTCACAGTCACTCAGGAAACCACTTGCATATTCATAGTTCTCAACGACTTGGCCGGACTCTTATCTTAGTATCTCATTGTCGGTATTATTGTGTCTCTGAACCTAACTAGAGGGGATCCTTTAACACGAATCCACAACGTATCCTCAACTCGTGGAACTGCCTGTTCTCGCCTCTCAGGGACACGTTCCCCCCCCCCCCGCTCCCCCACAAGTCGCCTCGCTGTTCTTTCCATGAGCTTTGGCTCTGTGCCGGGGATCAGGCGTGCGCGTGGACACACTCCGCTGACTGTCGCCTTGTTGCCGGGGGTGACCGAGGATTGGCGGAAACCGCAGGAGCACAAGAGTGAAGTGTGTGCGTGTTCCCGATGTGTGGAAGGCAGTTGGATCGTGACGTCACGCGAGGACAAAAGATGTGAAAGGATCATTTGGAATGTTCCGATGGAAGGAAGAAAAACCGACCAGACGTGAACAAAATAATGGGAGCAAAGAACGCGCCTTCGGAAGCGGGGCGACAGGACGGACGAGCCCGGTCTGTTGTCATGTGATCAGGTGACTGAGTGCAGCACGTCGGTGGAGACGGACAGATGCTGTTTGTCGACGGCTCACTTTTACCCACGACTGAATTATTGATGAAGTGTCCTAAATACCAAACATGTGTCGGGTAAAGAGGGGGGGGGGGCGCTGATGATTCCTGATGTGGGGTCAGGTGACCGATGTGCCTCGGCCAGCCTCGCCATGAACATGAGAAAACTGTCACATGGCGCTCGGCCCTCCTCTCCTGATTGCCCTGAAACCTGTTTGAGCAGCTGGCACTTTGTCACAAAGTATCTGCCATTAAGCCTTCAACCCCAGTATTTACATACACGCCGTAGTTTCCACTTCTCAGTCAGTGAACAGCAGATTTCAGTTCCTTTGAGTTCTATTTAAGCCAAAGAAAACTTCCACCGTAATATCTTCTCTTCCTTCCGAGGCCGGTTGTTGTCACGGTGAATTTTGACCTCTGTTAGTTGACCTTCAGCGACTTGATACAAATATCAAGAGTTCACGTTTTGGTTGGACGCAGCACCTTGAAGTGGTTTTCTGTTGATTTGAATACCAGTTTCTGTTTTGAGTTTCTAAACAGCTGGCAGGAAATAGCGCTTTCTTGGAATTTCTCTTCAGAAAGTTAGCGTTTTTGGCAGAAAGCATCTCGGATTCACAGGAATTGCTTTGAGGGGAACTTTATAGGAGGAGGGTTGAGTAAATATTAAATATTTTAGCTTTTTCTTAAGACATAAACAAAACCCATTTCACCCAACCTGTGGGTTCAAATATGAATGTTTGACTAGATCATTGTCTTCAGGGGGGGTTTGGTTTCGGCCCCACATCTGTGCGCTGTGGTTTCAACGTTAGAGACGATGCGGTGAGGAATTAAACTACGTCCTGTTTCGGTGTAGTGGAGGCGCATCTACGTCAAAGACTCATAGCGGTTTCCTTCGACCCACCACACTCCCAAAATAGAGGTAACACTACAGAGAAATAGCGGAGTTCTCAGTTATTTTAACTCACAACCCCCCTTAGCTTCTTCCAGATAATCAGCAGTCATGTGAGAGAGACGCTGCTGGGAACAATAACAGATGACATTGTTAACAGCCAACTAAAGCTAAATAACAGGAGGGCAGAGCTGAGATCAGTTGCACCCGTGTCACATGTGAGAAGGAGATCTAATCTGCTCATTCAACAACAGGAACCCCGGGGGGATCGTTATACCAAACTAAATGAAGGGGACCACTGTCTCAGAACATTCAGGGTGAAAACACCACCGCAATTAGCATTAGCAAAGCATTGAGGCCCCCGGTGAGGGGGAAAGGGGGGGGATTTGATACAACCTCATGCTACTTGTGACGGGAGGTAAGGACAAAGCCGCTCCCGGGTCATCGTCTCAGTCACATGAGGTAACACGAGCAGGCCTGCTTCCCCGAAAAGCAAGGCCGCTGTGGAACGGGAATATAACCGCTGCGTCTGCACACGGGAGAGATTATCGCAGTAGGACAGAGAAGCAAGGTTGTTTTTACAAATATTGGGGCCTTTCCTGTATCAAGAGCCCAGTAAACAATTTGTATTGAAATCTTTACCTCTGGGTGTGATACTAATGTGACAGACGTAAATTAAAAGCTATACGAGGCAAAAGGCGCATCTGTAAAATATATCAACTGTTGGTGCAGTTTGGGTTTGACTTTCAAATGAAGCGCTTTCCTTTTGGTTTGTCATCAGGAGTCCAACGGCAAGTGACAAGATTAATTAAATTGCCAATGAGTCGCATCTACTTATTCCAGCAGTAAAGAGCGGCCCATTACTACACTAAGTTAATGATAGAAATCCTTTACGGTGGTTAAACATTACCTGCATTATCTTTCCTTAGAGATCAAACGTTCAAACCGCTCTGCTTCCGTGTGCAGGTTCACAAATGATCCTGACAACCACTAGATAATAAACAGCTGCAATGACTGAAAAGAGACAAGATGCAATGCAAAAAGTTTTTTAATGCAGTAATTAAGACTACGTGGAGAGCGTCGACAGATTAGAAGAAAGCGTCTTTACATGTGGACGTACAATGACTCTGAATCAGGACACACAAATAAATAAAAATCTTATATTTAAATGATCGCCCCACCCCCCCTATTCATTTACAGAAATACTGGATTCCACCCACAGTGTTGTTTTGAACAGCGAGTGAAAGTTTTGTTAGCCATCTTAAAGCCTGAAATAAGCCGTCATGAACTCCATCTCCCGCAAGTCGATGCAGCATCGCCAAATGATACAGACCCGCTGTAATAAAAAAGGAGATTATGTGCTTAACTTCGGCCCACACACACATGCGGATTGGGTTGTGTCCTTTGTCGCCATGAAACTGTGTGCTTATCTGTAGTTATTGAACTACATACATTTCTTTTAACTTATGGGCTGGATGGTTGATTCAGATAAGCTGGGGAAAGAGTTCATTGGCGAACATGTCGTCCCAGGTGCTCTCTGAGCACAGGGGAGAGGACGACATGTCGCTGAAAGGGGACGCGGATCCTTCGTATCCAGAGTCGCTGTAGGTGTCCGCCAGGCAGGCTTCCTTGTCCAGGCCGCTGAAGGCCGCGGGGGAGAAAAAGTCATCCACCGGACTGCGAGTGTCACAGCTGGCGATGACGACCTCCTCCTCCGGCTCGTCTTTGACGCAGACTGTCTCCTCCTCGACCACCACCTCGTCGCAGTCAGCGTCACCTATGACTGGGAAGTCCGCCTCGACGCTGCCCTTCTCTGCCACCTCCTCATCCTCTGTGTCGCTCTCCGAGCCGTCGCGATGCCCGCCACCACACACCTCCTCCACGGGCTTCGTGTAGATGTGGTCAAAGTGGATCAGTTCATTAAGGGCCTCCAGCTTAACTGATGGGGCCCCCAGAGGCGAAGGTGCGGCGGCAGGTACTGGGTTCCCCCCTCCGACCAGCAGCACCTGCGGTTCTGGGAACTCCTGTTCGCAGGACTTGAGGAAGAGCTCTGGGTCAAGGATGTCCAGAATGCCCATGAGCAGATCAGACTAGTGGGGAGGAGGAAACAGGGGATTAGCCTAGTAACCCATGACCCAACACACGGACGCAGGATTTTAAACCGCACCGACGCAACTTACCTCATGGTCTGTAGTGTCAGGATCATCTGAATCCATTGAGAAGTCCTCAGATTTGGGGACTGCTGGGCCTGCACCTGCTGCGGAGGCACACGTAGCCTGAGTGCTGCAGACTCAGAAGACCCGATCCCTAAACCTGCGTCGTTCCCCGTGGACAAATAAACCTGAACCTGCCGTACAAAGGAGGGAGAAGGGGGTTGAACTCAGACCGTGTGTCCCTCAAAGAAAAATCCAAAGAAATCAGTTGACCAGAAGACTGCGCCAAACGTACAGTCTCCTTGGAGTCGAGGGTGTCCAACCCAAGTCTCTGTCTCAGTTCCTCGTTTTCTGTCAGCAGGCCACTCGATTTTTCCCGAAGTAGCCTGTTTTCGATGTGAAGTTTTTGGTTCTGCCGGAGAAAAGCGCAGCCGTTAATACCTGAAACTCGCAGCGGTTTAAGGGGAAGTGAAGCATGAAGGATTCAGTGAAACTAGACCACATCATGGTGGAGGGGGGGGGGACGTATTTGAGCTTAGAGGAAATAATGCAATTATTGCAGTGGCCGTAGACATTTCGGTTGTATTGATACATTATAGATTAAAACTATTGATAAAAAGATCACCTCCAGCTCCAACTCCAGGACCTGCTGCTCCAGCTCCCCCATTTTGGCCTTTTTCCGGTCTCTGGCTGTCTGAGCTGCGACTCTGTTCTTCAGTTTCCTTGGAAGGGGGGAAAAAAAAAACAGGAATTTAGCACTTTTTTTTCCCCGTGATGCTGACTGAGCCCCTCCTCCTCCTCCTCCTCCTCCTCCTCCTCCTCCTCCTCCTCCTCCTCCTCCTCCTCCTCCTCCTCCTCCGCCGCCGCCGCCGCCGCCGCCCCCTTGAGGTCCACTCGGGCCCCACTGCGCTGCGCAGCCTGCGGCCATGTTGGTGCCACGCAGGCACCGTCGGGGTATCGGTAAAACCACTCAAGATAACGCGAAGCGGTCCGAAGAGCGGTCCGAAGTCCCGCGGGGTCAAATGTGCGGCGGCGTGAACCGGTTCACCCGGTGTAATTAGGGTTACTTGTGATATCAGCAGAAACGCCGGGGAGTCGGTGCTTTTATTCAGTGTTATGGCTGCGGGTTTAAATGGCAAATCAAACGGGGGGCCCGGTGGGGGGGGGCTCTGTTTGGGCGTGTCCGGTGCGCGGTAGTCGGCTAAAGCGAAAATTAAATGAAGCCTTGCCGTCTGAATAATGCTAAACGGGAGACTCACCGGCGAAGCGCCTTCTCCTCCGGACTCAGGTGGGTGAGCCGCTGCCTCTTCCGTATCGGAGGCCCCGCGGACGAGTTGGACTCTGAATCCGACGACGCCGGGCTGGAGGACGGCAGGACGACGGAGATCGGCCGGTTGAAGCCCGTCTGCGAGCCGGCCTGTTTGCCGGATATGAGGAGCACTTTGTGGGGCCCCGCGGAGCCTGCTGTCACCACCACCATGGTCGCCGTGTCCTGAAACCTAGAAGTAATCGGGTATCCCCGTTGAATTAGGAGGAAAACCTGAGGGTTTCCCTGGTTACCCGATCGCCGGCAATTCTCAACTGTTGAACTGGACGCACTGCGCCTGCGATGGTTTTCTACTGTCGTGGTGGCAGGCGATTGGCTCCCGACGGCCGTGACGCAGGATGTTAACGCGCCGTGATTGGCCGCCGTGTTGATTAAATTTGCATTCGTCGTTCCACTCAATGTGACCCATAGTTCTCGGGAGGTATAAATTCCCATTATTCTCGATGTAAATGTCTCTTTAAATATGGCAGTTTATTGCATCGGTGCGGGTAAACTGGTATTTCATACTGGTAGTCTCCAGGAGTTGCATCAGATCCGACCCACACAGACTTACACCCACGGACCCACATACAAAGCAGCAGTACTTTCACTGTGTTGGTTATGGAGCCATGCCATCAGCTTCCTGGAAATACTGTGATGTTCTTATTTTTTATTTATTACTCTGTAATGATAAACAGAGATACGACTGTTTTAGTATCACTTCAATGTTTTATATTTATATCAGTTTAAGCGCACAAATGCCACAATGGGGCACACGTCGTTTTGATTCATCAGAATATCAGATATCCTTCGTTTCACTTTAAGCGTTTATGCTCCCTGCCTGTTGTCTTATATGTTATCACTTCCTCATTCTCTCCTTTGAATCAAACACACTAAACAAGCTCTACCACTTTGATGGCTTTCCCCGAAAGGGCCGTTTCATATTTCCTGCACAGGAATTATGTGTTTGTAAGTTGATTGTCCACGAAATGGTTCCTTTACTCTTACATCCTCAACTAAACCAGTTTTGACAGTATTACTTTAAAATAATTCCTATGCTATAATCAGCATAATAATTCCCCATTGGGTCATTCATTTACACATATATAATAAAAAAGAAAATGTAATTTTTTTGATCACAATGTGATCAAACTAAATAACAAAATTATTTTGGACAGATCAAAATACAGACATTTCGCAGTGACAACAACAACATCCGCCGTGCTGCGCGACACGCCAAGGGGTCAACTGTTAACTGTGAGTTCAGAATGGGGAGCGAATGAAAGGAAGTGACGCAATCGAGCAACTCCTGCTACCGCTGCTAACACTATTACTACTACTACTACTACTACTACTACTAATGCTTCTTTGTACTCAGGAATCCTCGCTGTTCTTCGTGTCTTTTCGGCCCCCCTAGCAGTTTACGGCCGGGAGCCCTTTGGCCCCGGACCTCTTCTCCTCCTCTACAGGAGCGAGAGCAAACACCGACTGTTTGCCGAGTTTTTACCGTCACCACAGAATCAACATATGAGCGTTTATGGCGGTGTGTGTGTGTGTGTGTGTGTGTGTGTGTGTGTCACAGTGTCCTGGAGCCTCGTAGCAAATAGGTAAAACTCCTGGAGCGACATGAATGAAAGTTTACACTTACTCGTAAAAAACAAATACTGACTTTTAAATTGTTGCTTCCTATTTTATTCAAGTCTCTCAGGTTGATATTCTTCACTCTCCTCAGTGAAGCTCTGAGTAAATGACAATACACTCTTCACACTGAGAGATGAAGAGCATTTGAGACGTTCCGGCCCGATAGTCGTCGGCGTTGCTGCTCACCTGGATCTCGTAGGCTTTAGTTGTACATTCTTTTCGAACCAAACTGTAGAAGAGTTTTCTTCTGTTCTGAAAACACTGGACGTTAAAAATGCAAATCAGGTGTTGAGTCCACATTGTTTCAACATTTTCATAGTAAGATGTATCAGTAGATGGCGGCTGGAGAAGTATTCAAATCATTTACGATCCAGTGTTAGAATAGAATAGCATTGAAAGAAAGGTTAAGCAATGTGTTTAGAGACATCCCCCCTCTGCCAATGGACTCATGGCACTGTGTCCCCGCTCGCTAAGAAGTACTTAATGAAAATCCCCTTAATACGTGTACGTGCTTAAATGGGTGTAACACAACAACGTTGGCGCAAACAATTAGCAGTCATTGAACTTAGCGTGAGACGAGCAGATCGACCCGCTCGCCTGGAAGGTGCTTGCTGCTCGGTCGGTTTGAAGGAATGCGGACGGCCCGTGGAGAACACTTCATCGTGACAAAAAACAACTGCAGCCAATCTGAAAATCAAGCCCAAGCAATGCACTTTTATATCTCCTTTGTCCCTTGAAGAAGCTACACCTGGTAGGCTGTTAGCGTAGCTTAGCACAAAGACTGAAAACGGGGGGAAACAGCTAGCCTGGCTCTTTAAAGATTCAGACAGCAGATGCCATGTCATTGGTTTGTTGGCAAGAGTTCTTCAATAGAAATGGACGTGTAATGTAAAAGTATATCATATTAAATATTCACTGTGTTATAATTACACTTGTTAACACAAAACAAGCAACTGACATTATTTGCGGTGTCTGCATCAAAGATAATCGTCCTTGGAGGCTCTTCAAGGGAGTGTGTGTCCACGGCTTAACTGAAGGGACTCTGCACACACACACAACACACACAAACACACACCCAAGTATGCAGAGAAGGGGATCCTCCCTTGAGCTCTAAGGAGCCTTTGATTAAACCGGGTGGATCCTTGAAACCACAAGTCAAAATGGACCAATCCCAAAGGCGTTAAAGAGAAACATCTCACGGCGTGTAATTCACCCTCGTTTCTGTGATGTGAGATGTAACCAAGCGTTACAGATTAAAAAACGGCAACATGTGGTATTTAAACTGGTGTGCCCGCTTTTCTCAGCACGTTGTGTGACGGCGAATGGCTGATATTCATCATGTATGTAAAGGAGCTTATGATACCTAAATATTCCATTATTCAGCTACGTTATGTACCGGCTGCAGCCCTCCCATAGTAACTGAGAGCACAGCACTAATGCTTGTTTACGCTGTAAACAGTTGTGTTTTGGGGGGAGAGAGACACATCCAGCTGCAGGGGTGAAGGGGGAGGGGGGGTGAGGGCCTTATTTACCTACCCACAATCCACTTGGGTGTTTGCAGGGCCTCGAGCCTCCCACATCTGCAGAATCACCGTTTGTTTTTGTTTTTTTGCTGTTTATTTCTCAGCGACACAAATAACAAGAATTGCTCAACACAACATCGCCCCCCGTAGAAAATGTGCTCAGACAAGAGGGACAAAAAGCAGGCCTCCGGTGACGTTGTTTGTGCATTTCGCAGCAACATGCCGGGCTGCACGATGATGCAACACCGGTCTGATGCAACTCTGAGGCAAGCGGGCCTCGAAATGATGAAACCCTCCATCACTTCCTCTTCCTGCGGTGAGTGTAGGACGTAGATAATGTGCGGAGGTCACATCCTGCAGCGAGAGCTTCTTGATTTTTGATACTACAGGTTTGCCTTCTTCCACTCAAGCTTTTCAATGTTTAAAGCGTAAAAATCACGTGCCCTATGCTGCCCTCTGGTGTTTGAAACGGCCAATGACACACACAAAATAAAACCACTTTTTGAGTTTAGTCGTTTTGATTAAGTTTAATCTACAGTAAACATTCAAATGTTTCCAATTACAAAAATCATTTAAATTTAATTTAACCTATTCAGCGTGAAACTCATTCAAACGCCACTTTTTCACTCGCCGCTGATGTCACAGATTGTTCACATCTCATTATTTTGTTTTTGTTAGTAAGGCAATTAGACAACAGGTTCCTCACAGACTCTGCTCCTGCCTCCATCTGTCGCAGAGGGTCATGTGATACGATCAAAAGCACCAGGAGAGCCGGTGAGTAGATATGTGTGGGGGCCATTTTGTCTTTGGCTGTTCCTAAGGCCGAGGATGAGGAGGTCTGTGTTGCTGTTGAAGGACATCAGATTAAAAACGTCTCTTTGTGCGATGAGAATCCAGTGAAGTCATTATTTGAACAGAGTGAGTAGCTGGTGTCGAAGATCAAAGATCCGATTTTCAAGGGAAATGGAGTTTGTGTCCACCGGCCAAGTTTGAACTAAAGTCCCTTTGATATCCTGTTCGACTGTTGGGAATATGTGTGTGTATGTGTGTGTATGTGGGTGTGTTTGCAGCCATTACCACAGAAGAAACAAATAAGTCTGACAGACATTAGAGACGCCATGGGGGGAAGAAGATCTGTTTTTTTCAGTGGCGGTGAGCCCCACTCCCTAGACCCTCCCCCCCCCCTTTTCCTTCCCCGACCACTAGGTGGCAGATGTGGCAAAAAGGCAGCAGCGTGTGGCAGCGTGTCCTCTCACGCAGAGCGCAGATCCCTCCTCTGACAGCAGCCTGAGTGATGGAGGAATGCTTTTCATTTGTCTTCCTCCTTGGGGGGGCGGAGCAATCGAAAGGGACGCCGGTGAGGAGAGATGGAAGAAAGGCAACAGAGGAGACGGATGAAGACGAGAGGGAAAGTGTCAGAAAGAACTAGGGAATATCGGGTTACTGCATTTTTGGACAGCAAGGGACAAAAACCTAATGAGGAACTAAGGGGTTTATGCTGATGAAGCTCCTTTTGTTTTCCCTTCTTCTCACGCCGGATCAATATTTCCTGCCAGTTAGAGCACAAAACATAATTTCTGCTCAAGTGGATGTTTAGAGTTTCTGAACAAGAAAACAGACTGGCTGTTGTGCTTGTTGGGAACTATGGAACTATGGGAAGGAAAGTCATTCCCCTCATTTGTTAAAATCACCCCGTGTTTGTTTGTCTTCTTGTCTCGTTGCCGTGTGTCTTTGTGTGTGTGCACGTGAGTGTGAGTGTAGATTCCATCCATCTAGTCCTTTGAGAACATGTTAACGCCTGTGTGAGTGCAACAACATCATATACCCCCCACCCATCACCTCTCAGGACAGATTATGAGTTGGATCTGACTGAGTGTACCTGTTCTCGCAAGCCTCAAACATACAGGTGCCTCATTTCAAAAGACTCTGCTTTTACACCCCCCCGGCCCCCTCCCCCCGACCTCCCCCTTCACAGGTTGCAACTTCAGCCCTGTGTCGAACTGGAGGCCCATTGAAATACCTCCCTCTGGTCTAGTCTGCACTTCAAAGTTGACTTTCACCCTGGAGCCAGATCCGAGGGGGCGGTCCGACCGGCCCGCGAGGAGCGGGGACTTCAAAAGCCCGTCCCATTTAATTAAGAGAAGACTTTTAAAAACGCACGGGGACGGATAGTGTCGTTGTGTCCGCGGTCCCGGGATGTCATGGCGTTTGGCCTAATGCATCTGTACAGTTGGCTTTTTAGACCTTTTTCTGAAAACAGTTTCCTGCCGTCAATGAAACACAACGGTCAAATAATATAAATGATGAATAACAACATGCTAGCATAATCAACAAACGAACCACTGGTAATGGATGTGGATGTCTTTTGTCCTGTGAAAGTGCTGTAACCCCCCCCTGCCCTTAATTTATAATTCATTCCATGAGACTCTCCCACTGGGGTTTGTGTGGTGACATCATCAACATACTCAGAGCCTCACAGGCTGGAGTCAATAGTCGCCGCCGGTCTGTGTCACCACGGCGCCCATAATTGGGGGGAGGGGTGAGAGTGAGGGGGGGCTGTGGGGCCCCCTAATTGCTTTATGTAATAATATGCTGCAGTGATGCGCTCTCCTGGGAGCCATGAATGTCAAGCCCCCCCCCCTCATCATCTCCTTGCTCCAATAAAACAACAAAGGGGCAATTCACAGGGGCTGGGGGCCTGGGGGGTGGGGGGGCGGGGTTGCTTGGTACCCGCCGCACCGATGAACAAATCAAACGCGTTGAAATGTTCCCATTGGGTATTATTAGTAACCTATGATCACGTGGGGGGGGTGCGTGAGTGAAGTAGCTGGGGGCTAATCTGGACGGACACGTGAGCGCAGTAAATGGCTCAATATTATCCTATTTTCATCTGCTATTGATATGGTGTTATCCAGCTGACAAACGCAATCCTCCCAAATCAACTAATCGATCTGATTAATACTGCGACACATTAGAGGAGTTCATCTCCGTAAATTGATGGAAGTTCTCAGTACGGTACAAACACTCACGGCTGCAACTAATCATTTTTTTTTATTAGCAATTTTTTGGTTAAAAAGAAAACGTAGGATATATCTGAAAACCCTCATCACACTACCTCAAAAAATAGAATATTATCACCATGAATGTTTGGGAAAATCAATAATCAAAATTGTTAACAATTGTGTATTTTATGATTGATTTACAGAATGCACAATGACAAACTCAGCTCTTTAACGTCCCGACCACGAGAGTGAGCCTCACTTCCACGAGCTCGACTAGAAACATCAAATCAAACAATAAATCCACCCTTCATCCGTCAAAGTCCTCCTCACCCTCCTCACCCTCTCAGCCTAAACAAGTGCACAGCTGACTCTGCTCAGGGGAACTCCGTTTAGTCGCTGGTGTCAGGAGAGGATCCACAGCTGCTATCCAATGAAAAGCACATATGGAGCGAGGGGGGGGCAATTTCAGAAATCATTAAATATTTTAACGCATGTAGAATAAAGCATCCAGCAGAGGGCAGACTTGCAATGAAAGAGGAACGAGGGGGCCTCTGTGACTCATTGGATCAACATAATGTATTGCCTTAATGCACTTTGTGGTCCATTAGCAGGCTGCACATCTAATTTAATGTCGTGATTGAGCTGGCAGGCCTTGTGCCTCAGACGTCTATTCATTCACAGTCATGATGCATCTGTGTCTCAGGCCCAGTGTTAATTGTCACGGGACATGTGGTGCGGATCGGGATTCTTAAAACCGAGGGACGTCCGATGTGATCAGTAAACTATTGCCACACACCGGAGACGCTGAAGAAACTTTTTTAGGGCTTTGAATCGTTTTCTACTCTCCCTTTTCCTCTATTTTTCTCTTTTGAGTCCCAACACATGTTGACCATCGCGCACAGGCGGCCGCATTCTTGACCTCAAAAGTCCTCGCAGTTGGTTTTCATAAGCACACTGCCTGTAGAATGATTAGAAACAGGCCTTGTTCTGCTCTTATTAATCGATTCCATGCAGGACAATGTGGCAAGGGACCGAAAAAAAGAGCCCACTTTTGGATTAATCTAAGAGATCATACTGTCCCCTTAATGTCTTGTAGCCTACCTAGAAGACAGTATCGACAGCACTTGCGTGGCACTATGAGCCCTTTTCTTGAATGGTTCAGTCGCAGAGAGATTCAAACCATCTTCCATTGTATGAAAGAACAGATAGCGTGTGTGTATCTATTCTTCCTTTCAGGACTCGGTGGGCTTATTTGCACACGATGAACTGACATAATGACACATAATGAACAGTCTGACACGCTGAGAGAAAAGGCACCAGGCAGAAGATGTTCTCCAGGAACTGGTCAGCGTGGAGGTTTCACAATAGACTCTTTATGCTGCTCGGAGACGGACTGAGAGATAATTGTCTACTTTTGCAGCAAATAATAGCAAGAGTTTGAAGGACAAATGCAGGACGATTAAGAGCGGAGCAAGAAGGTTTGTCAATAAATCCATGGTGAATCAGAAAGTGGCTCCCTGTTAGGACGTTTGGTCCATGCAGACACTAGCTTGACTTTCTGCAGATAGAAATTATGCCAAATTACATCTGAACAATTAGAGGCTGGTTCAATGCCTGAAATTATCTGTATTTAGCTTCTCAGGCGGGTTCTGACATGAACTGCCTTCAGAGATCAAAAGAAACAATTGTAATTGGAGATCTATCGGTCCAAAACTTTTCTAAAAAGTTGATGGTTTTCATGTTCAAAACATTAGGTCATGGTTAAAAAGCACAGTGGAGAGAAGGTGATCGAAACAGGGTGATGGAGAGATGGAGAGGTGGATGAATAGATAGATGTATGGATGGATTGGTTCGTGGATGGATGGATAGATGGATGGCTGGATGGGTGGATGGATGGATGGATGGATAGATGGATGGCTGGATGAGTTAGTGGATGGATGGATGAATGGATAGATAGATGGATGGCTGAATGGGTGGGTGGATGGATGGGTTAGTGGATAGATGGATGGAGAGATGGATGGCTGGATGGGTTAGTGGATGGTTGGATGGATGGATAGATGGATGGCTGGATGGGTTAGTGGATGGGTGGATGGATGGGTTAGTTGATGGATGGATGGGTGGGTGGATGGATGGATGGGTGGGTGGATGGATGGATAGATGGATGGCTGGATGGGTTAGTGGATTGGTGGATGGATGGATAGATGGATGGCTGGATGGGTTAGTGGATGGGTGGATGGATGGGTTAGTTGATGGATGGATGGGTGGGTGGATGGATGGGTTAGTGGATGGATGGATATGTTAGTGGAAGGATGGATGGATGGGTGAATGGATGGATGGGTGGGTGGATGGATGGGTGAGTGGATGGATGGATATACAGTAGATGTTCTCTGGTATTGATGCTGCAAGGCGATGATTTCAGCTGTTGTTGGAGAAAAAACTGATGTTGACCCCCGTCAAAAAAATATACATTGACGTTTTTTAACATATAAAATGTATATATGCATGTGTATACGTCACATGTGAAAGTACTTTGATATATGCATGTAAAGTACTTTAGTACATATCAACAAATTTGACATAATTATCGTCCTGGAAAGGGAGAGGGGGGTATCTTAAGGTGGCGCGTTTTTAAACTCGCGTGAAAAAAAAACTATACTTCATGATCAAAACCAGCAACACATGAATCAACTCGAAGTTCAACGCGTAACTTTATTTATTTATTTATTTAAACAATTACTCCCCCTCCTGCTCTTCCTCCTCCACCTCCTCCTTAACTGAGCGCTAGCAGAGAGAGGCTGGTGGGTGGGGATACGGCCCTTTTGGGAGAGAGGGAGAGAGAGAGAGAGAGAGAGAGAGAGAGAGAGAGAGAGAGAGAGAGAGAGAAATCACGTGTTTCGAGATCAAAGGAGATCCGCTTTGTAGAGGAGGAGGAGGGGGGTGAGAGAGAGAGAGAGAGAGAGAGAGAGAGAGAGAGCGAGCGAGCGCGTTTGCAGGCAATGTAATTGACAAGGCTCGCAGTGGTGAAATAAACACGCTTCAGCTCGGGCGCAGCTTTTTTTTTATTACACAATTCCGCCTCTTTTTTTCCCGGTTTGACGCATCGACCCGACCGCGATTACCTACGGCGCCGATCAATTGATCTCCGTGTGAAATTATGTCCCGATCGGCGCAGATCCAGCCGGCAAGATGATGATGATTTCTCCGCGGAGAGGCTCAGACCGCGTACCCGACGCGGCGGTCCTGGTGATCTTCGTGGTGGCCGCTTCTCTCGGTTCCGCTCTCGCCAAGGATACCGCCTTCGTGGAAGTGGTCCTGTTCGAGTCCAGTCCCAGTGGAGATTACACGACGTACACCACCGGCTTGCAGGGGCGCTTCTCCAAAGCAGGAGCCACTATCAGCGCGGAGGGGGAGATCGTTCAAGTACGTGCAAATACTTTTTTTGTGTTGTTTCTCGCTCGGTCTCTCGCTCGCTCTCCCAATGCTGGTGGGAGCGCGTGCGCGTGCGTGGAGAGGGAAGTGGGGGGGGTGTTTGGAGAGCCGCAGTCCCGAGCAACACTACCGGGTCGCGGGGTGTACTTGTTCCTGGCGACCCTTGTTAAAACTTTGTTTTTTCTCCCACAGTGGCTAAAGTGGGGTGATACGAGTTGTGTGTGTATATATATTGCGTGCGCTTGCGTGCGCGGGCGGCGTGAGGATGGCACCAAGCGTGCGAGCATACTTGGTCACAAGATGGCTCCTATCTTGTGGAATTCATTCACGGGGAACGTGCTCTCTCGCTCTCTCTCGCTCTCTCTCGCGCGCAGGTTATGTCGTTGAAGTCTGGCGGCTCGCGCAGCGCCGCCGCAACGTGGAGCCTCTTCATCCGCATGTAGCGAAACAAAGTAGCGGACAAACAAAGTCTGTAAACTTCGCGTGTAGCCGTGTTCGTGCACTCGGCCTTTGAACGCGAGTCCGTCTTGGTTCTCCACCCAATGTGTGCTTTTATGAAACGCTCAAAGTTGGAGTTGTTGGTGGAGCATGTTTTTGTTTTTATCGTTGACGAAATCTCACGTCGCGCTCGTGTGTAGCCGTCATTAGTTCTCTCCCCCCCCCTTCCTTTGATGTAGCATGCTTGTAGCTTTCAGGCGCACATGTCACTATTTCCCCGAAACATAACCAGTGCACTTGGCTGGAGCCGGCAGTTCTTTTGAACACCCCCTCCCTCCCTCTCTCCCAGCTTTGATCGGGTGGAGGTCACTCAAATATGAAGGCTCCCTCCCCCCCAGTACAAGTGTTTATTTGAAGTTCCTTAAGCCTTGCTTAATGTGCTTGTGAGGCAAGAAAAGGTGTTAGGGGGTCCAGTCATGTGTCTGGGATTTCTGGAAGTTTTGGTCCATTTTTGTGACCTTTCGTGATGCACGGTTCTTGTTTGTGGATGATAGAAAGACCTTGTAACATAGTTATTTGAGCGGCCACCATTTTAATTTGTATCCAAAACCGCAATGAAGACACACATGGTTTATTTGGATGAAGATATATTAAGTCCAGTCCCTTGAGTCTGATTGGATGTGTGTGTGTGTGTGTGTGTGGGTGTGTGTGTCCTTCTGGATGTAAGGTTAAATATTTGCTTGTGAAACGGCAGATCGGCATCGCTGAATGCGCCGCAGAGACAAGTTTTCGTTGTCATTTGTCACGCTTCAAAAAGCCAGCGTAGCTGCTGATGTGTGAGAGAGGGAGGGTTGAGGAGGGGTGTTTTTAAACACTGTGTCCGGTGTGTTCCGGTGGGTCACCGCGCATCTTCTTGCAGGATGTTGCAGACTCTTGTTTTGAGTTCGTCTATACGCAGCGACGGCCGCTCGGCGCCACCCGGTAACCGCACAGAAGCGCCCGGGCCTCGGCTGTACGTCGACGACCACATCTATTCAGGGGTTTGCCTTCTCTGCAAACGTCGCGTCTCACCACTTTCAGGCAGCTTATATTTTGTCGCGCCGTAATGAGGCACTTGTCTTGACTTTCTTAAGACTCATATCCCAGGATGTATATTCCGAATGTTTGTGAGGGTTTCAAACTCACAATGGACGGCGACCTGACAAGTGTAATTTTAAACGGGGGCCCTTGCGGATTCTGCCCTCGTGGAATAACTCTGCAGGAAGGTGTTGGGGAAACGGCTGCGGTGTTGTAGCGGATATCATTCTACACCGGGAGCTGGGTTCAACAGCAATATTTAGGTTCCTCGGCCTCTGCGTTGTTCGCGGTGACCCCAGCGACCATTGCACTTGTCCTCCCTTTTTAAATTTTTCTTTGGCCAAAGAGGTCTGAGGCTTCTTGTGTTCACTGAACGAGACGCTTGATTCAGTCCGCCTGAGGTTTTATGGGTCTCCCTCCGCGGCTGTTTGAACAGAGCCCTCGGGGGGTTCGCGTTACCTTGTGTGCACAGCAGTGGCCAGACTTCAGCAGGTATGGGTTCAAATGGAGGGTAAAGGCAGGGGGTAGGGGTGAGGTAAGGGGGTGGGTGGGGGTCTCGCTTGGCAACGTTTCCTGAGCAAAGACCCGACCGCGATCGCTGCTCGACCCTCGCCTTCGCTAATTCCCCAAAGCTAACACCCGCTCAGCTCTGCCTGAAGAGTGCGAAAAGTGGCAACCGCTGCCAGGGGGCCAAAAATAATAAATTAAGTTAATTTGCTTCTCAGGAAGGGGGGGGTCATGACAGAGCAGATCTTACCACTCAGCCAAAACCCTAAGCTCCTCCGAGTCCACGTCCCCGATTGCCCCTGTTTAACTCCGTAATGGCAAAGTAATCACTGTCTCCTTAAATCAATCTGTCAGCAGCAGGTCTTTCCTTAAGGCGGCCTCAACAGTGCATTTACATGATTGGCTCTCAGCTCTGTATCTTGTGCATCCTGCCAGGTGCTTAATTGTATTCAACATATTGGAATAGCTCCTGATTTTTTTTTTTTTAACAGCATTGTGTGTTTTGAGACTGGTCTCAAAACACACAATGCTGCCAATGACTGAAGATGGTAAATCCACCTACATTTTGTCCTCTCGGGGATTGCCACTGCACAACATTCAGATGCGCGTCCTGCAGGGACTCTCCCTACATGCACGCACTCCTAATGCTCGCATTGTTTGATCCGGCTCATATTGCCGCCATACCGCGGCTGGATCTTCTGAATGGACCATTACTCAACTGTTGATATAATTCTGGTTTTGGGAGCGTTCTGTGGGGATGAATGCATGTAAAATGTGCGTCTTATTGTTGTTATTTTATGACCCGCTGCCTCGTTCCTATTAATAACGGGCTCGGTGCGCTGCGCACAAACCGGAGTGGGGAAGTATGACCGAAAGAAAAGCCCACGTTTCTGGTCAGCAGGAGAAACGCGCCCAATTTTAAGGATGATTATGGATAATGTCAACAGGTTTTTGGATACACGCCAACATACGCCGACGACCTTTTGCAAGAAGGTGGTTGGAGGAAAGAAGGAGACCGCTTATTGGGAATATGGCCTTTCCCGGAATAGGTGCAAAGACTGATTGTTGCATGAAAACGTTGTCCCTGATGGCGGCAGCTTGAGTCTCCCAGCTATCTGGGATCCACTTTCTGGCCGCCATGTTTTTGCCCACGCTTTTTGTCCCATCTCACACAGCTCGCTTGGCGAACGCCAAGCAGCAAAACGCCATCTGCTGCTCATCTTTTGTCCCAAATGGCCTTTTCTTTAGCGGGATGAGCTGCCGACGCGCCCCTCCATGAGCGCACATCTGCCTCCGATTTCCAGTGGGCCGAGCGCCGCCGGCATGTGAGCGAGGAACCGGCAGCGGGGGACGTGGCAGGGGCACCGACAAGGACCAGCTGGAACTCGTAGTGTCGCAAGGCCAGAAGTGGAGGGGGAAAATGTGGCTTTTAACTGCTTCGTCTCAGAAGGGACGCAGAAACGTGGGACACCACCTCCAAACCCCCCCCCCCCCACCCCCCACCTTTTCACCTTGAACTGGATCTCCATGCACATGAGAAGGACGGGGGGGGGGGGCCTTCAAGGTTGAAAATGGCTTTACTCTCAGACTGGATGTGCCGCGGCGCTTGTGAGCTGAGACAACGATGAGCTTAAGCACTGGAGCTGCTACCTTGGAGCTGGCAGGACTTGCGTCGCTCTGCATTTAGACTATAATGAGAGCTTTAGTGGTTTAAGGCATCCAGCGCGCTTTCTACACCACAGGCTGGAAACCCCAAGAGGCCACAATGGGCCGGGCCCAGACGGGAGGTGCCAGGGACGGGGGGGGCACTCCCAGCGCCGAAGCAACAGTAGCAGTACACAAGCGCTGGTTGAAAAGGTTAAAAGTGCTGCTCCGTACTTTTTCCCATTTATTGGCTCGGCGGTCGCAGCTGTATTTTAAGTGCTATCGTCTCCGAACCGCCACCCTGGTTCGCTTTCATGTCCCAGCCAAAGTAATTTGAGGCTGCGTTTCTCCCCTTTTCGGAATAGAACAGACTAAACTATTTTTCTCTTTCTCTTTCCCACCCCCCCCCCCCCCAACCGCCTCCTCCTGCCAACACACAAACTCACCTTCTGCCGCCTGTCTGCACAGTATTTGAAGTGAATTTGACATGTTGAAACAAGGAAAATCAGTTTCTTTTTAAATTGGCTCATTCAGTTTCTCTCTGAATATGTGAGCGAACATTCGAATGCAGCAGGTGCTTGCTGGTTCTAACCCCGCTCACCTGTTGGACCTCTTTGTACTGTTCCAGACTACCACGGAGAACTTGTTCGGGTCCCAACGTTAAACTTCACCAGCGCAATGCTAACGCTAGCAGTTTTTGCCCAGCTTTAACTTTTTTTCTGGAAACCTCCTGAAATGACCCGTTCCATTACTGCGACAGAAAGAACCCCGGCCTGCAGCAGTGGATCAGTTTCATTCGGCCCGTCCCCTCGGCCCGTATCTTCATCCGCCGACACCGGGGGTCCGCAGAACAAAGGCGGCGGGGTCGAGGGCTGTGAAGCGACAATGCTCACAGAGGCTCATCCAGGCAGAGGCGCGCTTTGTTGTCGGGCAGGAATGTGCTGACTAACCGTTGGAAGGCCACAACGCCAGCCTCTCCTTTTGTTGTACTTTTGTGGGGTGTTTTTTCTTCTCTTTTGCCAATAGACTGTGGAAGGTAGCTGGCCCGGGAGTCCATTTCACGCTGAGCACTGCACTCCATCTGCCTCCTCCTCCTCCTTAATATACTCCGTCCTCTCACTTTGTTTTCATAAAAAGAGAACCCTTATCGCTGATCCGTCCCAGTCGCTCCAGTTCAAGAAGGCAGGGTTCAAAGTTCTTTTCTCCTTTTTTTTTTTTTTCTTTTTTTGTGTACATCGTTGCATAATTATCCGCCTTGTAAGCAAGCGAGAGGAAGCTCTCGACGGAAGAAGCCGCGGCCCTCTTGTCATTTTGAGTCATGCTAATATGTTTTTAGCCCAGGTTGCAAGCTCTCTGGTTATTGTTCAGGGAAGCCATTACTGGCTTTTTGCATAGCATCGCCCTCGGCCTAATGCGTCCCATTAATGTAGAGAGGGAACATGAGAAGTTTTGTAACCAGCCCCCCCCCTCTACGTTCTTTTGGTTTTCTTTTAATGGATTACAACGAAGGTTGTTTATGCGAGTGACGGACGGAGACAAATCTGTGTCAGGTGGAAGCACCGACCCGTGTGTGTGTGTGTGTGTGTGTGTGTGTGCTTGCATGCTTGCACAGGTGGTTCCAGTAATGAGGAAGATGCAGGCTTGAACACAATGGGGTCAGAGGTATGATGGATTGGACTTGCTTGGTCAGATGAGAACAGGCCAGATTGTGTGTGTGTGTGTGTGTGTGTGTGTGTGCGCGTATGTACCCTCCCACCTCCTCCCATGTGTGCCGCATGTCCTCTCGCTCCGTGTGTAGATGCATCACTGCGTCGTCCCACCTTCTCTTCCTGTTGCTAAAGATGCATCCTACATTTTCCGAAATGAAAAATGGCCTTTCTTTATATGTTGTCCATCATGCTTCATGCTGAAGGTAAGTTACTAGATTCTGTTCCTGTGTGTGTGTGTGTGTGTGTGTGTGTGTGTGTGTGTTAAATATTTACTTTTGAGTACAGCTAGTTGCTGTTGCCGAGAGGAGTACTTCTTCAATACGCCTCCCTGTGACCCCCCACCTTAAAAAACAGGATCAGGTGACCTTTTCCTCTTAATGAAATCTATAAATTGAGTACTTTTCACTTACTCACCATTCCCATAGAAGGCTCCACCTCCCCCCACCCCCCAGGTGGACCCCGTACCAGGGCGGGGCCTGCAGTCTTTCAGGGTGAATAGCTGCGGGTGGAGGCCGCATGGATGTGCCGGCCGAGCAGATAGGATCAGGCAAGGCCGCGCAGCTCCACGCGCTCACATCAAAGGCAGCGCCGAAGGGGTGTTGGAGGAGGGAGGGAGCGCGGAGGGGAGGAGGAGGAGGAGGAGGGAGCGAGCTGGGCCAAACTCTTCAAAGGCCTCTGAGCAATGCCGGCCGCTGATATGCGCCGCTGTGAAGCTTAACAATGACGTAATGGCAGACCTTCGAGCTAAATCCGCTCCCATGCAAATAAAGGTGGAGGTGTTCCTTTGCTCGAGTACGGCGAGCGCGGCTCACCTGCCGCTGCACGCAGATTTCATTTTATTTAGTTTTTAGGTTTTTTTTTTTTTCTTATCCGATTTCAGCGCAAGGGTTAATCCACTGGGCCTAAAGTAGACAACAGGTGGAACAAAGTCTTTGTAGAGTGTGTGTGTGTGTGTGTGTGTGTGTGTGTGTGTGTGTGTGTGTGTGTGTGTGTGTGTGTGTGTGTGTGTGTGTGTGTGAGCGAGAGAGAGCGCGCCACTGACTCTTCCTGTAATGTGTGTTAAACCGAGCACGAACACTGACTCTTTCAAAATGCCCCCATGAGCATTGTGCTGATAACTCATTGACAGCTTCTGTGACAGTTGAAAGGCGCACGCAGACACACACACACACACAGACTCTCTGCAGGAAGGGATCTGCCTCACTGAAAGCTTGTGGCGATAATTCAGTTGATTTCGGTCTTCCAGAGGTTATTTGCACGCCTCTGATTGAAGTCCTGCCCTCGCCGCCCTTGTTTGGTAATTGTATCCCCCTCTCCTCCCCTTGATGTTGAAATAGCAGTAAACGGCTGCACTTTTTTATTTTTTATTTATGTGGAGTTCACGCAGAGGTCGGCCTTTTAACTGGTCGGACTCGGAAGTCGGCACAAAGCCTTTGTTTAGAGCTGTGAAGAGGACACGTCCTTGTGTGGCAGTGGGGGTGAGGGGGACAACAGCCCAACAAAACCAAAATATATTCAGATCCTGCTGGTCTGCTTTTTGTTTTTTTCTCCATAAAAGTGAGAAAATATGAGAATCCATGAGCCAACGTGTAGTCCGACGGAATCTGCATTAATGCCACTGTTGCCGTCTCGGTCTCGCCCTCCTGTTGTTTCTCTGCACCTCGCGTAGCGTCACGCTGTACAGCGCGCAGGCTGTTAGCTTAGCACAAGGACTGTGGAATACTGACATCTGGGTGTCTGCAGAACCGCCCACACCCGCCTGCTGCAGGGGCGGATATCGGCGAGTCAATGATCCACATCTGATGTGACTGAAGATAACGCTCTTATCAAAGCTCAGAGGGGAGATTGGGAAATCTTTTTTTTTTTTTTTAAAGTTCTCAACCCACCGCGATCAATCGAAACCCATCCGAGGAAACTTGCAGCGCTGCACTTCCTGACCGATGAGCCTGCTGTGGTGGTTTCTAGTAAGAACCGCCAGTATTTTATCACACTGCCACCAATGAGATTAGCAGCAATTTTGCAGTTCCTAAACTCCAAACACATGCTGTATCCGCTTCTGTCCTGGTTTGACTTTTACACCAGAGCGTGCCGGGCTCTAAGCCGCTTCCCACTGGCGACCGCACGCAGCATATTTGGGCGAGCCTCTCTGCAGCCCGGAGCTAAGCTCACGGACAGAGGATTTGGTAAGCTACTGATGCATGCATTCGTCATAATTATTGTTTTGCGAAAGCCAGAGTTAGGAGCGCCCCGGCAACGGGGGAAAGCTTAGAATTCAAATTGGAGTGTGTGGGATTGAGCTGAAGAGTTGTGGCAGTTTCCTTTTTTTGGCATAAAAAACAGACAAAAAAACAAAACCAAACACCCCAACGGTCTCTCGCTGGTCTGCATGAAATGGCTGGAGTCGGCGGGGCGGGTTTTGCTCTCACGAGTCAAGGCCGCAATGGGAGAAAGGTGAGGCGCCCACCCGCCCGACCCCTCCTGGTCCCACCCGGGTATACGCCACGTTCCCTTCACAGGCCTGAAGACAAACAAAGCCTCTCAGTGCAGCTTGAAGCAGAAATCTCACTTCTAATTGCGTCATAATGAAGCGTAAAACGGTGATTTCTTTGTCTCTTCGTCCTTTCACGAGTTCTTTCTCTTGTTTTCTGCTTTCTCCCGGTCCTCTCTCACTCTGTTGGGAATGGGGGCGGGGCGCGAGGGGGAGCGACGGCGTATAAATGTGAGACCACACATGCTGTGTCAATGTTTGCCGGAATAATTAGAGACAATGTGGGCCAATAACGGGAGGAGTGAGGTAACCTGAACTCACTTTGTTCTGCCCCGGCAGCAACACAAAAGCCATTCACAGGACGCGCGGATCTGAGCGGCAGTGGCTGCACTTTTTGCCGGAATCGGCATGCGGCTCCAAAGAAACGCACCAAAAAACAACAACAACAACCGATTGGTTCCTACGGAACCAGAACGTGCAGCGTTCTCCCGCCACAGAGATGCTGCTGTCCCTCTGGAGGCCTTTTTTGGAGGCCTCCCCCCCCCACACATTCATCCACCAACACATGTCCCTGGCTTAGAGGGCCCTCTTTAACCAGAGGATATCCGGCCACTCGCTATGCTGTGGATTCCTGACGCGAGTGCCAGAGCTGGACAAGGAGGTGACTTTCAGCGGGGGCCAGACAACTGTTGGATTAGCGGGACCCCCCCACCCACCCTCCCCTCCCGTTGACTCGGGGCCAGCGGGAGGGCGCCAGGCCAGCGGCTTGGTCCAATGCGAGCCATCAATATACATATGCAAAGTTTACATATGAAGCAAACCTCACAGAAGTCAACCAGAAGGGATTTCTAATATAAAATACATAAATGTTGTCGTCGGCATGGGCAGGAACAGAATCCGGACCGCGTGCCCCGTAGATCCCCGGACGTTGCGCGCCAAGTGTCTCCCAAGCAGGGGGCGTTTCCTCGGCCGGAGTGACCCTTGCCGCGGTGCCCATCCCCCACCCCCCCGGGCGTGGACCAACTGGTTTGTTCCCCTCTGGTCGCCATCTTGGAAAGAAGACACCGCCGGACGGGATGCATACATCCCTGCCGGAGGTCACCAGTGTCATTGTGGCACCTGTCCCCTCCACTCTCAGCGCCCCCTGCCCCTCCCCGCCGTCAACAGCTTCTATTTGGTTCGCATCCACCCTGGTTTTTTTTCGGTTGAGTTTGCTTATAACCGTCTGATGAAAAGTCCCCCCCACTCCCCCTCTTCCACCCACAGACAGTTTTGTGTATTCAAGCCACCTCTCGTGTTGTATTTATGGCTCATCCCGCTTTGTTCAGTTTTTTTCTCTGCAAATCGTCTGCACCCCGAGGACGAGCTCCGTCTTCCACTGTTCTTATTGTTGCTCAGTTAGACAGAACCTCCTCTTCTGCCCCGCTTCTTTCTTTTTTTCACAGCAGATCTCAGTGTTCTCTTTTAATCATTCTCGGCTCATCCTCCTCCTCCTTGTTCCTTTCCAGGGGGCTGATGTTCTGTCCTCCTGGCGGCAACGTGTATCCTCATCTCAGCTTGCGGTTCCTCTTATCTACAGTTCGGTGGCTGCCACACATGCCCGAGAGAAAGGGGTGGTGGTGGGGGGGGGGGCGCAGCTGATGCTATCAGCAGGTGGAGATTCGGGGGCCCGGCCAGAGGAGCATCCGACCGGAGTGTGAACGCTGAACAGTGTGAGCCAGACTGTCGCTGTAAGCTCCGCCCTCTTCTTCCAATCTCTGCAGATGCAGGTAGAAATGGTTCATCCACAATTATAACCTGGGGGGAGGTTTTAGGCACAACTTCGTAGGAAGGTGAGACCAGGTTTAACCTTGAAGTGTTGAGTTTTGTTTGTCAAGGCTGGTTTGAAACGTGTGCATATGCACTCATGGATGTATGACACAGATATGGAAGAATATTTTTGTCATCTGTTTCACGGTCGTTCATCTGGTTTTATTTCAAAGAAACTGCTGTTGCTGCTGGCTCCAATTACCCCTTTTATGCTTCAAGAAATGAAAAATAACAAATGAAGTCACCGCCACGCAACCACTCTAACGTGTGGCGAGCAGCTGCGGCGCACGCGAGGCCCTCGCACCACAACGCGGGCCTGGAGGTGGAGGTGGAGTGCCGGGAGGGGCGGCGGGGATGGAAAAACCCAAGCGTGGGGCTCACAAAAGCCCAAAACGATATCGGCGGTGGCTATCTGGATGCCTGGGATGCCTCGGATGGCTGCTGTAGACTTTTGGCTTTGTCTGTGCAGGGATGAATGGAGGCCTCTGTGGGGGCGATGACAGGCCTCTCCGGGCCGGGGCCCTGGCTGGCTGGCTGGCAGGCAGACGAGGCCAGGAGGCTTCGGCTCCCTCGTAGGGGCCGGAGCCCCGACAGAAGGCTCTCTGTTCCCTGCCTGCGGCCCGGCCCCTCATAGTGCGACAGGCCAGGTACACCTCGGCACGTGGGTTTCACTGGGAGCCCCTCTTGACGCTGTTACGGCGTTGAGCTGGATTGTTGGCTTGCGGATGCTGGATCTTCAGCCTAAACCTACTAAAGAAACCGTATTTATCCCAAATGTTTCAAGGACTCGTCCTACGAGAGTAGGAAGGCAGATTGCTGTGTTTGTTATTTTGCAGATAATTAAACATTGGCAGTCAAAAATCGATAGCTGGCGCATTCTGAGGGCAGCAGGTGTGCAGTGACGATCGCTTTTTTTAAAGACACACGTCACATGAGTTCTTCATTCATGAACGACGTCGTCCAGAAGGCTCGTGGGCCCCCGCTGGCCCGCTTGACAGCCGGGCTGCAGCGCGCACACGCTCGCCTGGTAGCCGAGGTCTTTCATGTTGCATCTTTGAATTATTAACGCAACAAGGAGAAGCTGGAGAGACAGGTGGCTCCCACACGTGATGCACGGACCTGTCACGTGCCGCCGCCCCCCAGCTGGAAGTTGTGCAGTCTTTCACCAAGAGGTCCTGACCCATAGTTCCGATGGGATTTCACATGCAAAAATAGGTGGCTCTTTTGAATATTCATCCTTCCTCTTTTTAGCTTTCATCCTCCGAATAAGATATTCATCTTTCAGAGGTGTCAGGTTGAGACGTATGATAATATCTGCTCAGGTGAACCTTCCCTGACAATCCCCCCCCCCCCCCTTCTGCTGTCCCTTTTAATATTTTCATCACGCCGATCATGGGTATCAAAGCAGTCTGCATTAGCAGTCAGAGAGAAGAGGTCTGGGGGAACATTCGCCTGGCCCTTCGATGCTGACGCGGAGGTGGAGGCTGGAAGTGGCTTTTAAAGATACAGAGCAAGCTGCAACCCTCCTGGAGGAGCCAAATGCCCCCCAGGTTCCAGCCCGCTAATTTGTTCCTTGTTTCTAATAAAAACCAAATCAAATAACACAGCACTCTCAGGGTTTACAACATGAACTCTTGGATAGATCTCTTCCATACATCCGCATACAAAGACATGCAGGAGGAACTTGTTGGCTTTGATTGTGTATTTTTTAAGCCCCACCGAGTAGAAGGGGGAGGAGCTAAGGCCGCTGTGAAATGATCGTTTAGAAGTTGCCCTTTAACTTTTTATTCCAAAGCGTCCCCGGTGACGCCGACAACAGGAAGCGCTTATTTGACCCTCTGTGGGCCGCTTATTCCCAACGCTCAACCCCACAGCCCCCTCGTTCTCCCTTCTGCTTCTCCAGGCCCCCCCCCCCCTCTCTCTCTCTCTCTCTCTGCTTCTACCTCTGCTGGCAGCAAGATCAGGGCTTGGTGGAGGGGGGGGACGACGACAATACTGTGTTTGTGCACCGCTCTGTGCTCTCGGGCCTGCTGCTAAACAAATGTCCGGAGGAATTGTGTTGGACGGTCCGGTTCACGCCGTATTCCCCGGCCGCCTGTAATTTACCCGCGATGCAACTTTTTCGGTTGTTTTACATTAGTTTATTCTGCGTACGGAATGCTGATAATCGAAACCACTTAAGTGGGAGAATCTCAAGCGTATCCCCTCCCACGGTGGAATGTACGAAATCCACAGACCCTGTCCTCGGGCGGTGGGGCGGCTTTGACGGGGTTGGAGATGAGGGGGATTGAATGGCCGGGTGACATGGATCCACACCCAGACCTTGGGTCCATGTGGCCCTGAGGTGACTAGTAAGAGGATACACACACGCACACGCAGGATAGGACTGGCCACCATGTTCCCCTGATCACAACCCCCCCCCCCACCCCCCCCCACCCACAACCCACCAGTAGAAACACCGATGGACTCAAACATTTACATTTTGACACTAAAAGATTTAATTTGCTGAGACTGAACAAAGGTTTAACGCACTCGGGTCACTCCCCCGTCCCCTCCACCTGCCCCCGATTACCTCTCCGGTACCTTTTTTGTTTTTCATCTTAGCCCGTCGAAGCAACCTCCCGTCCCTGACCCGTCCTCTGCCTGCACAATAGCCTCGCCTTGGCCAAGTTCCAAGAACACTGTGTGCCCCCCCCCCTCCCTTACCCCCCCCTTCTTTACTGGTGTGTGTGAGTGAGACAGTGAGTGGGTTTGAGTTAGTTGGTTTGTCTTTCGAGCAGCCAGAAGGGAGGTGTGGCCGGATCGCTGTGGATCTCAAATCATCGGATTACCGGATTTTTGGGAGGAGTTCTGTGGAGCATCCGATGCCCTGGAAGTAAAAAGTGTCAAGAGGAAGTGAGGAAACGACTTCCCGGCCTGCAAAGGCAAAGGTTACCTCGCTACCTGCAATCTGCGACTGTATTCCTTTCCATAGCTACAGGGGCTGAGGCTCATGGGTAGTGTAGTATTTGGAAACATGTGACACATCAACAATGGCTCCCGGTTACTTAAACCTTTCACGCCTAATGAGATTGTTTAAAACATTTAAAAAACAAAAGAATAAGCACTTCAGAATCTAATCAAAATAAACAATGAATTATGTCCGAAGAGGAGGAGGATTTAATTAACAAAGGTTTTGGATGCGTTTAAACAATTTGAAAGTGCACTTCATCATGTGCTTTCTTTCACTCATTTACTCCTCCATCCTCCCCCGCACACACACACACACACACACACACACACACACACACACACACATCTCTGAACACACACCTTTTCTTAAGTCTTCTATACCCTGAGCCCAGCTGCTCTGCCCGTCTCTTTCCCTTTTGTCCAAGCTGCTGACCTCGGAGCGCACCTCTTGGGGGCCCGGGGCTGCCGCCGGGCCCTTCATGGGGACATTTCTGGAGCAGCGGGTCCCCATCACCACGGCAACCAGGCCCCTTCTTTATTTTATTTTTTATTTTTTTACCCCTCACTGTTTGCCCAACGACTCTCTTCCTCTTCTCCTCCACGTCCTTCCTCGCAGCGGGGCCGGCGTGTTGCTTTGTGCTCGGCCGTGCTGCTGGTGGCCGGCTTCCTACGGTGCAGCAAAGCTCCACCAAAGCCTCCTTCTCCCTCCCTCCCTCACTCCCTCCTTTTCTTTGACCTCTTCGCGGCGACCGGACCCCTGTTTGATCACATTAGGGTGCTTCTGACGTTCTCTCTAGCTTTTGACAGTCTGTGATCTGCTGATCGTTTGCCCGGCACCATTTCTTTCTTTTTTTTTTCTTTGCTCCCTTTCATGTTTTTTTGGGCCAGCCATTGTGCATCCTTTTGATTAGAATGTGGGGGTAGAGCTTTGCAGGACGGCTGCATCATTTCTTATTACACACTTCTCTTTTGATTTAGCTCCGCTCTCTCTTTGAGGGCAGAAGAAGAAGAAGAAGAAGCTTGTATCGACCACTTTTTCAGCTGCGTGCGATCGCCGATGCAGGAGAACGTGGTCTTAAGTGAAAGAAAAGCTCAGCGTGATGTTCAAAGCTCAGCAGGACCCGATTTTGACGGTTGGAAAAGCAGAAATTCAAGAGCGTCCCAGTTTTTCAAAAGCAGAATTGCAGCCTGAATGTTGAGCAACTTGGGGAAAAGGCCTTTTGATGTGATCCTTATCGCGACCCAGAATCAGTCGGCTGCTTATTGATCGCCGACGCTTCGGCATGTTTGAGAAAGCGGAGGTGGTTTTGGCCACAAGCAGTTTACATTCATCCGAGGAAATTCCCTTTAGAGACGTGGAATTCACAAAAGGGCTTAAAAAAAAAACGAAGGCCTCTGGAGTCTTGTTTTATTAATGCCAAAAATGCCCGGCCACAATTAACCAAAAACAACCATTCTGAATGTCAATTTAGGTCATTTTCTACCCTCACAAAAGCCCCGGATTCGGAGCCCTTGAAGCAGAAAAAAGCTGATGTAATGGGTTTAAGAAAATCTCCAAGGGGAGTCGAACCTCCCCCCCCCCCCCCCCCGCCCCAGTCTAAAATCCCACCCTTCAGAACTCCTCTGAATATGGCCACTTTGATACTTCGGCAGGGAGGGTGTGAGCTTTAAAGTTAACAGTTTGTGATCGTAACCGCGCGCACAAAAAGAAGGGGGGGACCCACAAGGGAGACAAGGTTTGTGATTCACTGATTTAGTGTTTGTGGTGGGGGCAGGGAAGCAGGAGATGAAGGCAAGAGGGACGAGTGAGGGGGAAAAGGGGGGGGGGGGGGTAAAGAAAAGAAATCCCAGTCTTGGCGCGCACACACACACACACACACACACACACACACACACACACACACAGGCTCTCTGTGCAGCGCGGAGCACAAAAGGAACCTGTAACGCCTCCAGATTCCTTCTGGTGGGGTATCAAAGACTTGCTCTGCTCGGGAACAAGAGGCCGGTGGGCAGGACGGGACCGAGCAGGCCACTGAACCCGGCACCGGCCCGGCTGGGTGCTGACGGTTAATCTCTCAGAGGATTTTTCTCTTCGGGGGAACATCGGTACGGCTGAATGGAGCGGCTCGCCTCACCTGATCGCTGAGACGGGCAGAGACGGGGCGATGTTTGGTTGGGAAGTTTGGGACCGACGTCCCCCAGAAGATGAAATGACACAAAAGCTGGAGATCAAATCACTCGCATGCGCAGACCCCACGTTGAAGTGGAATTCATTTTGCATTCGGCGGTCGGCGTTGGGACGCTAGCTCCTGACAGAGTTGATGGTGTCCCTTTTTAAATGTAGTTAATACTTAATGGTTGAACCCAAATGCGTACGGATGTACCGTCTGTGTCTTACAGATCCAATCCCATGTACCAGTTGGGGGGGGGTTGCTCCTTCGAGCTTCTTCTCCCCCCCCTCCAGGTTGTCATAAAGTATAAAGAGCCGGCGGAGCGATTCACAGGACCGACCGAGCGAGCGAGAGGAAGGGGAACAAAAAGCAGCAAACGACCAAGTGTCCGGGGCCGTTTCTGTTTTCCCCCAAACGCACATGCCCCCCCCCCCCCCCCCCCTCTCATCCGCCCTGTCCTCCGTCCTTTACGTTTGCAACGAAATCTTGTGTGATACTGAACGCAATTCCGCATGTAGTTTTATGATGCAGCATCCGTCATCTCGCTCAGTGCAGTGTGACCTCCGACCCGGAAGTGATGGAGGTGAGCCACACCCTCCCCCCCCCCCCCCTCCAAGTCTTTAGTTTTCCCTAAAGAAAACAAGTAGGAGGCGGCCGAAACCTGAAACTAGCGCTAATACTGGCTGCCTCTCTGGTGTGGGTGGGGTTCTGGTGTGTGTGGGTGTGTGTATGTGTATGTGTGTGTGTGTGTGTGTGTGTGTGTGGAGCGATGTGAGTTGCTGTTGCTGTTCGAATAACATTTCATTTATTCAAATGTGCGAACATGTGAACTGCAAGTCCTGTTCACGTTCCTCACAACTGGCCCACAAACCACGGCCGGCCCCCCCGACGCCCACCACCACCACGCCAAGACAAGACACGCACGGCCAACCAGGAGAGTCGTTCACCAAGTGTGTGTGGGGACAATATGAACCTGACCTTTGCAGAATGTCTTTCTCTCGGAGGAGCAGCGGCGGGATTACGGCACTCGCCTCCCAACTGACTCACACACACACACACACACGTGTGAGAGTCCACAGTCTCTGATTTCATATTGCGGCTCCCCTTTGATACGCCGGCCCCACTGAGCATATTTGGCACGTAACTCGGGTCATCTGAAGTGTTGGCTGTTCCCTTAATCTGATATCTCAACGCACGCGGCTTAGGTGCTCGCCTCGGACCCCCGTTTGATCTCCGCACCATACGCCCCCCCCCCCTCCGCCCCCCCCTCACAAATCACCTCAAACCTTTGGGGTCTAGAAGAGGGTTACCGCCATGTTGTCCACGCCACAGGGCAGGGTGGGAGCGAGGGAGGGCCGTACGAGCCTATGCTCTAATCCCATTCCAGCGGGCCGAGCAGCAGCAGCAGCAGCAGCTTGCGTCGCATTCCACAACTCTGGGGGCTTTTTGGTGAGGGGCGGGGGGGGCAGAAGGGGAGAGCTCGCAGCATTCCTTCATGGCCAGGGCCATCAAAGACGCCGCGTGACATCAAAGGCCACTCAGAGCCTAGGTGTTGATGACTGCAATCCTTCCTCTGGTCCACTTTTAGCAACCCTCTAGCACACACACACACACACACACATTCACTCTCTCTAAGCAGGCCAGGTATGTGCACCCCCCTCACTCGGTAGGCTCTCCAGCCGTCCTGCAGCAACATTAATCATAGCTCATTAAAGAGTGACTTTAGTTGTTTCATGGCGAGGGCCCGAGCAGGAGGGGGAGGGGCATATTTGGGGCGGTGGGCCGCCGGATGTGGAGCGAGTGCCCGAGTCGCTTTACCCATTCAGTTTTATCCTTTTAGGGTTCCGGATAAAAAAAAAGAAAAACTTTTGAAGATGCTGCATGGCACGTTTTTTTCTGACAGTATTTTGCCTTCCTTTTTGCTTTTTATGACGACTAGGAAGATGAAATCTTCGAAGCGCGTCGGCGAGGGAACCGCCACGACACGGCGTGAGGATCTGTTCATTAACGAGCCTTGTTTTCCCTTCGCTCGTTGCATCACGTCGTGCTAATGAACTCGCTGTTGCACCTCCTGCTTCTGCAATCGGGGTGGGGGGGGGGGGGGGGGGGGGGGGTTACTCTGCAGGGCGCCGGTTGTTTCCACTCCCCCTCCTCCTCGCTCCAAAATGGTGGCATCCAGCCCAACGTTGACCCCTGACCTTTGCCGGCCCGTCCTTTGTTCACGTCACTCTGGGTCTTGGAGACTGAAGGGCTGAAAGTGACACCAGGGGGGACGTTTGAGTGTGCGCGTACACACACACACACACACACGCGCGCCATTGAGGCTTTTAGGATGCACTGGCGGCGAGTTAATAGAGTCACAAGCTCGGCGTCCAGCTCAGTGTTAAAGCTGTCAACCCCGAGCCGCGTGCTGCATATCAGGGCATTTACATGCTATCAGCTGTCCTCCGCTCACACCGAAACCACACTTGTTTGCTTTGCCTGTTGCTATGAAGATGCAGGTGGTTTTTGGGGAAGGTTAAGGAGGGTGTGTGTGTGTGTGTGTGTGTCTGTCCTTACGGTGTCCTACGGTGACCTGGGGAGAAGTTGTCTTCCTCCCAGGTTTACGGCAGAAATTCCAAATACTATACTCATTCCAAAAATGAACATTTCTTCCTTCAGAAAACAGTTCTCTGCAGTTTAAGATGCAGATGATTTGTCTAAGAAGTAAGAGCCTGTCTTCAATCCCTCGACACACGTGTCCTCCCCCCCCCTTTTTTTTTTTACTCTCCTCCCTTTTACGGCGCTTTTTGGCGGCCAAAACAAAAGTCCGACTGCAGGCTAGCTCGGCTAATTGTTCCTTTTAGTCCCAGCGGAGAAGACAAAGGAGAGGAAGTCTTCATTATTCGAGAGGAGAGGCGAAGGGATCCCTTTACGGCTCTAAAGTTACAGGAGGCGGAGTGTCGCCCCACCTGTAGGGCCCTCCCAGCTGCTGCGCTGTAACTGGACCCCCCCCCCCCTCCCCCCGCCCTCCCTCCTCAAGGCTACCAGTCCTCTTTGAAGTTATTTCCAGCACTGGGAAAGAGAGGCAGAAAGTGAACAGGGAAGTAAGTGTGTGTGTGCGTGCATCTTAAGTTTGTGTGTCTAATTGTGCTATTCATAGAAGGCTGCCGCTGAAGACCGCTGCTCCGTACTTGTACGATTCCCCCCCCGCCCCTCCCTTCAGCCTGACATTGAACCTCCGAGCAAGGACAAGACGAGTCCCGTGTTGTGATGTGACGTAAATAAACCAACGTCCTGTTAATCCCCGTAGGACGGTCGACACGACAAAGCATATCTGTCCAATTATGAAGTACCAGTATCTATGGTAGACGCTTAGTAGCGTAGCTAGTAGTGTAGTAGCTTTACCTTCGATGCTTTAAAGCCTACGGGATGAGATATATTCACTTTAATCTTTTTATTATTAGCACTTTTCCTTGTGTATTAGGCGGTGGGCTCTCTGTATTGCTGTGAAGATATTATCCATTTAAAATACGTGCTGAGACGTTCGACCTGACGTTGGCCCAATTTGTTACTGAATGGAGCCTGAACGCATCGTTAGCGTTAGCTTTGACCTTTTCCAAATTGATGGATTAAAAAGTCAGATAATCCGAAGTTGCAGGCGATGCGAGTGCAGGATCTGACTATAAAACGAACACATGTTGACAAGTGTTCTTTTTTAAAATTGGTCGTATGTCCTGAACACCCTGTTGCTCGTCTCCCGTCCGGAAGAAGCTTCCTTTTTTTAGCGAAAGATGCCACAAACACCCAGAGCAGACTTGGTCTGTGGCCTGTGGGCAGACTACACCCCCCCCCCCCCCCCCCCCCCCCCACAACATCCCCCATCGTCACAGCCATCAACACTACTTCCCCCTATAGTTTGAGAGAGGGAAGTGTTTGGGGGGGATTTAAATGTTTCAGACTGACCACAATGGACCACTGAATTTTTTTTAGGTTGACTACTTTTCATTTGGACGGGAGGATAGACACACACACACACACACACACACACACACACACACACACACATCTGAGTAAAAAGAGTAAAAAGACTCGTGTTAAGGCGATATTGCACAGTGAGGGTGGGGGAGGGTGATTGTTTTGGAGGTGTGGGAGGGATGAAGGGGGTAATTGAGTGGGGGGAAGGGGGGCTGTAACCAGGGCCACCAATAATTCAGGGGGAAGAGGTGGAGATGGGGGGGCAGTGGCTGTGGAAGTGGGTGTGGCCGTCTTGAGTGACAAGTGGAGTTCAAATCCCCACCAGGATTTCATTGAAAGAGTGGCCTCTGTAACGGGATATTCATGTGAAAGGCTGCCCCCCCCCATTCCCTCCCTTTACCCGGCCCAGGGACAGCAAAGGCAGGGCAAAACAAGAGCCGCCCCCTTGTGGCGCTTCAGGGGCGTCGGTTGCTCAGAGAACCTGGGTATAGAGAGGGGGGGGGCAAAGTGAAGCTACGCTGCGTTTCCAGTGGGCTGCGTTTGATTTGGGGCCTAGCAGGGAAAGATGGCACAGAACACAAGAGGGGACCGCCTCTGTCAGTGTGTGTGTGTGTGTGTGTGTGTGTGTGTGTGTGTGTGTGTGTGTGTGTGTGTGTGTGTGTGTGTGTGTGTGTGTGTATGGTGTGTGTGCGCACGGCCAGTAGCTTTGACCCACTTCAGCGGCTCATAGTCTCTCATCCAAATCTAGCGCCTTTCTCCTTTCTGTTTTCGCTACCCGTCCCCACATCCATCGAACGCCTACGTCAACATCCGTCCTCTGGTGGAAATAATGGTGCAATGGCCCGCCTCTAAAATAACAACAACAACAACAACACAATGCTCCATTTGAAGTGCAAGGGCCCATCCGCACAATGGCCCAGTGTTCGGCAGGCGTTGCTCCCTGCTGCCAACCTGACGTAGAGAGACAGACTCGGGAGGGGGCCCCCCCAACTGCATGGGATCCGTAAGGTCCCCCCACCCCTGCGTTTCAACCTGCACCTGATTCGCGGATTAATTGCGCAATGCAACGTCAACATTCACAGTGTGTCAGACATTCACAGTGTGTGTGCTGGTTTTGTATTGGCTCGGATCCGACGGAGGCCTGACGTGGTTCTGCTCTTTCATCTTTCTCCTCCAGTCCGGTGTTCTGAAATGATATGGAACTCATACCTGCTCCCACCAGGGGAATATTTATCTCCTAATCCAGCAGCACGGCGGCTCTGGGGCGAGGGCGGGGGGGGGGCAGGCTGACTAGCAGGTGGCCGTGGCTCCCCCTGAACTCGGATCAGTTCGGATTGGGAGGAAAGGGCTTCAATGGGGGGGTCAACGCGTGCTACGTGTGTCTTTGGTCTGAAATGTTCGTCCCACTTGTTAGAAAGAAGATGGTCCACATCCCTGTGACTCTTCCGTGCTCCAACTGATCTGCATATGACCCTTTCGCTTAGTTTGGTCCCTCCCTCCCTCTGGGGTCAGGAGCTTGACCCCTTGACCCCTCTGCCTTGTGGCACTGAAGCGACGAGGCGCCTCCCAAATATCTCTTCAATTGGCCCACTGCACGACCAACCTGCTCCCAGCGTGGTGAAGTGGGGGTCAAAGGTCGGGGGGGTCGACTGAGAGAGAAGGGTATCTCGGGTCATCAGCAGCGGCCCGAGGTGGGGGGGGGGGGCAGGCAGAGTAGCCGGGGGCTCGGCGCCACAGTTGCAGGCTGATTGCGGCGAGGTGGTCGTCGGGTTAATGGGATAAATGGCCCGCAGGTCAGTGCGGCCCCGTTCGAATGCTAATGCTGGAGCTGGTCTTCGCGCTGTTGCCGTGGCGACGGGGAGGCTGCAGGATTGTTGCACCTAGGTTACAGTTTTAAACCGACCTCGTCTTGATCTGGTCGTTCACTGCGGCTAGTTCCCCCTCTTTCGTCCCGCCGCGAGTGAGGCCGTCTCCTCGGGACTTGCTTTGCGGCGCAGACGCTTCGGTCAGCTTGCTCTTTAGGTCTCTGTAAACAACACCTGCGCCTTTTTGGCACCGAGGCCTGTAGTGTAACGTGAGGTCGGATGGACGCTAATCTGACTCCGTAAGAGCAGATCAAACGCATCCGGTCACTGTGCGTGTGCGCCCAAACCGGATGGAAACGACCACAGACGCTAATCGGAGCACATACATGTTTACCGAGCAGACTGAAATACTAAGCAACTACAAACGGCCGCCATGTTTTCAGTTCCTGCAACACTCACCCGTCTCCTTGTCTCCTTTTGCAGATGCATCCTTTGGGACTATGTAACAATAACGATGACGAGGACCTCTACGAGTACGGCTGGGTCGGAGTGGTGAAGTTGGAGCAACCAGAGCTGGACCCGAGTTGCCTCACCGTGCTGGGAAAGGTAAGGAGCCGCACGTATTCAGCAATGCATCTCAGGAGAGCGAGACGGCGGGTAGCGGCACACATGAAACGTGACAAAGAATTCATGCCCATTCATTCATCTTGTGTTAAAAGATAATATTCAAATAGAGAACGTGAAAATAGGCATTGTTGTTTTTTCTACATCTGCGATCTGCAGCTGCGATCTGACGACGTTGAAGTATTCACTATTTGGACACGTCAATGATGGGCTGAAGTTACCAAATGTCTTTTTGTAGTCACTGAGACCATTCATGGGAGGATGATTAGTTTCTCACTTCCTAACCCGGGGGCGCGTGGGGGGGAAATGAGGCTGAGCTGAAACCCCTGCCTCGTCCGTCACCACCAACAGCCCCCCCCCCCTCTCAACCTCCCGTATTCACAGAGCTCTCAGACCCCGCTGGAGTCTGAGAGTGGTATTTTATCATGCTTTAATTAAGTGTTCCTCTTGATGGAATGTTCCAACATTCCCCAAAGGGTTTGGGGGGCGGGGGGGGGGGGGGTTCCATAGTCTCATCTATCTGTGCATGCCCGCTGACGGAAAGAGCGAAGCAGCCATTCATAGTGTCGTAGAGACACTAACTACAACTGGCTTAACTTGGTTGGTTACCGCAGTGGCTGCACAGGGTGAGACCCGGATCATGTGATTCTTCTTAATTCTTTTTATTTTTTTTTCGATGGAGAAGGTTTAAGGGGGAACTCCACACATCAAAGTTTGTTTGCACTTCCCGGGGAGTGCCAGTGCACACAGCGCGCGCGGACACAAATGCACAAAAGCCTTTTGTCCAGAGGGAGCCGTGTGAAGTCTTGACAAAGCTCCCGTTGCTTTGTGGGTAATGTAGGCACCCTGGAGAAGAATGCGTGGGTGGGGGGGGGGGTGGGACAGACGATGTCTCCGGTCCTGCTGCATTGATTTGGGGCTTTTTCATTGCCTGGCGGTATGATGCGAGCGTTCTGCTAAAACGGTTTGATCGGTGACACCGATGTACGAACGGCCCCGCCTCACTACTCCCCCCCCCCCCCCCCCCCCCCCCCCAGCTGCACCCAGCCCGACTGGCCCCTGACTGAACCCAAGAGCCCGCTCCACTCTGCTGCCACCAACAGTGTTGGGGTCTTGTCAATTTAGATTCCATTCAACTACAGGATCCCAAATACGTGATACAACCCCAGCCCCCCCCACCCCGCCCCTCCAGCTTTGCTTAGCAGCTAGTCAACAAGTAGCGACGGGCATTCCCCCCTGATGCCAGAAAGGGGCTCGCCTCTTTCAGGTCGTCTGATTCCTAATTGATGCACATGGTCGTCAAGTGGCTTTTAGAGGAAAAACTTGATTAAGGACGGATGGAAAAGGGGGAGGAGCTAGTCTCTTCCGAGCTGATGTGGGCTGGATAAGGACTTGGTAACGCTGGGCTGAGCACCGTGGGATTGATGTAGTATTTCCCTTTCCTATAGAAATGCCGTGGCTTCAGCTGTTAACTGACACAGTGACTTCTTTTTTTTTTTTTTTTTTTTTTTTCAATCGCTCGTTTCCACGTGGAAACATCACCAGAGTGCCGCCGTGTCATGTATATGTACACAGTTCTTTCCTGTACTTCCTGTCCGGTTCCTGCGAGGGCGCCTCCGTGAGGTGCCCAGGCACTACCCTTCCCTCCCTGCCCACTTCTGCAGAATCATGCGCGCATCCCTCTCCGGTCCTTTAGCGTTTTAGTGCGGTCGCTAACATACTTTTGGTTGTCGTTTCCTTCCTCGCTGCCTGACTTTCTCAGAGCCGGGCGCCCTCCCTCCCTCCTCCTCTTCTTCCTCCTCCTCCTCTTCCTCCTCCTCCTTCTTCTTCCACTTTTTTTAAAATTTCTGTTCTGGCAGCTCCTCTGGAACATGAAATCATGCCGCTGGCTTCCACTGGCGGTGGCCCGGCCCGGTCAGACCCCTTTGTCGGCGTGCCAGCGAGATATGTCGTCTTTCAAGTACGCCGGTGTCGGCCCGGCGGCCTCCCAGGGGCCTCAGCGCGCCGGCTCTTCCCCTTTCATCCTCCTCGGGCTCCCATGACATCAGCGCGTCTCGTTTTGGGCGAGTGGGTGGCTGGGATTAACGTCTCGCTGGTTTTTTTTCTCCCATCTGTATGCGCATGAGCATAAAAAACCCCATCGTCCCCCCGCAGCCTGCGTACCGCAAGCCTCTCTGGCCGGCGTAGCTTGTAAACCTCCCCGGTATGTGCTTGTTGTGTGTGGCCTGGCGCTGCCCTCGACCGGCTCGTCTCAGCGGCGGCCAAAGACAACATTTTCATCGCGGCGGAGCGCCGCTGGCCCGAGACCGGCCGCTACAAAAGCACTCGAAAATAAACCGGAGAGACGGGAGTGTCGGCATCTCCTAGCGACGTGTCCTCGAAATGAGGCTCGCCACTTTCGAGCGGCGCACTCAAGTTCACCCTGGTGGTGGGGAGCGCCGTCTTTGACACATATACAAACCCCCCCCTCCCCTCTCACAGAACCCTGTGAGGCGGCAGTGGAGTGCGTCTGCGTGTCTCTCTCTGCCCGGGGAGCTGGCACGGTGGGACAGCATGCCGGGGCAAACAGCTGTTGCGTCTTAGTGCTAAGTGGGTTTTGGACTCTTACCGTGTCTGGCATCTCAGACACGGCTGCAGAGAGGGATTGTACACTACGATGACTGTGTGTGTGCAGGAGAGAGAGACCCCTGGAGAAATGGCGGCAGATGAGTGTGACATTGCGGCCGCCCCACACACTCAGGTGTGCGCCGGAGGTCGTGGCGGGGCCGCGGCAGTACCAGCAGTGTGTCAAGCCACAGGGCTTGTTGTTAAAGCAGCTTCAATGGTAGATTGAACTGACTGCATTTTGACCCTCCTCCCCTCCACCCCCCATGTCGGACCACTTGTAACACGCCCTGGGCGGGGGGGTGGATGTGCGCGCCTTGGCCCATCTGCGTGCAGGAGGAGGCGGAGGAGGGCCGGAAGGGGGGCGGATCAGCTGGTGCTGCTGACGACGTCACCGGGTCGCTGTCGTCAGTCTTTTCTCACTTCACTTGGTTGTTCGCAGGAAGGAAGCAAATATGTTTGGTTGATGCGAAGCCACGATGGTAATTGATTCACACGGGTGACGCATGTCGGGACATGTTAACATCTTCTCATAGCGAAGCCACAAACAAGGCGGGTATCGATCAGGCGATTGATTGATCTGAGGCGGCTAACGTCGATGGCGTGAAATGTGATGGAGGCAGCCGATGATGTCCTCGGCCTGGTGGGACGTGGAAAACAACTTCCCTTCATCCGAGAACAGCTTTGACGCCTCCAGAAAGTATTTCTATCGCAGCTCTCACATAGATCTCACATGATTTGACACTTGACTCCCCCCCCTCCCCCCTCCTCCCCTCTCCTGTGGTGTGTAGAGGGTAAGAATGCACAAGCTAACTTTACAGCTTCCTCTCCGCCTGCCCCTTGCCCCCAACACCCTGAACAAACACTTTCAAACGTGGAGGGAGAAATAAAAAAGAGGCGGAGTGGAAGGGGGGTGGGGGTGGGGGTGAGGGGAGGGAGGAGGGCTGAAGAACTCAGGGGGCCTTCTTCTTGGGCTCTCCTTTCATGTTTGTGTACGCCTTAACCTGCTGATATTATCTCGGCCGCTGTCGGGAGAGGTTTCAAACTGTGACCAGGCCGAGGCCCCCCACCCCCCCCTCTCTCTCTCCCTCCCTCCCCCGCCCCCCCCCCCCCCTCCCCCTCAGCCGGCGTTTGCAACCACCCCAACCCACTCCGACAACCCCCTCCAAGGTCCCTCTCCTAAATCACCGCTTCACCACGTTTCACGGCGCTCGGAGGCACCCGGGACCCCACTGCGCCCGTTGCCATGGTCACTGGGAAGCTCCTTGTGTCATGTGGCTCAAAGTGAGCCGTCCCTGGGCCGAATTACCCGGCTTTCAAAGGGAGGCCAAATGACCATTATTAGACTTCACAGCTTAGGCCCCTCTTTAAAGAGAGAAGAAAGGAGCCCTGGGGATTTAAGATGAGAGATGGAGGGAGAGAGAGAGAGAGAGAGAGGGAGAAAGGGGGAGGGGGGGAGAAATAATGAGAGGAGGGAAAATAAGGGAAGTTGGGGTTGTTTTTCTCCTTTAATTTTTTTAATGTTTTGTTGCATTGAACATTTTTTAACTTATTTAAAAGTGACCACGAAAGCTCTGCTGTCCGTCAAACTGGAACAGACGGGCTCAAAAGATGAGCCGAGGGAAAGACGGCACCCGACATCCTCCCTCGCCAAATGAAGCCCTCACCATCTTTTCTCTCTTCATCTCCGTCTCTTCCCATCGCTCTGTGGGGCAACGGGCTTGTGTTGCATGAGAATCTTCACGTCTGTCGGGGCGTGTTGTCTTTTCGGGCCCCACCCAGAGGCACCGCCGGCTAATCTGATGGGAGCGAACCGGGAAGGATCGCGCCCGAGACGTCGGCTGTTCGTTAGATACAGGGGAGTAAAATATCCAATGTTTTACTCTGAAATGTAGCAATATAAAGGTGCAGGTACCTGGTCAGACACGGGACCGTGCAGAGACGTGTTGTATCGGACTGGCGGGTGAATGAGGTGACGCGCACCCGATTATTGCGCCATCTGGCACTCGTATACAGTTCAAATCCTATTTACGGCCACGGATTTCAATCCATTGATGTTATCTTTATTGGGACGCATTAAAGGGAAAAGCAGCTCGCTGGTGAAGAGTAGCAACTGGGCCATTGGTGACGAAAAAACAGACACAGAGGTCAAATCTAGATGGAAGATGTGTTTTAAATAACTGAAAAGCTTTCTTCTTGTCGACCGTGTGGCTCAGGCCGGCCTGCCGATGATTGTTTAGCAGCTGCATAACTACATAACGACAGAAATGCATCTCGGATGCTGTGCAACGCTTCAAAGGTCCAACAAGAAACCCGGTCAGCTTCTTCACCAAAGCTTCAGTAAATCTGTCATGAATTTAGGAGAGACGAGAGGCAAACTGAGTCCGGTGAAAGTTTCCAATGTTCCTGTTCCAGGAGTTCCGGGCTTTATGAGTGACTTTGGATGATCGCATGGATCTCTAATCGACGTTACAACGTGTTCTCACTCGTCATTTCTCACCACGGCCTCCCCGTCGCTTTCAAACCAAACGCGAGCCGAGAGGCAGCACTTAAAAAAAGTAGTATTCTTCTCCCCTTGTTTGTTTTCCTGGGAATCACAAAGGGCCCGGAGCCCAAAACCGGTAAGAAAACAACATGGGAGGGACGCGGAGGAAATTGAATTAGCGGCCGTCAGTGTTTGGTCTCGTCAGGGCACAGCAGCAGCAGGGGGGGGTCCCATCGGCGGCGGGACGATTCGACTCGCTGGCCGAGCCGGGCGCCACGATGCGTGAGCGAGACGGGAAGTGCCCCATGTGGTGCAGGAGCAGGCGGGGCTGACGTGTATATTTAGAAGGCGGGTTGCATCTTCTCTTCACAGCGCGCATCACAAGGACGCCGGTGCTGGTGGGAACATGTGGCCTGGCAGGAAGATCGGCCGCTGTTGGTCAATAACCCCCCTCTGTGGCCGCACGCCGACAAGAAGGCTCGTAATGTGAACGCTCCATCCTGTAGAGATCCAGTGATCCTGCACGGGGGGCCTGGGTGAGGGGGACGGGGGTGGCGGTGGCGGTTTGCATGCAGTGTTTGCGTCCCTGGTGATAAACTTTGCGGAGGTTTGCTCTGTTGAACAATGAGCGTGGAAAGCAGCTTTGAGGTGGTGCGCCCCAGTACACCTCAGTCCCTCTCCACCCTTTTTAATGGGGTTGGCTTTTTGCTACTAGTCCACTAACGGGCCCCCTCCCACACACACACACACTTGCGTTTCCATAGCACAATTGTCTTGCATAATTCTGGTTATGCAATGGTGGGCGAACGGCCACCCCACATTGTGCGCTGAGGGATGGACCGAATCGGAGGTGGGAGGGGGTCGGTGGGGCGAGCAAGAGGAAGAGAAGCCGCATACTTGCACCTTTTTCTTTCTATTAAAAAAAGCTTTTCACACCAACCTGCAAGATGGCTCCCGAGCATGCGCGTGCGCATGGTCACGCACAGTTGGCATCGAAAACTGCTAGTTTTTCCGGGAGCGAACTGAATTGTAGTAAAAGAGATATTGTTTCTGTTTTCGTATAGTCTCCTGCATTATGGATCCAGAGATTATTAGCGGGGGGAAATATATGAAATCTGGACATTGTTTCCGTGAACGATGGCATCTAGAGCTGTGAGGAGATGGTGGAGACCAAAACGAAGCTTGAAGAGGAGTGAATATGGAATATGATTGACTCTCTGAGTAACTGCTTTCACTGTGTGGTTCCAGAAAAAGGCCGAGGAATGTTTTTACCTCATTTTAGGTGCGTCATTTCTTGGCCGTGACTGGAAGTGAATTTACCGGAAAGTCATTAGCGGAATTAAGGGCGGTGCTTATGTGGGAACAGGAATGTCATTATTGTGCGGTGGGGGCGGTGAGGCAGCGAATCCAGCACAGCGAGGGCGTCTAACCAGTTGATTATAAGTCCCACATCCAACGCCGATTATCTCAAGTATCTGCAAACACAATAAAAACGTCCCGTCGGAGAGGCGTTCACTTCAAACAGCAGCAAATGACTAAACGCTGTTGCAATGCAAGTGGCGACATAGCACAGGGGAAAGCACAGCGAGGGGGGAAGCTCTTCCTCCCGAGCTTCCAATCGCAGGACGCAAGATAAATAGTAGATAAAAAAAGTTTTTAGACGCGACTTTCGCCAAGTCCAAAAAACTGCTTTTATTGAAGTTGAATGTAATCACAGGCAGCGAGAAAGGAACGAAGAGGGTGAAGAAAGAAATGTGACGTGGGGGAGGGGGGGGGGGGGGATGTGACCACATACAAGAAAATCCATGGGAGAAAAGTATGCCTTTATCTTTTAATAAACCATAAAGCCAGGAGGCAACATGAAATTACAGCATAATAGCAGTGGAGAGTCTTCTGAAGACTTAATTGCCTTAATTATAGCAGTGCAGAGAGAGGAGGAGGAAGAGGAGGAGGAAGAGAAAGGAGGCGAGCAGAGAAGAAAGCAGGAAAGAAAGCGAGTACAGGAGCAAGTGGGAGAGCCAGATGTCGCAGGTGTAATCGAGGTGTTGGAGGCCCCCCCCCCCCCCCCCCCCTCCCTCGCTCCTCAGCACAACACATCCCAGCATGCACTGCGTCGACCCCGCCCACGCCAGCGATGAAGGGCTGAGGAAAGTCTTCCTTCCAGACGCCTCAGATCTGTGGAGCTGGCAGCTTTACTCCGGGATGCTAAACATAGCTTCTCTTCTCCTCCGTCTAGACCGGCTCCCTCGTCTTTTTCCCTCCACTCAGGGGAGGATTGAGCCGTGATTCTCATGCCTTATTTGTGCACTCTTTCTCGATTGACTCTCGTCTTCCTGTCGGCCCCTCAGTGGGAAGGCCTCAGATCTTTTTTAAAGTAAAACCCAGACAAGAACGTGCAATTCCTGCATTTAAAAACCGGCCTTCGTTAAAGCACGCAAGCATTGTCTGCTGAATGTCTGCAATGTGTCTGTGCACTGCGGCGCGTTCCCGTCCGACCGGGGAGATTCTTCAGGAGGTGTTAATTATTAACCGGGGAGAGCTGACGTCAAACGAGCCGACTGGTGCCGAATGAAATGGAGGGCCGGAGCCCGGCCGGAGGGAGGGAGGCAGGGAGGGAGGGGGGAGAGAGCAGCAGCGCCAGAGAGAGTACGCCGTTGGTTTATATCAAGACGGCCGGACCAAGATCGGAAGTGGGAGGAGCCTGTGCTTGACGAGGCTCTTGCACGCTGCGGCGGGATTGGATCCGCTTGCAGGGTTAATTAGTCCGTAACGAGCGAAGCGAGTCGCAACCATTAACATTTAGTCCGTGGCGGCGGCGGCGGGGGGGGAGGGAGGGGCTAATTGAGACTTAGGCTTGCACAATTCATTTTTCTCTTTTGAAAGTGGAATTCCCAGAGTATGGTGCCCCCCCCTCTCCCCGCCTCATATCAAAGGCCTTTCGTCAGTTTGCTTTTATCTTCCTCTTGCTGCGACTTGTCCGCACACACAAGGTACCTGCAGTTGTGTGTGTGTGTGTGTGTGTGTCTGTGTGTCTGTGTGTGTTGCATATTTTGTCATAAACAGTTATTGACATGTCGGCCTCTCGAGGGAGGAAGAAGCGCTCCGCTTCGATTGGGGGGGGGGGTTCAAGTCGCTGCAGCTACACCGCCGGGTTTAATCATTAACTCCTTCCTAAAGAGTCTCACGCTGGTGGGGGGGGGGGGGGGAGTAATGTCACAAACCCCCCGCGGGGACCTTGTTTACAGGTTACAGTGTGAGTCCAGGAATGTGCGGTTCACACGACTAGTTGCCGCTGAGTGGCAGAACCGGCGGAGCCGCAGGTGGATGAGTAACAAAGCGCAACACTAAACATGGCGTTTGCTGTGCTGGTATCATCATGACTTACATCCTCAAGTCCAAAGCGGACCCGGAAAGTGATGGCACGAGGTCACCGTGGAGACCCCTCCCTCCCTGTCATGAGGAGCCTGAGGCCTCTCGATAATCCCAGCATATGATCCCAGCGGCGCTATTTGAGATGATGTAGCGCCGACTGAGTTTAGATAACGCTGCTCTTTTTTTGATGCGTTTCTTTTTTTATTCCCTGACGAGAGGAAAGCAATTTGGATTCTGTGAGGAGATACTCGTTGTGCAGATCCAAGCGTTTCCTTTTATCTTTTGCTTTTGGCAGGAAGCTTCTATAAGGGGGGGGGGGGGCTCTGCGCTGCGAGATGAAAGAAGTTTACATTTCTGGCGGTTAGCGAATCCGCGGGAAACTTTATTCAACTTGTGTCCCTGCGAGTGACATCCATGGCTTGTTTACCTCCACCGCTCTTCCTCCTCCTCCTCCTCCTCCTCGGCTCCCTCCAGGTGAGCCACCTGGGCCGACACCTCCCCCTAGAGGGCCGGGTGTGCGCGTGGAGATCACTTCTTCTCCTGGTTCACTGTTGTTGATGCACTGTAAGGATTCCTCTGTTGTCTGTTGCCCTGCAGGCGAGGCGAGCGGTGCAGCGGGGAGCCACAGCCGTCATCTTTGATGTGTCGGAGAACCCGGATGCCATCGACCAGGTTTGTGTGTGTGTGTGTGTGTGTGTGTGTGTGAGAGAGAGTCTGGGCCCTTTTGCGCTCTGCTTTGTGAGGAGTCCACGGCTCCTCCTATTCGGGGGCTGAAAGTGGATATCCAGGTTGAGCTTTCACTGGACCGTGACCAAACTCCCGTTGAGCCGGTAATGGCGCAGGTAGTTACCCCCCACCCCCTCTCCCGAGGCTCCGTGGATGCCTCCGGTAACAAAGGGCATTTCTCGTTGCTCGCATCCAGACGCTCTCATTCCTGCTCTCTTGTTGTGCCGTTAAGAAGCGTAATACAGCAAGTCACGTCTTTTTGTCGCGAGGATCCTGCCGTGGTATTCGTCCTCCAGCCTCAGCCGCGTCTGGACTTGCAGTTTTTTTTTTTTTTTTTATACCTTCCTCGCTCTTCTCCGTCGTAAAGCGCCGCGCTGACAGATAAAAGGCATCAGGAAACCACATGAAAGGCAGCGCTGGGCGGCTGCGTTAAATTCCCCTGAGAGGCTTTTCCAGTCAGCAGAGACAAGGCCGAGGGGCAGGGAGGAGGAGCTTAGCGAGAATGAAGGCGCCCGACTCGCCCACCCCGCCTCCCCCCCCTACCCCTCCCCGGCTGGAATTAAGGGAGACGCTTCAGGAAGTCGTGCACTCCGCCCCTCGGCCTGTATTCGTACTTTGCAGGCCTGAGTGCAGACGAGCAAACACAAAGTTTGAGTCGGTTGCCGTCAGATGCCGGTTAACTCTTCACACCGGACGTTCAACTTTACGGGGATACGGCGCATATCGTTCAAAACAAGCTGCAATGTACAGGGATCCTACATTTCCCATAATGCCACCTAAGACCGTTGTTCCGTATTACGACACCAGTGCTTGATGGAGGTCTCTCTCTCTCGCTCTCTCCCCCCCTGCAGCTCAACCAGGTGGCCGAGGACCCCCTGAAGCGGCCCGTGGTCTACGTGAAGGGCAACGACGCCATTAAGCTGATGAACATCGTCAACAAGCAGAAGGTGGCTCGCGCTCGGATACAACACAGACCCCCGAGGGTAAGCGCACACGCCCAAAGCCTTAAACCACACACACGCCTGTGTGTGTGTGTGTGTGCGTGTGACAGACTAATCTACGGCGAACGTGTCTGTGAGGCCCGTGCAGCAACGGCTTTTCAGATGTGAAGACCAAAACGAAAAATTCCAGCTGTGCAATGTGACCCTTGCACCTTTCTGCTCGGCTCGCTGTTGCCCCCCCAGGCTTTGTGTCTCTTTCTTTTAGGGAGATGAATGTCAGCCATCCAGAGGGCTGTTTGTTTGCTCTGGATATTCGATAAGAGGTCAAATGACTCGACATAAGGGAAGGTCGAGGGACGTTTAAGAACGTGTGAACTTTCCCTTTAAGTCTCCATCCTCTCTAGAAAACACGCAAACATCAGATCTTCTCCTTCAGTTTCCTTTCAAATCCACAACAGTGTTTCCCTCGTCTGTTTGTTCATCGTTCCAGCTGCTCTCATTTGTGTCACCGCAACAAGAAACAATTTAGAGAAAGATTCTCCCCCCCAAACGTGAACTGTGTGTGTGTGTGTGTGTGTGTGTGTGTGTGTGTGTGTGTGTGTGTGTGTGTGTGTGTGTGTGTGTGTGTGTGTGTGTGTGTGTGCGATGATAGTTTGACAGCTGTGTTTGTGTCGCCCCGCCCCCCTCACAGCAGCCCACGGAGTACTTCGACATGGGCATCTTCCTGGCGTTCTTCGTGGTCGTGTCGCTGGTTTGCCTCATTCTGCTCATCAAGATCAAACTGAAGCAGAGGAGAAGCCAGGTAAGCTCCGTTCAGGAGGCGTGCTGCCTCCACCCGCCTCCCCCTGCCGCCGATGACTGGGGCGGTTTAGCATTTAATTAACGAGGATCAGAGGTGTCGTGACGGAGCAGCAAAGAGAGGTGTAATCCTGTGTGCAAACGTGTGGGTGTGTGTGTGTGTGTGTGTGTCTCACAATGGCGGCTTGTTAATTGACAGCGCCGCTGAGATCAGGCGCGTGGAAGTGAGGTGAATAGATGGATTTTGTTCCTTTCCGGTAAATCGCAGAGCGACGGATGCTTTTGGGTTCAGTGAAGGATTCCTCAAACTTCTATTAACTGCAAAGTCTCCATATTCAGGCGACGACTTCGCTGCCTCAAACAGCGCTGCTTCCATCAGTGATGCTTAAATCCCCAAACCCCCCTTCTTTAATAAGGAGCATTTTTCAAGTAACAAAAATAGGCTCCCAGAGAGAGTCGCTGATGGGCGGGACATTTATTGAGCTGTCATTTTAAAGTGACTGCTGACCTCTGACCTCTGACTGCTGACCTCTGCACCCCCCCCCCCCCACAGAGCTCGATGAACCGCATGGCCATCCAAGCGCTGGAGAAGATGGAGACGAGGAAGTTCAAGGCCAAAGGGAAGGGGCAGCGCGAGAGCAGCTGCGGCATCTCTGATTCGCTGAGCAGCAGCTCCACCTCCGACTGCGCCATCTGCCTGGAGAAGTACATCGACGGCGAGGTACCGACGGGCGCCTTTTAAAGTTGTGACTTTATCCACTCGGGCACTTTCATCTCCTTCTCTCCCTCAGCGAATAGTGTCACTCTCATGTGTTGCAGCAACACAACGCTTCCCTTTGTGCGTGTCTGTGTGCTCTGCAGACATGAAAGACGCCGCGGACAATAAGCTGGAAGTCTTTGGCGATGCAGCTTTTTTCTTTTTCTTTCTTCCGTCTTCGGGAGCACCTGGGGACACAACGTTACCCACAGTGCATTGCTTCCTGTTTTCCCACCGCCGCGGCCTTTCTTTAAAGGAGTCGTTGTCACAATATGTGTCCCGATGTCGGGCTTTGAGGGTTTACTGTAAGAGCCTTGCTCATCCTCCCCCCGCTGACGCTGCAGGGACAAACCCTCCCCCGCCCCCAGCGGGACGGGGAGAGGGAAACAGAGCAGAGCACGGCGCCGGGACCGCACAGAGGAAGTGGCGATGTGAAAGGCATCAAAGTGAGAAGCTCGGGGGGAAAATAAATGAAGAACAGGAGCCTGAAGTTGAGTCACATTATTGAGCCACAGAGAAGATGAAGCTGTGATTTCTATTGGCAGCGCCGGCGTCTCCGAGCGCGGCGTCCTTCCACCGTCCTGTTTGCTTTGTTGCTCTTACCGTCCGCGGCGACAATGGTTTTTGTGGCGTGATGTACATTTCACTGCTCGGGGGTAAAAACGTGATGAGAGAGTCAACGACGCCACGGTGGGGGAGGAGAGTTCTTTGGAGCGCCGCTGCCCCCTTGTGGACATTCGATTCACCACCAGAGGAGCTTTTATTTCCATACACTTTGTTGAGTTGTTAGTGGTTACACACTTTAGCTTCAATGTGCTTTCCATTGGTTGTAACGAAGCTCAACGGAACACTGTCAGTAACACAGGAGAGCTAGAAACTGAATGTCACTCAAAGAGCTCAAAGAATAGAACAATAAGTCATAAGAATATCATTAAAGAAATTGTACTAAAGTGTAGCGTTTTGATTAATGGTTAAGCTAAAACTATGAAGTGCGACCAAACTGAATCAAAGATTTCAGCATTTGACATTTCATTCAGTTTGTCTGTTCTTTGCTCTTAAAGTTCATGTAGAATCTGACCGTTGGGTATTTGTCCCCCCCACAGGAGCTGCGAGTTATCCCCTGCGCTCACAGGTTTCACAAGAAGTGCGTGGACCCGTGGCTGCTGCAGCATCACACGTGTCCGCACTGCCGACACAACATCATCGGTGAGTCGCTGCGCCGACAAACGGAAACACGCAAACACCGATGAGACGCGCTGATTCTAAACGTTTCCTCTTTGTCTCAGAGCAAAAGAAGGGGAACCCTGGGCCGGCGTGCATGGACCCCGGCAACCCGGCCCACGGCCGCCAGCGGGTGGTGCTGCCGGTGCACTACCCCGGCAGGGTGCACCGGGCGGGCCAGGTGACGGCCTACCCGACCAGAACCAGCATGGATCCCCACGGCAACCCCATCACCATGCTCACCGCCAACCGGCACGCCGACCCGCAGGGTCTGTACCCACCGCAGCCCGCGTCCGCCTTCCTGCGGAGCTACCACCCCGCCCTCCACCTGGACCACTCGCTCAACGCCCACCACTGCGGCCTGGAGCACCGCGGGCCGCCCGCCTACCCGCCGCAGCCGCATCAAGCCGCTTTCAAGCGGCCCAAGTTCCACGGGCGTAACTTTTCCCGCGCGGCCTGCTTCTCGCAGTACGAGACGATGTACCAGCACTACTACTTCCAGGGGCTGACTTTCCCCCAGCAGCCCGAGGGGGGCCAGGGGCCCGCCGGCGGAGCGGCGGGAGCCCACAAGGGCCACCACAGTCGGGCCTTTCAGCAGGGGCTGCTGTACCCCACGGTGGTGCACATGGCCCCCGCCTCCTCCTCGCGGTTGGGCGACGCCGGCGGCCCCTCGGGCCTGGGCTGTTACCACGGCCACCGATCGGTGTGCAGCGGTTACCTGGCCGACTGCCCCGGCAGCGACAGCAGCAGCAGCTCCTCGGGGCCGTGCCACTGCTCGTCCAGCGACTCTGTGCTGGACTGCACCGAGGTCAGCAACCAGGGCGTGTACGGCAGCTGCTCCACCTTCCGCAGCTCGCTGAGCAGCGACTACGACCCCTACGTGTACCGCAGCAAGAGCCCGTGTCGGGGCTCCGTCGGGGAGGCGGGGACTGCGTGCACCGGGGCCCCCGGCGAGGACTCGTTGTTGTCGTCGTCCTCCCCGGCAGCATCGGGACACGACTGCCTCCAGCTGCCCCCCGGGCCGGCGGGGTACAGCTCGGGGGAGCACGTCTCCAACTGCAGCAGTCGCTCTTCACTGGATCCCAGGGAGCACGGCCTCGCCGGCACTACCTCGGCCCCCGAGGCCCCCGGGGCCACTGCGGCGAACAGGGACAAGGGGCCACTGGACGAGTCGGGGGAGCTCGGGGCGGCGGCCTGCAGCTGCTGCTTTGAGGTGCTGCCCCGCAGCGCGGAGTGCAGGGGGCGGGACTCGGACCAGGCGGGGCGCTTCCACAGGGGGGTCGACTTTCAGAGCTCGGCCGCCAAGAACTACTTTGCCGCAGAGCACATGTGCCCCCCCGCGGAGCAGCTGAGCTACGAGGGGCTGCCCTGCTGCTTCTACAAAGAGATGAAGGCGCACAGGGCGGCGGCGGCCCGCTACGCCGAGGACTACGCCGTCAGCGTGCAGTACGCCCCCGCCGACCCTGAGGCCCGGCCCGGCCAGGGCCGCTGCGAACTCAACCAGAGGATACCCATAATTCCCGAGGACACGGATTGCGAGTCGGGCGGCGGGGGGGCGATGGCCGCCGCGGCGGCGGAGACCCGAAGCGGCTCCGTCGGACCTCAGAGAGGGTTACTTCACCTCGGCACGTGCGAGACGTCGGCTTCACCCGCAGGAGGAGGAGGAGGCCCGGGCTCTGTTCCGCCCGCAGCTCTCCGCCGAGCCGGGAAGCGCCACTTCCACCAGCGAGGGGGGGCCGGGGGTCTGAGCGCCAGCCTCAACCGTACGTGTTTGCTGCCCAACCGGCCGGTCGCCGAGACCCTCGGCCGCCATGTTCCGACTGCGCTCGCCCGGCGCCGAATGCCTCCATTTGACAGGTCGGCGCCGCACGCCGTGCGTCTGGTCCGTTCCCCGTGGCCCTCGGCGCCGAGGTGCGTTGCCGTGGCGCCGAGTGAATACGGATGGAGGTTGTTGACTGACAGTAGGTTGTTGACTGACAGTAGGTCGGGACGGCGTCCACTGACCTCGTTTCTTGTGAGATTTCAGTTTTTGTTTTTTTGTTTTTTCAGATTTTAGAAGAAAAAGGTCTTTTGAGATGTTTTTTTCACTCTTAATCCACAGACATCCGCACACATGAACACTGACGGCCTACAAAGCTTCCTCCGCCAACTCCAATAGGTCACACGGACGTAGCGATACCAAAACACAAAGACATGATTGTTTCTTCTTTTTTCTTTTACTTTTATCAAAGCAGGGAAATGGGTCTTTCTTGGCGTGTGTGACCCACACGGTTCTCTGAGGAGAAGAAGCTATATTTTACAGTAAATGCATAGAAATGTGAAAGCACGGCTGACACTGGTCTCTGATCGCCGCAGCACAGAAGTAGTTTTATGCATTGCATTTCTGTGCAGTCGTGGCTCCGGACTATTTCGTAGCAATATCTAAAAGACACGGCGGCGTCCCGAGTGGAGTCGCAGCGTCTCGGGGTCGGTTCGTCCAGAGGTCGGTCACAGCGCTCGGCCTCCGGTTTGGAAGCCCTTTAAAAGTACTCAATCCCCTCACGAGGCATGCTCTCAGAAAAATCTATGAAAGGTTCGAGCATGTGTCAAAAGGCCAAAGGAAAGTAGCTGGAAAAGACTCGTACTCGTACGTGAGGGTTTTTCTTATTGTACTGTGACTTTGCTTTTTCTAAACGATGCAGTTATTCGTATCCGTTTGAATCATATCGCGTCGTACATGGAGGCGATATCGATGCTCTTCATTCACGCCTTTGTTTGTTCCGCAGACTGTTTTTATACTGTTTCTATGAAATATTCACATTCTCTACACAGAGGGAAACTCCCTGAAATAACTCTATTTATAAGTTAACCCAGTGCTGTAATCAAGTGAGAATCTAATCTTGCCTTTTGCATAGAGATATGTACCTACTGCAAATATAACATTTTGGGGTACTTGAGTCACTATTTAATTTTTTTTGTTATTGTTTCTAGCACTTAAGATTAAAATGTGTACAAAATTTAATATTTTTTAATTTTTTAAGAATATAATTATTTTCTGTCATTACCATTACAAATGTTTAAAAATCATCCGTGTATATTTCTGTACCTGTACAGCAAACCCATTTCATGAATGGAAATATGTTCTCTGAATATTTATTTACTAATATATTTATCTTTAAGCCATGTCTTATGTTCAGAGTGTATGAACGTTTGAGTTGTTTGGTTGCTTTTCATTGAGAAAAATCACTAACATGCGACTTTGTATATACATGGTAATTGCACACAAGACGATTAAATCTTCTCTGACCAAAAAAACTGATTCTAAAACTTTAGTACCATACGGTTTTGTAATTAAAGTGTACAAAGATCTGTAAAATATACAGTTTTATTCAAGTAAGTCATGTTGTGGTCTCCTTTCTTCCATTTCTCGCCTCCACAAGAGCTTTTATTGGATGTAGTCATCGTAGGTGTATTGAGATCTAACGTTCACATGTCAAAGTGACTTCGATGTCTGCCACCAATCGTCAAACAAGCTTAAAGAAATGTAGATTTACCTAGTGGAGTAATTAATAAATCCGATTTGGACCATTTGAAAATACTTTGTGTAATTTATAAATGATCTGATGATCAGACCAAATACGTGTGGAACTCTTGGGATTATCAGGCTTGTTCAATGGTTTAACATTCAACTGAATGACACGCTGCTCAACAACTATGTAGCCTGTTTCTTTACGACTTATTGCCACATGTCCGATGACATTTGCCCTCTTTTCTCGTGCATTATATCTTTGTCAAGTTAACTTTTTCTCCACCAACATTCTATTAACAAAAAGCATATTGATAAGGCTTTAATTACAACACTAATGGTCCGTGGGGAAATGGTATTAACGGTGATGCTTTGAGTAAAAAAATGAAGGATTCAATTTTATTTATTTCAAAAACATTCAGTGACTATTTATTCTTTCTTTACACAAATTACAACCAGCAGCAGCAGCACAGGTTTAATCAAAGCTTACTCGTCGCTGGAAAATGGATGGATCAGAGGAGCTTTGTGCGTCTCACAGCTTGAAACCAGAGTGAAGAGCCACAACTCCCCCGGTGAGGTTCTGATACCTGACGCAGAAGAAACCCGCGTCTTCAATCATGAGTTTGAACTCCTCCTGTTGAAGAATGACCATGAAAACGTAAGTCCAAGTGTATCGCTCGTGTAACCTGTTGGATCTAGAATCATAAGGGCAATACCGCGTTCTACAATAGCCCCAACTTGAGATGAAACTAATGTCTCACCTGGCCGGGGAACTTGCGGATGCTTTCCACCAGATACTGGTACGACTTCCAGTCCGCAGCGATCACCTCTCCCAGAGCCGGTATCACGTTGAAACTGTATGCGTCATAAAGCCTGACAAACGACAGGAACGCAGAGGAAGCAGATTAGAGAGCAGAACCAGTGTGTTCGTTTCAATCACAGACAGACTGCCTCAAGTTGAGATTAAAATATGCTCATTTTCCCATCGGGCCCTTTAAAATCATCCCATCTGTTATTAGAGAGGGTGATGATCGTCCTCACTATGCAGCCAGGTCATAACAGCCAAAGTGCTGAAGCGCTTTGAAGGGAAACCAGAAGAGGGCGCCGTTTGTCCAAAAGACGCAAATGCAGGTTCGTGAGCACACGGACAGCCCTCTGAAGCAAAGGCGGGATTTGTGATGAGACCATCCGGAGCTTCTCACTCACACCGAGTGATTCGTCACGTAAAAACCTCCGCTCACCTCGATAAAACGGGATTCGTCACTTTGCTGAACTCCAAACACATGAATCTTCCCCCCGGCTTCAGGACCCGCAGAGCCTCCTTCAGTGCCTGGAAGAGCAAAGACTGATCATAAGAGCTAAATATTTTAGTTGCATCTTGTTAAATGTTCGTTTAAATTCTGAAAAGGCGTCTCCTTGGACATCGGCAGCCCACACAGAGCGAGCGAGCGTCGCCACGGCTACCTGATCGATGTGGGTGACGTTGCGAATGCCGAAGGCGACGGTGTAAATGTCGAACTGGTCGTCGTCAAAGGGCAGCTCCTCGGCGTTCCCCGCCACCCACGACAGGCCTGACGCACACAGACGCTCCAGTCAAAACCTCGTTCTCTTGTTGAACGGAACACACACACACACACACACACACAGGATGCCGTTTGGCGGTGAAAGGCTCACCAGCGGCGACGCCGGCGCTGTCCGCCCTCTGCCTGCCCACTTTCAGCATCTCCCTGTTGATGTCACAGACCACGGCGCCGGACTCCCGGGGGCCCGCCTCCTCCTCCTCCTGCGAGGAGCAGCTGCTGCTCCTGCTGGAGATGTCCTGCCACGACGGCGTCTGCATGGAGCGCGCCGCCCGCCGCTCCTGCTGCTCCTGCTGCAAGCGAACGTACTCCAGGAAACGGAAGGCGATGTCACCTGCGCGGCAGAGTGGCGTCACACACACACACACACAAACAGATTCGTTGAAAAAGAAATAAAAATATATATATTTTTGCTGACGTCTTCTGCTTGAGGTGCACATTGACCTGTTCCCCCCGCCACGTCCAACAGCTGCGCCCCGGGCTGAGGGTGCATGGCGTGCAGCAGCGCGTCCTTCCACAGCCGATGAATCCCCAGACTCATGGCGTCGTTCATGGTGTCGTAATTGTGCGCCACGTTCTCAAACACCTTGTACACTGAAAAAGAGCAAAGAGACGCTCATTTGCTGCAGCACCTTTCAAAGCGCAAACATTATTAGCATGTTCTTTTTCTTTTATTATTGAATAGTAAGGTCGTATATGCAGATCTCACAAACAAGCAGTGTTGGGAAAGTTCACTTTCTTTTTGAAAGCCCGCGGGAAAAGTTTGCAAAGACAAGTCAGATTCCTCCCATCCTCACCGACCTTTATATTATTACACACTGCTGCGCTGTTTTATTTATTTTTTTGATGATGCATGCGACACTGGTGGCCGGTGTTGCCAGATGTGTTTTTTCTGCTACATATTAAGGGGCGTTTACAGTGTGTTTTCGCCTGGAAGCTCTATAGCAGTGATTCTCAAAGTGTGGTACGCGGGGCTCCCTCTAGTGGTACGCCAAAGAATCACTAAATTAATACAAGTCAAAATATATACATTATTTTTTTCTTAAATTAACTACAGTACTTTTTAACATTTAAGTACAGTAGTTTTATTTAATCTTTAAGAACAGTGTTTTACATTTGTTTTAGTACAATGTTTATTTAACTTTTATGTGCAATACATTTGAATTGAATCATTTGAGTACAGTTTTTGTTCTTTTTTTCCTATATTTAAGCGCAGTCTTACTGTTGAAACTGTAAAATGTTACAATGGCTGGCAATATTAAATATACTTTCTTACCAATAAAACCTCTGCCTTGTTTTTGATGAATACGACTACTACTTGGGACATTATGGTGGTACTTGAAAAGCCAAGTATTTTCTGATTGGGTACTTGGTGTAAAAAGTCTAAGAACCACTGCTCTATAGAAATCTGGCAGCAGAACGATGTTAACCTGAAAGAACGTTCCGTTCACAAACACCAGAATGAACGAGTTCACAGCAACGTCCATCAGGCATTAACACAGAACGTTCAGGTCACGTTCGCCCAAAATTTGAGCGCGTTCAGGCACAACACTGCAAACAAGAGCCATCCTCATACTTAGTTTAGGAATATATCACAGTGACCCACCAATGCACAACAGAGAACCTCAGTAAATCACAACACACGTACGACGGACTTTTAAATTGGGCTTGCTTTGGAGTTGATGCATCAAACAACATTAGAAAAAAAAAATACGTAACGGTGACAGCAATTTAACGGCGTCACTTTATGGGTCAATGAATATGCCGAATTGTTAAGCGAAATGTCACGACCCCAAAACCATCGAGAGTCCAGATTTGTCCAGATGAGCGAACGAACCCCGAGAAATGGCTTCGCTTCCTCTGCTCACCTTTCTTCGCCTTCTCGGCCTCTGGCACCGTTTCAAAGCCGAAATGTGTGCTTCGTTCTGCGGCGTCATCGCCGAAACACCGACAGGTCCACGGTGCCAAACGGCCGCCGCAGCGACCTGCGGCTCCCGCGGCAGCGACGTTGATATTTCGGCGAGAGAGACGGATCACCCTGCGCAGCAGCGTTCTCACGGAGGCGGCCATGTTGGCCGATCACGAAACTATGGCGACAGTCCGACGTCATTTACATGCGACGTGCTTCTCTTTTTGACCCCCCGTGTTGTTAATTTGTTGTTAATCTTCATAAAGATTTGGAATTTCTCTTTGAATATTATTGTTTTTTTTAATTTGTAATTGTATCTTTATTTTTGTGACGATATATTGTCCCGTTGGTTCCCTCCAGACGCCGTTTATTATGTTTTCTTTGGATTACTGCAGGAACTACTACAGGTGGTAAACATCCGCCTTAAGGCAGAAACAACATAATTACATAAACATTCTCTTCTCTTATTTTATGTTATTATGTTTATTTTAGGGGATTTTTCCTTTTTGAATCCTGATTTTATTCTTAATTTAAATTATTATTATTATTTTTTAAATGTATTGTAACGTTCTGTGCTAATGAAGAGCCAGTTCATCATTACCCAGGTTTATTGTTGACTGTTGTCGACCACAGCCACGCCACAAGAACAACCACGTTTTCACTCACGAGTAACAACTACAACTTCTCCCAACTCCTCACAAATCCCACTTCCTGTGTTCCCCAAAAACTACACACATTACCCCGGAAGGGGCGGTACCCCAACCCTGGCCCAAGTAACAGAGCAAGTAATCAGAACCATATACACATTTAGGAACTGAAGACACGCTACAGTATTTTCTCTTTTGTGCAACATCCCCCTGCGTCCCTCTAAACAGCAAACCCAGCCAGCTCCCTTCTGAGTGGAGTTCGCATGTTCTTGGTACTTCAGCGTCCTCACACAGTGCACAGACAGGCAGCATGGGTCAATTAATGACGCCCGTAGGTGTGTCAGAGGGAATGTACCTCGTCTATCGCCCAATGTCAGCTGGAATTGACCCAAGTGGACGGTGCGAGTAAGCTACTCGAAACTCTGACAGCACAATGAATGACTTTACCGTCACATAAACGCTACAAATAGCCAGAACAAGTGAATATTTCCTTTTTGTTTCCAGTGAATGTATTAAATAATGAAACAGAATTTTAATATCTTTTAATAAATATTCCTCACGAATCAACTGTATACACTTGAATGCAGGGATTCAAATAATAAACAGCTCTCTGCGTTGGCACAAAGCTGCAGTAATGGAAGGCACATCTCAAGCATTAAACAGGCCAATGCATGTAGTGGAAAACACTGAAGGGCATGAGTGTGCCTTCATCGCACCGGGGTCACGGACGATCTTGCACAGCGAGACGGATCAAAACAGACAAGTTCCTGCAGAGCCAGTAAGCCTCTTTCACACAGTTCTACAATATACAAATCAATGAAGTCTCTCTCCTAATCTACCCGAATTCAGCGCCCCGTGTGCAGAAAGTGTCAGATATTGTCTTCCACTCTTCTCACTTTCTGGTTCTGACAGTAACCGGACACGGCCGTGCATTGTCCCTCCGTCGCCGTGATTGCTGCTGGACTCGGGTTCAAAGAGATCAGCTTGCGTCGCTCTCCTCCTCGGCCGTGGGAGGAAAATGAGCCGAGGCTTTTTTTTTTTTTTACGTGGACCCAGAGGAGCGATGATGAGCCTCCGACAGTCTCGCTGCCGGATTAAAGTTACAGCTTCACAATTGCTTTTGAGAAAAGGACAAACACATTTTACGGTCAGCAGGAGGGAGCGTTGAAGGCCACAGAGATTAGATATCTCTGCGGGGTTGCACGGAGAAAAGAACAGGTTATTCATTCAGATTTCTGTTAACAATTAATGACTAAATGTAATAATATGATTTGCATGGCAAACAATAATGGATACCGTTGCACTGAGCATCATTACTGGGGTACTTTTGAAAAACATACTCAAACTTCATGCAACCTGTAGAGGGGGCACAAGGGTCCTGTGGAACGTTATGCTTCTAGTTCCCTGCAGGGGAATGTGTGTGTGTGTGTGTGTCTGTGTTTCCAAGAGCAAACAATCTCAAAGTGACCTGGGGGCCACTAGCTGGTTTATGTGGGCAGCTTAAGTGCCCTCTTGCCCTCGTGGTAGGTGGAATATGAAGATGAAGGCTGTTAAAGGCAAAAAAAAAAGCACAACAGATGCTTTCACATCTCGTTGATGACGACAGTTTCCCAAACTTTAAGTTGGAAACAATAACTACCCGTTGGGCAAGAGACTAAAACAAATGTGTCCATTCAAAGCTAGCAGGACATATGACAGTCAAGGGGATGTTTTTTTTTTGGTGGTTCATTAGTACGTAAAATAAGCAGAGCGGGAGCGCCGAATTTGGATCATCACGCATTTTCATACGAGCGTGTTTGCACTGAGGACCTTTTGCAGGTTTCTTGATGAAAGCAACGAGGACACACGTTTTATGAATTAATCGAGCTTTCCCCGTTTGTTGGTTCTCTTCGCGGTGTTTGAGTTGTGAAGCCAAACTCCTGCTGTTTTCCCCCCTCTGAAATGCGCCGCGTTTCGCATGCCTGACCTCGTCAGGTCACACATGGCCCACCGAATGCTCTCTCCGCGTGTGTGCATCTCTGCACAGCCCGGGAGTCATTTCGCATATCTGATAAGTATTTAGCTTTCGCAGTAAAAAAAGTAAAGAAAGGAAAAGGGGGGGGGCAGCAGCTGTCCCACCGTGCAAACGCTGCAGCCTATTGAAGGGAACGAGAGGAGCCTGATTGGGTTTGTAATACTTCATTATTCTAAAATAAAAAGCGGTCAGCCCAGAACAAAAGAACAAGCACGACACATGGTTAAGAAACATGCATACAGTGTTTATTTGCAACCAGGACACATTAAATAAACTACAAAGATACTTATACAAAAGATAGATTATATCCCATTCACATACAAAATAACAATAATTTACTGTATAAATTAAACATTTCACTGTTTTGCTATTTACAAATTGCATGGAAACCATGTTTTGGCCCTTCTGGATCGTTTCCCACTGGGCCTCCGGTGCGCTACGGGACATTCACATCAACCAACAGAGACTCTCACACGTAATCACGAACCTCCGATCGGGAAAGAAACGGCTCTCCATCTTTTTTTTCCCCCCAATTCTGTTTTCCCGATTCACGGAGAGCCACAGATATTTGGACGTGAATGTCACTGTGTCGCGCCGTCGTGATGTAAAAATGTGACCTTTTGTCTCAAGTGCTCTACTTCCAGAACGGTTGAGTTCTGGAAGTAGAAGCAACTCTAAGTGCAGTGACGTTTCAAAGCGTAATCTCCTTTCTCCCGTCCGCGATCTGAAGATTTTCAGGGGTGACCGTCTGCAGACAGGAAAGGCCCATTACTATGCCAACAGCGAACTAGTGGATTTTGACCTTTCTCAAGTGGTTTAAATGTCACAGAAATGTACCGAGAACCGTCACAGCTTCAAAGCTGCTGACGGCTCGAGCAGAGTGCTTTTGGTTATTTTTCTGCTTGGGCATATGGATGCAACTCAACCTTTTGGACTGAAATCGAGTTGCAATTTTCTGCCGTCTAAGGGCGGGGTGGTGAGGGGGGAGGAGAGAGAGGGGGGGAGGGGGGGAGAGGCGCGGCATTACGCCTCCAAAGAAGCCGAGCTGACGAGGAAGCACTTTAAAATTGTCTCTTAAATTCTCTGCAGAGACACAACATGAAAGAGGGAACACAAATTCCATTCCCACATTGAATTACGTAATACACAACACTATTCACCCCCCCGCCCCTCCCCTCTCCCCCCCTGTAATCAAACGACAACTTAATGTGAACAATATGTTCAGTAAATGTCACACAAACACACACACAGACACTAGAAACAAAGAAAGCCTCATCGGTTACTACATGAAGAGTGCTGTCCGAAGAAGAAACCAAAAAAAAGCATCATGTAGTAAAAATTGTAGGTGTTGGGTTGAGTGAACTAAAAGAAACGACACATATCAAATGCTTTCCATGGCTGTACAAGATGTGGCGACGTGTTCTTGAACCCGTCGTCATGAAGAAGTGCTGACTGGAGGACACACATGTGATGCAGCTGAGACGAGGGGGGACGGCGGATCCTTAAAAGGCACATGAACGCCGTCCAACCGGAAAGACCTCCACCCACCAGCCGGGAGGCAGGCGAAGCCCTCAGATCCTCCCCAGCCTCCCTAAATGGCAGCTCGTCTGCAAACCGCACCACCCGAACCCCCCCCTCGGTAAAAGCCGGCGCTTATCTCTCCGCTCCCTCCTCCCTCTCTCTGTGATCTCTTCATCTTACAGCGAGTGATTCGTCCCCAAAGTGCTGTGATGTCTACCTTCGGCGTGACGGTGCCGAGGCCTCGGAAAACGAATCAGAACGAAACACTGCAACCTTTTTCATGTGGAGTCCAAAAGACAAATAAACAGAAAAGCTTTTTTGGACGGGAGGATTCTGGTCCGTGTGAGGCGAGTTTATGCAAAACACCGTGATTGTTTATGTGACTCCTTCTCTTCCCGGTCCCCATGTGACTTGAGCACCGGGCCGGAAAGCGAACCCCCCCCCACCCCCCCCACGACCTGCGAAGCTGAGCTCCGCCGATCCCGCAGTCCTGCAGGGGGGTTTGTGGAGGTGTGCTGATCGCCAAGGACCCCCCGTCACGGATGGAGATGAAGACAGGCGAGCGGCAGACTGTCCGAAGTCCCCCCGACTGGCCCTGCCTGCCCCCCCCCCCCCCCCCTCTTCCTCATCCAGCAGTCACTCAAGTCGCTTGTCTCCTGTGCGGTCGGGTCGTCCTGCAGAGTAGTCGCGGGCCGGCGGGTGAGTGTGTTTTCGGTCGGCGGCTCGAACGCAGCGGCGCCGCTAGTTGCCCACCAGGGGGCTGAGGTCGCCGTGGTGGTTCTTTAGCTTCTTCTTGAAGAGGGAGATGGTGGAGGGTCGGTACAGGATGATCCAGGGCTCGGAGGACGCCGTGCTCTGGCTGCAGGTGTCCGACCCGCTGACCGTCGGGATGTTTGGAGACCTTACAGGGAGGGAGGGAGATAAATGAGTCCCGCATTCATTCCACAAACAATGGAATATGTTATTAGGAAAATATTTAATAGATGGCTTCTTTGTTATTTCTCAAAATAAACCTTGATGGGAAGAAACACCAACATAAAGCTGAGGACTCAATACCAAGCGCTTTGGGGTCCCCCACCCGACCCCCCCGTCTAGATTTCGGAGTCTCTCTGGCTCGACGCCACTCCTCAAACTTTCTAATCACGCCTGGGACAATCTAAAAAGTACTCACTTCACTGTGATGTGCAGCAGCAGCTTCGCCACCATGGCGACGACCGTCAGGACGAGGAGAGCGGCCAGCGCGTAGATGGTCCACACTGCGGAGAGAGAGAGAGAGAGAGAGAGGCGGGGACAAGGCGGGGTGAGCGGCGTTTAGCCAGTAAACCGTAAAGACGCGGCCGTGCATTGCCTGCACACGCCTGCACACGTCACACATCGGCCCTTCGACCGACGGGAAGAAGCAGGCGTCAGCGGCACGCTTCTAGAGACACCAGGTCATGCAGGACGAGGAGGAGCCTTCCGACGTCGCGCCTCGCGCAGGCGGAGGGGAGAGGCGGGGGGGGAGGGGGTGCGGTGCATTGTGGGTTGTGTTCACATACTAGCGCCGTGGCCGGTGGTCCCGCCGCGTCCAGCCCACTGACCTGGCATGCTGCGCTCCGGCTTCCCCGGGCTGGACGTGATCACGTAGAGGATCTGGGTGGAGCGTCCGTTGGAGGTGCTGTTGGACCTCTCGGTGACGGCGCCGGCCGGCCGGGGCCCCGCCGTGCCGGGGACGGCGCCCCCCGCGCCCTCGCCGTCTCCCTCGGCCTCCGTCGTCCTGGTGTCTTGGCTCCTCAGCGCTGTGGGGGGGGGGACAAGAGTAAGTGAAGGGATCAGTGGGCCGTCGATCATTAGTTCCTGTCCGGCAGGTGCGGCGCGCAGCGGCGTTCTACAGCTTTCCACAGAAACATCGCAGCTGGGTTGTCGTACTTTGTATGATGTCTCCCACGGCTGTTTGTGCGTCCGGGTAATTCACCAAAACATCTTTTTATTCATTTGTCAAAAAACAATGAAACAAAAAAGCTCTATAAAACAAAAGGTGGGAGGTGATTATTCATCTCACAGACTCCAATGTACTGAATACTGAAAATGGACTCCTGTTCCACTTCCACTCCTGACCTCTGAAGAAAGGGAGGGACACACACACACACACACACACACACACGGGTGGAGAAGCTCTGCTGTGTAATTTCTACAAGCTGAGGACGCATATCACTTAACGGCCCTTTAATTGCTCCTGTGGGTAAACAAGGGAGCGGTGACGCGGCGCAGTTGAAAGAGTCACGAGCAGTCGAGTTCACGTCGAGTGCGTTTGTCAAGAAACGGAATCGACTTAAACGCCCAAACGTGAACGAATGTGTCTCACGATGAGTTCTGTTTGCTTCGACCTGCTCGCAGCACCAGATGTGGGGACAGAGACCGTTTCTACTCATTCATGTGTTGCCAGAGGGAAGCAATATCCTAAATAAGATCTCCTCTGTCTTTCATTTGCTTCTCCTAAACACAGACGCCATTTATTTAAGATCACTGTGGGATTTGGGGGGTTTAGTTCCTGTTCCCGACAAACGGACCACACTTTGACTTCTCCTGACGTGTTCATTCGCGTTGAGGTTTGGCGAAGAGAAACATTTCAGTAATCTATCATTAACCCTTAAATAAAGTAAAATACGCTGCTTCTAATTTGACCACAGACCAACCTCACGAAGAATGAAGAGTTTAAATCTCTTTCAACTGAAGCTGACCAGCAGAAACAATGAAGATATTCCAAATGGAGTCATGTCTTGTCAAAACATCTGTTTAAAGCCTATTTTGATTTTGGCCGAGCTAAAATAAATAAATGTGATATAAATTAATGATAATGCGTTTCTTTCTTCCAATGCGAAACAATGTCGAAAAAAATCGCTCAAGACAGCTTTTTGAAAAATCTTTTTAAGATGAAGCAACAGAGCAGGACCCCTAGTGGTGAGACGAGTAACTGCACCACAAACTGAACGGCTGAATCCGCCCACCTCGGTTAAATCACCCAGAGCTAATTGTAGATATCATTTGATCCAGGCCGGCTCCAGTCTTCCATGAATGGCGGTTGGATGTTATAGAAGTGTAGGACGCCCCCCACTGCCCCCGTTCACATAACAGTTTGCCCTGACCGAGATGTTCCCAGAACTTCCCACATGTTCCCCATTTGCAAACTAAACACCATCAAACCCGCCTCAGCTGCGAGCGTTTATTCTGAAATCAGTGCTTCGACTCCACAGGGGAGGTACAAGATGTGTTTAGTGCCACAACTTCGCTGCTCTAACATTGTTTGGCCTTTTCTGTTTCTGCTACTCGTCTCTACTACAAACCTCTATTACCTCAGCGGGTGACCTTTTGTTGTCATTTCACGCGGCGGGCTCCCCCTTTCTCGGCCACAAGAACCAACACGTGAGCAGAAAGGACGGTTCCTGTCCAGAGGTCAGGGGGTTTATGACCCCTGATGTTGTTTTTACTTCAACGCCGGCGGCGAGAAAAAAGGACAGGAGTTTACAAATGGAGCCCCGTGCAGCTTCAACGCCACCTTCACTATCAGGCCTCCCGAAATGAACGCGTTGCATTTCGATTTCGGCGGTTTCAGACTCTTCAGTACTGCAAAGAAAGCTTTCTCTGTTTTTCCACAGCAGAGAAAAACAAACAGGTGTTCAACCCCAGCGATTAGACGGCGCGACGCATCGCTTAGTGGGTGGCGTTGAAAAAACACCCGCTGTGAGAGTCCCCGAGGAGAACTCTAGACGGCGCGCTGCAGCTCGGTAAACACCGCTGAACATGCAGCGTCACACGGGGCCGTGAGACATCGACTCGCAAATGAGAAGAGAAAAGGGCCTCGCCGACAGGCGTTAGTCCACCGCACCGGGGCGGCCATGCAAAACCCCCTCGTGGACGCACCTGTTTATGCAAATGGAGTGTTTTTTTGGGAGGAGGGTGCTGTGATCTCGGTAAAAAGCTTTAAAGCTTCTCGATAACCCTCCTTGGAATGGGGTTAGGGTCAGGGTTAGGGTTAGGCTCTTGTTTGCACCATGAGAAGAAAACGGTTCTGGCAAAAGACCTCCAGGGAACCGTTGTCCCAATGAAAAGGTTCTCTTTTTACAGATGGTTCTAGACATTTCCCTTTGTGTCTCCTGGGTAGAACCTTCAGGAAAAGGTCCCGCAGGGAACCGAGGCCCACTTAACCTCCCCCCTCAGCAGACGTGAAGCCCCACCTTGGTAAAGCAGAGCGAATCCCTGCGCCTGGTTGGTGCGGTCCGAGTAGAAGTACACGATGACCCAGTCGCCCGTCACGTTCACCAGCTCCCCCGGCGGGCTGCGCCAGTCAAAGCGCGCCACCACCCGGTTGGTGTAGCCGTCCAGGAGCTCCACCATGTCCGTCTGGTCGGAGATCTCGAAGACGGTGAAGTTGAAGAGGATGGCGTGGGAGCCGGGCACGTGGACGGTCCAGTAGCAGACGCGGCCGGCGGCGTACTTGTCGGGGAAGTCGGGCGAGTAGATCACGCCGGACGGAGCCGAGTAGTTCCCGCCGCAGGCTCCGACCCGAGCTGGAGGAGAGAGAGACGGTCAGCGGTGCTCTGAAACCTCGGTGACCTCGTCCGGCAAGACACGGCCGACGGAAGGCGGAATGGACCCAAACTGCAGGCGGCAAGCTTGTGCCTGTTACGCCGGCACAGTTCCAAAGGGTCACACATTAAAACGGCAGCGCGGCGTCACTCACTGTCGAAGACGATGACCCAGCCGTCTCCGCCGCAGGGCTGGGTGTGGTCGCCGAAGCAGACGTGGTTGCACTCCATGCTCGGCGACTCGCCGTGGTCCCGCTGGTCCACTTCGTTGCCGCAGAAACAGGCGTACCCCGACTCCATGCCGGCGAGCTGCGGGAGAAAAATAGGAGTTATGCAGATGAATGCATCAGCAATTCAAAAAACGAACTCCCCATAATGACATTCATGATAAATCCATTTGGCACAGTTGGCGGCGACGAAAACACTCGACGACCGGGGGGACAAACTTTGTGGATGAAACTTGAATATTTGGGATATTCTCCGTGAACAGCTTTGCATAATAAAATAAAAGAATACGTTTTGCAGATGCACAGCTCAGTCGAGTACTCCGTGGGTTGTTTGTGTCATGCCAGCCGAATGTGTGTCGCAGCTGCGCCTCTGCCTTTCAAATTAAAGCGACTTGAGCCTGAGATCCCCTGATTGCTCTTTGCTCTTGTGATTACGAGAAGCTGTGACCTGCTGTAAGTGTGGAAAAAAGCCACAACCTCTCTGCTGATTAGAAGCTTTCCTTCAAAAACACACCGGGTTGCAGAAGGTAAACCCTTTACAGAAATAGCACCTCTCCGTCTCCCCGCAATCAAAACTGTTGTTGAAGCGTTCCTGGAAGCGGCAGAGCGGGAATGCGAAAAAAAAGAAGAAAAAAAAAGTGACACATCTTGACCTCTGCACCGCTGGCCGCGTCCTCTCAAAAGAGCCCTTTGTGCGTCTCTGGAAAAAAGGACGCCATTGTCCCTCGACGGGACTCGCACTCCAGAAAAGGTCCCGCATCACTTCCCGGCCGCCCTCTCTTGTCTCGGACTCGGAATGCACGGAGCCCCCGCGTCCCCACGCTGACGGTCACGAGGGAGGCGCACCGCCGATTGTTGCACGCGGCGCTTTGAGGGCAGCGGCGGTTTGGAGGAGAGCCTCACTCGGGCTCCAATAAGCGTTAGTTCTCCAGCTGTCGCCGTCGGTCGCAGTGACAATTTTTTGTCTCGAGACCGGACGTTCGGTGGCTGAATAAAGAGGGGGAGGAGGGGGGGGGGGACACACTGCGCCAGGAAACTGCCAGTAAATGCAGACGATGTTCATAAAGGCCGCAGTCAGCCGGTGTCCATAATAAGACGCGGCGCGGACAATCGACTGCTTCATTTTCACTCCGTCCAATTAGGGGTCATGTTTTAAACATGAAGGAGTCAATAGTTTTCCCCCTGCAGGCGGCGAGATGTGGCGCCGCACGTCTCATTTTCTCACCTTGTATCTCTGCTTCCTGCAGAAGCTGATGCAGTTCTGGATGGTGAGCTTGTTGGACGTCTCGCTGGTGCCGGACAGGGTGGGCGGGTCTCCGCTGTCTTTGAAGCAGCCCAGGTTCCCAGGCACTGTGGAGAATGGGGGGGGGGTGGTGGTGTTAAAGAGAAAGTTAGTCACGCACAAACAATCTGTCTTCACCTGCTGCTTATCGGCGAGTTGATCACGGTTTATGATGATGTTGTGTGATTACAAGTTTCCCCCCCGGAGGCCAAAACGTATTCAGGGTTAATTTGCCAAACAGCCAAGCCGACAGGACGAAGAAGAAGAATCCAGAGAATGTTTCCCTGTCAGAGCACAAGTTGCAGATTAGGAGCATAATGTCTAACTGTGTGTGTGTGTGTGTGTGTGTGTGTGCTCATGGAGTGAGAGTTTGCTGTGTACACAAACGTAGAAAAAAACAAAACAAATAGCACCTCCTTTCCGACCGCATTGAACAAAAGGAAACCTCTGGGAGGGAGGCCAAGTCCAACACCTTGAGTGTCCATTAAAGGCGTGTGTGTCGTTTTAAACCCGTCATCGCACAACAGGCCGACGTTTATTCGCGCCGCAAAGTTTTTTACGCTTCAAAAAACGCTACAAGAGAAAAAAACTTTACCGAAGATTTTCACAAAAGAATAAAAAAGCAGCAACCAGCTGCTGCTTCTGCGTCTCAGGTGCACGTCTTTGACACCTGGCTGCTGTTGACAGCCGTCGCGTCGGCGGCTATTGAACATGAAAATGTTTTTGCATGACACAAATAGGCCGACACCCCCCCCGAAGATGGAAGGGGGCTGTTGACGGACACTTTTAGTCCTTTAATCCACTGTGTATTTAATCGAATGCAGCGCAGCGGCTTAAGCCTTTCAACTCCAGGTGGAAACTTCAGGTGACTTCTCCTGGTTTCATTTCCACATTTTGAGGTAAAAAAAGGGATTTGACGAAAGAGAATTAAAGGCAAAATGCGTGAATCGTTTTTCACCGCAAGCGAAAGCTCCTCAAGTCAGGATTTGTGTCATCCGACTGTAAGATGCAAAAAAGACCGAAAAGACAAGAGGCAGGGCCGGCCCAAGGCATAAGCGAACTAAGCGGCTGCCAGGGGGCCCCAAGCAGCCGCTTAGTTCGCTTATGCTGCAAGCAGCCCTAGTTTTGTATTATAAGCTCACTGTATTCGTTTATAATTTTCGCTATAACAGTATAGCGTGACATTTGTGCCAATACTCTTCTAGCACAGGTGACTGTGCGTGGTGGGAGGGGGGCCCCCAAATAAAATTCTGCTTAGGGCCCCCAAGAGGCTCGGGCCGGCACTGACAAGAGGGGGGGAAGAGACTGCGTCCGTGCACGTGACATTATGAAACAACCTTGTTCTTTATCAAGCCTCTTCTATTGCTAAATTCATGTCCACGTGCAAGTTAATCGAGGCACAAACCAACTTTGATACAGTTATTAAAATGGCCGATGGTCCCAGTTTTAAATCCAATTTCCCCTTTTTCCAAATTTCCCCACGAGCTTGAAATCAAATCACGACAGAGACGGTCACGTATTTTTTATTTCGCACTAGAACAAATGGCAACATGGGAAAACTCCTCCAATGAGTGAATCCTACTCCCGGACTTTTGATCGTGGGTCTGACGGTACGCGGGGACGCGCCGTTGTGTGCGAGTCTGACAAGCAGCTCGGGGGGGCGACGGCGAGTTGCAGCAGCCAACAACTGCGGCCCGCAGTTTTTTGGCAGGAAGAAAAAAAAAAAAAACTTTAAACTTTAAATGTCTTTACTACAGTTGGGAATATATTGGCGTCGGGCAAAAGAAAAAATTTGAATACGCATAAAATCACAGGGTGTCACTCAAAACTGCTTTCATGGACTGCAGTGACCTCGATAAAGACCACACACGGGAACCGGTTTTCTTCAGGGTGCCGGTTGTTTGCCAATGTTAACTTTTTTTTTTTTAAAGCTGCCACGAAAGCTCCTCTGCATGTGCGGCAGATGCTGCAGACTCTGGCTGTTTGTGTAAGAACGAGGCACAAAAGGGCATCCGGGAGGCAACGATTTCGCTTTTGCAAGAAAGTCCACCAACGTGAGCCGGGAGAACCCCGGGACTCCCTCAGACCCCCCCCTCCTCCCCCCAGTGAATCGTGTGCGACCCCCCCCTTTCCTCACAGCAACAAGCATGCAGGGGCTTTGCAAATGGATTTGAACGGTTGTTAGAAGAACCATTTAGCGAGCCTCCCCCGGCACACACGGATTATGTGTCGGGTTGAAGGCAAACACGCCGGTAAGAAGAATGTTCGTGCTTCAGGGTGTGAGACGGGGCGGCGCTGACAGCCGTTTCATTTATGATCCGGGCCTTAGGTACACACGGGATTAAGCCGAGGGAAGTGCGCCGGAGGGGGGGGGGTCAGATGAGAAGAGAGGAGAGATATAAACACCTGGTCGGGAACCAGCAACCTCCCTCCCGAGCAAGGCAGGCTGCGGCCTCGACGGAGTGCAGCGTGCCGCCGCGGCGCTCGGCCCCGCAAGATTAAAGGCAACAAGCGCTGCTTTTTCATTTTAGCTTTTGACAGGAAAATTGCAGGCTCCGGTCGGTGGATCCGTCTTCGGGGGCCTCTCGAGGCCGCAGCCTGCAGAGCGGCAGGTGGTGGGGTCGCATCTCACCAGAGCGACGCAGCCTTGCATGGGAGACACAGCATGCGGCCTTCAGCCTCTGCCTTGCAGCGCGCCGTATCTGCATGCAACGTTTGTTCCCCCCCACAAAAAAAGCTGAAAGCTCCAGAGCAAAAACATCTGCTTTGCAGGCGCAACAAGTGCAAATATCTCTGTGTACAATGAGAGAAGAAAAAAAAACTCAACACACTTCAAAGCAGTGGGTGGAATTCAAACTTTAACAAGCCAGACGGGAGAAGTGGAGGAAACACAGGTTGCACAAATCCTGCAGTCAGCCGAGACCAGACCTCTGAAAACCCCAGGAGAGCAGCCAGATTCATCACAGACCTGGCAGCGCCGCCTTGGTCCAGAAAAGAGCAGGTAGTTAGCCTTCCCACAATGCATCACTGTGGCAACAGACAGCTGTCTCTGAGGGACGGTGAGACTCTGCAGACACAACAACCGACCCAAGAAGAAGAAGAAGAACACGGGGAGGTAAAACCAACCGGGTTTCTAAAGGAAACATAATTACGGTTATAAAGGTCGAGAGTTGAATAAATGTTTTCATTTTAATGGGACTTTAATGTGTCTCTCTTTTCAAAATAGATTTACCGTGAACGACCGCGCGGTGCCCGCCCGCGTCCGGCCTGCACCGCGCGCCGCAGACTTTCACTTCAAAGATGAGGTAAGACGCACAGGGAGAAAAAGAGAGAGAGAGAGAGAGAGAGAGAGAGAGAGAGAATACGAAGCCCGAAGGAGCAATGAACCTTTAGAGCCTCAGCTTTAAAACCCCCAGTTGAAACACTGCCGTGTTCGGTGCAAAAGCCATTTCCACAGTCGGTCCTAATCCTATAATCTACGAGGGAAGCCACGATGACACTAAACAAATGTGGTTACAAGAGCCCGAGAGCTTGAAAAAACATTTAATAAAGCGGCAGAACGGAGGCGTCGATGCTTCTCCCCCGCAGACTGAAGCGTGTCCGCGGCAGCAGAGAACAGCTGCCATCATTCCGCGCCTGGCGTCTTGTTTTAGACGATATTTACTTGCGTTACTTTCTATAATCCATAATTTAATGCATTGAATTACAGTTAGTGTCTGCGTCTTATCTTAACTCCACCAGGCCGGGTCCGCGGGGCTCAATTAAACACGTGGAACCCAACGGGCTGCGACGCCTCGTCCAGCCACCACGACCGCTCTTCCCCCCTGCAACACGCCGCTCAAAGCCCCAAAACAGGGCGAGGATCAGCAAGCTGTCCGTCCCCAAGTAGCACAAATTATCTGTTAGCCAGACACGCCACGCAAAACAATAAAGCGACTTTCTTATTTGCTCCCTTCACTTAAATATGTCAGAACCAATTGATATTTATTCCAGTGTTGGTTGGAGGCCGATGAATTGAGGAAGCACGAAACGTTTAAAAGGGGAATGCTGGTCATAAAAAACATCCCCACTGGGATGAATCCTTCTTTGTTTTCCAGATTGAATTATTGCAGTCATGGTGAAAGAAAAAAAAAAACGTTTGGCCTTTTCCCAGAATTTCAGAATTCTTTTGCACATCAATGTTTATTAGATTTTTCTGATTCGATCATTTTAATGCGTCTCTGGTTGACTTGATTTAGAGCAGCGAGCAGCGGACAAAACGGCCGATTCACTCGCACAAAAACTTCCCCCTGTGAATACAGATTTCTGCAAAAAAAGAGAGGCCTTCTTTGAACAGGAGAATGTGGAATTGAAAGTTCCCGTCCTGATTTCACTAAAATTACATTCTGGAAAACACAACAAGTCGTCAACACGACTTTGATCCCACTGGACTTTCCCTTATCACATCACAGCACTTCAAAGTTTCTCTGCCGCGTATAGGAGCTTTTCTTAATTAAGAGATATCTCTCTCATGAATTACTTTTCTCACATTCGACATCTGAAGAGATTTAGTTGATGTCACTTATGAGTGACAGGAAAGTAAGTTGAATCTGCAGCAACGAGAGATCAATCTGCGATAAGTGTCTCCGACCAATGAGAGAAACGGAAGGAAAAATGTATCTTAGCATTTCGTCGCGGCCGACGTTTTTCCCCTTAAGCGGCACCGCCTCTTGATTAACATCCGGTTACGCTGTGAACACACACACACACACACACAGACACACACACACACACACACACACACACGGCACCACAAAGCCATCGCTGCCTCCACGTCAGCAAGCGGGGAAGCGGCACTTTGTAAGCACCTTGCAAACACAGGTATGCTGACGAAGAACACACCCAGGTTCACACTTGATATCCGACACCCACACACACCCACACCTGCACAAACAAACACACACACAAACCGACAACACTTATCGTGCGTTCCTTCCCTCCGTCACCGTGTTTCCGCTTCATTTATTTCCCCCTTTTTCGTAGCGACAGCATATTCAGCATGTAAACAAATGCAGCTGCTACGTTTCATCTACCCTGTAATTATTATTATCATTATTATTATTATTATTATTATTATTATGCAAGAAGCGCGAGACAAACCCGAGAGACATGCCACCGCCTCCCCCGGGGGGACGAGCGTCTCTGGAAACTCTGCAGTTGTTTGGCGAGGAGGGTGGGAGTCGCTGACGTGTGTTTCTGTTGGGGTTCATGCTTTGCTTTTCTATGGGGATCATAAATTATCCGGCCCGTAAATGGGAACAGTCTGCTCGGTTTGGGACAATAAAAGGCGCTTATAATCGGGGCAGAATGAGAGCGGTATTTGTTTCCCGCGGGCCGACTTAGCTAGTGGGATGCTCAGCGCGCGCGAGAGGAGAGAGAGAGAGAGAGAGAGAGAGAGAGAGAGAGAGAGAGGCACGCCACTGCTTCTTGTTTGTCACGTGCATGTTTATTGTATCTGTGTGTCCTCTTTTGTACGGTTTAAATATTTCCGGCGCCCCGCAGACGGAGTAACCGTCTAATTAGAGGGAAGAGGGGGAAAGAGCCGCGGCTTTAAATGAATAATAAGTGACTCGTCGGAGATGAAAAATGGCCGCCACACCGCACCGCTGAGAAGACAGAAAGGTTCAATTGCTAGTGCTATAGTGATATAAGTAAAAGTGCATCAATTTGACATCATTCAACTGGCATAACTGCTTTTGTGAAAACAAGGAGAAACCCCCTCCCCCATGTTGCAGACACAGTAACAACAGCAGTAATCACCATGAAAGTAAAGACCAAGCGCCGGCCGTTTGTTCGGCCTAATCAGACTTTAAACTTTATGTTCTGAGAAAAACACATGCAGTCATTAATGAAAGGGGGGGTTAATGTTACGTAATGGATCTTGTGAGTTGACATGTTGCTTTGAGACAACTTAACTGGAGCAAAGCAAGAAGAGAGATCCTCTGCAAACCAGGACATGTGATCAGAAATGATCACAGCGGTTTATCAAACAGTTATTAACGTCTGGAGTAAAGGTGAATGTCAACATTTTGTCAGGCTGTGCGGCAAAAATACTGCACACTTTACTGAAACATCGTCCGGCTGACGTGATGTTTGAGGCCGGAACAAAGAAGATGAATTATGTTAAAAAAAGCTCAACACCAACAATGTTAGCATTGCCAGTGTGGCCGCGCTAGCAGGCTGCTGTTAGCGATTAGCTCAAAGCACTGCTGTTCCTAAAACAGCGCGGTACCTTCCATGTTTAAAAAGCATGCTAAAACATTTCCAACAAGCCAAAAAGACCCAACACACACACACACACACACACGCACAAGCCATGAGACTAGCTTAACATGTCCATTGAAATAAGGACTTTTATTACACCTGCTGGTCAGCATTTGGCTCCCGGCCCTGATTCCTGAGAGCTATTCATCTTCTCCTTTCCAAGACGAGTGCCAGACACGGAGCATCTCCTTTGTTCTCATTAGCAAACACGCCACACAACATCGGCTCGCCTCGCAATCAATACCTTCAATTCCCTAATGGCCCCCGGCCGCTTCAACCCCGACCTCGTTGAGGGACAGAAGGAGCCGCGACTTGTTTTTCGGAAAAAAAAAAAAAAAGTTTCTACTCTCTAATTTCTGATTGAAAGTTCCCTCGCGTCACTGCAGACAGGTATTTGCCCCCGAGGGCAGGTGTGTGCGTGGAGCTACGGGGGACGGGGGGGGAGTCAGAGGTCAGATGTCAGGGCAAAAATAACAACGAGTGTGTTAAAAGCTCCTCAGCCCTTTCTGCAAAGCAAAGCGTTGCTGCACCGAGTCTGCGAGCGGCTGAACTTCTGTCCTCTTCCTGCGACGCGTCGACGGTTAAACACGCAGAAGACGCAGGCTGTTTGTTTGAGTCTGAACCTCCCAATCCAATAATGCGGTCGGATGGAAAACAGTGAGGCGGCGTGGGCTTATTTTGAAACGCTGTTGTGAGTGCACGCAAATATGTTTCGATTAGCGCTTGAGCATAGTTGTTTTATGGGCAGCCACATGGTGAGTCTTTTTATTTGCCCCGTTGGATCGTCCGATCGTTTGAACGTCGGGCGGTTGGAACATCTGTCTTTGACATTTAACAAGTCCCAAAGTTGTTTTTTAAAACTTTCTTTTTTTTTTACCATTTTTTGAGACGGAGCGACCTTGACTGACCTCACACCAACACTGTTCCTCATCATCTTAACACACAGCAGCTTCGCTTCTGATGTCCTCACCTCGAAGGTCTAAATCTTCTCTCCTGTTTGTGGGGAAAGCTGGCGAGCGACTTCGGGGGAAATATTGTGCCTCTGAAAACGATGACAGTTTGAGCTTGAGGACGATTTTTTTTTTAACCCATCAAGCTTATCCAGGTTGTCATATTTTGGGAACGGGGAGAGGTAAACCGTCTATTCTGACATGCCTCTGCGTGTTTATTTCCAATTTCCGCCTTGAACGTTGGTTTTGCTTCTGTCTGGTCTCGACACCTCTCAGACTGCTTCTTGTTCTCTGAACCGTAATTACACTTCCCTGGAATTCAGTTATCAGTCAACAGCTCGGCTTGTTGACGACACCGTTAATTATTTGACAATCGTTTTAATAACTAATAAATAACAATAAAAACACCAAATACATTTGTCTGGGAACTTGCTTTGATCGGCTGGCAGGAGAGAACTCAACGGGACCACGTTGGGACTTTTGGGGGCTCTGGGGGCCGTGCACGATGTTTGCACCACATTTCATGGCGATCTGTTAACAGCCGTGAGGACATTTAGCGAGACGTCAGAAGTCCGTCTTAATCACGGCACTATTTCGACCTTCCAACCTGGGCGGTCTCAGGCTCTCTGTGTCGGGCGGGCGGCGCTGCAGCAAAGCCTCCGCTCGTCAAAGAGTCGGTGGTGTTTTTCCTTTTAAACTTTACATTTTGCAACTTTACATTCATGCACATTTACAGCGCTCGGGGCAGAGGGGAAACAAAAAAAGACAAGACCTGTGAAACCACTTCAGTCCGTTCGGCTGGCTATTTGGTCCGATTAATTCGAGCCGGCGGCCTTCTGAAATGTGCCTCGCCACTTCAAAGCGCCATTTAGCGTCTTCATAAATCAATCCTAATGAAGGCAATAGCTCATCGCCGCATATTTTCCCCTCAGCGTTTGGCAATAAAACCTCCCGGGCCAAACACGTAACTGCTTTGTTCTAATGTCTTCAAGGTGCGGCTGTTTTAGCTTGCCAGATGAATGCGGCGCCTCCGGTAGTAAGACTATTGTTCCGCGGTGACAGCCAAGGTCAATCAGATGTTCCCTCGCTGGTTTGGATAGATGTTCAAGCACAGCCAACTGTAAGAGAGGTGTTTGGAGTTATCCTATTAAAGGTTACATCCAACACAGCAGGTGTTGTCGGCCACAATGATGATAATTACATGTACTTTATGTCAATAGAAAATATGTTCTCAAAGGAAATATTTATTCCTGTTAATTGGTCCTTTCTTTTTAGGGTCTAGATCAGTGATGTGGTAACATTTGTGGAAAAAGGTTAGTTAATGTTGCTTGGAGTTAGTGTGCTGAACAGTGAGAATGTGGTGATGAATACATCTGGTCGGGTACAAAGAAAAGCACCAATGAAATGTTCCTCTTATAAGTCCACATTTGATTCCTGCAACATTACAGGTGGAAGTTTAAACGGGCAAAAAAGCCTTACAGCTGTTTGTTTTTTTTTGCAGGAAAAGACAGCGGAACAACGAGTTTGTCTTGGTTTTCACAGTCCGCCGTGCGGAGATGAGCCCTTTGGCGTGTGGATCAAAGCGCCTCTGTCTCGCTTCGGCTGCTCGAAGGCCTTTCGCTCGGCGTCAATCAAACTCTCAATCAAACTTCTTCACTTTGTGAAGAAAACGCTCGGGCTCGCGGAAAAAGGTTTCACCGATAAACCCTCTCGCACCTCGCAAGGATGCAACAAACCGACCTTAAAGCACAGAGACAAAAGAATTCCACACAAGAAACGTTTAGCATTGCTGCGCTTTAGCGCCTCGAGGGCCACCGCGACACGCCGCGGAAATTCAAGTTTGCGCAGAGGTCGCGCCCCTTTTTGAAAGCGCTTTAATCTACCCTGTCCAAATATGTGTTCCCGGCCTCGTGTGACCTGGCCCGGGCGCGAGCCCAGATGTTCGGGGAAACCCAGCTGGACAACAGGCCACCGACTGCCAACCACGCAACATCCAACGTAAGCAAAGAAGAGGGAAAAAAACTAAAAAAGCAGACAAAGCGACGGTCGAGACAGAACGGAAAGCCAGACGAAACGAAAACAAAGAGCACTGTTGCCCTTTTTCTTTCCGCCGCTGTGGTTCCACGATAGATGCGACGGAGCACCCCGGCGTCCCTGCAGCGAAACGCGCCGAAAGCTCGCCGCCCAGTTTCTTACGTTAGGAGGCGTCGGACCGAGCCGAAGCTTTGCCAGGGCGAGTCCCACGTTGTGGGCGGGTCTCCTCCCTCAGAGAGAACGAGCTGAATGGACGGTTGTCTGAAACAGGTCAGTCAAAAGTCTAATGGGACGCACACGGGCGCCTTATACGCGAGGACACGCAAGCCATTCAGCTGCTGCTGCTCGGACAATGGCGGCGTCGCTCGAGGGTTCAAGGTTCTACCGACTGCAGAGAAAAAACCCACAACGTCCCTCCGAGTCTCGGCGTCCGATCACTACGGTCCGACTCGTGCTGCATCTGCTGTATTATAACGAAAGTACCTTCAACGCAGAAAATATAAGTATCATTTTTGAGTGAAAAGATTTAATTGTGGATAAAGGCGGTTGTTTAACCTCGTAACTGGTATTTCACAATGGAACAGGTAAATTAAATGTTTAACTGGATGTTCCCGTCACTTTCATTCATCTTTTCACTTTGCCCTCAGTCACAGTCAAGGACCCTTCTGAGCATATCTGTGAGGAAAATGTGGGAATTGTTGATAACAGCGTTTGGTTGCCTTGGAAATATCAGCGTGTGTCACGTACACTTTGGAAAAAAGCTCGCGGCCAATTTGCCACATCTGAAACTTCCTGCGCCCCGAATTCCGATCCCTTGTTGTCAAAAGCTGTCGTAGGTGGATCCACCTGAGTCGGCTTTCGAGAGCGGGAGCCGTTAAAAAGGTGCAGGGGGTGAAAGTAAGCGGATTAAAAGACTGTAAACGTGTGCCAAGCCGGTAGAGGAGACAGAAACTCTCACATGTCCATCCAGGAAAAAATCTCTGGCAAGAATACGTCCAACACACAAACAGGTAGATGCAGAGAAGCACACATAAAAAAAAATAACCTGTCAAAACAAGGTAAAAAGGCCGGAAGGGGGAACTTGCACACGTACAAAAAAAAGACAGCTACACAGAGTGATTGACAGCTCGCATTAAAGCGAGGGCGGGCCCGGGCATCGCCGGAGGAGGCAATTAGAGACTTTTTTTTTTTCTTTACGTGGTAACAGCCGCAAAAAAAAAAAAACATTCTATGAAAGCTACGCGAGGCAGACGAGGACGCGGGCACGCGGGCACGGCGTGGACGGGCGAGGCGGAGGGTAAAAGGAGCCTTACTCTGGCATGTGGGGATGTCGCAGTATCTCCAGTAGATCCCGTCTTCGTGATCCGCGATGTAGCACCACGGCTGGACGTCCCCGTCGGGGTTCCTGCGGACACGGAGGGGGTACAGAGGTCACGTTAGAGGGGATAATACACCCTTTTCCTTCCAGTTTTGGGAAGGAAGTCAGGCAAATATTACTGCAGAGAGGATCCAACCAAACACCATCATTCTATCTTCACATTTCTTCCTGTTGTGACTTTCGCATTGCCCCTTTTTCTCTCTCCCCCCCTTCCTCGGCCCCGGGGAAGATCAAGGGTCTATTTAGAGATTATTTTAATCACGGAACCTTGTTATTTTAAAAAGGGGGGCCTGGGGCCTTCACAAGTGTGATGCGGATGCACATCGGCCCCAGAGTGGAGGCAGAGGTGGGGACGTATAGCAAAGGGATGAAAAGCTTAAAAAGAAATAAAATAAATGTATTTCTTTTTATTTAATTTCTAAATGTATTCTTTTTTATTTCTTTTTAATCTTTATTTCTTTATTTAGCCTCTGTGAGTAGGGGGAGGGGCAGCCATATTTCAGAGGGGGGGGGGGTTGACTTTGGCTGTGTCAATCATCCTCTGAGGGCCCGACCGACGGCTCCGTGAGTGGAGATGCAGCTAGAGGGCGGCAAGGGGGGGAGAAAGGCCCTTTGTTCTTTTGAACATCACGGAGGCACCTTTGACCCACCGTAATGAGGCCAACAGCCTCCCCCCCCACCCGTCCTCTCTCCCCCCCCCCCGGCGCTTTCGCACAGCGACAAACTCCACGAGGAGCGAGATACCCGCGGCAATGGCGTCGACAAGTAACTGATTTCAAAGCAGCAGCGGCTTTGCGGAAGGGAAGCTCGTCCGGGTGCCTTTCAGCTCCTTCAGATCTATTTCATCATCATCAAAAAAAAAAAGTCCTGTCAGGTGACTTTGCTCGCCGGAGACCTTTTCTCTCCTCTTCTGGCACCCCTCATTGTAGCATCTCAAAAAAAAAAGAAAAGCCCCGCAGCGCTGCACTATCCCCTTACGACCTTTTGTGAGCCAAGTTGTGAAGGGCGTTTCCATTTCTTTTCTTCTCCTATAAAAAACACTATCCGGAGTTTCCTCCTCTCTGTTCACTCACAGAATGAGGAGTTGACAAAAGACGTCGGTACAACCACTTTTTTTTTTTTTTAAGGGTTGAACTTCAAGTGCCCCGAAACCTTTTTTTTTCACTCACTTTTGATATCTTGCAAACCCCTTTTTATCCTCTTCCTCTTTAGTTGTCTGAGGTCAATTGGAATGTGCAGAAAAGAAAGAGCTCATCTCGTCACGTCTGTACTTACACACAACTTCTCTCAGTCTCAAATGTCCGACGTCTTAACAGGGCACCGTGTTTACCGGTAACTTTTTGAAACCTTATCTTGGCCGCATCTCGCCGGTTTGGAGGCCGACACCTGTTCGTCCGCCCCGAGGCCGCTGCTCGACTGCAGAGAGCCAAAACCGAGCTGCGACCTCCATTTCTCTCTCCCAACATCTCACCTACAGCCACTTCTGTAATACGCCACGCTGTCCCAGGAGATGTTGATCCCCCTCCGTCCCCCAAAGGGCGTTTCAAACCCTCGCACAAACACACACCTGCACACACGCGCATACCTGCACACACCTATTAGCGGAAACATGGGAACATCATCCGCAGGGCTGAGGTGAGTAGGGAGACAGAGAGACAGAATCAATCCTGCCCCGAGGTGCCAGTGTGTGTGTGTGTGTGTGTGTGTGTGTGTGTGTGTGTGTGTGTGTGTGTGTGCGTGAGGGGAGGGGAAGCAGACAGTATCAGAATAGCTGAGGCGCAGCGGTGCAGATAAGAGCAGCCGTCGATGGAGGGAAATCCATTAGTTTAACCCGGCAGCGCAGAGGAAGACTTCGCTCCATGTGGTGACACTCTGATAAAAGTCGCTGTCAGTGTGTGCGTAGATGTGTGTTTGTGTGTGTGTGTGTGTGTGTGTGTGTGAGGCGGGGCCGGAGTTGCATCCGGGTCCACGTGCGTCAGAGACGGCCCCGCCGATTAGGCCCCGAGGAAAGCTCGGCCCATTGAAACGCTCTCATGCCCACGAGGTGGATGGCGGAGGATGTTCGGACACTTAATTGGCGCAGCTACGCCTCTTTCTGCTCGCACTGAGCCGCGCACTTTGGGACGGAGCCAATTACAGCCACGCGGGCTCCGTGTTCGGACCTGCGCTCGACGGCGAGAGGGGCTCACGTCTGAACACGGGGGGGGGGGAACAGCTGTACTTGGCACCTTAACCTGGAAATTTATAGTCACCTTCAAAAAGGCCCGGCACTGAGAAACGATCATACCACCTGTGCGAAGGCAGCGAATAACATGCCTGTTGTTATTTTTCCGTCAGTTGAACGTTAAGTGAGATTCAAGAGGGACTTTTGTTTAGTCAAGTGCCAACATTGCTATTTATTGAGGGTTTGGGACATTTCCAACGAGACCTCTGCCGGTGAAAAAGCTTGTTTGGGTCACGATTCGAGGTCAACAGGCGGATCGGAGTCTGGTAATTCACTGCCGAGAGAAGACGTTTTAATTAACTCTGATGACTTGCCGTTGAAGCGGCTGCACGTGCTGCGCGGTTGCGTGTGTTACACAACAGGGCCGGCGTGTTCAGGCTCCTGTTGCGATGCTGCACGACGTGTCCCTAAAAGGATGGATCGATACCCCTGAGATGTGGAGAGGACACCGAGTTCTTTCGTTGGCTCAGTGGAAAAGATGGCATTAACTCCTCGGGGCACCTCAAATGAAACGGGGGGGTATTTTGGGAACACCTGCTGGTCCCGCTCGGAGCTCGGAGCTCTTCTGCTGCTTCGATCGGGCGCGAGACTCCTGAGGTGGATTTAGCCGCTGACGGCGAAACAAAAAGAAACCCAAAGGATGCGCTGAATTCTGAGACGAGGTTAATGTTGGCTGACACTTTAGGGACACTTCCATTCATTTCTTTAATTCGACCGGGTCCTGTAACAAAGTCACACGAACCGTGGACCCCTTTGCTGCACTTTGTCCGAACTCAGATATGCACCTGAGATTCAATTACAATCAACTCGGGGGAACACTATTCACTCTGGCATTTCCATTATCTCATCTATGAAAGGGAAAAGCATTAGAAACCCCAGTGGACGTTCATGAATTCTACAGCACACACACACACACACACCTGCATATAAATAGCTATAAATGGCTGGCAAAGCCATTCAACCACCCACTGAACCGTCACTTCACACCCTCGCACTAATGCACCGGGGGGGGGGGGCGGGGGGGGGGGGGGGGGGGGGGGGGGGGGATCAGCCTGTAGGAGCTGTAGTTTGTGTGAAACAATAAAAGGAAAATATACTTCAGCGTGTCAGCGACGTTCTTCCCATGAACGTCAGGAAGTATTTAGAAAAGGTCAAAAAGGTACTCGAGCACTTGAGAGCGGATCGTTTGCTTCCCGCGGTACGAAAGCAGTCTAATGTTCCTTTATTGAAACGAGTCCCGGTTTAGACACAAGAGCTGTTGTCCTTTCGCTGAAAGCTCCTTTTCTTTGACCGGAGCACAATGTGACATTTCCCCCCTACTCCCTACTTTAACTGTATTCCTTCAAAGCAGGCTGTAGAGAGGCATTGTGGGGGGGCTTTTTCTGCAGCAGTGCTGTCAATTCCTCTCGACAGACTCACCACGAGTGACGGGGACGAAGAAGAAGTGAGTCTGACTTCTCAACATCCGGTCCACCTGCACCTCTCTGCTCTCTGCTCATAAAACCCCAACCGGCCTGAGGGTCAGACGTGCCGAAAGTGTCTCCCCCGTGTCTCTCTGGTTAATTCCCCCCCCCCCCCCACTCCCTCCGCTCCGTCCCTTTGTCCGTGACTTCTGTGTCCGAGCCTGGAATGCCTGATTTGAGCGTAACGCGAGGGACGGGCGGAGCAGGAAGGAAGACGAGAACGAGCGTGAAGGTCAAACGAGGGAGCCTCAGCGGCCGGCTGCCCTTCATGCAAATTGAGGAGATTTGCAACCCAAATCCAAAGAAAATCTGAACGTTTGCTCATCCCGCCTGCGCCCCGCGTGCACGCGTGCAGAAGCGTGCCCCTCGGGCCGGCGTGGAGTTGGAAAATCCCGAACAACGAGGACGTCCATTACGCGTCATTCCGCCCCCCTAATGTGCGCCGAGAAGGCCGCCGCGTTTCCTGCTCGTAAATCAAGTAAGAAGAAATCCGTCCGGCGGCACTTCGAAGCACTGCTGCGTTATGAGTTTACAACCACGAACCGGAGAAATGTTTCAGAGGCATTACGGGCCGAGGAGGAGGAGGAGGAGGAAAGGGGGGGGGGGGGTTCCACCGGGCCAAGCCGCTGTTCTGGACGTCTCTACGTCAATTGGAAACTGACTCATGACACACGGACCGATAAAACACTGCCCCCCCCTCCCCTTCCCTCCCCCCTGTCCCTCCCCCCTGTCCCTCCCCCCTGTCCCTCCCCCTGCAACGAAGCCAAAAATGATTTAGAAAAGTGCTTCGTCGGAGAAGAGGTTTAAAGGTGCCGGTGTTTGACATCAATAACATCAATCCTAATTGTCAGAGGTGCGAGTGAGACTGTAAGTCAGCGTTACACTGTGTGCCGCTGCTGCTCGACAAAAGGAGATTGCGTTATATAATAACAACAATAAAATAAAAAACAGGGGAGCGGTTGTTCCTCCAGTGCAGAGAGACGATGCATACTTGGGTGTTGAAATGAGTGTAAAGCTGGTAGAATAATAACTTTCCTCCTAAGCTTCATCTCCAGGGCAGCAAGGGGAACCTTTTAAAGACAGTTTAATCCTTTCGTGGTTAAACTACGCCCTTTTTTAAATGTCCTACAGAGAATTCATAAAAAATAGAAAGCGACTTACAATAAGTGCATTTCAACCACAAGGATACAAACTCAAAGAACAAGAAAGTACTCTTTCACCAAAAGAGCCGATTTACAACTTGTTACAGATAAGAGCCATTATAGGTACAATTTAAGAGCTGCAATTTGTTACTGTTTTTAGTGAAGGAACAGTGTGAAGAGGTGTCTCTTTAGTGCCAGAGAGTTCGTTCCATTTTTTTTTTTTTTTATTTAAAAATAAATAAATTGAATTTGCTTTCTTTCAGACGTACTAAAATCTTGAATTTCCCAACTTTGCGATGAACTACTGCTTTGGGAGGATCTGCCCTGGTCCATCACCTCTCGTGTTTTCTGCTTTTATCGCCCCGCACGGAAAACAAAGGGGGGGGGGGGGGGCTCACCTGCAGTAGTTGTGGCTGCCCAAGCCGCCCTCTCCGTTGGGGTATTTGAGGGTGTTGTAAGGGTGCTGGAAGGTCTCGTTCCAGAAGAGGCACGGCTTCCCCGCCCGCAGGCCGGTCTGGTTCTGGAAGCCCCTGTAGTCCTCTCCGTTGGCGGTGTAACACTCTGAAAACGGAGGAGGTGAGAGATTATTAGAAGTCCATCCAGATGGAAATCAAAAGCTTGGCGAAGGGCTTTTTTTTTTAAAACGTGCGTGAATACAATCGTTGAGAATCTGGATCGAGTGAAAGTAAATGTCTTAATCTGCTTTGAGTGGGTTCGATTCATTTCAGGGCCAGCGAAAACGAGCCTCGGCGGGATCAATCACTGTCCTGTTTTAATTAACGTCGACGCAGGGAGCACAGAGGAGAAGAAAAACGGCCCGCGGATATCTAACAAAAGCAAACGTGGCTCCGATTTCCAAGAAGCGTATGACGACCATGTGGCCGAATCAGAAGGAGAGAGAGAGAGAGGTTCTGCTTCCCGGCGCAAAACAATGGCTGGTGGAGGGAATTCAAATAAACAACGCCTGATGGGAGCGTTGAGGCATCAGCACTCTCAGCCTGTGGGGGCGGGAGGGGGGGGGGCAACAACGGAATTCCTCTTCTGATTGCATTAGGTCGGAAAATATGACTATAGCGATGGCAAGCAGAGCAGGACACCCCTCTATTTGCTTGTTTTACTCAGTGCAGAAAGAGGGAAGCGGTTTGAAGGTCTGATTCTTAAGAATACGCAGCCTTGACTCAAGTCGCTTTCCAAAATGCACACAAAAACTACTTCACCCTCAATGCCTGTCGGATGGAAACAGGGCCGAGATAAAGAACAATGGCGGCTTGTCTGGCCCGTCGCCGCGGCGGCTTCGTCGAGAGAGGCTGACGCATCGCCGAGCATCACCGCGGCAATAAACTCTCGACTTCCTCACAAGATGCAAGGACTCTGTAATGCAGCAATGTTAACAAGACAACAGCGTTTTGAAAAGTTCCATGTGCTCTCCAATGTTTTATACCTCGCTTTGCAATGTTTACAACGGTGAGCTTCCAGGCCAACAGGCATTCCAGCCTCCTCTGCGAAAGCACCGCACTTCATCTCGGGAGTAAATCAAAGGCCCCAGCTGTTCTCTGTGCGGCAGCCAGAGTTGCTTTTAATTAAAGTTGTTTTGGCCGCGTTGAACAGGTCGAGCCGGTCGGCCACGCACAGAGGCAGGCCGGGAGCCGCGATTACGACGCTTCCCTCATTGTCTCTAATCTCTAAATGGCTCTCTCGGGGGATTAATCCCACCTCGGCGTGCGAGATGATCAACCGGCGGGTCGTAAATCTAGTGCTTGTGAGCCGTGCTAGTGCTGTGGGCCGAGCAGGCCACATAATGCACGTTGGAAGGACTGTGAAGTGTTGCGCTTGTGCAAAAGGACGCAGGCGATCAGCGTGACCCGTAGAAGACTTTTGGAGTTGAGTGGGGTGTCCTGATGCCGACGTTAGCCAAGGACACAAAAGGGATGCGCCTTGTTTGATGTGAAGAATTTGTACGCCGTTCACTATTTCTCTGGATGCCCCGGCGGGCCGCGGCGTGGAAAAGGGAACGGGAGGTGCAATCATGAGTCACCGCTCCTGCGAAAAAAAAAAAGCAATCAGGACTGTTATGGCCCCAGTCGGAGAGGATACCATCAGGCAGCGACGGGGCGGCCGCCTGCATCGCAAATGAGTTTTATGTCCTTCGAACGTCTTATCCTCCCGAAAGAGAGCGGCCGTCAAGATGACTGAATCTGGCCGCTCAGCACACTGTACCGAGAAGAAAGAACGAAGAGAGCCAAATGACTTTGGGTGAGAGCGTCCCTCACCCCCCCCCCCCCCCCCAAGCAAACTTTTGCTCTGGAGTTGTGAGGATGGAAGCAGAGCCCGTCAAAGCACATCGCCCGCCGGGAACCAGTCGGCTCCCAGGACGGGATGGTGAATGTGGCAGTTTTCTTCGGGTGTTCCAGGTGGTCTCGGAGCACCGTCGGCCTGCGGTGGGGATGGGAACTGGCACATGTGCGAGGGACTCGGAGTCTAAGTGGGGCCGTCGTTAAAGATGAATGGTCCTTTTCCAGGGGAAAAACCACACATCCATCAGGCTAAGGAGGAGGAGGAGGAGAAAAAAAAGGGTAAATTTCCCCTTCGGATCGCCGTGGACGTGAGCGTTTCATCCTTATCCTGCAGGGAGGGAAGAGCCCGTTTAACGATCGGACCGTTGGCCGCTCCGGCCCGCCCCCACCCACCCCCCCCGCTTTCCCTGGTCACCAAGCAACTGCTGCGCTCAGCGTCACGCGGGGCCTGAGCTTTCTTGCGGTTTTCAGGCCGTGATGGGAAACAGAACCACCACCGCATGAAAGACGCAGGGAGGAGATTGAGGAGGGGGGGGAGAGGGGTGCCGAGGAGGGTCCTGTGGAATCCATATGCAGATCTACAAATAGAAAAAGTCCGGGAAGTGGAGGAGGAAGACTCGCCCTTGACCCGGGCCTACGCTCCCAGTTAGCTGCACCACTAAAGGATCCCTGAGAGAGAGAGAGAGTTAATCACCCTGTCATTACATTGCTCGGGATTTGTGGCTAATGACTTCCACATTGCAAACTTCAAATGGTTCACTCGATTGCTCGGGGAAAAAAACAAAAAAAAACAGCGATGGAGATCTCAAGAACACACACAAACAAGCTTGCAAAAAAAAGGCTTCTCCGTGACGCGATGGCAGGTCACACAAGAGCCCGTATTTGTTTTGCCGAGAGGGATGAAAAAGCAGCGGTAATTACAGACGACTGCTTCCTCACAGAGGGCTGACATACAAAAAAAACTTCCTTCCATCTTTATTATATGCTTGGAGCTCGCGGGACAGCAAAACAGGCTTAGCCCACGAGCAGCACTTCCACACAGAAAGTCCCCCCGATGGAAACATGCGAGCGCCGGAAAAAAACGCACCGAGAGCTTCCAAAGTCTACAAACAGGGATGACAGAAACTCCGGATTATTGATGCACAACCTGCCACAACATCCCCCCCCCCCTTCCACTGTGTCCTGGTAGCCATTACGGCGTGGGGCTCATTAACGTCAGAGCAACGCAGCCAGGGCCGGGCCAAACCAGGCCAGATGTAGCGGGTTACAGTCTTCTTTTCTTGGAAGGAGGGGTGGTTAGGGAGGGGTAGGGATTGGGGGGGGGGACAGCTGGCTGCAACACAAGTCTGGTTCCAGTTTACTCCGGCAGCATCCATTTCCACGCGAAAACCGCACCAGACGCGTCACATGGGGACACTACTGCAAATCATTGCAGTCCTTCTGTTCATTTGATGCTTCTGTCATACGTTGTAGCCCCCCAGATAACCAGGTCAGTAAACCCTGACCTCATTCACAGGGCCGGCCCAAGGCATAAGCGAACTAAGCGGCTGCTTGGGGCCCCCTGCCCAGGGGGCCCCAAGCAGCCGCTTAGTTCGCTTATGCTGCAAGCAGCCCCAGCTTTGTATTATAACCTCACCGTATTTGTTTATAATTTTCGCCATAACAGTGTAGCGTGACATTTGTGCCAATAATCTTCTAGCACAGGTGGCTGTGCGTGGTGAGAGGGGGGCCCCCAAATAAAATTCTGCTTAGGGCCCCCAAGAGGCTCGGGCCGGCACTGCTCATTCAGTCCGCAAATAGCCTCCAACACCACCACCGTTCTTCCGCGCCGCCGCCGCACCACCTCCTGAGTTCACTCGTGCCCCGGTAGCCACAGAGCCGCGGGACTCCGTGTCAAACGCTGCCGGGTAGCACCTACAAACCACGGCCCCTGTTATTTAGCTCCATAATGGAAAGAGTCTAATCTGCTGCAGCAGAACGCTCTGCCAAAAAAAAACAAAAAAAAAAACAGAAAACCCTCTGTTTGAAGTTGCATGTTTCTGGTCCTAAATCTAAAAGTCTGCAAGTATGCAGAGGCAGATTGGACCTCCACCTTTGGTAGAACTTCCCCGGGGCTGTCGGACAGAACGCAGCACACTGGCTGCGCCGGAGCTGGAACGAGCACGGACAGTTTTTGAGCCGCGGTTGGCCGACGTTCAGCGAGTGACTGATGGGCTGCAGACAGTGACGTCAAGGACGTTCAGGGACTTCCTGAAGCCCTGGGAAGAAAAAGCCGCTGGCGAGACGCACGGACGGCTCGGGAGCCGCCAGCACGACCTGACGCTCAATTGCCTCCCTCTGGCTCCTCCTCGCCGTTTCCTCCAGTCATAATCCACCATCTGCTCAAAAAAAAAAGAGGCCATATTTTTAAACACAATCAAAAGGCCTCTTCACCTCCCGAGTTTTTTTTTTCCCTCCTGGAGTTTTTTTTTTTCACACACTTTTTTTCAACGCAAACGGCGCATCGCACGGTGAGAAGACAAATACAGGCGGAAATGTGATGAAACCGACTCTGACAGCAAAGTAAACAAGACTTTCGCAGCCAGTCGAGAAAGCACAAACTCTGTAGCTTTAGAGCTCATCGGTTTGTCCTAAACTAAACCAAAGTGTAGGACTAAAAAAAGGAGAAAAGACAGAAGAGTGAAACAACGGAGGACTTTTTTTAAATATGATTCCAAAGATTGTTTTTGAAGTGATGGTTGTTTCGTCGGCGCCTCCAGCGTTCTGAGGGGGTCCCTCCTTGCATGCGGCCTGGGATAAGCAGAGGATCCACGGTGCGTGAAGTCATGATGGCTCACTGTTGCTAATGGCGCCGCGCATGGTGGCGGGGTGGGGAGGGGGGGGGGGGGCTTTAAGCTTCCTTTTTTTCCCCCTCCTGCTGGCAAATGGATGGTAAAATGATCTCCGGGTCAACGTGCACAGTCGAGATGCCCCGATGAGATGCGGTGACAAAACATGTGTTAATCTGCACTCCTACCCACATCATTACAGCCCCCCCTCATGCCCCCACCCTCCACCCACCCCAGATGCCCCTACAGGGAGAAATGAAAGGGAGCAATTTTCATCCGCGGAGCAGCCGCAGTATTTTTGAGATGGGTGCGATGTGGAGGCAAAAGGAGGAGACCCACATAAACAAGCACACAGGCTCCTTTGTTCCCTCGGCGGAGGGGCCAGTGTCATTGTGGCGCTGCCATTCTCACCGCCCTCGCTGTAGGAGTGTGTGTGTGTGTGTGTGTGTTTGTGTGCTTAAATGCCTGTCGAAGGCAGTGATCGATTGGCGGTACCACCGCTTCCCGCTCTCTGATCCGCAACACAAAACGCCTGGACCTCCCGATCCGTTCGCCACTCTGAGCTCAAACACACCAAGCAGGTAAGAAACTCAGGGAGCGCTGAACCACGAGAGGAAGCTCTGTCGCTCAAACACACCTGCTTTCGATCGTCCCGTCTGTGCTCAGGTTAGCTGCTATCTGAGGAATGTAAATTACATGTGGTTCGTGCCGAAGCTTCTCCCGTTGCATGCTGCGGGGGGATTGAGTTCAACCATCACACACACACACACACACACACACACCCTCCCCTGTCTCTTCCCTACTGACCTCCTGTGTGAACACAGGGTCGCGGGGAAGATGAGGTCTGACTTGGATAAATAAAGGCCTCGGGGGAGGGAGCAGTGCGACCAACAACAACAACCCAAAAAATCACACTGCTGCAGCAGATAGAAAGCTGAGCGTTTCTCCATGCTGATTCCTAACAGAGAAGACGGAAGTCAAGACGTGAGAGAAGTGACCTTGACCTTTGACCAGCAAAATATAATATTTATCAGTTCATCCTTGAATCCAGGTGGACGTATGAAAATAAATAAATAAAGAAATTCCCTCCAGGGGTTGATGAGATATTAAGTTAATTATGGACCGAATTTTGACAAAAAAAAACAAACATAATCCCTTTTTTTTCACAAAATCGAAATAGTCACCCTAAACATCTACGTTGTTGTTTCATTACGGCTTGACGTGAGCGGCTCTGCTGCTCCTGCGTGCTCGCCTTGAGGAAGCGTGGTGACCTCATCAAAGAAACCCTGTAAACTCGGAGCGGAGACATCGGTCTGTTCCCTCACCAGTCTTCGGCTTGTTTTTTTTTTACACTTATGACACAAATATTTTTTACGTTGTGGATAAGGGGGAGGTGGGGTGGGGTGGGGGGGGGGGGGGGGGGGGGGGGGGGGGGGGGGGGGGGGTGGGGGGGATTGGCCTCTGTGCCCGAAAGAGAAAAGCTTCCTCACGGCTGTTTTCACCAACGCTCGAATCTTTCTGTTCCAATCTTCTTGTGCGACTGACCCGGTCCGAATGCACTTCCACTGTCTCCGATCGCACACAAAAGATTTGTCAGACACACCGCAGCAGAGTGCGCCTCCAAGGACACGATAACAACGGCACAATGGAGGGGGGGGGGGGGGCGCAGCGCTCGACGTCCAGGCCCCTTTTAAAAAACCGGCCGCGTCTCCGGTTCCTCATCTTGATTGTGAAAGCGATCCCTTTTTTTTCATTGTGGGTTTTGTGTTTTTTTGAGGGCTGTGGGAAGAGCAGCAGTACTGGGAACCAGATGGCCCCCTGGTAAAAGACACGGGGGCTTCCCACCGTCCCCAGAAGAAGAAGGGGGGGATCCATTACCGAGGGTCCATTGAGGCCCCCAGCGGATTCGGTTTCACGGCGTCGCCCGAGCGCGACCGCCCGTCGGCCTGCGGAGCCGGAGCCACGTAAGGCTGCCCCCCGCGGGCGCCGGCCCCCCCTGCATTCACCTTCGACGGAAAAGGACAGACCACTAAGTCGGGGGGCCTCCAGGCCGCTCGGGTTTCACCCCCCCTTTTTTGAGTTCAAGGTCTCACCCTTTGGCCTGAGCTCGAGGGCCACGCCGGCTGTTTGGGACAGGGCCGGCCCAAGGCCGGCCCAAGGCATAAGCGAACTAAGCGGCTGCTTGGGGCCCCCTGGCCAGGGGGCCCCAAGCAGCCGCTTAGTTCGCTTATGCAAGCATCCCTAGTTTTGTATTGTAACCTCACTGTATTCGTTTATAATTTTCATTGTAACAGTATAGCATGTAACAGTATTTGTGCCAATTATCTTCTAGCACAGGTGACTGTGCGTGGTGGGAGGGGGGCCCCCAAATAAGATTCTGCTTAGGGCCCCCAAGAGGCTCAGGCCGGCACTGGTTTGGGAGTTCCGAGTTCCGAGGCCCGGTGGTATCACGGCCCAATACCGATTTAATGTACGTTTTTATATCACGTCCCCTCCCATCCCCCCCGTCACAGCCTTCTTAGCCCTTAGCCCGCTGCTGGCCTCGTTCCTTTGTTTGCTCCGTCCACTTAGCTCCGTCTGCGCCCCTTCGCTTGACCAAATCTTCGCTCCGTCCACTTAAGTCCCCCTCCCCATGTCCACTCGTTTCGGTCAAATGAGTGCCGTCTGTGGGGTGTTTCCTGCCAAAGAGGAAAAGGCGACATTTGTTTTTTTTTTCTTCCTCTTTTGAACCGCAAACTGCTGCAGCTGGACACAAACCAGACCCCGGGGCTCCGCGGAGAAATTACGCTCCATTTATTTAAAGTGGTTGCCATTACTCTACCGCGGCCGAGCGCGGACCTACGTGGCCGCGGCCCAAGCATAACGGCAGTATAAAAAGAACCGGGGGCCGCCGGACAGGTCACGTCTCTCTCTCGCACAGTAGCAATTCAATATCCTCCCGTTATGTTTCTCGGTTACGCTTCTCAAAACTCGGGACTTGAAAAATACATGGTTGCTTTGAAAGTCAGAAAAAAAACACCCCGGCCGACCGCTGGCGAGATGTTTGGAACATGTTGCTCAGTCGGATCGAAAGGAGGAAGAATAACAGCTCATTTGCCTCGGTCCATCTATTTCAAAAGAAGCTTTATTAATAGCACGATCAAAGAGAGAAATACTCAGCGCGCTTCTGAGCTGCGACCCAAACAAATCAAAAGTCTAATGTTTTATTTTTTTTCCTGTCTCGTTGAAATGCAGAAACGCATTAGCGCTGTCGGGGAATAGCAAAGTCGCGTTTCCTTTTATCAACAGGGCCCCAGAGCCGATAACGCGCCTCGTTTGGATTTCACGTTCGTACACACCTCCAGCGTCGAGGAGGGAACTTTAATTTCATGCGACGTTCTCGCGCATCAGCCGCTTTTCCGGCCCGAGGCGTTTCGAATCTTTAAAAAATTTCCATCCGCCGTGGATTAAATTGAGTTTTGATAATGACGACCATTGTTTGCTTGAGAGTTAATCGAATTCACAGAAGAACGCCGGGGCCTCCGCGGCATTTCATTACCGTCCTCTCTCACTATTTGATTTAGCCCCCCCCCCCTCCCTCCCTCGCCCCGGAGAGAGCGCTGCGGCGGACGGGTCCGGAGCCCAGAGAGAGAGAGAATGTCACCGGGGCGTCGAGTGGAGCGGCTCTGCTCGTGCATACGCGAAATATCACGCACGGGGGTGTGAAAATGGGCCCCCGACAGGGGAGGTGGATCGGACGGGGACAGGGACGGGGACGGGGGGAACTTAAGAGACGAAAGGAGTCGCTGGGAGCGGAACAGGTGAAGAGGTCACGCCGCTCCGCAGAGCCCCGTTCCCGGAACCCACAGAGAAACGCCGGCTGGTCTCGACGGAACCTTTGAGCAGCTAAAAAACCTCACAAACCACCGTTCTGGTCACGTGGTCCGACGGGCCGGACTGGCAACCGGCTCAACCTCAAGGGTTCCTGTTTCTGCAGCTTGTTGCACCCCGTCACGGCTCGTAGCCTCTGAGGGAGGTGAGGGGGGGGGGGGGGCTGCTTTGCATGCCGGGTCGCCCCCCAGATGCCACAACTCCAGCAGTTGTTGAGAGAATTTTGAAAAAAAAAAAAAAAGCAAATGAGACGCAGTGAGAAGCACTTCGATTAAACAAGCACTCGCCCCCTTGAACACGACGGCGTCGTAATAAGCGAGACGGTGTTTATAATAAGTGGGTCTGTTTCTCCGCCTTAGTGGTCGGCGGTTCGCTGGGCGGTGCGATCCCCTGGCAGGGTTCACCGGGGAGGAAACGGGCATCAGTTTGACGCAGAAGCACTCATCTCTGACCTGCAGCTTCTCTCTCTCTCTCTCTCTCTCTCTCTCTCTCTCTATGTGGCCACTGTGATGCAACTTAACTTTCGGCCCAGTAAATTGGGGAATTCTTCAAAAACTCCTGCCTGTCCTCACAAGTCCAAACATGTGGCGTAACCGTGAGTGAGCGTTGGGGATGCTCCGCTTTCAGCCGTTGCACTGCGGTTCGTCGATGAGCTGAACGCCTGTGTGCGTCCCATGGAGGACGTTGAAAAAGCGGCGTGAGGTTTTGACAGAGTGCACCGAGGGTTTTATGGAGATTAGCCCATTCGTCAGCCGGCTCCTGATTACAGTGACTGATGGGACAATAGGCAGTAAAAGCAACCACGTGTCCCCCGGTAGATTGTCCAGTGGTGCCGTGATGGATGCGGACGCTCCGCGGGCCCTTAAATGAGAGGCGAGCGTTCGTACATCTCAAAAAGTCAGACAAAGGCAGCTCATAGGAAGGACTTGTGTCTAATGTTAAGATGTAACTGATAAGTAAAAAAGCAGAATGATCAGTTGCAGGCAAAGGAATTGTTTTATTGTCAGCAGATAAACCGTCATGCTTTAAAATGTGTTTATTGATTAAGTAGGGACAGTGTACTTTAATCACAGTCTCGGTTCTCACCTCCGTGTTTGTCATTTGGTGTCAGAGTTTAAAATAAGGTTTCGTTATGATGCCCGTTAAAATTACTAAACTAAAAGTTGACTCATGTTGCAAAAATGTTAAGTAGCTCTCCTCACAGATTGTTGTTAATTCATCACTATCGGGGTAAATGTTTACTGTCCCCAGTATGCCGGGGGCTTTAACCTCATATTACATCCACACACACACATACACACACACACACACACACACACTACAGCAGCAGGGTCCAATACGTAATGTGTCTGATGTGTGCAGCACAGAAGCTCACCAGGAGGAGACATGTTTCCATCCCCGAACCGGAAAAGCTGAATGGACCGCAGGGCCCACATCAGAGACCCAGACCCCCGTTCGCCTCCTTCCCACAATGCCCTCTGTCATGCCCCCCCCACAACGAGCAACGAGGGTTTGCTCGCACGCCGAAAGGCCCCCACGTTAAACTACTCGGGAACCCGCTGGCTCTCCTCAAACCGACGCCGCCGTCACTTCTGCCCACACGAGCTCGTGTTTCCTCAGATCGGGGCTGAAGACGGTCTGTTATTATCTTCTGAAGGCAGACGATTCAGAGCACCTCTCTCCCTCTCGCTCTCTCTCTCGCTCTCTCGCACGCACACAAAAACACACAAACGCACACCACACAAAGATCCCTCTGTCTCACAGGACAGTAACAAACTGCACTGTATGGAGTGCTTTTATAAGTTGAGAGATGATTGGGTGGAGACGGATATGCTGATTGGCTGTGTGAGGGGGAGAGTTGTGTGTCGGGCGAAGACAGACGTTTGTGTGTGTGTGTGTGTGTGTGTGTGTGCGCGTGTGTGTGTGCGCGTGTGTGTGTGTATGTTGGATGAGAGACAGCAGATTGAGGATGTGAGGCCTCATGGTTTGGTACTCGATGTGGCCCCTTAGAAAGCAAAGCAGGAATGTTGTTTGAGTTTATTGAGGCTCCAGATGGCAACAGCAGCGCCTCACATCTGAACCGTCAAAATGATGAGCTCATCCATTCACTCATTGCATGACATAAAAATGAATCAGCAATTTTAAAAAGGCCAATTGTCAAACCGTTGTTGTATTCCGGTTACTAAATGTTGTGTTATTTGTCATTAGACATTATGATGATCAATTCTTTTACTATTTTTACAACTTATTAACTGACCTATAATAAAGAATAATGGCGAAATCAATCTTTTGACAAAGTTGGTCAGGTGATATGATCAAAATCTCTAGAGGATATTAGTTTGGATATTAGTCATTCATAGCAAAGATAAATGCTGGACACCAACATGTCCCCTGCACGGGACGGTTGAAAAGCTCCTGGCATCCGTTTCCCAGACAGGTAAGCGTGACTTGGCCTCGAGCCTGCGTACCGTCGACTCCTACAAGTCACATGTCACCCAGTGGACGCGGACGCTGCGCTCGACCGACCGACGGCAAACCTCCGTGCGAGCCGCCTTCCGACTCCCGGTTTCCGTCTGCGGCCGAGTGCCGTCGGAGCGCCGGGCCAACGCAACGCAGAGGCCTGCTGCTGGGCGGCGATCAGACCGGCAGAGAGACGCCGTTTGCCAGATGAAACACAGGGTTGCCAGTTCATGCAGCAGCTTAGATGAATGTCCAGCCATGAGTACGAAATCGCACAATCAAACACCCCCCCCCCCCCCCCCCCCCCTTCCTGCCCGCTCCATCGCTGTATTTGTTGGCTGCAATGTTTTAAGAAACAAACACGACTAACTGATTTCAAATGAAGGCATGAAATGAATGGAGCTGATTCACCTGTGGAAAGTAAGATGAGATGCATCATGCGGCGTGTCCTCCCACTGTGGCCTCTCAAGTTATTTCACGCATGTCTTGTTCAGCAGAGGGAGACTTGGCAGGCAGTAGATGAAGAGAAAGCCCGTGAGGCGTCTCCTGCCTCCTCCGATCAGACGATGTTCACCTGACGTTTGTCCTCGTCCGGACTCCGTTCTGACAGCTCGGTCTTCGCTGATCGCACGATGAGCGCGCATTCCGCGGTTTGCCGAAATGTCCCGCCGTGCACTTTTTCAAGCCCGGCTCGACGCAACCAAAGCAAACAGTTGTGTCCGCCCCCGCCCCCCCCGCCACAGGAAGGAAGGCCTGGTGCCACACCGGATTCATGCCACTTATCACCAGATTTACTTTCTTTCGAATCTGTACCCGACAAGGTCATGACCTTTAAGCCATCGTGGCCTGGGGGCGGAGCAAAGTCAGCTGCCATCCCCCCCTCCCAGCTGCTAAGCTAACCAGCTAACCAGCTTGATGGTTAGCTCTCTAACAGGACAGCAGTTCTACTGTATTTAAAATCACTTTAAACGACGAGACGTCTCTCTGCAGCAACAGAAGAGACGTCCTCCGCCTCGATGAGACGCTGCATCGCCGACGAAAGCCAAAGGCGTTGCGTGGGTGCAGCGTGGGTGCAGCGTGGGTGCAGCGTGGGTGCAGCGTGGGTGCAGCGTGGGTGCAGCGTGGGTGCAGCGTGGGACCATCCCAACCGGAGCCCATTGTCAACCCCATGCGTAATACAACAGGAACATCGAGCACCAAACCGCAGCGTCAACTGCCTCCTTAGCGTCCCACACAGCGACTCCATCGCGCCTCGTCCCCACAGCTCCCACAGCCTTCCGCTTCCCCCCCCGAGTGCCTGCCTCAGGGGTCCGGGTGGGTTTCTAGGGGGGAGGACGCTCTGCATGTGGAGCATGAAGAAGAGCCCACACCTCATATTGAGGCACTTGATGCCACAAGTGACACATCTGTAGCAGACTACGTTTCCACTGCGTGCCTCTCCTTCTGTGTGGGTGTGTGAATGAAAGACACCTTTGTTGATACGCTCCCGCTTGACAGCACGAGACCCTTTTTTCCTGCACCCACAAGGCCGTCAAGGCAAATTCAGCCGCGTTTATGAATTCGTGTTTGCGCACGTCAGTGATTGTTCTGATAAAATGTATACGGACGCTTAGAATCCACCAGTGTGACGTGCCACGTAACTCAGCTGCATGGTTGTGTCGGTGCGAACACCTTCCCTCCTCCGGCATCACCTACCACCCCCCCCCCCCCCTCCTCACCCCCCCCCTTCCAACCAACCAGCCATTTGATTGCATCGCTCCCGTAGAGCAGGAGCACAAAACCACACGTCTGGAAACTCTTTTGATTCTGAGGCGGAATGTTTTCTGCTTTTAAAGCTGCTTTAGTAGCTCCGAACACGCAGTAATTACGGGAAGCAAAGCAGAACTAAGCCACTGCAGAAGGGTCGAGTAGTCGGCCCTAAAATAATCGGAAAATACATCTCTTAAAATCATAACATGACTGATGAGATTGTGTGAATGATAAAGAGTGCAGAGGGAACACTCTGATTTCACGCACGGTGCAAAAGGAAAAAGCATCAAACGGGCTTTGAAAGAGACGCATCTCTTTTAGATGCGTGAAATGATTGTTTTGCTGTACAGTAAATATGGCACAGCTGACTTAAACTAAAACATAAACTGGGGCCTCTTTTTCCCCCTTTCCCAGTGTTATGAGGGGGAACACCATCGCTTTAAATACTTTGTTAATACATAGGTACACATGGGAGTACTTACGCACTAGCAGATGGCGGGCCCTCTAATTTCAAATCCAAGGGTATAATTAAGAGACAAAAAAATTAAAAAGGAAAGCTGGAGGATTTGCTGCTTCGACATGAAACGCGACACAAATTACAGCAGAGAGGAGCTCGGTTTGTGTGGTCATCGTTATTAGATCTGCACATTCGAACGAAACACGCAGGGCGACGCACGCGTGACCCTCCTTCCTGGGGTCTGTATGGTTCCATTAAGATACACAATGCGGATCAGTGATAGGCCCGCGATCACGATGGAGGTCAAACATCATACAAATGTGCTGTTTTGAGGGGAGAGGGACGGGAGGGGTGAGGAGAGTCCGGTGCGTAAAAAGCACCGGACTCTCGCATCCCCGATTCGTCCTCGCGGACAGAAACGTGACCTCCGGTTCCAGATGTTCCCTGAGCTCATCTGTGCGGGTTTGATTTGTATTCGGTCACGGGGACTCGACCGGTCTCGGGACCCCTTTTGGACACAAGTGTTCACCCTGTGGGTGCAGATGTGAGACCGGTTTAATCCCACGCACCCACGTTCCCGTCTCTCACGCAACAGCCAAACTGTTTTTCACCCGTTTTTTCAGGGACGTGGTGCAGTTTGGGAAACAGACGTCGCGCTGGCGGATTCTGAGCGAGACAGTGAACTGTAAATGAAGTTACGATCGGTAACATGTTCGAGCCCAAATCCCACGAGACACTACAGCTCGGACATGATCATCACCTCCTACCCTCCCCCCGCGTGTGCGTTGTTGACTTTCCGACGGGATGACAGTGCGTCCGGTGCGCAAAAGAGCCATTAACTTTCGGAGACGCTCGCGACGACGCGGACATTCAACGCGTCCACGGAGAAAAGCCGATGTGAAGAAGGAGAAGAAGAAAAAAAGAAGAAAAAAAAACTTAAACTCACCGGTGTCGAAAACACTGAACGCCGCAGAAGAAATCGCCCCAGCGAGGAGGAGAGCCGATGTGACCGTCCAGGAATCCATGGTGTGATTAAAGGGGTCGGAGCTGGCTCTCAGGTGAAGCGCGGCCACGCGGACGGATGCGCGTACCGGCGGGCCGAAGCTGTCCGCGTCGCTGCTGCAGCAGGAGTCTCTCTTTTCGGGCGCAGCGGCAAAGTCCCTGAACTCCGAAGGAAGGTCCCGCAGCCTCTGCTCCGCTGACACCGAGGACACGGCAACAGATAGCAGCGAGCGGGGATCCTATTTCCAACCCATGTGACAGGAAACAGGCGCGATAGATTCAACCTGCAGCGCTGTGCAAGCAGGAGGAGGAGGAGGAGGAGGCGCGGAGGGGAGGCGAGGGACGGAGGGAGGCGCTGCTGGGCTTGGAGGCTGGACTCGATAAACAGCAGGTTAACAAAGTGTCAACTGACTTTGGATTGTCAGGGAGGTGCTGGTAAAACGTGCTCGTATTTGTTCTATGTCTAACCGTTTTAATCTTTCTTTTGTTGTTGTATTGGTATGCAGCGGTGATCTCTGGGTAATGTAGGCCGACCTTGTACGATGCCTCGTGCCTTAAGCGCAACATCTGTCAGGAGACCGAGGAGCGATGCACATCTGCGGCCTTTCAAACACCAGAGACGCATGAAGGAAACGACAACTAGATTACATTCTTGGCTTTTTTTTACAAACACTTTGCCCGGCGTGCATGGGGGGGGAGGGGGGGGTATATGGGAGGGTTGTCTCGGTTTTTATGTTGGGGTCTAATCTAATTGGGGGTCCATTATGCCTGGAGCCCCCCGGGCAGCGACATGCAGCACTCAATGCACACAAAGGCAATGCCTCATTTTAAGAGCCCTGCTATGGAAGAGAGGGAGGAGGGGGGTTGGGGGGGGTAAGGGAGAAGCATGCGCACCTGATCTATAAGTGACATATAGCCAATACATTCTTGCGGCTCGAGCTGTAATCAAAACAACTTGTGTTTATGAAACGTGTAAGCTTTTTTTCAAACATTTAGAAGCGACTCCCTCGCCACAATTTTGGGGGAATCACAATACTTTTTTTCAGGAGTGTTTTACAGTCGTTGTCTCCAGAGCGTGGAGAATGTGTGTGTGTGTGTGTGTGTGTGTGTGTGAGACTACGTCTACGTGTGAACAGCAGCACCCTCGTGTGTTTCCCTGCAGCACCGGCCGGCCTTAAAATAGAAAAGAGATGCAGCATGAGCTCACCGCTCAGGAGGAAATGAAGGCCCAACATTTGTTTGGTTTGCCAAAACCGACGGGGTTGAGCCGGGGAGCACTGGGGGAGTAATCCAGCGTGACGTGTGCCCTTTTTCCCAGATGCTGGAATGGTAAAAACGTCCCTTACATTACAGCCAAAGACCGTTGAAGAGGAAAAGATTTATTGTAATTTAACCATACAGGCTTCACAGAGATGGCTAACCTTTCCCAAAACAAGCAGTCGCTCTGAAGTAACTCCAACATTATGTGCATTGTATATACCAATATTTAATAATATGCCTTTGTAAAGAGTAAAACACATCAGTGTAATCGGTATAAATGAACGTGGATGAGCTACATAATCACGTTGTGGCACACGGGTGCATCAGAGTTTAATACGTGATAATATAGCACGCATGTGACATGTGACGGGCGAGACATCAACCTGAATCGGAGTTCTGTCATTACCTCCCGTCTTCCTGGAATACAATCAGTTGTGGTAGCGAGGCTTCCTTTGTCTTCTTTCTGCATGTGTGTGTGTGTGCGTGTGTTTGTGTGCGTGCGTTTGATGTGAGATCACATGTTGCACATGTCCACACACGCTGCCCGGCCACATTCCTCGTGGTACTTTTTTTTTCTCTCTCCAGATAAAAGTCGGCTCTTCCAGAACGTGACGTTAATGTCGCAATTCCTTTGGGGTGGGGGGGTGTGGTGGGGGAGGGCTTCACCTTTTTCGACCTTGAGAACGCCGGACAACGAGCGTCTTCCACCCTGCTTTGTCATTCAAGGCGGCGGCCGGAGGTCGCGGCGCAAACGTCTTGCCGAGCGGTCTTGGCGTCGCCGACCTGCCGGCCGACGGGATGCTACGGATCAGAAGTCGGCCCAGAAGCTCTGAGTTCACATATTCAGGAGGCCAGACTGTGTCACGTCCTGGTTTTATCTCCAGTAAACACGAGCGGCTGGCCCTGAATTTTAATGCTACGTTTTTCTACTCGGTGGCCAGGACGTCTTCTCCCTCCGAGCTTTGGTTTTTCTCCGTCTCGGCATCCGGGAGCACCGCTGGCTGCGTTGTACATAAGGCTCTCAAGTCTTCTGGCTCTCCGTCTGATTTCGGTCTCAGCTGAGAAAGAGAGAGAGAGAGAGAGATGGAGGTACAAAATGTGGTCTATTCGCTCAGAAAACTCTCCTTTCGGTGTATAAAACCGCTGCTGATGTCTGATTGTCTTTCCTTATTCCAGCATTTGAGTCCTTGACATTTCCGCGGCTACTTCATTGCAACAAAAAGGCGGACGTAGACTCGTTTTTGGGGCTCGCAGCATTAAAGATGACCTTTTAACAGCTCAACGGCAGCGAGACTTTCGAGAAGCAGCTTTGTGATTATTCAGGACACCATCCGACCGCTTTGGATTTTAGTTTGGACTCAAATGTTGGTTTCCGACAACTTTCCGATGTCCAAAAGGTGAGGAACTCACTGGTTATGTACGTTAATGGCTACCTGACCGGCTGAGTTGTTGTAAAAGCTTTTAGGCGCCTTGGTCAAGTAGCCGTCCGGCTCGTTGCGTTTAGTGCACGTGAGTTTGTGTGCGTCCGATCATCGAGACGGAAATTCCCACTCTGAGCTAAACGGAGGGGGACTTGGGGAACGTGTGCACCCCCCGAAAGAAGAAGGACGGACATTTCTTTCCATCACCGCTGAGTCACCGCCCGGATCGGCCTCCTCCGTCCCTCCCCTCGCTCGTCACACTGCTTTAATTAAAAAACGACTTCTTGCGTCTGCTCCTATAGGAGGGGGGGAGGTAAGGGAGGGGGGGGGGCAGTGAGTCAACGCAAGTACTCAACTAAAGCATCTGTTGGTTGTCGGTGTCTGTGGCATCGTTGCGGTTGCACACACAACACACATTGTGGCGTCACTCTCTGACCCCGCCGAAGCTTTGTTGAGGCGGTCTCCTGGTGACAAGTGACTGCCTCTGGCCATATCTGCAGCAGTAACACCCCCCCCCCCCCCCCCCCCCCCCCCCTCGCCCAAAAAAAACCCCATCTTCTCTCAATTCCTACCCCCGCCCTACACACACACACACACACACACACACACACACCTGTGGAGGCCCCTGAGCTTACCCGTGTTCAAAGCCAAGATAAAAGCTAACGTTTACATCCAACCACCTGCACGTACACAGAAACAGACACACACACACAGAGACACAGACACACACACACACACACACACACACACACACACACACACACACACACACACACACACACACACACACACACAACAGTCATCCGTCTCCTCGGCCTCCCGGCTCTCTAATTAGGCTCCGGGTGGTTGACACCCCCTGGAATGTTTATTGTAACGTTGCTCCGCTTTTATCTCTAAAAAGCGACACAATAAATGAGCAGCAGAAATAATGGAAAGCAGGCGGAGAGAAAGCACCAGCGGTTTAATTACTGCGAATGAGTTTCATTGACCTATTTCATGCATCATTTCCATCAGTTCATGGTTTCATTCCAGGTTAAGAGAAATACTTAAATCTGTTTTTTTTCCAATCCGACTGGTTGAGGTGAACATTTTGGACCGGTTGCTATTTTCCTCCAGTTTGAACAGAGGACAAGAGCAAGAAAACGTCAGTTCTGGTAAAACATCAAACGCGAGGCCATCCCTTGACCGCGGTGGACGCCCGTCATTCATGTTTCTCGTGCTTCGGCCACCGGCCTCAAAAGGACAAGAATAACAAACAACACAAAGATTCGCCAAACCGAAAAACCCAACTTCAGGCATCTCGGCCCTTGTAAACCGTGTCTGCATAAGTGATCATTCCTTTTTTGGGACGGATTCATTGGGTGATGCAGTAAAACCTATTCGGGGAAGGGCGGCAGCAGGCGCAGCAGTGCTCAGAAACTGCAGAAAAACAACTGGAAAGATGACTGCGAGCTAACAAATTAGCTTCAACTTAAACAACATAGTTAAACCACAATGGGATCTTCCATCATGAAACAACACAGACATCGGGGCTGACGTCATCTTTCTTCAAAGGCAGAAATCGCTTTGTGTTAACAGGATGTCGGTTGCGGCGTGACAATGGTCGCACGTTTTCACCCCCTAAAGGTTTGCCGCTAACGGTAAAGTAGCAGCGGCGCTAACGGCTCAAACGAGGCCTTTTCTCTGTTGGACCGTAGAGACAGACTCTGGGGAAGCGATGGCTCTGGAAGATTCTGGGAAACTTTGTTTTGCTGAAACCGAGCGAATACAATTCAGAACGTTTCCTTTGCGTTTGCAAGTTGTGCGTTTCTTTTGAGAGCCCTCTGAGCCTCGTCTTCAAAAGAGTGGAAGAAAGTGGGCACCGCACTGAGTCCATTTCAACCCAAATGCTACACTACAATTTCTACACACAAACCACTCCAGGCTGTTTTAGCTATTGAAGCCAGACTTGTTTTCCACCCCCCCCCTCACCCCACAATGTCAAACCCGACAACGTCGAGGGAATTGAGGGAATGTGAGAACCACAACCCAACATATGCAAAGTGTAAACTGATCATTTGGGCAGACAAACCGCGTCATTTGCGGGAGCCGAAAACAAAAAGATGAAAAGCCGCCTCGACGTCGTGTTTCCTTTCGGCGGCGAAACAATTCCACCGTGTCCCGTATCGCCTGTAACCAAACCCGCGCGCCACAGGGACACGAGGTGTGCGTTTGCAGGTGTGTGCCTCCGAGCGGTGAACGAGGACATTCCCCCTGCACATGTCTGGCTCGTCTCCCACTGCGTCTCAATCCCCAATCGTGACACGGAACTAGTGCGACGTCCTGGAAGTCAGTTCAGAAAGCCTCACAAATCTTGGCAGCAAATCGTACTGGAATTTGTGAAGATTTGTGTTGCAGAGGATCACAGCGCGCTGCACAGTCACTACGCAGGAGGAGATCACCGCAGGCTGCGTGGCTTAATTTAGACTGTGTTACATTTGCAATCAGCGAACCTCAGAAATATATATATATATATATATATATATATATATATAGGATTGGGGTTAGAAAAAGTCAGGTGATGTTCAGAAAACCCCATTTCTTCAATAAGCCAGTATTGTAGACTAAAGTATTTAAATGTTAAAGGCGTTACATTAGAAAATGTGCCATTTGTTTCATTTGTAAAAGGAATCTTTTACTTACTTTAAATTACTTTTTTAAAGAATGGTGAAAAAATGTACTTCAATTAATTCCCCAATTTTGACAAAATGGAACCAATTATTCGAAACCACTATTTTATAAAAAAAAAAAAAAGTTCAAATTTTGAATCTGCGCTGGGTATCAATTAAAAAAACGAAAGAATCAGTGTGCAAAGAAAGAAGCATGTTAAACACAGAGCACAGTGGTGCATTCATAGCAGGTTGACAATGTGTAGTAATTACTGCATCAGCACCTTGAATGAAAGAAAGTGAAGCTCCATTTCCCCCTCGCATGAATGTGAGTAACAACAAATGAACCTGAATGATGAGGATGAAGGTGTGCCGGTGATACGCATCCTTATGAGGTCTGTGACCTCGTGGGTTCAGACCTAACAGGCCCCACAGAGAAAAGGAAAGGACCTTGGATGAAACACACATCCACAAGCAGGTGAATGCAGAAGCACTGAGAGAGACACACAGGGACACAAAGAGCAAGTGTGTCTAGACAGTAAACCATGTTTCCCTCCAGGGGCAAAGGAATGTGGGCTAACTGCTTACAAAACTGAGTAAACAAGTCTCGAAAGTGTGTTTGTCTCATGCTTCCATATTGCAATAAACCGGATGTGAAGTGAAGCAGACCGAAGCGCCGCATGTTCCAGTGCCTGAATATGAAGACGCGCTTCAGTCGAGGCAGTAACGTGAAAAATTCAAGAGGAGCCGGAGGCGAGTCGGGATTTCTATCACCTGATACGACTTCGTTTTAAAAAAGTCTCACTGCCACTGCAGACAGCACGCACACGCCGACAACCACAACACAGCTTTTATTCCTTCTTTATCTTATCTGTGCATCGGACAAGTTCCACACACACACACACACACACACACACAAACCAAGCGTGGATGAAAAATGCCTCGCCTTTGTTCTCGGAGCTAGCTTTGCCGTAATGCAGCAAGTTAAGAAGGTCATTAAGCGTAATGGTCGGGGAGGATTGCGGAGCTTTAGCCCTGATGGCAAGAACAAAGTGCCCGATGATCTGCTGGGATTCAGGGGCAGGATTTGGAGGGGATTCCCAAGCCCGCTGGGGCAATTCACTTATGCTAACAGACAGGTGCTATCATAAATCTGGAGTGGAGGAATTACTCACTCGGGCTTCAAATACTGAGGCTTTGGGTGCATGGGAATAACGTCTTCCCTTTGATAAATTAAATCTAGAGACCGAAGCTTCTCCCTTTGGATCGACGCCATGTAAACGTCTGGCAGGGACACGTGACAGTGAACGAATGAGGTGGGGAAATTCACATCCAGCCAGAAAGGTGCACCCCAGGGTGCAGATCTCTGCAGGTGCGTCTGCAAACCGGAGACTGGCTGACTTTAGCATTAATGAGCAGCTCCGTTGGACGAACCCGCCGTGCATTCGGCTAGCTGTTAGCCAAACGCGAGTGACGGCAGAAAACGCGAGTGACGGCAGCCGCGAGAGGGCCCTTCAGCAAGCATCCATGAGTGAAAAAACATTCTGCTGCTTGCCGACGCAGAATACTCAATTAGGAGTGGACAGACACCCTCCCTCACGCAAAGCGATCGACCCTGAAATAGATCGCTGTTATGTAAAATAAGCTTTAGAACCCTGTAAACTGTTTGGTGTATCTTCAAGAGAAGTAATGCGACGTCCATTACCATTTCCATCTCAGCATCGAGCAAATAAAAGACCACACAGCCGTAAAGCGTGTGGCTTCAAATGGGACCCGAGGCCACATGAGCAGATGAAACTAAATCACAGGGGCTACAGGTCCAAAATAAACACAGGAAGTTGTGTTTGCAGGGAGCGAACTCCTTCAAAAGGGGAACAAACAACCACAACGGAAAATTGCATGGCGAGAAGAAGTGCCGCGATGCACGTCTCCGTGCATGAGAGCGTTTCAAAATAGTTTATAGTCCTTTCAGTTGGAAAATATGAGGCGCGCGTTGTTTGAGGATTACTGCCACTAAAATGATGTCTCGAGAAAATATCTCCCAAATAAAAAGGGCAAAAGCTAACAATTCCTAATTCTCCGCCGCTTTGCATCTGAAACCCTCGAAATCGGGGAAAATCTCTTCCACCCAGTTCTCGTGTTTATGAAAACGGCAGTTTCCAAGAGGCTGCGATGGATTTATATTTGGTACGAGCTACGTGGTGCCTCTAACTACCCTTGGCTCCGCGAGCTTTCCATGGAGGTTTGCCCCCTCCCCCCCCCGCCCCCAGTTTCCACAATGCCCACTGATTGATTCGCTCTTTAATGGCTTCCTGCGTTGGGCGAACATCTGTAAGGGCGGATGGGGCATGCCGGGGGCTGTTTTCTGCTCTGCTACGCTCATCTGTGGTGCAGTAAAGTGAGGTATCTGCCTTTTCCTGTGGCCTGGGAGAATGACGTGCTCCGTTATATAAAGAGCCTTGGGGTCGAAAACGGCCGCTATAGGTCGCCGAGCGGATGACGCGTTCAGCCTCTGAAGTGAGGGAACGCTGGTCGCCGCACTGCGATGAGGTTATTCTGTGTTTTCCACGCCGGGATGCAGTCAGGCGACTTCAAACACCAGCCGAGGTTCAGCTCGGGGGCCGCACGGCCGACTTCGGGCGCTCGAGTCTGCATTCTTGGTCGGAGCCGGAATCCACTGTGGCCGAGGGCACCGGTCCCGGACGTGAATTTCCCATCCGTTCACTCCAAGAGTTTCACGCACACAGCAGAACATCCGACTACGAGAGCCGAGAGTCGAGAGTGCCTCTAACTACCCGTGGATCCGCGAGCTTTCCATGGATTTTTCACAAATAGAAAAACAAAGAAAACTGGAAAAAACTGAGACGGTAGACGTAAAGATCTCACGTCATTGACCTTATTATACCGTAAACCGTGAAACAAAATCCCTTTGCTGAAATCTTCTATCGGCATAAAGGATTAAGTGTTGCCAGTAACCAAACCAAACACAAATCTCTCTGTTTCAGCAAACGCCTTAAATCCTGAAATCCGTCTTTATTTCAACCTACGCTTTAAAATTAGGAGTCGACATCAGAAGGCGCTGCTGAACCGTGAGGCATTAGGAGGTTTCGGGACAAAGGACACCTGCAAAGCTGAAGCTGACATGAATGAAAAAAAAAGAAGAAAAAAAACACACCCAAAACAAAAGGCTCATCCGGCTTCTTCAGAAGCCTTTCTTCATAATCCAGGGATGTGGAAAAAGTCCCGCGTGGAAGCAACAGGCCACGTTGGCATTTACGTGCCCTTGAATCTGATCGAGCTAATTACGCCGGGTTGTTGGGACGCGAAGCGAGCGTAAACACACGGGGCTTAGAACGGGAAATAAAAAATAAATAAACCCTCTCTACTTCCATCGCACAGCAGAGCGAGAAGATCGTCGCACAAACTCGCACAAACTACTTCAAAGCCTTCTGGGTCCAGCAGGACGCCTCATTTCAATTAGCCTCCGACAAGAGGCCCTCGTCCCTCCCAGCTGGACCCCCACCTATCACTCCCGGGGATCAGCCACACAGGACCGAAGCCAGCTGCCCCCCCCCTTTTCCTCCCCCCCGCCTCTCCCCCCCCGATCCACAAGCGCTTTGTTTTTGGAAAAGTTGAGTTGAATCAGGTTCAAAGTGGAGCAGAAGACTGCGGAGTAACATGAGATGACGGCCCGTCCGCCGGGGCATGTGGCAGTCACAGACGATGCCTGCAGGTTTGAAGGTGGAGGGGGGGAGGGGGGGGGTTCTGCATTTTTGAGCTTCAAACACACACACACACACACACACACACACAGTAAAAAAAACAACTAATAAAGCTACGCGGGATCTTAACTCAGTAACCTTGAATGATTCCCTCATTTCTAGATGCAGTCAAATAATGTAAATACGAGCGACCCAGAAAGCGAAATGTTGATGCAACGTGACACACGTGGCTTTTCGTGTTACATGTTTCGCTGTCCGTCACTCAGCAGAAGCCGTCGCTTCGCCGACTCAAAGGCCGCGCATACGCATATCTCCATGAAGAGGCGATCAGGTTGGCTTCACATGTGACACCAACATGAACACATCTGGTCCAGTTTTAAACAGCAGAAGGGGGGAGTGTTGATTGTCACGTAGGCATCACGCTGCTGCGGTATTTATTTAGTTACTCTCCACAGCGAAGAGACCGGCAGAGCACTCATGCCAAAAGAACGTAAAAGAATAAAGCGTTTTTTTTTTTTTTTTTTCTTCTTCTATCCGTTTCGCCTCGATCCCAAACCCCCATGTGCGGGTTACCGCGCGACCTGGAGGTTTTCCAAACAAAACAAAAAGAGAGAAAACACGAGCCGAACGACACGCTGAAAGCCCAACGCCCGGTTCTCTCCCGACGAGGTCAACGGGGTCAGGAGCGGAACGCTTGTCCAAACAAACAACGCATACAAACGTAATTACGAAATACGGCCTTGAATAAATAATGAATCGGTTGCCACGGCCGGAGGTTTTCGTTGCGGAACAGCAGAGGGTTCAGCGGGTTCCACCGTGAGTCACCGCCTCGTCCTCCTTCCTCTCTCTGGAAATACAAATAAAAAAAAATAAAAAAAATAATTTTAATTTAGGAATTAAAAAAGACGGGCAGACAGCCACAGGCATATCGTTGTGTTCTAATCTCAGAGCTGATAATTCCACACCTTTCCTCAGTTGTTCTGGGGACACGAGGCATCATGGGACCTGAACATGTGACGTCACGGTGAGCCTGCGGGGATCGGTTCCTCATAACAGCACCATATTGTTCTCATTCGTAGTGCTTCATTGACTGGAGAAGCGACCTTTGAGACATGAGTTTCTATACGCAAACTTTGATCAAAGCATTTTGCTCAATCTGCATCTCATTTTTGACATTGTGCGTGTCCACATTATACATACAAACACAGTTTGAGCACTGAGAGAGTTCTACGTCCCTAATTGCTTTTCCACTCGCAGGGAAAAAGATTCCTGAAAGTATATAAAGAGATAAGGAGCACAATCCCGTTCCCCGAAGTTCAGCTGACGCTAATATGAGGCTTCATAGAATTAATCCCCCCCACCTCGGCTCAGCAGAGACGCCGTCGCGAAGGTTTCAGACGGCTTCACTTCACCGGGAAACAAGAGTGATGATTTCTGCGCCACGAGAGGAAGGTTCTCTCAGCCAGGACTGGAACTGTGGGTTTTTTTTTTATCTTCCATCCCTTTGAAGCACCGTAGGAAGGAATCTCAGAGAGTTCTGACGCACTGATTCAAAAGTGCCTGGGATTATATCAGGAGCTCAAAGAAAAGCAACTGTCATGACGAGTCATTGTAACAATAATCCTGTCCGATTGAGGCCTTTGAATGGAATAATAATGAACGATAAATTACCGCCTACGTCCGTTACTGCCCAACATGTCCTGTGTGAGTTTGTCTAGATCAGCATGCGGAGGATCGTGTTTTGTGAGCTCAAGGTTCGTCTGAGTTCTGTGTTGCACTGGAGGCAAAGTACCGAGAGGCGAACGTTCGTCCCTGACAAGTGTCGCCGTATTTATTCATTTCAGATTTCCAGGCCGTCGGAGTTATGGCAGTTTGCTAAATGTGTTTCCTCCTCTCACTTCCATCCGTTGTGAACCCGAGCCAGGTTCAGACAAAGCCCCCCCCCTCCACCCTCTATCTGATGTGTCATAGCACACATAGACACATGCGCACAAACAGACCCACATCTTTCGCTGTAATGACTTTCTTACTCCTGTGGTGTGCGGCCAGCACACCTGTTGGAACCTGCAGGGTAACCCTAGATGTGGAAAGTACCCCCGCAAGTCTCAGACACGGGTTACTAAGGCAGAGGATCTACCTGTCGCAGACACGCTAAAACACACACACACACACAAGCACACACACACAGTTGTGTAGTATCACTGCTTCTTTACACCAGACAGGCAACCCAGACATGAAGTGAAATCCAGTAAGACCCCTGCTACCTCCATCCTTCTATGCTTCTGATGTTGGGAGGCATCAATGTGTCTGCACTTGTTGGTATAGTTTGTGTGTGTGTGTGTGTGTGTGTATGTGTGTGTGTGTTCATGCATGTCAGGGTGAGCACTCACACTCAGGGAATGTGTAAGGTTTCTCTTTACACAGGCTACTGTACATCTGCAGACATGTTGTGTTTGATGTGTGTTTCTTGTCTGTGTGAATGTACCAACATGCTGTGTGTGTGTGTGTGTGTGTGTGTGTGTGTGCGACCTCTTGACACTCTGTGTCTCGTCACACACCTGGCCTCCCGTGATCAAGGCTCCGGGGGAGGGCAGGTGTGCTCGCTTCTCGCTTCTCGCCACTGGAAAAACCAGACGTCGGATCGCCTCGCCTGCCCCGAGTGCTGCTGGGGGTCGGGGGGGAGGGGGCGGCTCCACGAGGGGAAAACCCCAAAACAAGAAGTCTACGAGGCCATAAAACGGGCCTTTAATTTGCGTGTCTCTGGACTGAGGGTATTTGGGTTAATTCGGTTTCATCACATCAGAGAGGACTTTCCTGAGTGACGGTTAAGAGGCGTCGCACTTCAAACGGGCAGGTGGGATTCAGTGCACCTCCTATTTCCAGCACACGTTCCATCTGCACACAAAAAAGCTATTAGGTGTGTAGCAAATGTGTGTGTGACATGAAATCATCTGACTTAAACATCAATCAACATTCAAGATTGTTGAATAGATGCTACTTAAGTAGCATTCATTTAACAATCACAGCCACAGGTGGAGCCACAGGGCACAGAGGTTTCCCCACATAAGAACACAGTATAAAGCAAACGCTCGACCTGTGTTCAGATCTGACGCGTGAATGCACGGACACACGTCACGCGTCACAGAGGTTTCACAAACTCTCGTCAGGCCTGAGACGTGAAACGAGGCCCGGTGAGACGCACGCCGGCTTCTTCCCACTCAGTCTTCGGCGTCTCAGGCTCCGGATGCAGCAGCTCGTGCTGAGAGCATCCTGACACGTGCAGCACGGGGGGGGGGGGGGCGTTGTGGAGGAGTCGCGGTTAAGGTGAGGCCGTGGATGGGTGGATGGACGCTGGTAGCCTGAACGTGGAGGGGGGAACTGACAACAGCAACATGCAGATGGAGAGAACAACACACTGTGGTAATAACCGTCGGCATCATCTGTGCGTGTTTTCATCTCTCCTGCAGACTCAAATGGATGGTTTGCTCTGTTTCAGCTACTTATCCTAAACGTTAAAAAGGGAGAAAAATGAAAAACAGAAAATCAAAGAGTCTAAATAAAAACAATTAATTTAACAATTTTTGTTGGAAAAGTTAAATAAAAGTCCAAATATATTTGGACTTCTTATTCATGACATTTTGCAACCAAACACACTGGATAAGATTTCTTTTTTTCATAACTGCTACTTTTTAATAAAATTTTCCATCTAACGTACTTTTAATTTTTTACATTTCTCAACCTAGACACTTTTTAACTTTTTAATCTTTCAACCGAACATATTTTGAATTTAAATATTTTTAAATCAGAATTCATTGTAATTTCAATTCTTAAACTTGTTGACTCAACATGTCTGACTGTATAGTTAGAATGAAGAATAGAATATCTCTTAACGAGACTGGTCTTAAAGTCCTAAGCTCACACTCCTCTTATATAGTCAGTCTCTCTCTCTCTCTCTCTCTCTCTCTCTCTCTCTCCTCCTCCCGAGGAACTCTACGAATGTCCCTGATGCCACCAGGGTGGGGTGATCCTGTCATTGGTGAGCGTCTGATACTCAACCAGGGCTTTTTGTTTTTCATAAGGCCGTGACAAGGCGTGGCCAAGCGAGTAAATCCACCACCCCGACGTTCACACAGAGACTCCCTTTGAACAGACGGGACTCGGCACCACCTCCGCCGAAGGCTCATTGCAAGTGACTCACAGAAGAAGTCAATCCGGATGCGGCGGCATTTGTTGTTGAGCGGCACACAGAGTTCATCTTCGCCTACAGGCCGCGGAGGGGAGGAGGAGGAGGAGGAGGCTCGGCCCTGTATTTAGTGCTGTTTACATGGCTAGAGGTCCCATTGGAAAGGTGGAGGTAGCAGCTCATGCAACACCTGCCATGCAGCCCCTGTGGTCGTGTTGACAGTCGGTGAGAGTGAGCACAGCTAAAAAAGGCCCAGCTTTCAATGCGCTCACAAGTGGAACCGGCTTCGTCATTTGCTTCTTTCGTTTTCTTAAGGTGTATTGATGCCGCGAGACAAGCCCCGCCCCCTGGCCACCGTATACTGTCAGGGACTCGTACATCTCGTCCTAATGTCTCTGTGAGCTGTGAGCCAGTATTCAATGTAATAAAGAAAGGACAACATCAGAGACGTTCCTAAACAGCAGTGCAGTGGATAACTACGTTAGGAAACACACGTGTACCCAATGAAGGGGTCCGGATCGATTGCGTCCCGGCCGGTTGATGAGTGGACCTCAATGTCTGCCACATGAGGGACATTCGGGCGGGATGCTGCAAGCGGGGGATCACAAGACACAGTGGCTTCGTTGAGACCCAGCAGAACGGTTCCGCGTGCTAGAAGATGTCATTTGGTTTGCCTGCTTCTCACCACACAGCAACACAAGAAGGGGAATCTGGTCACACAAGGGATTTAGTAGGAAATACTGCCACCTGATGCAAACAGTCGAGAACTACAAAAACACTGCGAGCGTCCCCGGTCGGGATCATGAATTAAACCCTCAGACGGACCCAGGTGCTTCTGATTTACAGAACCGAAAGCCGAGCCGATCCAGGTGAAGACGTTCAGAGCTTGTAGCCGACGGCCTGCATGAGCGGAACCACAGCCGACCCCGCTGAGTGTTTGCTCTCAGGGAGGCCGAGGAGGAGTCCTGAGGTGCCGCTCTCTCTTTTTATTGGAGGACGCTGCCAGTCATGCAGAATGTTAAACACTAATTCAAGTGAGTAAGTGAAGTAAATGAAGGAACGTGGTGCCTTTCTAGAGCAATCGTGGGAAAGTGTGAGAAAAGAACAGAGGCTGTAATCAAATAGAAAGATTTAAAAAGAGGGGGGGGGGTGTAGTAGTACTTTGAGTCATACGTGAAAAGGGACGACTCCTTCAAAATGATTTCTGGTGAGCAAAATGAAACAAAACAGCACCTATATTTTGCAGCCATGTTGGATTGGAAGTGAAAACTGATCAATATGATATATCTGCACTAACAAGCCCCTCAAGCAGGACGCTCGCCGCTCATTGCTCCTTCATGCAGGCGAAGCTCAACGGCAACTCCAGAGAGGAAGATCACCAACACGACAAGAGACATTTACGACTGACAGACGTCCCTGTTGTTGAGGCTAAAACCTAAAAGAATGTAACCTTCACCAGACGTGCAGAGGACAGTGAAATATTTGATGGCTTGGTTCATCTCTTAAGGTTGAAGCGTCTGGACCATCTCACCCTGGAGGTCCTGGAGGTCCATCCACCTTTGCTCTATGAGCAGCAGGACGTTCTGGTTCCTCAGCTCCTGGAGCCCTCGGCAGGAGGCACCTCGACGACATCAGAGGCGTTCGACTTTACGGCCGCCGATGACAGACGACAAACATCACGCGTACGGATCACAGGTCTCTGGTATTATTCTACCGATCTAAAGAGGAGAACATGAGTAACATCTGGCCTCTGTTGGGTAACGGAAGATTTCCTCCAAAACAAAGCTTCTACGGTCGCAGCGCGGGGGAGGATAGAGGGGACACGGACCTTTTCACATCTAATGACTCGCCGCTTGTGCAGACTCCGAGTTCCAGCTGCTCCGTTTTCGCCTGAACACTTTTAAAAAAAACATTCAACCATTTTATTCAACCTTTTTACATTTTGATGCTGATACGTTTGTACAGAGTGACTTCACACAGTCATATAACTACTCTTTATTGAATTAAAAAAGCTGAGTAATGTAAAATATCACCACCTGTTGGTGACCGAAGGAAATGGCAGCTACTTGCACAATAAAACGAGAGAAAGTGAAACTTAAAGCTTTCCTTCCGCGTTGCTGAACCCGGAGACGCCCAGAGTACCATCGTGATATGTAATTCATTGAGACTCGGATTTGATAATTAAAGGAAATGGCTGAAAAGATCGCACTTTTTGAAAGTTACCTGAGCTGCCATGTTTGTTCAGAGACGTTCAAAGATCCCGTGTCTCTGAGCTGCAGCCACAGCTTCTGCTCAAGCTGCCTGCAGCGATTCTGGGAACAAGCTGGAAACAAGAACTGTCCCATTTGTAAAAGGAAATCCTCTAAAGATCACCTTGGTGTGAACTTAACACTGAAGGGACTCGCTGACTCGTTTGCTGGGAGACAGAAAACTGGATCAACTGAGACAGAAAGAGGAGAGAAGAAGGTGGAGGTGGTGAGTTGTGAACATGCAGAAGAGACTAAACTGTTCTGTGAGGACGAGCAGAAAGCTGTGTGTCCTGTCTGTGAGTTCTCTCTCCACCAGAGTCACAAGGTGGTTCCTCTAGAACAAGCAGTCAGGAACCTGAAGGACCAGCTGAGATCTGACTTGGAGTCTCTGCAGGACAAGAAGGACAAACACCAACAAGTAAGAAAACATACAATGAAGTGATTCAACTCTCCAAGAAGCAGCTGGTGTCCACAGAGAGGAAGATCAGAGCAGAGTTCAACAAGCTCCACCAGTTCCTGAGAGAGGAAGAGGAGTCCAGACTGGCAGCTCTGAGGGAGGAAGAGGAGCAGAAGGGGAAGACCATCAGCAGAGAGATGAAGATGATTGAGGAGCAGATCTCCTCTCTGTCAGGCAGCATCTCTGCTGTTGAAGAAGAGCTGCAGAAAGACAACGTGTCGTTCCTCAGCAGTTATGAAGCCACTCAGACCAGAGCCAGAGTCCAGAGCTCACTGACAGATCCACAGCTGGTCTCAGGAGCGCTGATAGATGTGGCCAAACACCTGGGCAACCTGTCCTTCAGAGTCTGGGAGAAGATGAAGGACCAGGTCCACTTCAGTCCTGTCATTCTGGACCCAAACACTGCAAACTACATCCTCTATCTGTCTGATGATCTGACCAGTGTGAGACGTGGAGACACAAACCAGCAGCTTCCTGATAATCCAGAGACATTCACTAAGTATACACAAGTTCTGGGCTCTGAGGGCTTCAGCTCAGGGAAACACAGCTGGGAGGTGGAGGTGGGAGACCATCCTTGCTGGCTGTTAGGTTTGGCTAAAGAGTCAGTTGACAGGAAGGGAGAGAGAGGTGCGTCACCAGAATATGGAATCTGGTGTTTAGTTCATCGCAGTGGTAAATACACTAATGGAGTTGGTCAGACTGTCAAAGTGAAGAAGAGTCTCCAGAGGATCAGAGTCCAGCTGGACTATGACAGGGGGGACGTGTCCTTCTACGACCCTGAAGACACGACTCACATCTACACTCACAGAGACACTTTCACTGAGAAACTCTTCCCATGGTTTAGTATTGGAGAGTCTGGTGATGCTAAAACTGCTGATATCAAAATCTGTCAAACTGATGTTTCTCTGTGATGTTCAGTGAAGCTGTTGAGGTCAAAGTGACTCATCAGCATGTTTATTATAGTTTGTTGTTGTTGTTGTGTTCTGTAAATATTTTCAAATCAAAGAATTAGAAACAAAAACATAAATAAGCAGAACTGTGTGTGTGAGGGATAATGTTCTAAAGAGTGTTTTTGGTGTAAATATCCTTCAAGTACAGACGAGTAGATTTACTGTGATCATTTATTTTCAAATGTATAACTACCTTTTTTATGTGAGCAACAATGTTAAGTTTCTTTAAAATGCTTTAGTTTTAAATCACGTCACCACATAGAACCTCATCTTACTTTATTAATCAGTTAATTTAGAAATTGTTTATCTGTTTATCTCTGAAGTCAAATATACAAATCACTTAAATTACATTCAGATGTTGTGTTTTCACATTTCTACTAAATAAAATGCTTTATTCTCATCTACTCCTTTCTGTTGCATTCCTCATCCTGTGTTCCTGGTGAGCTGCAGCTACATATTATTGTCTGTTCCTGATGAAGATAATCAGTCTTTAACAAGGAGGACTTGTCAATAACTTTCTCAACATTCTTTCACGCAAAATCCTTCAGATTTATAAATAATTCTTACAAATAAAATAAAAGGTTACTGTTCAAAATGCACCAAACATTGAATATTGATGTATTTTAATCATCTTAAGGAATAGTTGACATTTATATCAGTTTTATCTGTATGAGCACGTGTGAAAAGTATATTTAAATAAAATTTGACATTGACCTCATCATTGTGTGTTTTATTGCTGAAACCAAAAGCTGATTCTATTGTTTATTAATCTGTTGAAGATTTTAGATTCCACAAAATTGTAAAAAGAAATCAGCAGATCTTTTTGAGCAGGTTTTAAGACTGTTTATCACTTGATAATTGATTTAAAATATTTAACATTGGTGATATTGTCAACAATATATTCATTAAATTGCATGAGATCTACCTGATCAGCAAATATTGTGGTCAATAACATGAATGAGGGACTTCTATGAATAAAGACACAAAGCTGTGCTGCAGTTTGATGAGTTTACAAACACAGAAACTGACTCACTTTTCTATTTAAATGATCATTTTATTGACGACACCGTAACACATTTTCTTGAAGTCAGAGAAACACGTGTAGCACGTAAGAGAACAGAGCACTAATCCAAAGAATCAGAGAACTAGAGGATCAATATTATCACACAGAAGAAACCCAGAGGGACAGAAAGTGACAAAGGTGAAGCAGAAAGAGGCGACTGCAGAGAGACGATGGAATAGTCAGAAACAGAGGGAACAGGAGAAAGAGTGAAAGAGCAGAGAAGTCGACTCAGCGTCGTCAGTGCAGCTTAGTCCCTGTGTGGAGGGAGAAGATGGAGGAGGTCCAGAGGGAACACAGCGGCTCCAGTGGATCTCAGTCATGCTCCATGTGACTAAAGATGTGAGGGGAAGCAGCAGAGCTCTCACTGACCTCCAGAGACCACTTTGTTCTACTCGCTCTTCTTCTACGCTGACGAACTGCTGCAGGTTGGACACTAAAGCATCAGAAGCATCACTGGGCCGCCTGTGTGTGTGTCTGTGCCTCACTTTGTGTGACTGCGCCCCCTGCTGGAGGTCCTTCTCTCTCTGCTGCCTCTCATCTGAAGGATTGTTGAACTTTTTCAGCATCAATGTCGTTCCATAATGCTTAAACTTTAACTCCCCATTCTGATTCAATTACAAAGTGTCCTCAGAGACAGACATCCTTGTAAAATCATTCATGCAAAATATTTCCTCTTAATTTACACAAAGCAGAGAACAACACGTGAATGAAAAACACAAATCCATCAGAAGTACATGAGGTCCAAGCTGCCCACATCTTCCCCATCAGGCCTCTTTCACCAGCCTCTCGCTGGCCTCCCACAGTTTCTTGGCCACTCCAGCGTCTCTGGCGAAAGGACGCAGAGCGGCCGGTCGGCAGTCGACGAAGTAACCCCCGTTGTGTTTGGCTGCTTCGTCCGACACGGCGCAGTAGACGACGGTCTGAGCCCCGACCTCACACGGCACAAAAAACATCCACATGATCACCTGCATCAGCATGCGGAACAGGACGGAGTAGTGGCACGTCCAGCCGCTTCGGACCAAACCTGGAGACACAAAGGACGCGCGTTTGTGCGCTTTCACAGGAGCCCGTGTCGCTTGTAGCGTCTCGTAAAGCAAATAAAAGGGGAACATTGTGCACAATCGGCCCACGTGGCGTCCCCGAAGCGGCGCCTCTTACCCGGGTGCACGGCGTAGGAGGTCACTCCTTTCCCCTCGGTGACGCGGGCCACTTCCTGGCTGAAGTAGACGTTGGCCAGCTTGCTGCGGCAGTAGGTGAAGAAGGGCAGCAGGTTGTAGTTGAGGTCCTGGAAGTCCAGCTTCTGGTATTTGTAGGTGGAGCATGTGAGGGTGACCACCCGGCTGGGGGCGCATTCCTTCAGGCGGGGCAGCAGCAGGTTGGTGAGGAGGAAGTGACCCAGGTGGTTGACGCCAAAACACATGCTGAAGCCGTCGTCCGTCCAGTCGAGGACGCCGGGCATGGCTGCAGGAGGCGCCGCAGAAGGTGGAGAAGAAGGTCAGGAGCAGGAGGTGGATGATATCAGATGTTGCCATAATATTGAATGGATGTTTAAACCCATTCGTGTGACAGCCTCACCCGCGTTGTTGATCAGGACGTCGAGCCTCTTCTCCCTCTGGAGGAAGTTCTTGCAGAATTCCCTCACAGAGCGCAGGTTGGCGAGATCCAGCTCCATGTGGAGGACGTTGAGGCTGCGGCTCCTGAACCTGATCTCCCTCACGGCCTTCTCAGCCTTGTCGGGGTCTCTGCAGGCGACGATGACGCGGGCGCCTCTCGCTGCCATGGCAACGGCTGACTCCTTGCCGATGCCGGAATTCCCACCTGCAGGAGAGCATTTAGGAGAGAAACAGGGAATTGATCATTGATCTTCATGCGTGCAGCAGTGATCAGCTTTTTTAATTCAGTAGTTATATCACTGTGTGAAGTCACTCAGTACAAACGTATCAGCATCAAAATGTACTAAAAGTAACCAAAGGTAAAGCTACTTAGTTTGTAGAATGGTGCATTTCAGAAGATAATTCTGTACTGGTGTTTGTCACTTTAATGGAGCGGCTGGTAAAGTTCCACTTTATCAAATAATAATATATTATACGTTGTTTGTTAATTGCATTTTGTATTCTTTATCTAAATGTTATTGACAACATATACTTTCTTTCCACTATTAAACCAACTAAACACACAAAGTTATGAACGTTAAATCATAATATTGTTTGCTGCGAAAAGCAACACCTGTTACCTGTAACAAGAACTGTTTTGCCATCAAGTCTTTTCAAATCGGTACAATGCCTCCTCTTTTTCATCCATTTCAAAATGAAAAAAGCAACTAAAGACGCGATGATTGTGTAGAGAAAGTACATCTTCCTGTTTCTTATAATAAGCAGCACCACTGATGCTGCTTCGTACGGGAGCCCGGTGCTAACGGCAGCTAGCTGGTTAGCTTAACAGATGACTAACAAATACTTCGTCTTTTTGTGCCCCTCCTCTTCCTCCATTGCGGTTCTGGACGTGGTTGAGGAGGCAGAGGTGATCCAGGACGAATTAAAAGCAACAAAAGACAGTTTTATTAAATGTGACGTGCCCCTTTTGATTCATTCCAAGCTATGATTCCAAGCTATTCAAGGGAGGAGATGCGAGAACTGCGCATGCGTGAAATAATCAAATAACGCACCATATCGCGAGAGTACATTACTCTCACAGACATTAAGGGTTAGTCAGAATACCAGTTTAAAAACGATATTATAAACATGTCAGTTCATGCTGAGAAGAACATATCTTATTCATTGGAACGTTTGAAGATTTTTTAAACGTTGATCTAACTCTTTTAGTTTGTAGTTTTTTAAGGACCGTTGTACCATGCACACCTCAAATATAAGGCTTTGAGCGTAGTGAAGGACCGATGTACGCAGTGCTTATTTCTTCTGTGAGATAAACATATGATCCAATGTAATAGAGACCATTCTTTGGTCACTTCCCTCATATTTTACGGACTGAGAAAGAACATGTATTATATAATATATATACATACATAATGCAGTATTATATTATATTTTATTCCTTGCACTGTGTTGTCTTGTAGTCCATTGTCGTCTGTTGTTATGCACCAACCGCCAAGTCAAAGTCCTTGTATGTCTGATATACTATGGCAATGAATGTTTTCTGATTCTGATTCTGTTTCTGATGAGCTGGTTTGAATCCATTTGGAAACGTCTACTCCAACTTCTGCACAGAGAAAACACGCTGCAAACGCGTCCTGTGCACGGCCCTCTTCCGATCACCTCACAGATGTTCAGTGGGTTTCGGGCCTGAGCTCTGGCTGCTGGGACATTTTTTAACTTTACACTCCTTCTGGTGACGCCGAGCTTTTGTTGGTCTGGGTCTGTGCTTTGGGTCGTTGTCGTGCTGAAAGGTGAAAGTCTTCTTCGTCTTCGGCTTTCTATCAGAAGCCTGAAGGTTTTGTGCCAAAATGACTGGAACTTGGAGGTGTTTATAAGCCCCTCCACCTTGACTAAGGCCCCGGCTGCAGCTGAAGAAAAAACGCCCCAAATGTTTCAGTGTGAACCCGGAATCGGCTGATAAGCTACCACTTTATCTCGACTTCATTCAAGGTCTCAGCCTCATTCTCTATAAAACCGCTTTCATGTTGCTCCGTCACAAGGAAAACAGTTTTATTTGATACACTGATGACATTACAGACACATGCGTTGATACTTTGTTACTACGTGTAAATTCAATCAGGACAGACTCGTTCTGCAATTAAACCCCTTTATTACACGTGTAACAAAATGTTGTGTCTATGGAGAATTTTGTGTCTTTGGCGAATTGGACTTTATCCTCAACCAGGATAATCGGGGGCCGCGGTTCCGAGTTCTGATCCTCCAGACTTCCCCCCCCTGAGTCCAGACACTGGTGGTGGTGGTGAAGTCAGGAAGTTAAGCCGGCTGATTCTGCCTCTAGTGTGCCGGAGGCGCTTGGGGTGGAGGAGGGTTGGATCCGGTCTGCCCTGAAATGACAGCTGACAGGACCCGCCAAGATCACTCCTTAAATATTTGACAGCAATGTTATGATTGGTAGACCGACGCATAGCCGCTACCGATTGGCTGATCGGTTGTTTGTTTGAACACGTGCCCCCGCCCCTCCCTCCCCCCTAGCTGTCAGCAAACAGCTGAGACGCCTGCCCATCCTATTGACCCCGCTGTGAAATAAGTCTTCCTTCCAGAACTACCGCTTAAGCTTTATTACAATACTGAGCGCTGTTTATCACCTGCTGAAGAACCTTTGCCCACAGTTCTCTGATTAAATCTCTGGTCATTCAGACACAATCTCCACATTATGTGAGATATGATCACCGTGGTAACAGATAATGCTCACCGAGGTTGAACCATATCCATTTCCTCACCTTCGCCCGTCCTGTTAGACTGAAGGTTCGAAGGGTCACCAACAGGTGAAACCTTTGATGCGGTTTGGCTTCTTATGTTGGGAAGTACTGAACCAAATATCTGTGATTTATCTTTTACTTCTCATGTGCTACGTCACAGGTTCATGTCATTGTGAATTTGATAAAGAACTATTCAGCATTTGTAAGAAAATAAAGCTTTTTATTTGTAGAGACAATTGCCATGATTTGAGACGTAATTTAAATATAAACAATTAGTATATTCACACAAGTTTTACTTTCCTACTTTCAGCTCTAATGAATGGAACAGTAGATGGACGTTCATATACTTGGGGAAACTTAAATAATGTTTAACTTAACTGGTTTAGGATCGTATCGCAAAGAACTCATGTTGTAAAGTTTTATTGTACAAGTTTTCTCTCCTATCGCCAACAATCATTATAAAGAGTTTGTCTCTCTCTGATGGGGGAAAGGTGAGAAGCTGTGAGCCCCACCTGCTTATTTAGAAGGTCTCTTATCTACGTCCATGTAACTCAAAGCCCAACGTATTTTCTATGTCCGGCTTCCTTAGAGGGTCTTTTCAAAGTACTTTTACTACCTGCAGTTTAAAACACCTTGTTGCTTGTTGACCAGCAGTGTGCAAGATGAGTCCTTATGTAAAATATTAAATTACAAGCACCTACCAGCCAATCAGAAGCCGGTGCTTCTGTTGCTATAAAAGTGGACATCTGCTTCAACTTGATCAGGCTGGTCTCATTCAGCACACGTATTAAAATCTACAAACAATGAGTTGTGACGATGCTGAGGATGACTGGCTGTCTGGTTCTGCTGCTGGAGGACACGCACACAAAATGAAATAATACTCTATCACAAGTAAATACCTGCATGCAATGGGACATACATGAGGATAAGCAGCAAAATACACTAGAAGTATCAAAAGGAAAAGTACTCATTGTCCATTCAAAGTGTTTTATATACAAACACATTTCTATTCCTGATTCATAATAATTACATTTTTTTCCTCTGATTTGTATTAGTGTAAACTAACATCAACCTTATAAATTAAAACATTTTGGTTTAGATAAATAATTATCTCAATGCAGCAGGTTTCACAAGAGGTCAGAAGCAAACTTTAGGAGCAACAAGCATCATCTCGTCTACTCATCACTGAAACAAATACAGAGATTGTGTGTTTCAAAATGTATTTTCATCTTATTGTTAGTGTTATTAAGGGGAGCAAAATAATCGATTATTAAATAATAATTTGGATTGCATGTTCTGTTTTCAGTATGTCTTTGTTTTTAAGAAAGGTAGGTGGTCATAATTGACCGTCTCTTCATCTCCACAAGGGGGTTTGTGAGTAAAATGTAAATGTTATAATGAGCAGCTGAAAGTACTTGTTGCACACGTGTGTGTAAATATATGTGTGAAAAGCTGCTGGTATGTAAATCAGCTGTAATGGTTGCTTCCTCTAGCATCATTATGAGCTCATCATCACTGAAATTATATTATGAATTGTGATCTTACACAAGTCTGATGAAACCTACAAACCTTAAGAACAGATAGTGTTTAGTATTGAATATTTACAGAGGTTTTAAGAATCAAGAATTAAGTCATAAGTGTCCTTCATTAAGTCATAAGGTGCCAAAACATCACCTACAATACTTTGATCCCAGAAAACATTTATGACCTTATGAGATTCTGATATCACAAGGTACATGTACACATAAAACGTTGTAAAGATGACAGGATGATAACAAGCAGAAGTTTAACCATAAAAAAGTTGAGTGTTTCCAAATGTTTCTCTTCGCTGTGACGGTTTTCTTTCATTTTAACACAAGAAACATCAGTTACTACATTTTATCCTAATGACTATCTTCAACTTCCTGTCAGTGTTCAGGATTGTTTCTCACACAGGTGAGATCATCACACAGAGAAGAACAGGGTTCAAAGTCTTGTTCCAGTTCATGAGGGAGCGACTGCAGAGCGTCGTCTTCTGCTGATCTTACATACAGAGAGCAGCATTTATTACCATCAATGATTAACAGATGAAGGAGGTTGTGAACTAGAAATCAGACTCTGACATTGTTGAACGGAGACACGACAACGTTACACTGTGAGGAATCTGAGGAACAAAGTTTCAACTGGACTGAGAAAAGTTTGGTGAGTCTTTTTTAAGAACTTTTTGAAAAAGACAGAAAATGGCTGAGAATACTTTACTTTTGGAAAGTTTCCTGAGCTGCCATGTTTGTTCAGAGACGTTCAGAGATCCCGTGTCTCTGAGCTGCAGCCACAGCTTCTGTTCAAGCTGCCTGCAGCGATTCTGGGAACAAGCTGGAAACAAGAACTGTCCCATTTGTAAAAGAAAATCATCAAAGGATGGTGATTTGGTGAATTTTCAACTAAAGGAACTGGCTGACTCGTTTGCTGAGAGACAGAAAACTGGATCAACTGAGACAGAAAAAGGAGAGAAGAAGGTGGAGGTGGTGAGTTGTGAACATGGAGAAGAGACTAAACTGTTCTGTGAGGACGAGCAGAAAGCTGTGTGTCCTGTCTGTGAGTTCTCTCTCCACCAGAGTCACAAGGTGGTTCCTCTAGAACAAGCAGTCAGGAACCTGAAGGACCAGCTGAGATCTGACTTGGAGTCTCTGCAGGACAAGAAGGACAAACATCAACAAGTGAAGAAAACATACAATGAAGTGATTCAACTCTCCAAGAAGCAGCTGGTGTCCACAGAGAGGAAGATCAGAGCAGAGTTCAACAAGCTCCACCAGTTCCTGAGAGAGGAAGAGGAGTCCAGACTGGCAGCTCTGAGGGAGGAAGAGGAGCAGAAGGGGAAGACCATCAGCAGAGAGATGAAGATGATTGAGGAGCAGATCTCCTCTCTGTCAGGCAGCATCTCTGCTGTTGAAGAAGAGCTGCAGAAAGACAACGTGTCGTTCCTCAGAAGGTATGAAGCCACTCTTACCAGAGCCAGAGTCCAGAGCTCACTGACAGATCCACAGCTGGTCTCAGGAGCGCTGATAGATGTGGCCAAACACCTGGGCAACCTGTCCTTCAGAGTCTGGGAGAAGATGAAGGACCAGGTCCACTTCAGTCCTATCATTCTGGACTCAAACACTGCAGCAAAGAGTCTCTATCTGTCTGATGATCTGACAAGTGTGAGACGTGGAGACACAAAGCAGCAGCTTCCTGATAATCCAGAGAGATTCACTCACCATACAGATGTTCTTGGCTCTGAGGGCTTCAGCTCAGGGAAACACAGCTGGGAGGTGGAGGTGGGAGACCATCCTTGGTGGCTGTTAGGTTTGGCTAAAGAGTCAGTTGACAGGAAGGGAGAGAGAGGTGCTTTACTAAAACATGGAATCTGGTGTTTATTTCACCACAGTGGTAAATACACTAATGGAGTTGGTCAGACTGTCAGAGTGAAGAAGAGTCTCCAGAGGATCAGAGTCCAGCTGGACTATGACAGGGGGGACGTGTCCTTCTACGACCCTGAAGACACGACTTCCATCTACACTTACAAAGAAACTTTCACTGGGAAACTCTTTCCATGGTTTGGTATTGGAAAGTCTGGTGATGCTAAAACTGCTGATATCAAAATCTGTCAAACTGATGTTTCTCTGTGATGTTCAGTGAAGGTGTTGAGGTCAAAGTGACTCATCAGCATGTTTATTATAGTTTGTTGTTGTTGTGTTCTGTAAATATTTTCAAATCAAAGAATTGTGTGTGAGGGATAATGTTCTAAATAGTGTTTTTGGTGTAAAAATCCAGACGTAGTACAGTACAGACGAGTAGATTTACTGTGATCATTTTATTTTTAAATGAATGAAATTAATTACAGTTAAGTTTGCATTAAAATGCTTTAGTTCTATATCAAGTCACCACACAAAACCTTATGTTACCTTGGTCGGAGGGCTGTCCTCCGCGGTAGGAGGAGAGTTGGTGCTACAGGCTGTGTCCACGCTTCTGGGCACATGACGTCATCGGGTGTGTTCAAGGTAGCCGGGAATTCGGCGACCTCTATGGCTAAATGGTGTAGTGAGCTCTGGATGCTGCGTTCATTGTAACGGATTCTTAGTGTCTCCTGGTAGATACAGTTGTGGTTCTATCAGGTATTACATGTATGCGTTCGGGCTGATTACAGTACATTAAATACAATCATAGCTGTACATTGATATTCTATTGGTTACAGTTGGAAAGTTATAGTGGAGATTACCATATTGTCATTACTTTATTGATTTCATATTTCTAGAAGGATGGCAGTGTACTGTTGCACACTAGATGCATTTTATTAATGTTGGCTTGTGAACCTGGTTGTCTAATTTATTTATAATATTCTACACATGATAACCCTGAAATTGCACACTCCGGTACAGCGAGTGGCGATGTGCACCTACTCAAGTCGGTTTGGCCTGCCAATCAAATTTAAAGAAGAAGAGCCACTTTTCTTGCTTACTGCTTCCAAGTTCGTGAAAGGAGCTTAGTATCTCTACTAAGCACAAGATCAGATTATTTGTCAGTGCAGCAGGTCCACTTCAGTCCTGTCATTCTGGACCCAAACACTGCATCCTGCTGGCTCTCTCTGTCTGATGATCTGACCAATGTGAGACATGGAGACACAAACCAGCAGCTTCCCGATAATCCAGAGAGATTAACTAAGTATACAAATGTCATCGCCTCTGAGGGCTTCAGCTCAGGGAAACACAGCTGGGAGGTGGAGGTGGGAGACAGGGACTATGACAGGGGGGACGTGTCCTTCTACGACCCTGAAGACATGACTCACATCTACACTTACAAAGACACTTTCACTGAGAAACTCTTTCCATATTTTAGTATTGGAGAGTCTGGTGATGGTAAAACTGCAGATATCAAAGTCTGTGATGTTCAGTAAAGGTCAAAAGTGATTCATCAGGATCTTTATTATAGATTTTTTTGTTGTTCAATTCTGTAATTATTTTCAAATTTAAAGGATGAGAAACTAAAGTGTAAATAAGCAGAACTATGTGTGGGAGGGTTCATGTTTTTAGTGTAAACATCCTTCAAGTAAAGACTAGTAGATTTACTTTGATCATTTTATTTTGAAATGTATAGCTCCTTTTTTTCTAAAGAGCAACAATGTTACTTTTGCATTAAAAGGTTTTTGTTATAAGTTACGTCACCACACAAAGCCTCATCTTACTTTATTTATCTTTAACATTCAACAAGTTCTTCATTGTATTTCATGATAAACTGTTCGGTTTCATGAATAAATGGTTCGGTTCCTTCAGGTATTTTATTGGCAGTTTATTGCAATGTTTATTGATGATGATGCAGAATAATGTTCAGTTAATATCTTTCCAAACAAATCCAACACATCCAAATATACAATTCCTTTTAGTTCAACAAGGTGGAGACAAAGTACACATTTTGATTGCAGACTTTTTCCAACACAATGTGACCTCTCTTCAGGGAATACAGGAAGTATCAAGATAGAAAACTAAATGTTGTGGATAAAAAGCAAACTGGAAAACAAAGGTGGATATTTGATAGTCATGTTTATACCTTTGAACACAAGGTAACGTCAAATATTGGAGTCTTTGACCTCAGAAACAGAGAGTTGTCTGGAATAAATGCTCTGACTTTGCACCAAACGTGTGTTTAAAGGCTTTTGTCAAAGAAACGGCTTTGTCTTTGTGCCAAGAAACAAACTAAAGACTCGTTTAGTCGACTGTGTTTATAAGTGAACACCGCCTGAGACTCTACATGTGAGCACAGGGAAATGAAATCAGGTTTCTGCACCTGAACGCACAAAAGGAATTTACCTGAAGAACAGGTACGGTGAGGTGAGATAAGAACAACTCAACGAATGTAGACGAATGTGTTTGCTTCACAAGATTGAAAGAAAATGAAAAAAAGGAAGAATAAACCAAACGTTTTGTGAAATCTCAGCACATGAAAAAGGGAGAAAATGAAGTGTTTAAACAAACAGTGAGAATTCCAAAGCTTACAGAGTGTTTCCACCATTCAATTGTTTTACAAACTGTAACAATATATGAACTGTGAACATTTACAGTATAGTTACAGTGTCTCTGTAAGAGCCTGAAAGTGTTCAGGGCTTTTTGCAATCTAATATGTTTGGATGAGCTTAGCCCATTCTTATTTGTAGTAGTTTTTGTTGGTGGTGTAATAGTTGGTGTTGGGTTTCTGCAAGGAGGTTTTTCTTTAACGGACAGGTACATATCAGTGTTTGAATCCGCCACAAACCATGTGACGCATCATCACCTCCTGATTTACAGGAATGTTGTTCTGCACATAAAAAGCCACACCTCCCCCACATTCATTCAGTGTGTATCCATCCACAGGGAGTTCTGACTTTTCAAATGAGTCTCAGATACAGAAAGTATGTGGATGTTGTTCAGATGCATCATACAACTTTATTCATGGATCGTATTTCTTAAGCTACAGTTTTTTAAATGAGTTATCAGCAGGATATGAAGTGTTTTTGAGCCCAGGTTAGATGGCCAGAGTTGTGCTTGTGTCATTTAAGAGGACATTTTGCATAAATAAAAGACTGTCTTTACAGTGATCTCTGTCTCTGAAGAGCACTTTGTCATTTAATCAGAATGGGGATTTAAAGTTTAAGCATTATGGAACGGCATTGATGCTGAATGAGGAAAAATCCACAAAACTATGTTCACATTTAAAGCTTAAAGTCTAGTTCCTCACAAACCGGGTGTTTCCATAAATATAAAACACTTATCAGCCGTTGAATGAAAGGAGGGTTTAGCAGGTGAGGAGAAATGATATCACACCTTAACTACGTTTTCTTAATTTAACTTTCTGATGACCTGTTGTTCCCCGACTGGGTTCCATCTGTTTCCCACTAAGAGCAAAAGACTAGAATGCAAGAAATATTAGTTAAAGCCCTGTTGTTTTCTGATTACCTTTTTTAGTAAAAGAGTCAGAAACTGTTTGACATTATTGATTTACAATATTTTTAACTGTTATTTGAGGATGTCATCTTTCAAACGCTTTTATTTTTAAAACACATGATTTGAAGTGGTGATTATTTACTATAACGTTTAAATAACTGAATCAAAATTTGTGTTTTAAAGTATTTTTACATTTCAATTTAGTTGATTTGTGTTACTTTGAAATACATCTTTTTTTCTAAAGTTACAATTCTCTCACTTGTTGTTTTGAGTCGCCTGCTGGTGACCAAAGGAAATGTCAGCTACTTACACAATAAAAGGAGGGAAAGTGAAACTTAAAGCTTATTTGCTTCCACGTCGCTGAACGGAGAACAGAGACGCATCACAGGGTGAGATATCTCTACTAAACACAAGATCACGACCATCGTGGTCTGTTATTCAACGAGAGACTCAGATTTAAAATTTAGAGCAAATGGCTGAGAATACTTTACCTTTGGAAAGTTACCTGAGCTGCCATGTTTGTTCAGAGACGTTCAGAGATCCCGTGTCTCTGAGCTGCAGCCACAGCTTCTGTTCAAGCTGCCTGCAGCGATTCTGGGAACAAGCTGGAAACAAGAACTGTCCCATTTGTAAAAGGAAATCATCAAAGGATAATATTTGGGTGAACTTACCACTGAAGGGACTCGCTGACTCGTTTGCTGGGAGACAGAAAACTGGATCAAGTGAGACAGAAAGAGGAGAGAAGAAGGTGGAGGTGGTGAGTTGTGAACATGGAGAAGAGACTAAACTGTTCTGTGAGAACGAGCAGAAAGCTGTGTGTCCTGTCTGTGAGTTCTCTCTCCACCAAAGTCACAAGGTGGTTCCTCTAGAACAAGCAGTCAGGAACCTGAAGGACCAGCTGAGATCTGACTTGGAGTCTCTGCAGGACAAGAAGGACAAACACCAACAAGTGAAGAAAACATACAATGAAGTGATTCAACTCTCCAAGAAGCAGCTGGTGTCCACAGAGAGGAAGATCAGAGCAGAGTTCAACAAGCTCCACCAGTTCCTGAGAGAGGAAGAGGAGTCCAGACTGGCAGCTCTGAGGGAGGAAGAGGAGCAGAAGGGGAAGACCATCAGCAGAGAGATGAAGATGATTGAGGAGCAGATCTCCTCTCTGTCAGGCAGCATCTCTGCTGTTAAAGAAGAGCTGCAGAAAGACAACGTGTCGTTCCTCAGCAGTTATGAAGCCACTCAGACCAGAGCCAGAGTCCAGAGCTCACTGACAGATCCACAGCTGGTCTCAGGAGCGCTGATAGATGTGGCCAAACACCTGGGCAACCTGTCCTTCAGAGTCTGGGAGAAGATGAAGGACCAGGTCCACTTCAGTCCTATCATTCTGGACTCAAACACTGCAGCAAAGAGTCTCTATCTGTCTGATGATCTGACAAGTGTGAGACGTGGAGACACAAACCAGCAGCTTCCTGATAATCCAGAGAGATTCACTCACCATACAGATGTTCTTGGCTCTGAGGGCTTCAGCTCAGGGAAACACAGCTGGGAGGTGGAGGTGGGAGACCATCCTCACTGGCTGTTAGGTTTGGCTAAAGAGTCAGTTGACAGGAAGGGAAAGATAGATGCTTCACCAAAACATGGAATCTGGTGTTTAATTCATGAACGTGGTAAATACACTAATGGAGCTGGTCAGACTGTCAGAGTGAAGAAGAGTCTCCAGAGGATCAGAGTCCAGCTGGACTATGACAGGGGGGACGTGTCCTTCTACGACCCTGAAGACACGACTCACATCTGCACTCACAGAGAAACTTTCACTGAGAAACTCTTCCCATGGTTTGCTATTGGAGAGTCTGGTGATGCTAAAACTGCTGATATCAAAATCTGTCAAACTGATGTTTCTCTGTGATGTTCAGTGAAGGTGTTGAGGTCAAAGTGACTCATCAGCATGTTTATTATAGTTTGTTGTTGTTGTGTTCTGTAAATATTTTCAAATCAAAGAATTAGAAACCAAATCATAAATAAGCAGAACTATGTGTGTGAGGGATAATGTTCTAAAGAGTGATTTTGGTGTAAATATCCTTCAAGTACAGACGAGTAGATTTACTGTGATCATTATTTTCAAATGTATAACTACCTTTTTTATGTGAGCAACAATGTTAAGTTTCTTTAAAATGCTTTAGTTTTAAATCACGTCACCACATAGAGCCTCATCTTACCTTATTGATCTTTAACATTAAACAAGTTCTTCATTGTGTTTTATAGTAAACTGTTCAGTTTCATGAATAAATAGTTCGGTTCCTTCAGATGTTTTTATTGTTGATAATGCAGAATAATGTCATAATTATATCTTTCCGAACAAATCTTCAACATGTACAGTTCATGTAGAAGAAGAATTAAATCTTTTTAGATCAACAAGGTGGAGACAAAGTACACATTTTGGTTGCAGACTGTTTTCATCACAATGTGACCTCTGTTCAGGTTCTGGTAGAAAATGTCTGTATTTCTGATCCTTCAGAACATTTCTATCCGTCTCTCATTGTTCAATCTAGGAGACGATCACAAGAGAACCAACCTCTTGATGGGATTATTAATTTAGCAATTGTTTATCTGTTTATCTCTGAAGTCAAATATACAAATCACTTAAATTACATTCAGATGTTGTGTTTTCACATTTCTACTAAATAAAATGCTTTATTCTCATCTACTCCTTTCTGTTGCATTCCTCATCCTGTGTTCCTGGTGAGCTGCAGCTACATATTATTGTCTGTTCCTGATGAAGATAATCAGTCTTTAACAAGGAGGACTTGTCAATAACTTTCTCAACATTCTTTCACGCAAAATCCTTCAGATTTATAAATAATTCTTACAAATAAAATAAAAGGTTACTGTTCAAAATGCACCAAACATTGAATATTGATGCATTTTATTCATCATAAGGAATAGTTGACAATTTACATCAGTTTTATCTGCATGAGCACGTATGAAAAGATCTTTTAGAGTAGACTGTTTATCGCTTGATAATTTATTTAAAATATTAAATATTGGTGATATTGTCAACAATATATTCATTAAATTGCACGAAATCTACCTGATCAGCAAATATTGTGGTCAATAACATGAATGAGGGACTTCTATGAATAAAGACACAAAGCTGTGCTGCAGTTTCAAGAGTTTACAAACACAGAAACTGACTCACTTTTCTATTTAAATGATCATTTTATTGACGACACCGTAACACATTTTCTTGAAGTCAGAGAAACACGTGTAGCACGTAAGAGAACAGAGCACTAATCCAAAGAATCAGAGAACTAGAGGATCAATATTATCACACAGAAGAAACCCAGAGGGACAGAAAGTGACAAAGGTGAAGCAGAAAGAGGCGACTGCAGAGAGACGATGGAATAAAGTCAGAAACAGAGGGAACAGGAGAAAGAGTGAAAGAGCAGAGAAGTCGACTCAGCGTCGTCAGTGCAGCTTAGTCCCTGTGTGGAGGGAGAAGATGGAGGAGGTCCAGAGGGAACACAGCGGCTCCAGTGGATCTCAGTCATGCTCCATGTGACTAAAGATGTGAGGGGAAGCAGCAGAGCTCTCACTGACCTCCAGAGGACCCGAACTCTACTTTGTTCTACTCGCTCTTCTTCTACGCTGACGAACTGCTGCAGGTTGGACACTAAAGTCAACCGGTTGTGCGGCTGCATCAGAAGCATCACTGGGCCGGCCTGTGTGTGTGTCTGTGCCTCACTTTGTGTGACTGCGCCCCCTGCTGGAGGTCCTTCTCTCTCTGCTGCCTCTCATCGGTCACTTGGACCCGACTGCTCTTCCTCAAAGCGACCTGCAAGGCTCAGTGAAGCTCAGAGGAGAGAACTGAGAGAGCACCTTCATCATCTTCATCACTGTCAACATCCTCCTAGGTGTCACATCATCATCATCATCATCATCATCATCATCCTGATCCTCATCTCCTCTGTATCATCTGGAGATAAAAGTATTTATACTGAGAGAAGAGACAGAGAAAGGTTGAGTATAACAGCATTCAGTAGAAAATGAGGAACCAAATTAAAATGAAAACACCAATAAAAAAAGTGTCCAGTTGACTGTCATGCAAAGCAAATGCAGCTAAGCAGCTGCAGGTGTGTGATACTGTGTCCTCCCTCATTTCCAACATGTGAATCTTATTATATTTTAACACTTTGAAGGCTTGAAAAACAAGAAGAACACCACCGTTGGACGTTTTTTTTTGGAGGGTGGTTTGGGGGGGTCGTGTCTTGCCAGCACGATCCTGCACGAAGCCTTTGACCTTTTACTGTCTAAAGAGGGTCAGCTGGGCAATAACACTGATACTGGATTAGACACAAGTACAACACAACGTCTTAGCATTCATTAGAAAAAAGCTTCATCACCTTAAAAATCAATCTTTAGGATGAAACGTCAGATCATTTATAGTCCTGAATTATGATATTTAAAGTGATGGAAGTTTCACTCAGCCAATCGAAAGTAGCACACACACAAAAAAAAAACTATTTCCCCCCCATGTTGGTCGTTTCAGAGAAACACATGCATGATGCAAAGTGGTTGTACTATGCTTTTAAAAACAGGAGAGTAGACTCCCTTTCAACAACAGACGGTACTTGCACAAGTGCACGAGTTGTATAATAGGAAAACAAAAAAATAAACAAAAAATGAAAAGCACAATAAAATTATCCACTGAAATAAATAAATAAATATTCAAAATAAATAGAAACCTGAGGACTGCCTGGTCTCTGATATCTTGGTCTGACCGATCGGGGCGAGACAAATATAAAGGCAGCCAATGGTGGACGAGCAAAGTACAGAGGAGCTGAGCGCAGGTCAAACCCTCAGTGCTGCAGACTCCATCGGATTAATCCTGGCACAAGCACTGAATATCGTAAAAAGCCGAAATTACTTGAAAACCATAATGCAAGACAAGAAAAAAACTGATCAAATCATAATAAAAAAAAAACGAGGGCCGAAGGCAGGGGACTGATACGCCCTCCAAAATAAAGCCTCCTCCCCACATCTCACACAGCTCCAATATTAAGCCTCCAACCGAAGAACACACACACACTGAGAGCAGTGGATGACAAGCATGCGAACACAAACGCACGCACGCACGCACGCACGCACACGGCCGAAAAACTCCTCCCACCCGTAGAGGCATCAATGATAAACGCCCTCCGTTCTTCATTACCCATATGGGCGCGTCATAAACGCAACAGCGGGACAAATGCTGTGCGCGTTGGATGTGGAAGTGAGAGGTCGCGCAGCCTGCAGGGTTCTTTTCTCAGAGCCCCGACTTAAAATGTCTGTTTTGAGCAAAAAAAATAAATAAAAAAGTTGTGTTCCAGACAGCATCGACATTTTAGCGAGCTAAAAATATCGCAACTTCTAAGGAGAGCTCACTAAGCTCCGAGCAGGTTTTCAGCTGTCGCCTAGCAACAGAAGCAGCCGCCGACAGCTCTTTCCCTGATTGCGCCGAGCACCTGTGTGCGCCCCACTAGCTGCAGAAAACACAAAGAAACGTGTTTGTTTGTGTGTTACGGGTTAGTTAAAAAAAATCAAAATGAAAAAAGAAAATGAAGAGCGGATGAACATTTGGGGATTTTTTTTAAGTGTCCTGTTCAACCTGCTTGGAGTCCCAGTCCAGGACTAAAACTAATCCAGAGTTAATTTTAAAACCTGCTGTTGCTCGTGTCCATGCGGCCTTCTGTGGCCTCCACTTCATTTAAGTGCCTTTACGAGATCTTTCTTGTGTACAGTCTCCAAGACGCCAAGACGGAGAGGCTTCCATGTGGTCAATTAAAGCCCCCTCAAATAGCAAGTATCAGTGAGGCAAAGTATCAGTGAGGCAAAGTCTGTGATCTTTCCTCTTTGGTCTCAACACTCAGGCTCATTCCATCATTACTGCGTCGACCGTGAGGATGGAAATGATGTACATTTACGATAAAGCTCTTATTCCAAGCGGTTTGCTTTGAATGTGTATGTTTGGGAGAAACTGAGCTCAGCTAACCTCTTGTACGGCCGTCGATACGGTTTGAATAAGTGTGTCTGGCTTACCATGGTCTCACACACACACACACACACACACACACACACACACACACACACACACACACACACACACACCCTCTCAACATCCACAAACAATACATTTAGACATATCCCTTAAAAAAAAAAGAATATCAAGGCAAAATAAGAAAAAGAAAAGAAAACCCCCAAAACAAACATTACCGTGTTGAACTCGAGTTTAGGTGAAGTATTATAGCTCACGTAGAAGAAGCAAATTACAAAAACTGCCAAGATCATTTCCACTATATAGCCACAATAAAAAAACAGCCACTGATAATATGGGAAAAACATGCTTCCTTAAAAAGATAAAGAGGAAAAAGAAAACTCTAGAAACCACTGGCATCAAGTTAGAATTATATAAATTACATATACAGTTGCAAATGTGTGATAATAATAATGATAATAATATTAAGAGTAATGATAATAGATTTTACTTAAAACTTTACATATTGTATTTCCAGTGCAGTGTTTATGTCACACAAGTGTGGATTGAAGGGCGGGGGGGGCGAGATGAAGGGACCACGGAAAGAAGGGACCACGACCACGACCCCCTCGCCAGTCAGCGCGGCGGGGAGGAAGAGGAGGGACGACGAAGGTGGCGGTAGAAGAAGAAGAGATGCATGCTGGGGGCCGAGCCGAGAGTCCCGTGTGGGAGGGTCCGTTGATGAAGGGGGTCTGTGCCCAAACCCTCCCTTCCTCCTCCTCCTCCTCCTCCTCCTCAACCCCCCCCGACAGAAAAAGCTTGAGCATTCGACCCTGAGAAGAAAAGAAAAACAGTGTTAAAAAAAAGCAATATAGACGCCTTTCTGGCAGGGAACGCGACTCTGCAGCTGCTTGAGGCCTTTTTTGTTCCAACAGTCACGTTTGTTCTTTCAAGTGACGTGTTGGCTACTGAAAGGATGGATTCGGGGTTGGCAAACAGATGTAGTGAATAACCAAGAGAGAAAAGTGTTTTTATATTTGGGGCCGAGTTGTCATAATTACAGTCATTGAGACGTGCTGCTTCCACCTCCACTTAAAGGATCACTCGTTGCTTCCCCTTCCTGCCCTCACCTCTACGGGTCAGTTAAGTGAACCTGGTCGTGGAAAGTGGATGATTGGGAGAAGCAGCACCCCCCCCCCCTCCGCGCCCTCCCCCCCGCCCCCCCCTCCTCACCTCACTGGAGCGGCGCGGCCGGAGCGCCCGAGCAGTGGAAGTGGATGTTCTGCCACTTGCCGTCCCTGCGCTGCCAGACGCGCGTCTCCTCCGACTGGCTGGAGCGCGGCCGGCCCTGGTTGTCCACGAACTGGGTGAGGCGGATGTAAGCGATGCAGGCGGCGTCCTCGCCGATCAGGTGGACGTGCGGGTTCAGGATGGTGGTGTGGATGGGCTTGCTGTTCTTAGCCAAGACTTGACGACGGGAGAGAAGAACGAGCGGGTGGGTTTTACGATAAAACTACTCGAACTGGATTCACAAGCACAGCAAGAAGCCGTTAAAAAAAAAAAAAAAACAAAGACAAAAAAGGAATCGGTCGTCCTACGGTTCTCAAAGTAGAATCTGTGGAAATCCATCCCCTCCACCAGGTTGCCCAGCGCCTCCGGCTCGAAGGAAGTCAGCCCGGCGTCGCAGATCTTACTGACAGAGAAGACGCGTCACACGTCAACCGAGGAACTTTGCATTTGCAACCAAAGGGCACTGAAGCGCGGACTCACGCGTACGCCTCGAAGTCCCCGTTGTTGATGGCCTCGATCAGCTGCTCGGTGATCTTGATGATTTCTTGTTTGCGTGCTGCCGAGGAGAGAATCAGAAGCCAATCAGACGCCACCGCAGGACGGGTGGATCGGTCGGATGTTCGTGCAGCACAAGTCAGTTAGTTCTCTTCATAATAAGATTTATGGTGAAATAACTGTGGATTAAAAAAAAGTTAATCCCCTTTCGAATTAGTTTGTGAAAACATTCACGTGGAACAAATCCACACATTCAATAGAGACCAGAGTCCATCATCTTCACGTATCACTGCAAGTGGTTACAAGAAGAACTCCGAGCGTCCGCGGCGGACTTACGAGGAAGTAAACAACCCCAAGAAAGCAAAAGAGCGCAAACACACACACAAACACACACCCACACACACACATGCACACGCACACACTCGCGTCCGGATTGCTCAGTTTCCACCTCGGCAGCGTGTCACCTGACGGCAGCGCTCGGGAGGGAACACGAGCGCGGCGTTTCGGGCGTCGGGTCATGCTCACTCGGTACTCACTCTGGGAGGGAGACGGGGACGGGCTGGAGGGGGAGCGGGGGGGAGGCGGGGAGGTGGTGTGTGCAGGTGGAGGGGCGGGCCTGGCGCTAGGGGCGGCGTCGCCCTCGGGTGCAGAGGCCGGCGGCACCCTGCGGATGCTGCTTACCAGGTCTGTGAGCCGAGACACTGAGCGGCGCCGGGGCAGGACGCACAGACGGATGCGTGGGTGGAGGCGGAGGTGGAGGAATATAAAAAAAAAATTAAAAAATTAAAAAAAAAAACAGGAAGAGAATAAAGGAATGAAGAAATGCAGGAATGATTCTGTGTTTCAACGTTTATTGTCACGTTTTGATCCCGCTTTGAGTTCTTTAGAGTTACTTCTCTTTAGTGCAGCTTTAGTGTTTGTTCTGGCAAAAGTTCTTAAACTAAAGAACAATGTAAACATGACAAAATAATTCTTATACGCTGATCTTCCTAGAGCTTAGAAAAGGGATATTTCACTACTTTTTCCTCAGAAAACCGGCTAATGAGGTTGAGGATCCGTCCTCCTTTACATTCATCGTCACGTTTGGCGTGGAAGCAGAGGTTAATCCGTCTCCCCCCTCCGGCGCTACACTCGCTCCACTTACTCTGCATGGGGACGACGGGGTGTGTTGGGGGGGAGGGGGCAGAGAGGGCGGCGGGAGGGGGGGTGCTGGCTCTCCCTTCCCCGTCGGTCGCGGCCCCGGAGCCCCTGCGCACGGAGCCCAGCAGGTCAGCGAACTTCGTGGCGGCTGCGTTTTCCCGGAGGGGAGGAAGACGGGAGACACTTGAATGGAGGCCTGAAGGCCGTGCAGACGAACAGAATCTGTCGTCTCGGGGGGGGCGGGGAGGGGGGGGCAGACGAGCGGCCCAAAAAGGTGTGACTCACAGACAATGAGGGGGAACATGAAATACAAAATCCATGCTGGGGGGAGGGGGGGGGCTCAGGTTCTGAAAAGGGAAGCCGAAGGGCGACTCCTCCGGTTGCGAAATGATCGTGTAAACCTCGTTTATTCATTGCCTCAGAAAACGGCAAACTACAGGCTTTAAAACCAGTGGCTGACGTGTCCGCTTCATTGTTACCATCCTCGCCACCGTCGATTGTTTTTGACGGTCTGATAGCGAGACGTGAGAAATCGTGCAGACTAAGAATACACCGATGCAGGAATGAAGCGCGGCAGGAGTCGGGCCTCCGGAGGGATTTAGAGGTGCTGGATGGCAGCAGATGTACGCTTTTAATACACGCAGGGACGCCGAATGCAGGACAAACAAGGAACGGCTTAGTGAAGGCACATTTCTAGTAGCGCATCGTGTGTGTGTGTGTGTGTGTGTGTGTGTGTTGCAGGCTGCATGTGGTGGGCCTGCACCGCAGGTGAGGAGGCCCGAGTGCTATCTGGGTGGGAGCTCGTGCTGGACTGCGCCTTAAGCGAGCTGTTGTCTAAGCTCTTTGCTGATAACGTGCGCACACACACACACACACACACACAGACACACACACACAGAGAAGGCGAAGGAGAGATGACAACAGAAATGCCACAGTGGGGAACGAGGGGAAGGGAAGCAGAGCATGAGATGGCGATGAACTTCTCCGGCTCAGAGGAATTAGTTACTTTTTACTGATTGTCCTCAGTCAACAGATCGCAGAGAGAAAAAAAAGACAATCGTTATCTGAATTTATTGAAGCTCCAAAGCTGCTGCTGCATAATGCGGAGACCGGAAGACTTGCTGCTGAGCAGAGGATGGCGGAGGGCGACGGCGTTGGCCTGTGATGATGTTACGGATGTTACTCAGCGCCGCCCGAGGGAAACGCAACGACACTCGTTGACGAATAGCGGGGAAGGGAATAAACGGCGCGAGAGGAAGGAGACCAAACAAGGGTTTTGTTTCCGACGGAGTCGCAGACAGAAACACGATCAACGTAAAAATGCGGCGATAAAAGTGAATCATCGAAAGAGAGAAGAGGTCGTTGTGCAGCGGACACCAACAGCTGATCCCTCAGAACAACATGCATCAAGTAGCACTTCAATCCACAGGTGTTACAAAAAGAAGAACTGCAGGATTGTTGGCAAGTAATCCCACAAAACGTGAAAAATTATCGCCGTGAAAAAAAGCAGCCCTCAGAGGACTTGCTCCCTCCTGTAAAAGCATCGAGAGTAACAGAACAGACTCGCGTTCGGACGCTCCAGGAGCCACTACAGGTGTTGGGTTACAAAAGCAGCTGTCGAGCCCTCGCTGACCGGACGAGATCCTACGGAAGGCCGACATGACCCCACTCACACACACTGACACACACGATAACTGGTCCGATGTGACCCCCCCCTCCCCTCCCCTCCCTTCCTCCAGCACTCACCGGCTCTCGCGGGTCGAATCTTAAGTGTCTGAGAAGCTTGCGCGTGTGCGACTGACGCTCTCCAAGGGAGGCGCTAGCAGAGCGGAGGTGTGCGCTTAAACCCCCCCTCTGGGCACCACATTTCCGTTTCCTGCCCCCCCCCCCCCCTTTTCCCCCTCCCGGGGCTAAATTTAAACACCTCCCCCTTTAGGCCCGAACCCCCCACCCCCCCCCCCCCTTCAAGGTGCCCTTGCCCTCTCCAGCCGGAGGGGCGGGTAGTGGAGCTCCAATCTGGGACCTTTGGGCCGATTTACTTCCATCAAGGGTCGTTTGAATGATGAGTCAAGTTACTTGATCAGATATTTTCAGTCAGTTTGCATGTAAGACACAGACAGCTGTAACACAATGTCTAAATTGATAATAACATAACAAATTTCAGTGAAAACTCTCGATCAAATGGGTTTATATTAATTTGAGTCTATATTAATTTGACTTATTAGTGTACAAAACCTTCCAGCTATTTAAGAGTATTGATTGCATTATTAGAAAGCATGCCATGTTGTGATTAAACTTATATATTATAATTATGTTGGTAAAATCTTTTTTTTCCCAGCCTTACTTCAGAACAGTACATATAAATTAAACTTAAAAAAAAAAAATGTTATATATTTATATGATCTTACTTTGCTTTATCTGCTTGCTGGTACCGTGATGAAGTCTGAGGTAAAAGTCTTCTTTTGTTTTTTGTGTCTTCTGATTCTGGTATCCTCTTTTACTTACTTTACAAAAAGTTGTGCGCTACCTTGTGCGAAGTTAAAGAATATGAGAATATCTTTTGCACGTCTGCTTTACTTCTTGGTTTCAATATGATTCTTGATGTTCGGACCCACATGACGCAGTCTGATCGGTCTCCATGTTGAGAGCCGCGTGGAGGCAATCCTCCAATCACACATTTTTCCGCTTTTTAAATGAGACCCACACAAGTTAAAAAAAAACAAACAGGCGTTCCCCTTGATCACTGCTTGTTAACTGTAGTGGTCGTTCCGACAGGAGAATAGTGGGTGTTTGAGTGTGTTGGCATAGATAAGCACAGGCACACTAAGCGACACAAGTACACAACTCTGCAAGCTGACACCGCACATCGCCACGTTGTGTTTCTGAATGTTAACATTTGAAACTTTTAAGAGAGCCAAACCACAGCAGCACTACATATCACACGCCCCCCCCCCCCCTCCCAAAAAAAACTCATGCACTCACACACAAACACAAAAAAAAAACAGAAGGGTGGAATACTGCAAGGCTCCACCAGGGGGCAGTAAGAGGTCGTCACCCATCAGCAGGATGACCACCATCATTACAAAGCTGAACACTTAAAGGCCCGACTGACCAAAATCATCAGTTTCCGGTTGAGCTCTCTGCTGATTGCCGGACCGGTTGTTCTGAATGCTTCTATTGTTTTAAGAGGAGTCATCCAACGGCTGGCAGCTGCAGCATCAATGGCGCAGAAATGTCGAGAGGTGGTTTAGAAGCCTCTCAGAAGCCTTCGCACCTTCAGCGATCCTTCGCCGCTTTGGCTTCTTGCGCTCTGTAATTTGTCGTGTTATGATCTCGTGCGTATTCGGCCTCTTACCTTTTACGTCATCGTCCTCCACGGTGGTGTTGCTGCTGTCTGACGATTCCTGGAGGTCAGAGAAAGACAGTCAGCTCCGGTTCAAACGTCGTAACGCACACAGGGAGACGGCGAAAGGAGGAGGACGGCAGGGGGCGTATTGTGTGTGTGTGTGTGTGTGTGTGTGTGTGTGTGTGTAAAGCCCGTTCTGTGACACAAAGACCCGTCAACCGATTTGCTCATTATTCCACTCAACATGTTTGACCCGTGGCCTAAACCTCTTCGGCCCCATGAGGAAGTTCCTCTGCTTCATTCTCAGTGTGTGTGCGTAAGTGTGTGTGTGTGTGTGTGTGTGTGGACATGTGATGTCGTTCCTCCACAGTGCTGCATTCATCTCTCTCAGCACTGGCTGCAGGCGGGAGGGATCCTCAAAGGTCAATCAGATGTCATCTTAATCTTGATCTATCTGATTTACTCTCTCTCTCTCTCTCTCTCTCTCTCTCTCTCTCTCTCTCTCTCGCCCTCCTCGTGCTAATCAACCAGTTAGCTTGTGACTTCCAATTAGCACATTAAATGAGCCTAAATTCCCCTGCATGCCTCTGTGACCTCATTAGAAGTGCACGCGGGAACCAACAGCACCACCGGGGCAAAGCACAAAAGTGGTGTTACAGCCTTTTAAAGAGCAGCGGGTGACCTGAGGAGGAAAGGTGTGCGTGTGTGTGTGTGTGTGTGTCTGGGTGTGTGTGTGCGTAACTGTGAGGGAGAGAACTGTGGCGAGTATCTTCACATTTTAGAAATATTATTAGAGGTGTGATCACACGTAGTTTGTTTGCAGATTTGACTTTTTCTTTGGGACATTAAGCATCTTATGGTTTGTTTGTGCGTCGCACAAACAAACCATAAGATGCTTAAGACTTCAGCAAACACTGCGGTGCGCAACACGCACACGCAGCTGATAAACGTTACAGACCCACGAGGAAGATGGTCTCACTGCAAAGTCATGCGGGTTCATGCACAACCTCCAAACACAAACGGACGAGCTGCAGCAAACTACATTTTAAGGGAAGTTAAGAAATGTGACCAAATATGAATTACGTAAATGATACAAAAACCATCGGAGCTCACTGACAACTGCAATCTAGGTTCTGTGATCTGTTGAAATATCTTTGCTTTTGCAATCGTTTAAACATAAAATCAGTAGCAACACGGCTCGTTTTGCTGCACGACAAACGCACAACAAAGGGAAGACGCAGGCTCATGAAGAACATCCGCTGTTCATTTTATGAGGTAATTTAACCTGAAGCAAAACACACACACACACACACACACAAATGTCATTTGAACACATGATGAAAAGAAGGATCGGAGGGCAGGAGAAGATGAGGAGGAGGAGGAGAATGGCAAAGAGGATAAAGAGTCGGTCGGGACTGGGGAATGATACACGTGTACCTTCGTCCTGTCCACCGGATTATGGATGACGGTTGTCTGAGGCTCCTGGAGGAAGAGGAGGAGGAGGAGGAGGAAGGTGGTGTAAATGAGAGGAAGGAGAGAAAGAGAAACGATTGTGACATAACAATAGATGGATTAAAGTGTTGAAATAAATAAAAAAAACAGTGACATCAACGACGGATGAAGAGGAAGCGGCTGTTAAGATCGACGGAGGAGACAGCAGGAGGAATCCTTCAAGGAGATGAGAGAAGGAGGATGAGCTAAAAAAAACACTAATTTAAAGTCAGAGAAGGTATTCAAACTCTGCCGTGAGCACATCACACACACACACACACACACACACACACACACACACACACAATTCTCTCGCACACATACACTGTTCAAAGAACATGGCCTTCGTTTATTCATGCGTTGCCCTGATGTGCATCCGTCGTTCTAAATTGCCCACATGACGCAGTGATCCAGAATCAAGACGATTGTAAAGCAAAACTCGGGAGAAAATCCGCCCAGCTCGGGTTTCATAAACGAGCCCTGACGTAGATACATAAACACGAGCCAGCTCATCTCACAAGTCACCGTGCTCCTCCACCAAAGGCCAAGCCGATAAGAGCTGCTGCCACTGCACGACCCCGTTCGCCAAGACATTCAATGACTGCTGTTGCTTTTTCCGCTGCTTAAACTGAAGCTCCGGCTTCCACTCGGCACGTTCATTAACTTTCCTCACAGTTTTCCTCGTAGCAGTTACTTCGATTAAAACGGGAGATCTGTAAGTCGCTGGCTGCGTTTGAACGCCGCGCGGCTCACAGAGTCCACCGCGTCCCTTCGGATGATTCAGAACACGTCTTTCTGCCCGGGAACTGTCATTTTTCATGAACAGCTCACTTCCCCCGGGAAGCGACACCCCTGTGTGACTAATCATCAGCTTTCTCCCCTCGGTGGTGGTGATGATGATGATGATGATGATGATGATGATGATGATGATGATGGCAGTGTTGTCGCGGCAACCGTCGCCCGGGGCAACAGGCCCCCGGTAACTATACTCGGGAGGTTGGCGGTGAGGTCAGAGGGAGCGAGCCCTTCCAGGCCGGCGGATCGAGGTCGCGTCTGTGTGTGACCCAGAAGCTCGGCAATGAAGGAGTTAATGTACCGAGCGGGCCACACGGCAACTAGCTCAAGTCCCTAGCAACGGCGTTGGGAGACCACAGGCGTCCTCCCACTCGCCGTTCCCTTCAAGGATCAGAATAAAAGAGGCCTCTTCTGCGCCGCGGTTTCCGGGAGAGCACACGCACACTCACGAGAACACACACACAGGCACACACTTCCCATCGAGGGCTTTTCATGGTAATTCTGCACATGTGCAGAAAGGACTGCAGGGCTAGCATCACATGCACGCGCACACACAAAAACAGACGACAAGAGAACTGTCCCGCTGCCTCCGCTGACTGACAGCAGGTCGTTGGTTCTAATCGCGGCGTGAGAACCGAGGCAACGACCATTAACAGGTCATATCTGAAGTGCCACCGCCCGGTGCTGGTCCCGGTGACCCACCGAACAGTTAAATACCCCCGTTACATGCCGGGATGGAGCTTCCTGTTGGCCAGCTGGGCTTTGGTCGCCAGTACTTCATTTAACACGGTTTGCCGTTTTGGCATAAGCCACTTCTCCTGGCTGAATGAAATGTTCAGGATAAAATACTGTGAAAAAAACATTGTTGTCAGGGAAGAAATTTCCACCACAATTATGTTCTTATTACCCCTCAAATGTGTCTCACTGCTGCAATACAACTGAAATGATCCCTTTCATGCAGATTCACATCACATGTGTGATGTTTTAGTGATTCTTTCAACGATGCCCATAGTTTAAATGCATTGTAAACATAATGATGATGTGTTATTATCTTATGTACATTCATAGTTATAACCCATGATAATCCTGCATTACAATACTTAATAACCTTTTTTTCTCGCATGTATTTTGTTTTTTCACAAAGAACTGTTATATTGAAAAAAAAACATTTCAATTCAAATGACATTGGCTCTGAAAGCCAGTTTGGCAAAAATGTCCAGTGCATGTTAATGAACCTTCACCTCCTGCAGCGCTTCACCGCGAACATGTGGCTTTATCTGCTGACAAACAGCCGGGGTGCAGGATTTGGCTGGATAATAATGATCTAAACAGAATGATGGCAGTGAACCGAAAGCCACCTTAGCTTAAAAAAAGCAATACGTGTGTCCGCAAGCTGGGACAATCAAATCTCTACATTCCACCCACATGTGACATGTAAATAACAAACGATCCAAACAGATGAAGACAGGAGGCCTGCACTGCCCTTCCAGGTGGAAACGCACAGATCCCCTCAATCTATTTAGATTTATGTCTAAACCGACCAACAAGACGGACAGAGTGAAAAGTGAAGGTGTAGACAGACGGGGGTCTGGATGGACACACATACGAGGAGTGAGGAGGGAGGGGGGGGGGGGCGTTAGGAGGTAAATACCAGAGCAGGTGAAGGGACGTTTCCTTTGGGGCTGGTGACTGTGCTGTTTTTGGTGCTGTTTGTCTGGGGCTGTGCAGGAAAGACAGGAGACACAAGAGCGTTAGCAACAGCGAAACCTGAGTGTGTGTCCGTGCACGCGTGCGCTTGTAGGCGGGTCCGTGTCACGCAACTTGGCGACGTACGTCCAACAGCTCGTGGGAGCAGTCGGAATGGGCGGGGCTTAGCGATGGAGCAATCATTTAAAAAAATTAAACAAATCCCATCTATTGTACCTCCAGACACCACACAGGGCGTTTGGGGTAATACTTACTCGGTTTTCAGTCGGTCCGCAATGGATTATGTACAATTAAGAGAAGGGAAATAACAGCAGCAGCATTGACGGAACGGTCACCGAACCCATTTGTTCACCAGACTGATCTGTGATCCTGAGAGGCGACACGAGGGATCCGGTGACACGACGCCTGACACCCGAGACTTCAGCCGCTTACGATTTCACATCGCCGCGAGCTAACCGAGCTAATGGGCCGAAATGAGCCACCTTTATAAGCACAAACATCAAAGAGCGGCCAGTTCTTTGGAGCCTAGTTTGATCGTAATGACATTAAATCGACATTAAATTACTTAATCTAATTACTAATCTTGTCATTAATTGTATGGGTGACCACAGTGAGGAAACAAAGCCGATACAAAACCAATAGCATTTCTACGATGGATTTTGGATTATTGAAGAAAATAAGATCCGTGCCACACCAATTTGACTTTGAGACGAAGGAACAGGAAGTAGAGAAAGAGGAGAGGATTGGTTCCTGGGCGACACCACACACAAGTGCAAAAAGACTGAACAAAAACGTGCAAACGCAAAACAGCTTTGACGTTAGAACCTGGCATGAGTGAACAACAAGCTCATATGTAGAAACGCACAAACAGACAGTGAGCTCTCTCACACACGGCAAACGGACGCTTCCACGCACACAGTGAAACCAACCGCAGCCGTCGCCATCCATCACCCGAGGAAAAGGTGTCACCTTTGTGTCTCAGGTGAGAAACCCCCCCCCCCCCCCCTTATATTCCAGGAGGGTATTTAATGATCTGCTGACGGGTCCAAAGCCAAACCCGTGACACGTTTGAGCTCGAAGGCGTTCGTCCAGAGGAGATCACACAGATTTGAGGACGCCGAGCAAAGAAGGGAAAAGGTGTCTCTCCAGGGGGGCAGAGAAAGCAGCGATTTTGGGAGAACAAAGGAGGAAGTGGGATGAAGTTAACCCGCTGATCCCCCGAGCAGCTCCGTCTAGTGAGCGTCGGCCTCAGTCGAGTCAATCAAAGCCTCCCAGACGCACCAGGGGGGACGAACGTCTCACGTGATGTTTTTAATGCTTTTCAATCCCCCCCGACTTAAAACAAAATATGTACTGCCGTTTTATATATTGTCCTTGTGAAAGTTCCGGTTTACATTTGTGATTGCAGCCAGCTGCTGAAGAGTGTGCCCCCCATCTACCTGTATTTCTACGCCCACTTTTGGTTGGAGGAGGCGTCTGCGTCGCAACTACAAGCAGCGGCTCTGCCTCCGTTCTAAAAGCGTGACAGATCTGGAGCAGAGTCCCTGGAGTAACTCTGACGCCGCTTCCACCATGTTCCCGGAGACGTGTCAAGGATACTCGGTGTGCCGAGGGCGGCAGCTTCTGCCCGAGCCTTTTCTGATGTCTGACATCCTGTGTTACGTGGTGATGATTCCACCCATAGATTCACGTGGGTGAAAGTGAAGGAGACTCCGTGAATAGATCAAAAGGTAAAGGAAGCGAGGGGAAAAACCAAGGCAGCAGTTTTAAAGTGGAGGAAGTGGGAAGGACCAAAAAATAAAACAGAAAAAACAAGAGGGACTGCGCAGATGCATAAATAGCATGCTCACCATGTACTGGACGGTGGAGCTGGACTTGCGTTTCTGTCGGCAGGCGATTGATGGATGGATGGAGTTTTTGACAGATGGATGGACGGCAGAAGTAGGGAGAGAACCGCAACGAATGACAAAAGAAAAGTGAATGGAGTGTCACAAAGTACAAAGAATAAAGTCTAAACTAAAACTTGCGCAAGCAGATTTCAATCCTTCACAAGGAAAAGGATCACACTTTTTCGACACAGCTCGGATCAAAGCAGAAGGAGGAAGAGCATTTCTCCCCCGGCGGGGGAGCAAGCAGAGGAGGAAAAGAGCGGTGGTTTGAGTGGAAGTAATCAGGAAGCGGACTTAAGTGACCCACTCGCAATCTGAAAGTAGCAAGATGGAGGTAAAGTGGAATGGAAATGCTAAATGCAAGTGTGCAAAGGTGTCACATGTAGCATTTACACAGAACTTAATGACCGTTGGGTGATTTTAGGACATAGATGTAATCACTTGGTGTGCCTTCTCGTACACTCTGGTGCTATGGCGATACTTTTGCTGCACTTTATCAAACCCCCGCAGTGACGTGTGAGAACGCCGCACGTGAGATCTTTTCGGCGCATCACTTTGTGGAGACGGCCCGCTCGCTCCTAGCAGGTGTTACAGCTGCTAAAATGCCAGGTGCCACTGCGCATTAATGACGAGAGGAGGAGGAGGAGAGGAGGGCCAGAGTCTCCAAGAGGACACAGGACGGGAAGGAAGCGAGAGAAGAGGAGGGACGGCAGCAAACGAGGGAGACGCCGTTGGAAGTGGTTCGAGGCGGATGTGTGGGGAGCCTGTTGCTAGGCGATGAGCGCTGCAGCGCCGCAGTGGAAGCAAGCGTCTATTTCTGTCTTTCGAGTTTCCAGGGTCCAGACTGGCAGCTATTCCGGGAGCCGGAGTCACATTCCCGGCTGATCGGACTGAACAAGGAGAACGAGGGGCGGAGGGGGGAGGAGGGGATGGGAGGGGCGGTGTGCACAGACAGACACACACACACACTGCTGCACGCGCGCAAACCACCCACGCTTATGCACATCTAGAGGTGCAGGCGTGCTCCGCCCCCGCCCCCCTCCCCTCTCACATACACACACACACACACACACACACTTTTCAGATTGACAAACAAATGCGATGCGTTCACACACTCATACACACACATACACACACACACGTACGCACAGTCACATGGGAATCAAACACACAGCGTGCATGTGCGTAAAGCTCGTCTGCAAATGCGCGAGAAGCAAACGCATTCCTTTGCATGTACACGGTGTTCCGAGCTTTGTCGCACTCCATCGCGCATCCACACCAAACACACACACACACAGACACACACACAAGACACGTTGGTAGAAGCTCTGTGTGGGATGTGTTACTGCGGTGTGTGTGTGTGTGCGCGTGTGAGCGAGCGTGGGATGGTGAGAGATCTTCATTAAAAGAGGAACTAGAATGTGGGGTTAAAGACCAGATGGGGCGATCATGGAATTAGGAGGCGGTGAAAAGAGGAGAAACGGACAGAAATGGAGGGATGAGAGGAGGAGAAAAAAAAAAAAAGTAATGGGGAGGCCGACAGATGGTTGCATTCGATGATGGAGAGGTGGCGATGCGCTGGATGGTGCCAAACCAAAATAAAGGAGGGTTTCAGAAGGATGTGCTGCATGCGGTTGCAGTGGACAAAAGCAGACGCGCACACACACACACACACACACACACACACACACACATACACACACACACACACACACACACACACACACACACACACACACACACACACACACACACACACACACACACACACACACACACACACACACACACATCCACAGACAAGCAGATATGCGAGTTTCTCTTCACACAGCCTGAGGGTTGTGCCAAACCCAACAGAAGCCCTGATGCCGACGTGCAGCATCTCCGCACATATCACAATAAACAACAAAAATCAACGAGCAACAAACACATTCGACCACAGAGAAAAGGAGAGCAAGAGGAGGCAAAGGAGAAGGAAAGAATCCAGTGGGAGGAGAAGAGGGAACACTAAGCAGGGGGAGAGTGTGACCCTTACCTTGACATCGGCCTTCTTGTTGAGCAAGGACTTGGCTGCTGCAATGACAAACACAGGAGAAAAGCTCCGGTCAGAGGCGGAGAACAGCGGGAACGGAGCAGAAAGCCTCACGCTACATTGAACAGGTGACATTCACTTTGTGGAACAACGTCCTGCAGTGACCTCTGCAGTGAAACGGGTCAATGGGTCGGATGAAGTAGCCTGAGGCGGAAAGAGAGAGTATGTTTTTTCCGACGAGACTCCAGGAATCGGCGGTTGGGGGCCGAGCTAGTCGCGGTTGTGAGGAAGTCGAAACACAAAGATGGCTGCCCTGCCTGCGACTGAGCCCCGGCGTTAAAGAACTCCGCGGGGGCCCTGAAGGAGGATTAGACCTCCGTATGCTCTCTAATGAAGAGTAACGAGGCAGACAATGGCCCTTTGATGAGCATAATACCCAATAATCCCTCACAACAATGACAACTGCCCGCGAGGCACTCCAGCGTCAACCATCGCTGCGCTGCTACGCTCAAAACACGGAGAGCAGAGGCGCTCCAACCGTTCAACCCAAAGGGAAGCAGCGCTGTAGAAAAGACCTCCGGCAGGCAGGAAGTGGTCCATTTTGGTAAATCACTGTTTGCAACTTTTAGACATGATTAGGAGCCAAAGTATATTTGCACGTAAGCAACCTTTCAAAGAAGATTGCTTCCATAAGAGTTGTTAAATCTGAACTTTAAGCGGTTGTTTGCAGAGTCTGCATCCACAGTGTTTTCGAGCATTAACGAAGGTTAGAATATTAGAGGTCTTCCTCTCCGGGACGGTTCCTGCATCAGGTCATTGGGAGAAATGCTGGTGCCTTTGACCTGCAACTTCCAGCGTTCGACTCCTCCGCTCTCTCTCTCTCTCTCTCCGCTACCGAGACGTAAAAGCCTCGACGGGATCTTTTTTTTTTTTAAAGTGGCTGAGTGCAATTGGAAGTCTAATCAGAAGCAATCATATCAACAGCCAGCCAAGTTACATGAAACACTATTTCTGCCGATTTGGGATTTATGCATCTTTTTCTCCTCTTTGGCTGGATCTTCACAGTCACAGTGATCAACCATCATGTCTAAGATTTCCCCTTTAACTTTTCCAATATAGTGTCTCATGCTTCAAGTTAGGTTCACACATTGAGCGGTCAGGGGAAGAGAATTTAGAAGGGAGGATGGCGAGCGTGGCATGAATGCTGCACAGCTTATTGTTGCGCTGCCCTTGTTGTGCCTTCTTCCAGAAGGCTGCTCGTTGCTGAGGAGAAGAAAAGAGGTCATAAAGAGGTCAACTTCATGCATCTGGCTCTGCAGATTAGGAGGGAAGGGAGGAAGATGAGGAGAGGATCAACGAGCGGATTCAATCAGCTTCTTCAAAAAATATTTTAAATTTTGTTTTTAAAAAACTGCCACTTTCTAAAAAAAGATAAAATGGCTTGGATTGCCAAAGATGAAGAGAAACCCCTTAAGCTCCATCAAAAACAGACGGTGGAGAAGCAAAGGGTGCTCCTTACCAGGGCCGGCCCAAGGCATAAGCGAACTAAGCGGCTGCTTGGGGCCCCCTGGCTTAGTTCGCTTATGTGAGTTTTGTATTATAACCTCACTGTATTCATTTATAATTTTCGCTATAACAGTATAGTGTGACATTTGTGCCAATAATCTTCTAGCACAAATAAAATTCTGCTTAGGGCCCCCAAGAGGCTCGGGCCGGCACTGCTCCTTACCTTGCCACAAATTACACATGAAGCAAGGAGAGAGAGAGAGAGAGAGAGAGAGAGAGAGGGGAAGAGATTAAAACAAAATCACCGCTATGAATCCCCACAAGATGCACAACTGAGGGAAGAGGGGAGAGGGTGGGCTCGGGTTCGCATGAAGATCCGGGCGATAGGCACACCCCAAAACAGTAAAACTGTTAAATGTTTAAGGCCGGGACGGATTTTAAAAGGACACGTGGAGGAAAAGGACGAGGTCTGCTAGGAAGCGGTTGCACTGTAAGGCAGAGCGAGGCCTGCGGTACGTGAGGCTGATGGGGGGAGGCAGCCCACTATGAATATTTGATCGGAGCCTAGTGGCGGCTCTGGGACGCAGGGAGGACCGCGGAGTCCCGGCGGGCCACAGAAACAAGGACACTGTCACTACTTCTGTTTCCTCAGCTCAATGCTACTGGCATGTGGGCTGGGTTATTTATTTTTTTCCCCTACTTGTGCCCGCAGTTCATTTCTACAACCCCCCTCCCCAAAAAAAAGGACACAAAAGGGCTGGTTGACTTCTATTACAATGTCCTCTGTGCTGAAAGACACCTTTGAATTAACAGCATTGGTTTATTACGATACACGGTGTGAACCACAGTATTAGCTCAGAGGAGCTGACCTCTCAGGATGCAGATATTTCTCTGAAGAGGAGGAAAATTCAAACAGCTTACGGCAAGTAAATATTAGATTTACGTTTGTCGAGGAAGGGGGCGTCGTGTTATTGAGGGCAGCGTGGGATGGCGGCACATGAATAAATTAAGGGGTTCTGTCTACGAAAAAGGCTAAAAACATCGTTAAGGCAACGAGGACTGCGGTAACGTTGCTGGTACCACGTAAATGATCACTTTTACCGTGTGTTGCTTCGCCTCAGCTGCTTTTTTAAAATGGCCATCCGAGTGATTCTGCAATATTCATTTTTGACCCCTTTAAGAGATACGAGAGCGATCAGCTCAGCTCAGCTAGTGGGCAGCTCTGAGGATTTAGTCAGATACCCCCAATGTCAAAGATCCAGCCCAGCCTCGTGTCTTCCACAGTGTTCACCATGCACTATAGTCCCCCCCCCCCCCCCCCTGTCCCCCCACCCGAGTAGCAGCACATGCACCAGTCCAGTGCCACATGCACCAGTCCAGTGCCACATGCAGCATTCACCGGCAGCTGCGTCCTTTCAAAAGGTGAACTTTCCAGTGTCATTGTCAGACAGAGAAAAGAAGAGAGGGGGGAAAAAGGGGTGATGGGGTTTATAGAAAAGTGACTATGAAAGTGAATGAGGTGAAGCGGAGTGGTGCTGTGAGAGGAAGCGGAACGGAGGGCGAGTCGAAGATGAAGATGAAGATGATGGGATGAATATGGGTCAGGGGGAACGACTGCGCAAACTTTACCAATTATGCATGAGATATTAATTATGTTAATAAGCTGTGAAGTAGGTTTCGAAATGAAGGCTTCATCTATGAGAGGAATCCCTGTCTCACTGTCGCTACTGATCGAGATCGGCCCATTTACTGCGTTCAGCAAACTGAGATAAGAACAAGCAGCATGGAACATAACTCCTCTATAGGACATGTTACCTAAAAGGTGACACGACTCCTCTTTTTTTTTTTTTAAATCAACGTCTTGTGACTGAAGATGGAAACAAAGATAACATGCGGCAGACGAGGCGCCAATGGGAGATGCAGTGAGTGCCGTGGTCACGACCGTCATGCGGCGAGCCGAGTCCCCCCCCGTCCCCTCATGCTGAGGAAGGAGGGGGGAGGAAATAGTAGGTGGTAAGAGACAGCGACAGAGGAGAGGAGTGGCATGCCCTGGCTGAGCCACAACGCTACCTTGTTCCACCAGCCCCGCGGTGGTGCCGGCGGCCGCAGCCGCCGCCGCTGCCGCCGCCGCCGCCGTGACAGACGCCTGAGCGGTGGTCTGTCTGCTGCCCACTGTTAAAGAGTCCAACCGCCCGTCACGCATGGAGAAAGAGGGTTACAAAGCAAGGCAGACAAGAAAAAAAGGGGGGGGGGAATGAGGAAACAGCTGTGCGCAACATTTCAAATGGATTTGCTGTGTTCATTTAGAATTCGATGAGCTATGTGGTGGATTAATTAACACATTGGTGGATGGACGGAGGATGAAACTTTAATCTGAGCCTGACCCCTTATGCCGTGGTGTAAATATTACAAAAAACACGTGGAGGGAAACCGACCTCCTCTCTGTCAGCACATAATACATGCGATGAGCGTGCAGCGATGGCGCTTTACGTGTTGTGTAATCACCCGGCGTAGAAACAAGACACACAGACTGAAGCTGTTAAGCTGCTCTTTGTAGACGTAGATGTTTGTTTGTTTGTTCCTTTACGTTTCCTTCAACAAAGCGCCGCAGTTATTCCTCTTTCCCCTGACGACCTGACGCTAATAACGCAGCGCTGCTTCCAGAGGAGGGAAAGGAGAGCGAGGATGAAAAGGAGTTCGGGAGAATGTGAGCGAACATTCAGTGGATGTTTGAACCGTTTCAAAGCCGCCGGGAGTCGAGACAGCATCACATACATCTACGGCGTGTATGTACAGTACAGAACACACCGGGTGTGAACATGGACTCAGAGGTTCTGCTTCCATTTTAACAAATGACACGTAATGTAATGCGTGTATTTCAGGGACTGATCCGAATTCTTCCCTTCGATCCGTTATCATTATTTACCCCGGAAAATATGTCAACGCTGACAATCCTTCACATGAAGCTTAGAAATGAGTTTAGTCCGAGTCTGGCTGCACCTAAATGTTCCTACACACAAACCCTGAGATCTAGTTGCTCACTGAGTAGAAAAAAACAAATGCTGTTATGATTCCATTATAATGACTCCAACAGGGCTGAAAATGCCTAATTAGGTAAAGTTTGTTTTGGTTGAGAAGGTCTGACTTGAGAAATCAGTGGAAGAGTCTCTGAGGGGTCGCCTCGGGATGAGGGGGCCCAGAACAAGGGAATCGTGTTACGAAATAAGCAAAATAATCTGGAAGTGTTCTTTACCACTTTGCTAGTTAGTTACACATAAACTAATTTCAAGGAACTGATGCTTTCATTTTGAAAAGGTTGTCGTGAGATATATTTAGCAAAAGACAAATGACAGACTTTTTGGAAAAGCTCTGAAGTTGCACCAAAGTGAAATCAAAATGCGACATTAAGGGAGACAAATGCTGGAGCAACAAAATGGTATAATAATGTAGCTGCCACAATGCGATCCCTTCATTTTGCTTGTTTACATATACTTTACTTTGAGTGATGTCACTGATATTGACTGTGGATTCACCGCCGTGAAGGACACAGCAGACGAAAAGCAACACTTACCAGAGAAATTTCGAGAAACCAGCATAGTGGTCAGAATGGCCCCCTGAAAGGAGAGCGAAAAAAAGAAGTTACATTTTTAACCGCCGATATCATATATATTTTTTCCTTTTACAGAGCAGAGCACAAACTCGCACAGGTGAGTTTCCTGCTCCGCCCTCATTGCAAGACATTTTTAAAACTATATTTTGTATTTCTACATTTTCTACAAAGCCTTCCGACAAAAGTCTAGAACATAATATCACGTGGAATTCATGTGCATATTACAACATTGCTGGGTTGCTCTTCTTTTATTTAAATAACGTTGGCCTGCCGGTTCGTTTTGCTTACTATACGCTTGGATGAATAAAGGATGAATTACGTATCTTTCCTACTTTGCAAGTGCATCTCTAATGCCGTCCCCATTCTTTTTTAAATGTGAAAAGCTGCATGCGGACGCCTCGCTGCTCCCAGTTCACCCGTGTGCTGCTGTTTACATCCCAAACACACCTTGAGTTTCCTCCTGGCGTTGAACTTCTTCAGGCACTCCACGGTCTCCTGTCTGTGCATCATGGACGCCACCGTGGACCGTTGCTGGCAGCGCGAAGGAGGCGACCGGACGGAGGGAAGGTTCAGGAGGAAAAACACAAGGAGGCGTCAGTTGATTAGGTTGGTTTTTTTTAAAAGGCTTTTCTGTGTGTGGCCGAAGCTGCTGTTTTGCTTCTCCGTCCTCGCGGAGGCGACACTTACGCAGACCCACGGGTGCTTGAGGGCCTCCTGGGCGGTGATCCTCTTGGCCGGGTTGATGGTAAGCATCTGGTTGATGAGGTTTTTGGCCTCTGGGGTGACGGTGTCCCACTCGGGGGAAGGAAACTGAACAAACAGGACCACACCAGTCAGCCTCTCGCTCTCTATCTAGTTTAGTGGACTTCCATTTGATCCAAGTCGATCAATTCTCTCGAGCGAGTTGCGTAACCGCCGCCGAAGATGAACGAGGGCGGTGGGAGGAGAAGGGGAGGGCATTTACCCCGGGAGGGGGAGGGGGAGGAGGAGAGAGCAGGGGAGACTCACGTCGTAAGCCCCGGCCTTGATCTGCTGGTACAGCTTGTGCTGGTCCTCGTCCCAGAAAGGAGGGTAACCCACCAGCAGGATGTAGAGGATCACCCCTGAGACGCACACACACACACACACACACACACACACACACACACACACACACACACACACATAATGCTAAACCTGTTAGAAAATGTCCTTTGGTCTGTGTGTGTGTGTGTGTGTGTGTGTGTGTGCAGCTATCGAGGGTTTAAATGACTGCGCCTCTCTGCACAACTCACCACAGGCCCAGATGTCCACGGGTTTGCCATATGCCTCCTTCCTCAACACCTCAGGAGACAGGTACCCCGGTGTGCCAGCGAATCCTGCAGTCAATCACACACACACACACACACACACACACACACACACGCGCAGACACGCACATTCAGCATTCTACAATCCTCACCGCTGGCAGTGACTTATTAACTTGTTCTAACGCTGCGGCTGATGCGATGGCCTTGTGTGCTCGCTGCGCCTACCGAACCAGGCCTGCTGATCCCCCTGCACCTCGATGGCCAGGCCGAAGTCGGCCAGCTTCACGGCGGCGTTCTTGCATTTGCTCGCCAGCAGCAGGTTCTCTGGCTGAAGTGGAGCGAAGGGGAGAGACATTTGGTTACTGGGACATTTTTGAACATGTGCAAGGTCGTGGTGGCGCGGAGGGCAGCTGGGAGGTCAGATCTTCATGCACAGTGGAGTCCATGTTTACATTCTGCACACACACACACACACACGACAAAAATACACAGTAGACATGGATGTCATCTGCGTAACTCCAGTGGGCTTTAAATAAAGCTGCACAAGGTGAAGTGAATCCTGTGGACTTTGTGGACTAACTTGTATTGTGTGTTTTAAGGTGAAATGTGCACACGCGACCTTGAAGGGTCGGCGGTGCTTTTCTGTGGTGTGAACTTGTTCTACAGGCTCCATGTGGCCCAGATAGTGCAGTCAGCCTCATTTTTCTCTCTCAGAGAAGGACGCTAATAATGGAGCCACTATCCCCACCGGCCCATTCTCTCTCTCTCTCTCTGTCTCTCTCTCTCTCTCTCTCTCAGGAAAAACGGTCTACTTAAAGGGAAGATGCTTAAAAGCTGGCTTTAAAGTAAAAGAGAAGGAAACGAGTAAGAAGGAGAGAGCAGTAATCCTAAAGGCGCTGCGCCCACATCGCGTCCTCACACACACCCGGTTCCGCCGCTCGGTTACGCTTCACTCTTTTGTAAAAGCAGGGAGTTGGAACTTGCCAACACTGCAGCAGTGAAATAATCCCTGAAAACGGATGTGGGTGGAATTTCTGATGAAGCGTGCACTCGCATAAAAAAAAAGAAAAAGGATGCATGTCCAGACAAAGCAACAACGACCGGCGACCCTTTTCACTCACACACACACACACACAGACACACACACACAGACACCGATGACGAGCGGCAGTTTCTGTAGAAAGCAAGCGGGAAGGTGTGAAGAGGACGGACAAAGCTGCATTTGAGAGCAGTTCAGGAGGGGGTGTTCCATATAAAATGATTCCCTTTGAGGTCTGGATTATAGGCAGGCTCAGGTATTACTTTTAACTATTTGACACCCGACAGAAAGAAATAGCAAGAACATCTAAAAAAAAAACGTTTGTGAATTTTGATTTAAATAATGAAACCAAAAGACTGTGTTACCGACATATGTGAGTGCCATAATTAATATATCGTGACCATTAATAAAATCAGACTAAAAATACTCCCCTCCATATAAACTCATAGCATATAATCTGAAAGGCAGTACACTTATCATGTCTGAGGTGAGAATACTGCTTGCAGAGAGCACACGCTGAACAATGTAGCGCTTGTCATCTCATTTGCCATCGTCTGAATTCTAATTTGAGGGATCTTGTCACCCAGGTGGCCCTCAGCCGTCCCACCGTGACCCATCGCCTCAAATGCTCTCCGATCTTCGGCCGCGAAACCAGATAGGCGCGTCAGCTAAATAAAGAAACGGCCACAACAGCTCCGATAAACACAACGCGCCTTTGCCGCAACGCCGGGACTGACATTTGCAAAGAAGAGGGCTACTTGACGAAGAGCATCGTGCGACGCATGTGTCGTCAATAGACGACACATTTCTCCGACTAGCGAATCCAGCAAAGGTCAGATGAAGTATCCTCTTCGGGCCTTCGCTTGCTGTCCAGAAAGGTTACAGGGAGACGTGACGGTTGGTTGAAATCTCCACAGACGCGGTATTTTCACAACGAGAAGAGAAGGCGGCCTCGCGGGGAGCGACGCTGCGGGGAAGACGCCCACAGCTCAGAGAGCTTAAACGGCTGCCCAGCTTTATTTAGACAGCGGTTGTTCACATCGAGATGCTTCAACCCTCTCTCAGTCCAGAGGACGTGCAGGTGACATGACGTTACACTCACTTTTTTTTATTTAACACATCACACTTACACGGACTACACAAATAACAGCCCCCCCCCTCCCCCCTCCACTCCACCCCCACACACAATTGTGGACGACGGCCATTACTCACCTTCAGGTCCCGGTGCACCACGTCCATTTGATGGCAGTGAAGCACCGCCTCCAGGATCTGCTGGATGCAATGACTGCATGCACACACCAAGGGAGGAGGGGGGAAGGGGGGGGGGGGTAAGCATGTTAGTTTGAGCAGCGTCACAATCCCGTGCACAGGCCAGGGGTGCGTGTGTTTGTCTGGGTGTGTGTGTGTGTGTGTGTGTGTGTCGAGGAGGGGGGGTGGGGGGGTTCACAGGGCTCTTCTGTTGGCAGCCATCCGACTCTCCATTGGCCCACCCGGGATTATGCAAATGAAGCCAATCAGGGTTGATCTACATGGTTTAAAAGTAGGTGTCACAATAACAAGTACAATCGATCAGTGCGCGTTTGACTTGGCCATCTTTACAAGGCGCGGCTGATTCCTGTGATTGAAAAATCGTTCTTCTAGCTCGATGATCTCCTTCGTTACCGTGTTCTCCGTAGAGGAGAGATCATCCACCGACGCGCTTGTCTAAGACGCGTTCCAGTCAGCAAGCCTCAGGTGATGAAAGAGGGGGTGAGAAACGTGTCTGGCCACTGGGAGGGGACGGGAGGGGGGGGGGGGGGGGCACAGATGGCGTTGACGGAAGGGAGGCAAGGGAAGGAGTGAGTCATTGTGCAGTTAATAACGTTTAAAAAGACGTGTCCTGGATCAATGCCACGGCCGCCGTCAGCTGACAAGGTCTGTCATCAGAAGCTCAGGAGCTGTGCGACGGACACGCAGGGACGCTTGAGCTTCGAGTGTGTGCAGGAACCCAGCTGTGGACTGAGCAGCTGTGCAGAGCTGAGTGAAAGCGCACACACACACACACACACACACACACACACACACACTCGCACGCACCTCTGCAGCCTGGGACGTGGCGCTGTGTGTGGACAAAAGCTTGCGTGTCAATTGGTGAATTTCTGTTGCGGGTTGCCGTTTTTTACATTTAAAAAACAAATGACAAAATATCAAGGGATTCTACAGATCTACAGTATTTTAAAAGGGCTTTGCACTGAACACTCTTTTCCCATTTGAAGCCCAATAGACGACTTATCGAGTTTAATATTAAGCCAATTTGCCACACGCGTTTCGATTGGTCGTCACGCCGAAAGACAAAACGGCATCGTGATCCCTTTCTAAAGCAGGAAAGTCCTTCCTGTGTCCTGGTAACCCGTTAATCTCAGGGATTAACTACTCAAGCTCGATGCTTCATCGTCTCACCTGCGTGATAGGTATTTCTGTTACCCTACGTAGGGGTAATTCAGGGCCATAAGATAGAACTCTGTGGCGGGTTGCTAAAGGTCTCCAAACTACGAGGCCGGTCACATCCACAGCCCTATAAGCCTGTGCGTGTGTGTGCGTGCTGGTGTGTGTGTGTGTGTGTGTGTCTGTGTGTGTGCGAGCTGAGAGATCCCCCAAAGCGAGCGCGAGCATGCGGCTGCGTGCGTCGGTGAGTGTGCGGCCGCCGCTGAAGAGACTTCCCACCCATGAAATGTGGAAACGTGTGCCGAGTTCTTACGCAACCTCATTCACACACAATGCGAGTCAGTGCGTAGGTGCGCACACAGACAGACACACACGCACACACACACACACAGTCAGCTGTTGAGTTGGTCCCCAGTGTTCCTGCGTTAGTTAGCCGTTAGCTCGCGCGATGGCGTGAGGATCAGGAAAGAAGCACTAAACCCGTTTTTGGTTCGACAATATTTTCTTGATCGTACCGTTTACGTTTTTTTTTAATTATAAAGACACATAGATAAGTGTTTCTGGGAAAGGGCGAGTATAAAAAGTTTTTGTGTTGGTATATTTCATTCTTGTATTCACCAAGATCTGTTTTTTGAAACAAGAGACAAAAAACAACTACAAAATAAATGATTAGGAAAACAAGGTAACATGGTGGTAATAACGGCTACAAATGGTCCTTCTGTGGGTAAAGTTTCCTTAAAGCAGACAATGAAACAGTACTATGCATGTTCAAATTACTATATATATGTTCCACCTTTTTCTAATTGCATCTGCAAATTTAGACCACATCAAAGGTGTAAAGCTCATTAGTTGTAATAGCTGTAATTATAGTTTGAGCACTAATTGCGTCTCACATGGTAAGCTACTAAACACCCGCTGACTCAAAGTAGAGAATAAAACGAGAGCTGCGGAGATAATCAAAGTGGTGGCTTAATAATGTTCTCTAAATCACACGGCAACGATGTTTAATGAAATGTAAGAAATAAAAATGTGGGTGAAGGGATACTTAAGGATCAGGAAAAGTTTTTAGTCTGACAGACTGATGAGAGCATCTCCATCCACAAACCACCTGCTCGGGAGACGCTCGTAAAAGAAAATCATTCATTTTTTTTTTAACGGTCTGTAAACACCATGAAAGATTGAACGAGGCCGTCTTAGAAAACACACAGATCAATACAGGAAAACAAAAAGAGTCAAAGCTGAAGGGAAAAATCAAGAGAATAAATATTACTGCGGCTTTGTTTAACAAACCTGGTGGGGAAGATTGATGGCAGTGGACGTGTCTAAACACTGGATATCTATACGTCTGTCAAAGGTTGCGCGTTTGAGCGTGCGTGCGTGTGTGTGTGTGTGTGTGTGTACACGTCTCAGTAATCGATTGATCTGCTTGTCAGTCAGTGCAGCAGGAGTTTCTTTTAACCTGTATTTGTGAAATGAGTGGAAAGGGAAAGGTGTGGGGGGGGGGGGGGTCAGCTGCAGCGGGGAAGGCGGGTGAGGCGGGTCAGCGTCGTCCAGTTCAACAGAAAAACACCGTTAAATTATACAGCAAAAAGGAAACGACAACATACCAGGAGACAAGGCGGACAGGCGGACATTAGAACCAGCAGCCGACGACACGAACAGACGAGACGGAGGAGGGAGGGAGTGAGGAAGGAGGAAAGGGCCGGAGGAAGGGAAGGAAGCAGGGGGGTGCAGATGCTCCTCCACACATACTAACCTTCAGGTCCCTGTGCACTATGTCATGTTGGTGAATGTGATGGACACTGTCTAGAATCTGATGGATACAGTGACTGCGGAGACAAAACAGAGGTGGGAGGAATGGTGGGAGGAGGGGGGGAGGGTAAGGGGGTGTATGGAGAAGGGGTGGTGGGGCAGAGGGGTGGGAGGACAGGAGGAGGAGAGGGTGATTGGTGCAGGCACAGAAGTCGGAAGGGGAGGGGTGGGTGGGTGGATGCAGGTGGAGGAGACAAAAAAACGTTTCGTTTTGCTTTTTTTTTTTTTTTTAAACATGATGAAAGACAAGAGCAGCCACAGCAGAACAACCCAGCAGACTGAAATCACAACAAATACCGACACATAGGAGAGGACAGAGGAAAGGTGAGAGAGGAGAGAGGAAAGGCGAAAGAGGAAAGGAAAAAACACAAATGAAAGAAAGGAGACCGACTGCGAAAGAGAAGGTGGAGAGATAATGAGACGTGAAAGAAATGGAACACGTTGGTAAAGGATGGATGCATCCGAGTCAAAGAAGACTGGTGGGCTGACGACGGGCTATTTTTCCATCACTAAAGAGTAAAACACACACATTCCGACCTCCCTCTATTGTGAGTGTGTGCATGTGTGTGTGTGTGAGAGAGAGAGAGAGAGAGAGAGAGAGCAATATGTGACTAATAGCAGGCGCAGAGAGACAGGCGGCCTGCAGGATCCACTCCCACACAGTGTCTAGTTAGTGGGCGGACTGAGAGAGAATGAGAGAGAAATGTGCACACGCTGGCGCATAAACACCCGGGTGCACGCGCGCACACACACATACACACACACACACACACACACACACACGCGCATATCTAAAGGAAACTTGACACTAAGACAGATTCTGATGAGACACTCCTCGACGCCAAAAGGTATATTTATATTGTTTCCTCTCAATTCATGAACATTTAGCCATGAACAAAAAAGGCCCACAATGCACCGTTTTACCTTTGTAATACTCTAAATTACATTTACTAAAAGAATACTTTTCTTGTCGTCCGAGATTAAAATAATGAGCAGTTACCAAATCAAACCTGATCCGAGTTTGGCTGAAACCAAACCGCCGCACTGATTTCTGCGCCGCGTGGCGGCCGGGCGCTTCACTTCCACGAGGCATGAGCGACAGAAAGGTTTAGCAATCCGGTAAACAAATCCATTCGGAGAGATTTGTAAGCCCCCTCCACCTCCCCCCCCCCCCCCCCCCCATGTCTAAAGCTTTTAAAAGCCAATGGCCCTTCTTTGTGGGAGTCTGTAAGCAGGGTCGCAGTCACATGGTCGCGCGCCGAGCCACAATACGTCTACAGGCCCCCCGAGCGAGCTCCTGGCCGCGATGACGCCATCTTCGGCTTCAGCGCAGCGGGTATAAGTTACGCTTAAAGGTTAACGCTGCAGAGGAGGGGGGGGGGGGGGGGGGGGGGGGGGACAAAGATGGCTGAACATGTTTTTCAAAGAAGTGATGTATTTGAGGAAGATCCCGCGCACGCTTCATTTCCTCACTGCAGTTTGCTCCTTGACTCAAAGCACGAGTCGACGTGTGGACGCGCGGCCCGTTGTGTACATGGTGCATTGTGTCGTTCCAAATGACCCCCACTGCTTGGGAGGGGGGGGGGGGCGAAGAGGGAAAATGTTCTTTAAAAATTGCTGCGCTCGTCGCAGTTGCCAGAAAATGACGAGTCGCTCGGCGCTTTGAGCTGCGACGTGCGGCTGTTCTCTGCAGGCAAGCGAAGCGATATAAATACTGAGCCTGTATGTCAAGACGGGGAGGGGGGGGCACCATCCCTCCCCCCTCACATGCTCGAGTATCCTCTCGATACCAAAATACACACCGACAGGAGCGTGCCATGTGATCCGTCGCCACGGAAACGTACACATCAACGTACACATCAACGCTGCGGCGGTCCTGTGAGGCTGTCTGCTCCTCGGCGTGATGCAGCACACTTTGGGGTCTGTGTGCTGGAGACTAATTAACGTAGCTAATTAAAGTCCCAGTTCTTCCTGTTCTCCCAGGAAATGAGGGGAGATCGGGGGCTACTGGCCTGGATAACTGAAATCTAGAAGAAGAGGAGGGAGGGGAGGAAAGTGTGTACATGTGTGTGTGTGTGTGTGCGCCAGCCATGAGCCGAGGTTGGTTACTGAAAAGGTGGGTGGGAAAGACAGCGATCACTAGTGGGATTAGATTAGCAGGTATTACCACCTCATCATAAAGTACTGTGGGTACATGGTGTACACACACACACACACAGTAAAGGACTGTTACTCTGTCCTTAAAATAACACGGCAGAAATATTGCTGTATTTAGTGAATAAACCAGTAATTAGCAGGATGAAGTTAACCTAACTGGACTAAAGGAAGAAGGTAGAATAATCAACCCATTGCTCTCATTGTAGTCGACAAAAGACGACACTCGCGGACTCATCGTGAAACACCAGTTAGAAATAACATGTGGGGGTGGGCCGGGAAGGGGGGGGTACGGGGGGGGGGGGGGTCTGATTGAGTGGCCACTACAGCGAGGTTTACTGTCCGGCTGCAGTAGAGACGAGCATCTACGATGTCAGACTATTCGCTTTCATCGTTGCTGAATGGACACCCACATCACAACTGTCATTTCCAAGTATCTCTCACCGAGGCCACTCCAGCGTGTGTGTGTGTGTGTGTGTGTGTGTGTGTGTGTGTGTGTGTGTGTGTCGATGAGTCAGCGCGAGTGGTGGAAGCCAGATAGCAAACAGCATGGGAGGGGAGGGAGGCAGGGTGGTGGATTGGAAAGCAACGAAGAGGTCAGAGTGAAAATGAAGATAGGAAAAGACACAGAGAAGGTGAGAATGTAAATGGGACGATTGAGCAGAAAAGTAGAAGACATCAGGGAGACGGGACGCGAGGAGCAGAAGAAAGAGGGATGGGAGCAACGAGGAAAGCGAGAAAAAGAGGAGGGGAGAGCAGGTGAGGGTCACAATAAAAATAAAAAAAAGAGTAGTAGTAGTAAGAAACAACGGACAAGAGAAGACAACAGAGGACAGGGACCATTTAAGGACGAGGAGACACACGCACACCGAGGGACAGCGGCGTTCCTACCTGGCGTCGGCCTCGCTGTAATACTCTCTGGCTACGATGTCCTCAAACAGTTCACCTCCGGTCACCCTGTGGTCAAAACACACACATTTATATTGGAATGCTTGGTTAAAAAGAAGTGTGGGGGGGGGGTAGGAATCCTAACCCCCCCCCTCCACTTCCCTTCCCACACTGTTACCATGGAAACTAGAGGGAATGGTGGGTGGTGGTGGTGGGTGGGGGAAGGAGGGGGGAGATACTGTAGAGAGTTATGTAACCCCGTATAAGCGAGGGTGGGGAATCAGGGTGGTGGAGGAGGGCGGGGGGGCGGGGTGGGGGAGAGGGGGCAGGAGACGAGAGGGGAGGAGGGGAGGATGACTTACAAGTCAAACAGGAGGTAGTGGAAGCCCTCCTCTGATATGCTGTCATGGAGACGAACTGGAAGAGAAAGAGAAACGTTTGGAAGGATGAATGTTTGTTGTGCGCGAGCCGTCGTTGTTATTGTGCGCTGTTGTCGTTGTGTTTAAATGCACCCTGCCAAACGTGTCTGAAAGACGCAGTAACGCTGCTGCGTTTTAACTCTGACATTAAAATAGACACTTGAGAGGAGAGTGTGAGATTGTGCGAGTGGGCGAAACCACAGGGAGTCACAATAATAATCGGTCTTACATTGTATACATTCACATTATTGCAGAGGCTTCAATCATACATGCTTGTGTCATGATGCTAAATTTATCAAAAATGTATAAAATATGATTTGATGAATGGTGCAATCTTTTATATCAATTTAAATATATTAAAGCTACAGTATCATTTAGTCTTATACGAACAAGGACAAGTTTATATTGAGCTGTAATAAATCATTTTCTGAATTTGAACTTGCTTAAGATATAGTAGAAATGTGCTTTATTTTGTAATGAAATAGACATGAATAGAACATGCATCGATTCATTTAGTGACACGACAGAAGAACGAAATGTCTTCACCGATGTTGGAGTGTTTCAACAGGCGACAAATCCGAGCCTCTCGTTCCAGCTTCTGGTGATCTGAACACAGACACACAAACACACAGGCGAGTTATTCTCATTACTGCAAACACACTCTGCACATCTCAATAAGTACGCGCAAAACAGCTCGGCAGATGTATTGCATGAGCTGCAATGATGCGATGTGTTGATTCTCCGGGTGATTTATTACAGACGGATGCAGAGATTAACAACAATCCCATTAAGACAGTGGAACCGATCCATCTGGAGGAACGAGAAACAGAGGTTGACGGAGCTGCTGCTAAAAGTTCCTTCATAGAAAAAGATAAAACGTCAATGTTAATATTTATTATTTACAACCCCTAAAAAAGCAATCCAACCAACTAACAACTTTTTATTTCTTTTCTGTTATATTTCCTCTCAATACAGAATAATGACGCAGAATGTATCAGGTTATGAATTTCATTCCCTGTGATTCAGACTAGAGGTGCAGGTCATGCATTTACATGGGTGCCCTCCACCCCATGTGTGCAGACACGGAAATGCACGTGTGCACCCACACACACACATGTGCAAATTGCATGGGATTAAATACCCACAAGTGGACAGCACGGCGCACACGTGCACGCTACGTGCAGGCACGCCGACACACAAAACGGCAGCGCGGAGTGACAGCGAAGCGTGAGCCCGGTGATTAAAGTCTTAGGAAATGAGAGGAGCGAGGCGGAGAAAAGGAGGAGTGTTGAAGGGGGAGGACGGGGGAGGAGGAAAAAAAAAAAAAGAGACAGGGGAAAATGCCGGGGTAATTATGCATGAGGCCTGTGTGCTGTGGGTCTGCTTAGAGAAGAAGACGACTCTGATTGGTGGTGTTGTTGTTGCTTTTCCTGTTGTAGTGTGCAGCTGTTTCCAGCTGCAAAAATGAAGGGGTCAACAACTGATTATTTAAAAAGGAGAGATGAGGGGAGAGAGAGAGAGAGAGAGAGAGGAGGCGATGGATGATTCTATTAATGCGCACAATAATAACGCATTGGCTTTCATTTACTTAATTTATTTGCTGCATCAAAGTTGAATTCAAGTGATATATTTTTCGACATTAGGCAAACTACTAGTTACAACAAATGCAATAAACTCTCGTTCTTTCTAGACTCGATTAAGCTTCAAATCTCTTTAAATGGAGATCAAAATGGAACACTGAGAATTTGCCTTGGGATTTACTGATGGAGGTTGACCTGAAAAGAGACACTGCAGCCTCCTTTGTAACGAGTAAGTTTGTTATTCAGGTACTTTATTCTGATTAATAAAAGCTGGTTCAATCAACGACCTGACCTCTCAAACAAGGCGTTATAAAGACGGCACACGTAACGGTGGCCAAAAACATGACACGCAGACTGTATCGGCCGTAAAATGACAAACGGATCAGGAGCTGGCGGGCCAGAAAGCAGGTCAGATCACTGCTGCTGCGACGCAGGTGAATCTCAGAGAGCGCGCGCACACACACACACACACACACACCATCTCCATCATCATCATCATCATCATCATGACAAATAAAAAGGCCAAACGGCGACCTCTGGTGACCCCTGTCCAGAGATCACTGCCAACGAGGGGGAGGGGGGGGGCTGGATGTGTGCTTTTAATATTATAAGCAAAACACCAAGTGCATCACTCTCAGCTCCTGTGCAATGTCTGAATGTCTGCTTGAGAGTGTGTGTGTGTGTGTGCGTGTGTGTGTGTGTGTCGGAGAGAATGAGAGAGTCAGATGAGAGTCCCGTGCTAAAGGCATGTAGGCGTACAGGCGCTCGGCCCTCAGCTGCCAAGTGCCTGGGGTGCCTTCTCTCGCTTGACCCCTCCCTCCCCTCGGCCTCCACCTCCATCTGCCAGTGCGAAAAAGAAACGCTCCTCCTGATTTGCTGCAACCCTATAAGCTCACAAACCTGACCCGCAGCCCGAGAAATACCGCCACAACAACAACAACAACAACAAAGGCCGATCCTAAAGCAGAGCAGTAAGTCACGGCGGCGCCCGGCTCCCGTGTCAGATGGCCCACGTACGGCGCTGTGAACAGGGGCTCCGGAGAAGACGTCAGTATGCGGCGGCTGCACCGTCGGCCTCCACGGCTCATCAGTCAGGGCGGAGCGGGGCCTCGCAGCGCCCGGCCCCCGGCGGCGGCGGAACGCCACGGGCGGCTGCCCTGGCCGATAACGCAGCACCGCCCGAAGGTGTGCTGTTGCTGCGCGTGAGTCCGCGGTGCTTTGGTTTCGCTGCCAGCCAATTGTCGGGATTAATCGCTTAACAGCGGCGGGATAATCTGGGCGGGTTTGATCTCGTTAAAAGCAGCTCGCTGCACCGACAGTGGAGGACAAATGTGAAAAGAGGGACAAAGCTGCTGCAGCGTTTGACAAGGTGGATTTTTCTAAAGTTCTAATAAAAATGGTTGTTTTATTTTCGTCATTTAACTACAAAATGAAATCAAATTAAATATGACGTGACGGCGGCTCTGTGGCCAAAAAAAGACTCAATCCTCAACAGGTAAACTAATCTGGGAAGCAGAACCATCTGAAACCTTTTCCTCGCCACTCCAGTGTGCAGCAGAAAATAAGTTTGCAAACACTAAACTGACGAATTCAAATTCAGATTTATTTATAATGGAAAACTTATGGTACGGAGGAACTTGAGCATTTACTTAGTTATTTTGTATATTAGAGAAACTGGCACGTTAAATTCCCAAATGCATCGTGTAAAAACCTCAGCGGCTAAATGTATTTATAATGCTTGCGTAGAAGTATGTTGAAATAAAATGCCAACAGTGCATCACGACATCACCCAATTTATCACACTACGCCTACATTCCCTTTGAACAACTGGTGCATGTGGTCATCCGTGAACACCTGTTCCATATTCATATCGACAAACAAAGAAGAGCTTACACACAGGAAACCCTTTAGAACAACAAATGAAAGACAAGGACTTCGGCAGAGCGGATAAAGAACAGACCGTTTAGAGAGATGCCCTCTGCTCGCGCCTGTTAAAAAGCCCGTTCCCCCATCGGCCCAATTTCTGTGCATGTGTGTGTGTGTGTGTGTGTGTGTGTGTGTGTGTGTGTGTGTGTGTGTGTGTGTCGGCAGGGTCAGCTCCGGTTACGCAGGAGATCCACACCAGGCGAGTGGTGCTGTGACGCGTCACACACAGCAAGGCCCGAGGCCGCCTGCGCTTACGCCCTTTTTTTTTTTTTTTTTCAAATAACATTGCTGCATTAATTAACCGGTTCAACGTTTTATCAGTCATGAAGAACCGAGCTTCCACGCCGGCTGCGTGGAAACGTCACCCCCCGTCCCACGGAGCAGGTGGCACGGAAGAGACCCGGTTGACTCTGCGTTGGGTTGGAAGCAGAACACCACAGAAGAACCCTGGCGGGCGGAGGCGCTCACCTCTGGCCGAGAGCTTTTTGGTGTTGATTATTTTGGCGGCGTACTCCTGCCCCGTGCACAGCTTGACGCATCTGCGCACCACGGAAAAGGCTCCCCTGCGGAAAGAAAGAACGGACATTTGGTCAACTTCGGATCCTTGTTGAAAGGATGCGTCTCCAGGGCCGGCCCAAGGCATAAGCGAACTAAGCGGCTGCCAGGGGGCCCCAAGCAGCCGCTAAGTTCGCTTATGCTGCAAGCAGCCCTAGTTTTGTATTATAACCTCACTGTATTCGTTTATAATTTTTGCTATAACAGTATAGCGTGACATTTGTGCCAATTATCTTCTAGGACAGGTGACTGTGCGTGGTGGGAGGGGGGCCCCCAAATAAAATTCTGCTTAGGGCCCCCAAGAGGCTCGGGCCGGCACTGTGCGTCTCCAATCGCATCGCACATCTTCCTCCAGGGCGAAAAGCATCGGCCGCCCCAGGAGACTTCGCAACGACACAAAACTTTGTTTCTGCACAGCCGGCATTTTTTTTTTTTTTTTTTCATCCCGGGTCCCGATGTCACTCGCCGGCGTTACGTGCAGCTTTCTGAGCTAAAAGGCGCCGGCGTCGGGATTTATCGGCTTAATGAGCTCCCGCGTGGTTTCCCCTTAACGCGCCGTCAGCAACTTAGAAACATGCGCACATGTGGAGAGAGAGAGAGAGCGAGAGAGAGCGAGAGAGAGAGAGAGAGAGAGAGCGAGAGAGAGAGAGAGAGAGAGAGAGAGAGAGGTGCATCTGGATATTAAAAGTCACATTCGCGATGGCCTCGACACAGTTTCCTTTCATGAATCCAAATTGACTCCTGCATGCAAATCCTCCCTCATGCGTCCACATGCGGCCGTGTGAGGCTCCCTGGGATTGATTATGCACAGCAAGCAGCCTGCGGATGTAGTTTCTGCAGCTGGCCCATCGGATAGATCGCTGCAAAAAAACGACCGCAACAAATCCGTGGTTTCCCTCCGCACGGGAATATCGTATTAAAACCCATTTAAATATTCAATGCGTCTTGTTATGGTGATCTGGGAGTGCATTGTGACTCGCACTCAGAATGAGAATACGGAGAGCAGGCGTCGGCTTTATTCCCAGACGCTGCTAATACACAGCAGATACACAGATGCAACACAGCGCGCGCGTGCAGGTGGGGGTGTGATGGGAAACATCGAGCCGGATTTGATTTGAGGTTTCGGTCGGCTGACGTGGTTTACGTTCGAGGTGGGGTGGGGCAATTGTTATCGCTCACGGCCGCAAGCGCCGAGAACGCTGGTTTGAATGTTTACAATGAGAGTAAATCTACGGTGACGTGTGACAGGGAGTGAAATCTGGATTATGTGCAGTTCGCCGCCTGAGGCCTCGGTGAGTGCAAATGGGTGCGTTGGACGCGTTGTGCGTGTCTGTTGGGGCCTTTGTCTACAGCGAAAAACACGGAAAGTCCAGAAAACCTGACGGCACGCGGTTGCATATTAGACACCAAACTCCACGGCCGTGCCTGGAAAGTTCCCGCTGTGTGAGGTAAGACTCCATCGAGAGGGCTGAAACACACACGCGGGGTAACTGTAGGACGAGGGTTCGTAAATCTACACTGGAAGCGCTCGGCGTCTAACCGAGGGAGAAACGGGATACCGACGAGCGAGGGCCCGAGTTCTTCGTGAGCTTCTTTTCGCTGCTGGGAATGTCTTTCTAGCAGCTGCGTGGGACGGAGGGACATTCTGTCTGAGGCGCTTCTCCTCCTCGGTGGGCAAACGGTGACGGGGGGAGAAACTTTGTGTTGTAATTTACTGGGGACAATTCACGCGGCGTCCTTTAACCGTTCAGAAAGGACACCGACACCTTCGCTCGTTGCCTCCTGCGATACGAAGGTGAAACGCCTGCAGCGGCAGAACGTTACTAAAAAACGCCGCGTGGACGTGATGCGCAACAAGCGGGGCGAACACACCGAAGGACTCAAGTGCCACGCGCTCCGACTCGGGAGGGCGACAATTAGCCGCCCCTCAGATGTCGGATTAGTACCAACAGAGTCTCGGGGAGCGTTGCCGTGGCGACGCCGAGTCCATCCCCCTCCAGCTCGGAGCGACTGCGTGAACAACGCGATTGGCTCGGTGAGAGGTGTTGAGAGCCTCCCCTCTCAAGCCCGCGGAGGCGTAGGACTCGTCCCAAGTCTCTCTGTTGGTCGCATCGTTCTCCAAAGACCACCCGTGTGACCCGGAGACGGTGGGCGGCAGCGAGGGGGGGAGGAGGGAACTATTCATCCACTACTTTAATGCCTTTTGTAGCCTGCAAAAGAAACGAGTCGGGTTATTAAAATCAAGGAAACAAAAAAAGGTTGAATATACGGTGAAGGAAGTCTCGCTGGCTTCGGGAAATATTAAAGCGATGGACAGGAAATAACTTCCATCATGTTGACGATATTTATTACTAGAGAGACTAAAAAGGAGCGCAGCTGGGATGTACGTTGTTGCATATGGAATATCTAGTTCAGCTTACAGAAACTAGGCTAAACCACTCTATTGAACAAAAGAAAAGAAAAGAAGAACATCTTCCCAATTCTTTATTGCCTGTCATCCCTGTTTTCAGTATTTATCAAAGGAAACACGGCGGTGTGCTTCAACACACACCGCTGTCCCCTTAATCGCTGTCACCCTGGAAGGGATTTGGTTTTGGGCGAGAAATTTGAACTAATTAAGTTTTGTTGAGGATGTTTTTACAGCAATACTTAAATAGACAATATTAAAATAGTTGTTTGATATTATGGCAAATACCCAAAATCATTAACTTATTAACAGTAGCAGTCTGCCGTTTTACCGCCAGTCACGTGATACCAACATGATTTTAAAAAGCCGAAATATGTTTCTAGAATATTTCTCATTATAAATGACGTGTTTCTTGAGAACTTCCTGTTTCAGGTGAACAAAGATGCAGCTAGTGGAGCCTCGTGCAAGAGGCGGATGGCTGCTGCTGCTGTTGTTGTTGTTGTTGTTGTTGTTGTCGTCACTGCTGAATGTCTCTGCGTGTGTTGTCTCCCCCCACAATGTTCCAAGGGAGGTGTCACGCCTTCGCATAACGGTGTAAAAACCCTGACTGCGATGTGCGGGGAGATCACATTTATCTACAGGATGAACAACCACTATCAACGCGCATCACAAGTGCGCGTCATGCAACATTGTTGCACTTCACGTCACTTTTTGTTTGTGTCGATCCCGCTACACACGTGACACTGTCACGAAAAGAGCAAGCGAATGTTTAAGAAAGGGGAAAAAAGCAAACACACACGCTCTCGCTCACGTACACACAAACGTGCGCACACGCGCACACACAAACTCCCACACGCACGCACGCGCACGCACACGGCCGGTACTCACTTCCCCAGCTCCTCGTACAGCTGGAACTCGTCCGTGAAGCGGGTGCAGGTTGTCGCGGCCATGTCTCTCCTCTTGTCTCTCGCTTCTTTTACTTTGAAAAGCTCCCAAAAGGCAAAAAGGAAAAGAAAACAAGGGTAAGTTTGCGCTTAAATTTGCGTTTTAAAAAATATAACTACACGCGCAGAGACACACACACACACGGGGTCCGCCCTGCAGCGAGTGAGATCCTTTCGGTGGAAGGAGGGTTCGATGCGGGGAGGCGAGCGGCTCCGTGTTGCGTCTCTGCGTCTGTGCGCTGCTCTCTGACAGACGCGCGCTCACACGCACCCGCAGGCACCCGGCGAGGCGGAGCCGCTTCCGGCTGGGAGCTACAAAATAAAACCAAAGTCATTTATTATTATTTCAACACTAAAACACGCCATTTTTTACATATTCATGTCGTATATATATTATTAATATAAATGTTTAGATTGTATAGATTACATACATATATATATTTTATAGATTGCATATATATTCTGTTAGCTGAGGTTTGATTTAACACATTTAACACACATCGATCAATTTAGTGACACGTTAACTTTTTTCACAAGGCTAGTCAAACGCTAAGAGTAATGTAATATTAAGAGTTGGGGGAGGTCATAATAACTTTCCAAACTGCTTGGATATAATTAAATAATATATCCTTAACTTTAACCGACTGAATAACAAGTCCTCAATATTTGTAGAACTGTCCCGACTGTTTTAGCCTTTTAGGACAGTTGGTTACATAAAGGTTAATATAAAAATAATTACGAGTTATTATTGTTTATTCCTGACTGACTCTTGAGCATATCGTCTCCAGAGATCGCTGCACTCGCCTTTAAATGCACACATTAAGATGTATGAATATTCTTTTGCTATTTAAACGCATGCACTTGAATAACATCAGCTCAGCCTACATTTACTTCTTCTTTCCATCTGTCACAATATAGTTCTTCCTTTCACAAAGATGAATGGTAAAAATGTTGAAGCTTTTGATGCTTTTTTAAATGTACTTATTTCTATTTATCTTCATAATGACCGCTGACTATTGCTGACTTGCCTGCCTTTTTCTGATAAATCCTTTTATTTTGAAGGATACAATCGTTTTCCGGTGTTATGCTGATAAATCTTTCCAGCTTGTACGCAGCCTTAGTCAGAGGCGGTGCAGGCAGGAGTCGCGCTGTCGCCCTCTGGCGGCCTAAAGTGCGCAACTGCTGTAATCGAACACACCTCCCGCCTGCACGGCTGCGTAGTTCCAAATAGGGGCAAATATGAGCGAGCTGGTTTTGCGGCTTCGGAAACATGCCGGCGTGGGGGGGAAACGGCGCGTGTGTATCTTGACTCAAGCTGATTGATGTGACGTCTTTTCACCGTTTAGTCCGCGAAACGTTACAAAAACATTCAAGCCTGAATTAAATGTAAAGACAGAATTAAGACATTGAATACATGAATAGCCTACTTGTATACATTATTAGAATGCTGTATTTTTGATAAAAGGTTTAAAAAGGAACGCAAATGTGTTTTCCGCTATTTGCATGACCATTTATTTCATATAATGCTGAATTGGGGCGTTGTTAATAGCCGACCACTAAGATCTGTTAAAAAAAATAAAAAAATATAAATTATTTAAAATTCATACTGCCCGCAGTGTAACCCAAACCCGTCATACTAACCCTACACTGACCAAAATCACTGCTCTCTTTAATTCTACACTCCAAACATCCTCTATTGAGAGAAACTAGCTGATGTTCAGAAAACACTAGAAAAAAACCCTCTTCAATCAAGGTTCAATTAAAGCCTTTGTGGATTTAATCATGGGTTATTCACACTGTAGGTATCACACAAACACACACACATACACACAAAGTCTCTCACACACAAGAATAAATTAACATCCCGCGCATCACAGCACTCTTAAAAATGTCCTCCGGCCTTCCATATTCCCACATTTTCAATTTCATTTTTTGGTTGGGAGTCACTGCAGGAGCCGGACGGAGTTGACGTGGAGATGGTAGAGGAAGTCGGCGTAGGACGCCCCCCCGTTGGGACTCTTGTCCTCCACCAGGTGGCGCTGCAGGACCTCCTCGCAGGCGTCGCCCTGCTTCACCACCCACAGCTGTGGGCAGAAAAACAGACATCAGGGAACGACCTGAGGCCGGTGAGGAAGAGGTCACACTTCCTGTTTGTCAAAACGCACACACACGCTCATTTGATCATCACGGATCCGAATATTCTAGTGGACAACTTTAGCTGTAAAACAGGCCACCTAGTAGGAGTATCGGAAGTGTATTCTGCTCTTGTGTATTTTGCATTGTTTTAAAGAAGGCGCAGCGGGGATCGCTCAGCGGCTCACCTTGCGGGCGCACGGCGCCTCGGAGTCCAGCGCGCGGACGAGGGATCGAACGCGGGCCGACAGGCGGTTCTCCAGAACCGGCAGCTTGGTCTAAAAAAAGGTACACAAAAAGAGGAGAAACGATGAAATGTCGCTGACGGCAGATACCCGAGTCCTGAGCGCCTGCTGCTTCCTTCCGGTCGCTCACCTCGCCGGAGGGCAGCGCGGAGAAGCAGCCGGCGTTGAAGAGCGCCATCAGGGTGCATGCTGGGACTCGGGAGCCCACCCACAGCAGCAGTGTGAGGGGCGCGTGCACCAAATACAGACGCCCGGGCTCCATGCTGGCGGCGCAGCAGCGCAGCGCCTCCCCCGGGTCCGGAGAGGAGGCGGCGGCGGCGGCGGCGGCGGCGGCGTCCACCGTGAGCGGCTGCGGGGGACAAAAGGAGAGAAGGATGCCGGTGTTAGCCCAGCGTAATTTAAGGTCAGAGGTCAACGCTGCCGCAGGGGGCGGGGGGCACTGACCAGAGGCAGCAGCAGCGGGTAGAAGTGGGCGCAGGTGGCGGCGGCGTCCATGGCGAGCACCTGGCAGCGCTGCTGCAGCCGCTGGTGGACGGAGCTGCGGAGGCCCGGCAGCAGCACCTCGCTCTTCCTCAGGCTGTTGATGTAAACAGGAAGTGCACGCAGGTACTGAGGGAGGACCAGCTGCAGGACGTGCGCACACACACACACACACACACACACACACAAATAACATAAAACAAACCAATGAAAAGAGTCATTCAGATCCATCATTCATGAATTCTTTAAAAGCACGACGGATGTTCAGTGGACCTTGTTGACCTCACCTGTCCGGCGGACACGGAGGCGGAGCAGCAGTGTTTGCGGTAGGAGGCCAGCGCCTCAGTCACCTCCGTCTGTAGCTCCTCCCTCAGCTCCTGCAGAGGGCGCTCCAACACCGAGCAGTAAACTAGACGGGAAAACACACATCAACGCCTGCAAAACTAACTATTCCGTCGATGAATAAAGCAAAGTAAACATTGGACTGATGTACTGATGTATATGTAGTGGGGATTATTGCACCGTCACAATCTCAGGAAGTCTGGCTGACGCACTGATCTACGGTAGAAGCTCCTCACTCTTTTTGCAGTAGAAGGTGAGTAACGTCTGGGCCTGGCACTGACGGAAAGTGTCCTGCAGGTGACGAGAGCATCGCAGCGTCAGAGTGTGGACCCGAGTCCTCCGGCATCCCGCCTGGGTGCTGTAGGACAAAACGGTCTGACGGGGCGGAGAGAGAGAGAGAGAGATTCTCAAACAGTTCAACAAGTAATTCCAATCTCAACCATAAGAAGGCTTTAAATGACGATCCGTTAATCCGACGCACGCCTGCTCAGGTGCACGACCCCACCTGTATGGCTACGCCTCTCGTCTCGTCCAGCGCTCGGTTGTGTGCGAGCTCCACGGCCAGCGTTGTGCTGCGGTCAAGGGTTGCCATGGCGACCCGGTCGGGGCTGGCCCCGGGCAGGAAGAGCCCGAAACAGCCGGACACGCGCACATCTGGCGAGGACAGGGACGGATGTTGGGAGCCTCAGGTGTTTTTATTAAAAGGACACCTCCGCCTGCGTGGTCAGAATAATATCTCACCTTTGCTGACAAAAATCCTGAGCTCAGCCTTGTAGCCGGTGTCCGTCTCTACGACGCGCTTCAGATCCGCGCTGAAACGCTCCCGGTCCAGATCTCCCTGCAGAGGAACACAATCCACCACCACCATGTTGGGCCATTTCCAGTGCTGCGCTGCGGGGGAGGGGGCAGGGGAGAGGGTGGGGCGGCCGCCGGGATTACCTGGAGGTGGTCGTAGGTGTGCAGAGCTCCACCCGTCAGGTATGGAATGTGACCCGGCCAAGCCCCGCCCACGTCTTGCTGGGAGAGGACGAACAGGTGAACGCCGCAGCCCTGACCGACGCACTCCCCGGCCAACGAGACGGCCGGCTCCGACGGCTGGAAGATGGACTGGTGGAAAGAGGAAGGGACGCAAATCGTGAAAGTCTCCTTTTCGTGGAGTCTGCGAGAATGAAAAAGTGTTGCAAACCTTCGGTTTGCTGGAGCCAAAGAATCCCGAGGACGAGTTTGTGTCCGCCGTCTCTACCAGGGGGGCCGTGTGGAAGACCAGCAGCTTGCCGGGACAACTCAGGGCCTAAAATGAAATAAATCACACGCACAGTGTTAAAGTGTAAATGTGTATACGCGTTTAAAGTGGAATGAAATAAAAACACATTTCATGATGAGGACGGTGATGCCTGACCTGCAGCACGGCGAGGCCGGCCTTAACCGGCAGCTGCACAGGGCCTCCACCCGAGCCTCCACCCTCCGGACTGAACTGAGGAATAAGCTGCAACACACTACGCACACACACACAAGCAGACGGAGAGTGAGGCGCGCGATGCACGAAACCCACGAGCAGCGCGTCCGAGCCCGGCGCTACCTGTGCAGGCCGTGGATGCAGTCCTTCAGGGGCACCAGCAGCCCCTCCCTCACGGGCAGCTGCAGGTCGTCGGTCTCGGCGAGCACCAGCATGTGCGGGCGGGTCAGAGCCGGGCTCAGGTCGTACAGGTGGATCCTGCTGTCGTACGTCATCAGGCCCACGCGGACGCCATCCTGGCTGCCCGCGCCGAAGGGGAAATGTGAAAAAAAGCCTATGTGTGTGGGTGCGTGTCTGTGTGTGTGTGTGTGTGTGTGTGTGTGTGTCTGTGTGTGTGTGTGCGCGTGTGCATGGGAGGTTGCATGGGAGGGTCTTCTCACCTGTTCAGAGAGGTGAGCACGGTGAAGATTTGTTGTGCGGCAAACTCCAAATGTCCTCCTCTCACCGCTGAGGCGGACACATCCACGGCGAGAATCAGGGCAGCAGGTTCCCCCTGAAAGAAAGTACAGCATCACAAACACACACAGACACACACAGACACACTTCTCTCTGGAACATTGTCAGCAAAGTAAAGTAAAAATCACTGTTTTGGGCCCATCTGGTATCTAAACACGGAGACGAACCCTCTGAGGGCCGAGTGTCTCGTACGACCCCATGCTGAGCTCGGGCCTCTGGTCTCTGTCCACCCGGACGCCCTCCGGCCCCCTGGTGGGCTGGTAGTGGTGCCACGGCACTGCAGCACCAGAGGGAGGGGGGACAAGGGGGAAAGCGTTAGGGGAGGAAGCGCGTTGGGCTCAGCGGAGGCGCTGGACGTGGGATTGTACCTTCGCCGAGTTTACCGCAGAAGGGGCAGAAGAACCTCTGACCGCAGTCCTGCCAGCCCATCGCCGGGCACATGGAGGCGCCGCAGGAGCCGCAGCCCGCCACGCACGCCGCCTCGCTGCTCACTGGCAGCGCGCCGACCTCTCCCTCGCTCAGCCGGGCCAGAGGAGTGAGCAGGGCGGCCAGCGGCAGGCGGCTGAGCAGCGCCGTCTGGCCTTCGCAGGGGACGCAGTAGGAGGCGGAGCGGATGGCGAGGGGACTGGCGTTACCTAGGAGACGAGAACATAGGAAATGAGCTGAAACTCGACACGGTGACTGTTGCATGAAGCTCCCACGCGGATTTAAAATACCGCAAAGCTTGAACGTCAAGTGGGACAGTACAATTTATTTCTTTTGTTTCATGTCGCATTTACCTCGTGGTGTCATTTCGGTATTAAAAACATGCAATGGCGTCTAGAACCACGGCAGCAGGTTGAACCCTGTGTGCGTTTACCCCGGTCCTCCGTGATGCAGGACGTGGTTGCCAGCGGGGGAAGACGGGAAAGAGGCTCCGAGACGAAGACCTTGCCCTCCCACTCTGCCGCGTCCTCCGCAATCACCTTCACCTGAGGAGAGGCCCGAGGGGGTTGCCATGGCAATGAGGGCGCGTCAGCGGACAGAACGGGGACGTTTCACCGTGTGAGGACTTACGACGCTGGGCAGGAGCTCTGGGTCCAGGCCGTAACGAGACTCGGAGGTGGGGGACTGCGAGGAGAGAGTGTGTCGTGTCAGGAGTCATTTTCGTACATCTCATCTCCACTATTCCGTCACATTGTCATGCACTTTGTCATATTAGACGTGGCTGCCACTTCCTGTTATTGTAAAAGACTTGCGACATATTTATCAGCCAAACGACACATTGCTTAATTGAGAAAATAATCTGCAGATTCATCAGTAAAGCAGCTGTAAAGTTGCAGTGTTTTCTCCCACCTGTGGCGTGAGGTTCCGGTCCGGTGCTGCAGCAACATCGGGAACAAACTGGTTTATGGTTCCTGAGGAGAAGACAGAGTTACACTGTGTGTCACTCGTTGCTCAGATTGCAACAGATGCAAATGATCGGCCCTGCAACATGTTTTGTACGAATAAACGTACCTCTTGAGGGTGCTGCGAGGGTCCAATGAGGCTGCTGTGAGGCGGGACAGGTGGGCGGGGCGTGAGCGGACTCCACGTTCCCCCCCAGTGACGGAGAGCCAACGGGCAGGTGGTTTTGATGCGAGGGCGAACCGTGGTGTGTGTACGGGGGCTGGCAAGGGGGAAACACGCCTTGATAAGGACTCTGAGGGGAGTAAAAAGGCATTCGTTGCACCCTGCAGGGATGCGCGCCTTCCTTCTCCAGAGGGAGGGAACACGGAGGAATGCGTCTTTGCCGGCCCGCGGTCGGAACCGACGAAACGCCGACATCGTGGATGACCCGCTGCGCGCCGAGCTCGGCGTGGGCGTGGTCTCTGGGCGGAGGGGTGCAGGCCTGCAGCGGACCGTAGTCGGGTCTCTGGTCAGAAGGCGAGCTCAGGCTGAGGAGCTGAAGGCCGGGCAGAGGGTTGTAGGAGGGTCCTGGGGGTGAAGCTGGGGACCAGCCGTTCTGGCCCGCCCACGACTGACAGGGTGTCCGGCTGTGATTGGCTGAGGGGGCGTCCATCATCCTCCATAACCGTCACTGATTGGTCGGTGTCACCTGAGAGGCGGGGTCTACCGGGTAACAACAAAATAAAAGACATATACACGCCGGTTTTTCGCCAAATGGCTCCATCAGGGTCGTGATGCCGATCTATTTTTTCTTCTCAGAGGCCCAACGTGTCTTAATGAGTTAATAAATGTTGCCCCCTTGCAACAAAGTACCAAAATACATTTAACGTTAGGTTCTTTTGGAGCTTAACGTTATATTTTCGCAGTCGACCCACCGCTGTTTTACCACTAATTTAGCATTTTATTTATTCCATAAACCACACACATAATTAAAGCAAATTGTCAGGATCCCCCCCACGATTAACGTTAGCTTATTTGTGGAATTGGCTAACATCGGCGTTCTGAATTAAGCTAACACCGTTAGCCTACAACATCGGGGTGCTCACATGGATGAAGAGGTTTCGACACGAATAAGCTGATGTGCATTAAAGCTCACCAGAAGGAAACTACATTATTTCACGTAATAAAAGATCAGGGGATACCTTTGGACATCAGGAGACACGGGGGGCTTCGCCTGTCCTCGTCTTCATCGCCCCTCTGCTACGGAAGCGAAACACAAAATCAGAGATGAGACTCAAGATTTAAATTAAATTGTATGAACCGAAACCCGTCGACTAGAAACGGTTGCACGGTTGTATACATGATTGTATGATGCGTTTAAATTCATGGTTTTACGCACCTGAGCTTGTGTATCAATAACGTCAAGTTACAAAACACCCGATCGCGCATTTCCGGTCATTCTTTCAAAGTAAAAGCAATGTGCAGGGATTAATCCATACTTACTTATACATACATATACATTTATTACGACAATTTAACACCGAGGAGGAAATTCAGCTAATGTGTATTGTACAAATATATTGCGGTGCTGCTACTTCTTATTATTCTATATTTTAGTGTAATTTTAAATGCAGGATTTAACTGCTATTATGAAAATATCTGAATACTTCCATCAAGCCCATCTTTCATATATACAAGAACCAAAATATAACGGTAGTCCCAACACAATTGCACAGATCAATAAAACACCATGTGAGTTAACTTGTGCTTTATTCAGAAGAACTGTACTTCATTGGTGGTAAAACTGTAATAGAAAGTCAAACTAACAAATAACTAAATGCAGTGTACCTGATAACGGAAGTTAACTTGCAGAAAAACGTGTTAACTTTTATCCAATACAGAATTAGACACACAATGTCTGTGGCACAAGAGACGCAGAGAGCGAACCGATGAAAAACAAGGAGGAACAGTGGGAGGTAAAGCTGCTAGAAGGAAAAACAAAAGACCAAACATCCCTTCTATGATCGCTTAAGAATGCTGAGTAGTTTCCTGCGTTTCAGGACGGGGCTTTGGGGGTTCTTCCTTGCCGTTTCAGCGCGGTGATCCTGTTTCTCACAAAGTCCTTCACACCTTTCCACGAGCGCATCTTCAGTGCTTCAGGCTCGGCCTCGAGACACTGGAAGCAGTCGACCTTCTGAGGGACCTTGTGAGCCTCGATTAAACGCATCATGTGTCTTTCAACAGCAAGAACCTCTTCTTCCTCCCATTTATGTTTGCCCCTGTATTTGGAGCCTGAGTGGGATGAAAAGGAAGATTATCATTCACTAAATAAGAGATTGAATTATCGTCACAGGTACACTCCGTTCTTCGTCAATACCTTCTTTGTCTGATTTCAGAAGTGGAGTCGTGTTGGCTTCTGTCGGTGCTTCGTGGGCTTTTTGTTGGCAAAGATCGGACGCTGATAAAAAGAAAAGAAATGCATAACGCAAAAGAGCAGCAAAGCAGATTAAACCTTTAATTCAATAAATCTAAAGCACAGTCCGGTTAAGACCTTTTTAAGAGATACAAGTCTTCACACTGTGCACTGTATAATTCAATATTTGCTTCGTAGACGCTTTCTACAATGCTTCTGAAAAACTCTTATTTTGTGACTAAAGTACAGGGAACATTTAAGCGTATACACAAAAAGTTCCTACCATCGGAGTCCATCTCCACATCGGGCTGCGGGCCGCCGTCCTCTCGCAGCCTCTGGACCGGATTATTCGGGCCCAGAATTTGGGCGGCCTCGTCCTCGTCCAGGTTGATCAGCTGCAGCATCGCTCCGTAGTGCTTCCGGATCTTGGCGGTCGTCAGGGCTTTGGGGTCCTCGGCTCCACAGTCCTTGACGAACTTCTGGATGCACTCGGCCCCGCTGTAGGCGGACAGCGTTTGCGGGCGGCCAAAGACGTAGGGATTCTGCCTCAGGACGCCGCACTTCTTGCGCACATTGACGAGGAGCTCCATCGCCGACACGAACGACGGCTTCAGGAAAACGGGCACCATCTTCCCGGTGTTCCCTCGAACGTCGATCCTCGTGAAGAACCCGCACATGTTCCTTTCCAAATCAGAGAAGGCCACGCCGTCGGCCTCCGGGGATTTCTTCCGGCGCTTGAAATCCGACAGCTCCACCGAGGACACCTCGGTGACGGTCCTCTGGTTGAAGAGCAGCGCGCGTGCGAGCGTCACCTTGGCCAGGGCGGCGTAGTTTTCCGCGGTCGCCGCATCCCTGAGGTTCTTCTCCGCGACCAGGTGAACTTCCTCCATGTGGGAATTCAGGCGCTTCACGTCTCGGGCGAACGGCACCTTCTTCTCCTTGGCCAGCTTGGTTTCCCTCAGCGACGCCAACGCGCCGCCCGAAACCAGCGCGTTCCACTTGTCGTGGTACACGGCGAGGAAGCCGCGCGCTGCCTCGGCCGAGCGGGCGTCGCCGCGCCTCACCGCGTTGCCCTCGACGATGGCGCAGGTCTTCTGCAGGTTGTAGCCGAGCTTGATGGCGAGCGACGGGAGGCCGTACGTCTTCTTCTCCGGGTTGTAGCCCGCCAGGGTGTTCACCGCCGACACCACGTGCGGGAACGCCGACGGCAGGAAGAAGTCCTCCAGCTTGCTCAGCGGGGTGTTGTCTCGCGCCTCCTGCACCAGCCTCGCCACCTGACGCAGGTTCTGTCGTATGTAGTGGTGCTTCTTTGGGTCGGATCCCTGCTGGGCAAAGAGCTCCTCGCCGTACTGCAAGATGATCTCGTCCGCCATGATGGCCTGCGTCACGTCGTCGAACACCATCGGGGACATCATGTCCTTGAAGCCGTCGCTTATCCCGAGGTCCTCCAAGGTTTCCAGCACGCAGCGCAACGCCAGGCGCCGTCTGCCGAGCTCCGGTTCGTCGTCGTCGCCGCCGCCGCCGCCGTTGCCCGCTTTCTCCGGGCACAATTTCATGTGCCTGTGCAGAGCTTTCTTCATGAAAAGTCCTCGACAGTACAGACAATGCAGAAAGTCTTGGGCCCTCTGAGTTGTGCTCGGTCTTTTTCGGGAGACAAGTTGGCCCCGCCCCGTTTTCAAGACCTCTTTGTTATGAGCAAAGTTTCCCTGGTTTATTAGTCTGTTCCACATTTTATGCCTTTCTCTGGATTTTTTGGGGTACTGAAACACAGCTGCGACCTCCGGTTTGTCGCTGTGGATCCTCTCCAAATGTCGGGACATTTTGGATAGTGGGTTTTTGCAAAACAAGCAATAGTTCCTCCGGTCGTAGACGCGCACCGTTTTAGAATTCGAACTCGGCAACACAACCGTTTCAAAAGAATTCCTGGGATTAGTGGGCCGGATCTTTTTGGGGGGACTGACGCCTTCTTCTTGAACCAGAGGACTTCCTGATTTCTCATCTGGCGGAGGAGGAACCTCTCCCGCGGGGGCCGAGGGACTGCCGGGGCTGGATTCATCCGAAAAGCCCCAGTCAGAGTCAGACAGGAAGTCAGAGAAGTCACTATCGCTGTCATCGGCCGACTCGGCCGACTCACTTTCATCTTTCTAGAACAAAGAGAGAAAAACATCTGTATGTTAAAATAATTTCTAATTTTCTAGATTTCTAATAAAAGACACCAATATATAAATGCCAACTTGTGAAGCAAATTTGAAGGGGAACATTTTAGAAACATTCGTTCATCTTCATTAGACTTCACATAATTAATGATGTAATGTTTGTATAAATTGTCCAGAGGACAAGGTACAGAGGTACAGAGGTATCAGGTACAGAGGAGTTCAACAACAATGAAAAGGTTGGGGGTTTACTTATTCAACGCGGAAACAATCAATATTCCATGAATTTCTTCTTAAATCTGTCATCATGTCCTGCTGCCTTCATATTCTCCCAAGAGACACTACCAGCAGAGTTACAACGCCAACGGCTCACTCCACTGTAACATCACATGAACGAACGTGTATTATTTCCACAGGGTTGAACTGTCGATGACACACAGAATACTACCTCGGATTCCACTGCTGACGTCTGATCGTCTGGTGTGTCGGAAGCTTCACTTTGTTCATCACAGGAGGCGGGAGACGAACAACCAGAGGAAAGCTGTGACTGAAGAACACAACAGTGACAGGTTTAAGCCTTTAAGGTGTTTAACACTCTAAAATGTACAGAATGCACATTAATATTTTTCTACATTTGAAGCTTTTATTAAGGTTCATGAATGAATCTTTGAAGTGACACTTAATGTGAACAAAGTGATAAAGTGTATTAGATTGAGTCTCAACGTTTCTTTACAGAAACTCATCCTGCTTCTCTTTGTGTGTGACAAGAGGGAAAAGTTATTTTTAAAAAAGGCCCAAAATCCTCAAAGTCCGCTTGAAGTAGAATATTTTGCTCGACATAAATACGCCCATCTTCTTGATTTGACATTTTTACTTTGGAACGCAATATTTATTTTCTGGAATGTTTTGCACACAAGTCAGAATCCTCCAACACTGGAATGTAATTTAACAAATAGCACAATATCAATAACACATGATTTAAACAAAATAAATCGGCATGAGAGGATTTGACAGAGGCAACTGCTCTTCTCACATACCTTTGACTTTGCTGCAGACAGCGGAAGCTGCAGCGCATCGCTGGTCCTAGACGGTTCACATTGAGATGAATCATCCATCGATGGAGGAGACTAAAAGTGAAGGAGAAAATACAAAAAACATACGCATTCATATTTTTTGCATTCGATTGGATCAAATCAAACTGGAGCATCGAGTAAACGGTGACCCACCTGAAGAGCTTCGTGTGGAGACTCGCCCTCACGGCTCTCCTCTGGGGGTATTAATTCAAGCTTAGCAGGGGGAGAAAGTAAAGTCAAATGTCCGGATTCTGTGTAGAATTACAGTTATTATATCTAACTGCAATTTATACAAACAACATGTACAGTTTTAAGTTGTACTGGGAAGCAAGAATCTTAAATAGTATTGACATCATCCAATAAAAAAGTTAAAAATTCCATAGCACACCTACAAGTTTATCCAGCTCTGCCACTTGTTGAAGTAGTTGTGCACGCTGATCTAAAAGCACTTGACGTTGTCGCTCGTGGTTGGTCTGAAATGAGATGTAGGTGAAAATAAATTGAGATATAAAATAAAAGGTAAAGACCTCTTTTAAAATCGCAATGCTCTTTCACACCACTGGAAAACGTCCTTGTGACAGCATGCCGCTAACGGGTATTTATTTGGTAAAACACTATTGTTCAAAAGAGACTTATAAAGTGTACGATCATCCTCTGTGCGAGCAAAACTGTGGGATGTCATAAAACAAGGACATTTTTTTACAATAAGTTTTATTTGTGTACAAAATAGCCCTCCGTACTAGAAAACTGTAATTTCGCGATAAGTGCTAGTGTTGTTTATTTTCTCACCGCTTCACTAATCTCCCCCTCTTGCGATAGCTGGTTTTCAGGATGAGGAGCTGTGACCGGGATGGATTTCTCTCCAGCCCCTGAGGAGAACAACAGTTGGATAATATGAGAGTTGGAGGCAACATCTAACGGCAAAGCAATCTGCGCGGCATCACTCGTTCAAGTGGAAAGAAACAATAAACTAGCTGAAGTATTGAACATGCTGTGAATTACACAAATTCAACCCCTCGCTGATGGACAACGAAGCTTACCGCTGCAGTGGGATGGAGGTTTCCACCGACTCTGCTCCTGAGGAGTGGACGAGGCACGGCTGTGAGCGTTTCCAGCGACAGCCGGAAACTCCACACACATTCCATCAAAAGCAGCCCGCGACGTACTTACATGTTGTCCACATGACGGCACGCCAACTGGCAGAAGTCCGTTTGGTAAACTATGATTGGATAACGTGTGTTGAAACGGGGCTTTGTAAGGGTCGTGGGGGGGGAACATTGGCAGAAGTGAGGGCCCACCGGGCTGTGGGGCTTGGCTTGTGTGGAGGAGAGAAGGCGGGGGGATGTTTTTTCCCCGGCTGGGCGACAGCAGCATCGATGGAGCGTGAGAGGGCTGCTGGGGGAAGGACATCATGTCAGAGGAACCGGGCGGCGCAGCGTCGGCAAACAGCGCGTTGGATGGAGGGCCACTGCTGATGAGCGAGGCCTTGTACAGCGCCGCGTGACGGGCGTCGCTCATGCAGCTCTGGTTGGACTCGCGCAGGTGGTCGTAGGTGGGCGTCGGGTCAGGAGACGAGCCCAGGCCGAGATGCTGAGAGCCGGGAAGTGGGTTGAGGAGGGGTCCTGCAGTCGAAGTAGTGGACCAGCCATTGTGGGCCCCCCACGACTGACAGGGTGCATGGCTCTTATTGGATGCAAGGTTATCCATTATTCTCCATAACCGTCAAGAGACTGCTGCTTGGAGTCTTTTATTTCCTTGAAGACTGGATCTAAAAGAGTAAAAAAAAAAACAGCGATGAGTCATGGTTTTTTCATGATTATTTTAATTGTTTAAAATAAGATACATTATATGACTTTTAAGGATGTGTATTGTGGTTTAACAATAAAATGTTAGCATGTTCAAGTGATGCTTAAACTAGCGTTGACGAATGGGCTCAGTAACGTAGATTAGCGTTTATTAACTTTAAATAAAATGACTTAATAGTTTAGGTGAACATAACGAGTGTTGAGCTGATGCTACGTCACCCAAACACGTCATTTTCAGGACAATTTAAGAAAGGCGCCAACTTGCTTATTCGTCCCAAAATGCTCGACATGTATACCTGCAGTAGAGGAAGGCCAGCTAACGTTATATTTCTAAATCTCTGTAGTTGTGAGCACGTCGCCCCCTTTTCTTCAGCTAACGCTTTAGCAAGCTAGCTAGCTAGCTTAATTAGCTAAAGTTAGCTGTTAGCACGATGAGTTGTGGCGTTTTCGTAGAACTGGCAACGACTCCAAAATGGACGCGCGGAACAGAAGAGTGCGTGAGCACAATATACATGTAACTTATTTTTTTAAAAAAGGCATCAACACGAGGAGCCTGTCGCTGAACATGACAGGAAGTATCGGCCGTTTGTTTACCTCACGACTCTGAACTCTGTCACCGAAAGAAGACTTCCGCTTAGGCGTCATTTTCTTTTTCAGAATAAGAGCAGAATCTCTGCCCAGCAGCAGACAGCGACACGATAACAAAATGAGAAACATCAGGAAATACACCAACCGGACCGATATCAATGGGAACTGTAGCGGGCGAGAACAATCTTTATATAAACAAAAGTAACATTACCACGATATTAGTACTTAGCAAGTGACTTGCATCCAGTTTGACTTGCATCCTGTTTGTGGTCTTAACAATAAATAATATCATGAGATATTGACGATACATTGTCTTTAGAATTAGAGGAATAATCATGAGCTTCACAGGTAGAAAACACAGAAGCGGAAGATGTGGCCGAGTGAGAGCAACAAACGGCCGTCATTGACAAACAGGATTGACCCTACGGGGGCCATCGGGGATCTGAAGTGAAACAGGACACACTCGGAGCGCTTTTGCAAAGAAGAGTGTGCAAATGTGAACAAAATGCGCAGTGCGTGTGCGCACAAGATCAGCGACGACGGCGCCTCCTCTCGGATCGCACAATCGCTCACCATGCCGGTTGAGCTGCTCATGTTTTTGCTCAATTTGAGGTCGTGTAATTAATGTCTCTATATGTCACCAATTAAATGTTTGTAGACAAACTACTATTATATGTCTCCAGACTCCATAGCCTGGGTCGTGTCCATGTTGTTATATGTTTATAACATATTATTCATGCCGATCTGACTAAATCCCACAGGGAAAAAGCAGGAAGGGAGGCAGCTCGACTGGGAGCCTCCTCCCTTACAGGAACACACGGGCTTGTTCTGCTGTCGTTCAGTCCGTTTATTTATTTATTTTTCTCGGATGTTACTTTAGTCAATGTGCAAGCAGCCAGTTGAATGGTGAATGTACGCTAATCTGTGGAATTCATCTATTTGTGAATCTGACTTGGAAAGAGTCCAGTAACCCAGTCACAAACCTCACCGCACGTCACTGGATTCGTGATTGTTTCTAATTTTAAAAACAGACATGAGATACAGACTAGTGCAAGAATCAATGCATTAAAATGATAATTGCATAACTCTTATTAAATACACCATGTTGTATTCTTCTTCTCCTAGATTGAACAATGAGAGACGGATAGAAATGTTCTGAAGGATCAGAAATACAGACATTTTCTACCAGAACCTGAACAGAGGTCACGTGATGAAAACAGTCTGCAACAGAAATGTATACTTTGCATCCACCTTGTTGAACTAAAAATAAATAAATTATACCTCTACATTAATTGTCTTTTTGGATGCGTCTAATATTTATTCAAAAAGATATAATTATTACATAATACTGCATCGTCAGCGATGAACACCTGAAGGAACCGAACCCTTTATTCATGAAACTGAACAGTTTACTATAAAACACAATGAAGAACTAAACGATCAATAAGGTAAGATGAGGCTCTATGTGGTGACGTGATTTAAAACTAAAGCATTTTTAATGCAAACTTTACATTGTTGCTCATTTAAAAAAAGGTTATACATTTGAAAATAAAATGATCACAGTAAATCTACTCGTCTGTACTTGAAGGATATTTACACCAAAAACACTCTTTAGAACATTATCCCTCACACACATAGTTCTGCTTATTTATGCTTTGGTTTCTAATTCTTTGATTTGAAAATATTTACAGAACACAACAACAACAAACTATAATAAACATGCTGATGAGTCACTTTGACCTCAACACCTTCACTGAACATCACAGAGAAACATCAGTTTGACAGATTTTGACATCAGCAGTTTTAGCATCACCAGACTCTCCAATAGCAAACCATGGGAAGAGTTTCTCAGTGAAAGTGTCTCTGTGAGTGTAGATGTGAGTCGTGTCTTCAGGGTCGTAGAAGGACACGTCCCCCCTGTCATAGTCCAGCTGGACTCTGATCCTCTGGAGACTCTTCTTCACTGTGACAGTCTGACCAACTCCATTAGTGTATTTACCACTGCGATGAACTAAACACCAGATTCCATATTCTGGTGAAGCAAATTTCGCTCCTTTCCTGTCAACTGACTCTTTAGCCAAACCTAACACCCAGTCAGGATGGTCTCCAACCTCCACCTCCCAGCTGTGTTTCCCTGAGCTGAAACCCTCAGAGCCCAGAACTTCTGCATACTTGAATCTCTTTGGATTATCAGGAAGCTGCTGGTTTGTGTCTCCAAGTCTCACACTGGTCAGATCATCAGACAGATAGAGCCAGCAGGATGCAGTGTTTGGGTCCAGAATGACAGGACTGAAGTGGACTTGGTCCTTCATCTTCTCCCAGACTCTGAAGGACAGGTTGCCCAGGTGTTTGGCCACATCTATCAGCGCTCCTGAGACCAGCTGTGGATCTGTCAGTGAGCTCTGGACTCTGGCTCTGGTCTGAGTGGCTTCATAACTGCTGAGGAACGACACGTTGTCTTTCTGCAGCTCTTGTTCAACAGCAGAGATGCTGCCTGACAGAGAGGAGATCTGCTCCTCAATCATCCTCATCTCTCTGCTGATGGTCTTCCCCTTCTGCTCCTCTTCCTCCCTCAGAGCTGCCAGTCTGGACTCCTCTTCCTCTCTCAGGAACTGGTGGAGCTTCTTGAACTCTGCTCTGATCTTCCTCTCTGTGGACACCAGCTGCTTCTTGGAGAGTTGAATCACTTCATTGTATGTTTTCTTCACTTGTTGGTGTTTGTCCTTCTTGTCCTGCAGAGACTCCAAGTCAGATCTCAGCTGGTCCTTCAGGTTCCTGACTGCTTGTTCTAGAGGAACCACCTTGTGACTCTGGTGGAGAGAGAACTCACAGACAGGACACACAGCTTTCTGCTCGTCCTCACAGAACCAATAAGGGACGTCTGGATGTTCCTCACACACCACCTCCTCTTTCTCCTCCTCTGGTTCCGTCTCAGTTGATCCAGTTTTCTGTCTCTCAGCAAAGGAGTCAGCGAGTCCCTTCAGTGTTAAGTTCACGGCTGGTTCATCCGTTGAGGACTTAGTTTTACAAATGGGACAGTTCTTGTTTCCAGCTTGTTCCCAGAATCGCTGCAGGCAGCTTGAGCAGAAGCTGTGGCTGCAGCTCAGAGACACGGGATCTCTGAACGTCTCTGAACAAACATGGCAGCTCAGGAGACTTTCAAAATGAGCCATTTTTTCAGCCATTTGCTCTGAATTATGAAATCTGAGTTTCTTAATTAAAGATTTCAAAGGTTCTGATCGTGTTTGTAGAGATATCTCACCCTGTGATGCGTCTCTGTTCTCCGTTCAGCAACGAGGAAGCAAATCAGCTTTAACTTTCACTTTCTCTTTTATTGTGTAAGAAGCTGCCATTTCCTTTGGTCACCAACAGGTGGTGACTTTTGCCATTACATACGGTACCATTTTTGTTTCCTCAACGGAAACAGTCTCCTCTTTGCTATTCGCAAGCCAGTATGTTAATAATCACTAACTTTAGATGGCATGTGGGCTCACATCATCTCAGGCTGCTGCCTGAATATTGCTACTGTGTGAGAATTAAACATGTTATGATTTTCTTATATATTCTTTTATATATTAAAAAACAAAAGTTTGACTCATTGTCAAGTCTGTTTGATAATGATAACATTGCCCAAGTGATCCATCAGGTGTCTCACATGATGATGAAAAGAGACTGAATGTCTTCCTGCAAGACTTCTCCCGTACAAAACACCTTCAAATTTCAAATAGCTGTTCCTATGATGAGTCCAACCACAGCTAATGGCAGGATGTAGAGAAATAACTGTCCCAGGTGGTGAAATCTAGCCATTAAATCATTGACAGTTGTCTAAGGTGACTCAACAACAGCCCACTTCTGTTTTCAGGACAGCCGAACATCACCTGCCTGTTTAGGCGTTCACCTTAGAATGTTTGTCGTAATACAATAGGCCATACAAATAGTGAGTAAGGTAACCTGACAAAACATCGCCAAACAATTGGGTTGTATGTTGAGATACTTTCAAAGCTTTTATCGTCTTATTTGTATAAGGGTGGAGCATTTTATAACCTTTGTTTTTGAAAAGTAAATAAAACGGTCTCACAATGACACTCATTTGGGTTCATTTCCATAAATATTCATTTTCGCCGCTTTCAAACCTGTTCCCCCTCACGCTTCAAAAGGCTCCATGTGTACCGATGCTCTTTGCCTGGATTCCATACTCATTATTTCCACCCAGGTGGTTGGCACACACGATCCTTGCTTGGGGTAAAAGAGTGCCATTTATTGAAGTATTGCAGTTGAATCCGTACCGAAATCAGAGTGTCAATCCGCATGCAGACACAAACCAACATGTAAAATCTGTCTGTCACGGTCTCACCTTGCCTGCCTCCAGCAGCGCTTGGAAATAACAAAGTATTTAAAAAGCACAAATAGTGAAGAGCTTTTCAGTTGGATATAAGCGCAAAAACGAAAGTGGTATTTTCCCTTAGTAGTACAATATCGCGGGACAAATGAGCCTGGAGCTGTCAGGAAACTCCAAACTGCAAATTAGATTCAAATGAGAAAAGCCAAATGCACAGAGACGTATGGAAGGATCATTTTGACGTGTTATTACATTCTGTGTATATGTGGCACTCTTTAAAAATACCGTACAAACAGCAGATAGAAGTATTTAACGTCACCGTTTTTTCTCCGATATATTTATTAAGGTGCTATTGACGTGACATTTTCACCGGTCGTCTTTAATAACCCATGATATCCCCAAAAATATGAATTCATAAATGAAAGTATGTGTAATATAATGGGAGACACAAGGCGGAGGCCTGTAAAGTCACAAAGCAATCCTGCAAATTGATATCAGCTGGTTCGGTCCCAACTGTTGGCCTCTAAAAAGGTGTCTCATTACCGAGGTGTGACACGGGAAACATCTCTTAACAGCGGAAAGCAAAGCAAAACGCTGGCGTAAGACCAGTGCAACCTCATTGCTACATAACGTACTGATGGGAATGGTTACAGAAGTATTTCTAAACTTGTAAATGTCCCAGTGACCACTGCTGGTGACATAATACGGATGTGGGTAGAACGTACTGTTACCGTTTGCCATTTACGACCAGGTGCCAGATTTCTGACATGTGGCTTGAATCTCAAATCTACGGAAAGAGCTAAAGGTCAGAGTTCACAAGTACAAGAAGGTCCAAGCGACCTTCAGGATTTGAAGACGGACTGTGTGGAAAAAAATGGGCCATAATCACACGCGAGCGAGGCATCTGACTAGTTTCTGAATACAGGAGGCGTCCCGAAGCTCCCACCACCAACAAAGGCTTCAGTACCAAGTTTAAAATATTTCAATATATTCAATAGTTCAATACTGTTTCCTGATTTTATTTGTAGATAACTTGATTTCCAAACATATTTGTTTGTTTTTCTCGGTATCCATATATCTAGTGAAAATGTCATGTCAGTAGTACCTTTAGAAATATATTTAATGAGAGAGATGGTAATGTTTTCAACACTTATTTTACCCGCCGTATGCAAATTGTGACATTATTTTTTTTTTTATCACTTAACAGTACTGTTGCATCTCTTCTGTGTTAATCTCTGCCTCATTGCTTCTGTCCCAGCATGTTTCACTATAACATTGTTTAATTAAAAATGATTTTTGTTCTGTATTTGCACGTAACAGATGGGTCATTTTTAGATTAGATTTTACCAGCCAAGTAAAGATATTACAAGAAATTAAATGAATCTTCCCATTTAAACTTGTAAATGTGAGTTACCTACACATAAGAACATAGTTGATCATGTGACTAATTCACATTGATTACATGTTTTACCGTTCACTAGTGGTTTTGCTGATTGCTTCTGGGTTTTTGGCCTGGGCTCCCACGTCTTCTCAACACTTTAGTGATTTTAAAAATCAACGTGTCTTGGCTTTTTACTTTACTATTTCAAACAAGCATCTATTAGATGCTTTAATTTTATTAGATCTTTAATTTCCACTTGACAGTAGCTTCACAATTCTCAATCTGAATCTAATGCTTATGTCGGTGCATCTTGTACATTGTGTTGCGACGCTGTGCAGAGACCTGCCATCCTGATTCAAAGGCTCATTGGGAAGGATCCAGTGCACACTGGAGGCTTATGACCTAATTATCTTGTTTATAATGTAATAAATCAACAAGTGAGATTTCATTCATTATTTCTTGCACTTCTTAGACTTAAAACTGGAGGGTAAAGCCAAAATCGATGCTGTAGCTCCTTTGAACACAACGTTTTACACACGAGGGTTCTGTCATCATAAACTAACATCACCGACTGCTTCCCCCCCAACAGGTTTCTGTGGATGGTGATTACATCTGATGGAGGGTGTTCAATATTTTAATCATTTTTATCATATGAATTGAAAGTTCTGTTGTGCAAATTTGTGATTTTGGGTCATGCAAAGTAAAATTAACACGCTGGTATCATTGGACTGTGCCATGTCTGCACTCGAGGGTTGTTCTCGACTTTACACAAAGAATCTGCAGAATAATAATCACGTGACGATGGAGCTGATTTCAGGAATACCAGGAGTATCCAGATTCAAATGACTGAGACAAATTTCGTTACATAATCTACAAATGAAAACCCAAATCTATCCAAGGATTTAGAAAATTGGGCTGCAAACTAACTTCTGCACATTTATTTTTCCTGAAATATATTTTTCTTTTTCTTTTTTTTTCGTGGACGTTGAAAACGTACACATGTGCACTGCGTTTCTTTTTATACCTCTAAAACAATAATATAGCACAACGTGGAAGAAGGAAACATTTTCGCGATCAAAATCACGTTGAAATCCCGTAAGAACATCGACGTCACTTCCACGTCTAAAAATATACGTTGAAAAGAAAAAAACTCCCCTTTTAAATAATTTTCAACATCTGCTCAGCGCAGAAGCCGCTTCGGCGTGTTGAAACGGAGAAGCGCTTCGGGTAACGCGACACCCATCAGGAAGTCAAAGCGGCTCTTCAAGTTCGCGCTCGGCTTCGGCTTCAGTTCATATTTCCTGGGTTTTCGCCAACAGGACGCGCGCCATGTTGTCCACCGTAAAGAGCCTCAAAGTTACCTACAAGCCCATCAACGAGAAAAACACCTTCACCAATGGCGACTGCGTGTCGGGTGAGGTGACGCTGGAGTTGGCCAAGGAGTGCGCGATGGACTCTCTGATGGTCAAATTCAAGGGGAAAGCCGAAGTCCTGTGGACCGAGAGGTACGGACAAACCACTCACGTGTACCACTCCAAGGACAAGTACTTCAGCATCAAACATTACTTCTTTGGAGACAAAGATGGCAAAGGTACGTGAGAGGATTCATTGCGAGCGCGCACTAACAAATCAATTTATTGAGCGCTTCAAATTTGTTGCATGTTGTGTATGAGAATAAACAACTGTCACTTTCGACATCAACATTGTTCAAAATGCTGATATAATACGGTTATATGTCAAGTCAATCCGTCCGCAGACGTGTTCGTAATGAACAGTCATGTAATCAACAATGTTGGACTCCAGCTTCTCAGTTGTGAGGATTTGCGAGTATTTTCTGATGTGATGAGCAACTGAACCAGAATTATGGAAATTGTGCTCGTATTTCTGAACATTTTCCTTTTGAACAAATATAGCTAAAGTCATTTTTTTGCTTCTGATTAATTTCATTTTCGTGTTTTTTTTCTCTGCAGATAATAACATAAACCTGCTGGCAAACCAGAGAGAAACATGTAAGTATTTTACACTAATCGTGGTCTGATTAGTTAAAAATTGAAAACTTGAAAACTGAGTTTTTGTCGACGTAATATTTTCTTTTACAGTTTCTATAGTCAATAGTTGGACATATTGACGTGTTTCTCACGCAGTATTACCCCCACCAGCCACATGGTGGCGCAGCTATCAATGCCCAACAATGCTTCAAAACATGATACACATCCTTAAAGTTTTGCACAAACCCAATATTTGGTTGGGGCCAAACTGAAACAAACACTAAATTCACAGGTCAAACTAAATGTATATGTTTTTTAAAACACATATTTGACACTGAGGAGCATTAATGGAGTAACATTATTCAACATTCTTCCAGAAGTTTGGTAATGCGTTATGTAGTTTGTAGGCCATACAAAGTGTAATATTTTGCACTTTCTTTTTGTTTTTCAGACAGCAATGTTGCTGCCCCAGGACGTCATGTTTACCCATTCACCTTTCAGATCCCTTTGCAGTAAGTGTTCATGTTGTAGTAATCATTTTGGGCTCATGAGTTGAACACGAAATTAATCTTTCAACGCCTGGTGTTTAAAAACAAGAAAAATATGGTAGTCGCATATAATCTTCTGAAAAAAATCTCAATAGATAAACATTGGGTGGTATTTCATTTTTTAAAGTTTGAAGACGAGATTTGAGACCCACGGTTTATTGCTGCAATACTTTGAACTATGTGCTGTCATTTCAAATGTTCCGCTGCTCTTAGGAGTACGCCCTCCTCCTTCACTGGTTCTGTTGGTAAAATCGTGTACTCGCTGGAAGCCAAGCTGAGCAGATCAGTGAGGATTCCCACTAAAGATTCAACTACCATCAACTTTGTCACCAAAGACGACTTCACCAGCCACCCCGAGATAATGGTATTTGTATAATTACATCATCTTTCCTGTCATTCGAAATGTGCATGCGATGCAGCAGTTGAATGACTCAAACCCAGCCCTTCTTTAGCACCAACATGGAGGGTTTCTAGCAACCTGCGTAAGGCACAACTACCTCGAGCAGAGGATATATTTGGCAATGTCTCATTAACAAAGCTTAAAAAATGGCGACCTGTTAACCAGTGTAGATGGTGAATTATCACCTCTAGGTGTACTGAAATGCAGATGTTTGCTGTGTCACCTTTGGAAATCACCTCAATTGGCACAGCGTGACTTTGGCTGGCAGGCACTGGAGACATTTGAAACACCAGAATAAACAATACTAGGATGTGTTTTTCCATCCCTTGGTTTGTTGTTTAAGTATATTATTGCATCTTTTTTCAGGCACCCCAGCATGACTCTAAGGATAAGAAAATGAAATTCTTCAACTCAGGGATGGTAGCCATGGATTTGAATCTGGAAAAAACAGGATTCTTCCAAGGTGACGGGCCTACTCATACTTAGTTATTTTGACACGTTTTGGTGTCACGCCAAGAACTATTTTGACATTTGCTCTGTTTTGCAGGAGAGGGATTAAAAGTCCTGGCCTGCATTCAAAACAACTCCACACGCAATATCAAGCCCAAGTACTGCGTGTACAGAAAGCACAGTTTCTTTGCGGGCGGGAAAAGAAAATGCCAAACCAAAGACCTCCTCAAGGAGGTGGGAGAGCCCATCCTTCCATCCGCCACGGAGAAGTTGACAAAGGTCATCCCCATCCCTCTCGACCTGGAGCCCTCCATCCTCAACTGCAGCATCATCAAAGCAGAATACAGACTCCGGGTAAAGCCAACGTCAAACTACTCGTCCATGTCATGCTTATTCTGCTGATGAAACAAAGCCCAACCGTGTAACATCTTTCGTGTTTTCTATAGGTCTACCTCGATGTCAAATATGCCTCAGACCCAGAGATCAAATTTAATATAGTTATCCTGCCGGCCCAGCAGGTTCCTGCTCTGCAGGGACCCCATCCAGCTGCTTCTGACTTTGGATATGAACCATTTGGGGACACAAACCCACCAGCCTGGGGCTTTGTACCCCCACAACCACCTCTAAATCCTGGCCCTTTGGACCCCCCACCTCCCTATGGAGAACATGGAATGTACCCTCCTCTACCAGATTACGGAAATCAAAAACAGTGAAGATACTTTGATGTTTTTAAGGGCACAAAATAAAGAGATACAATATTTATATATTACAGTGTGTGTTGCTTTAGTAATTCTTTAAACCTGCTGAAGCTACTTTCTTTTATTCAATATTCTATATATTTAGAATATTTCAGGTCATTAATGCACTTTGGATGTACAGTAATGGAAAATGTGTCATGGGATTTTTTAAGAAAGCGCATCGCGTGGGTGGTTATCCTACATTTCTCATTTCTGAGCCTTTATGCTGATCTGTACATACTGTATAGGGATTATGGTTGTGTGGAATGGCTACTGATAGGCTTGTAGGTGCATCAAAGTTTCTGTTTTCATTGTTCAAGATGTCTCATTTGTACCTTTTAGTTAGCGAACGAGGTTTGACTGCTTGGAAAATTACCAAGCAAATAATAATAGTACCTAAGTAGCTAATGAATCCCACAAACACTAGAGAACAACCTTCACAAAACAAACAAAATTAATTAATACTGTAACATGTTACATTGTACCCTACAAATTCTACAAAGAAAGATAAAATAACATCAGCAATGTCCTTCACAGATCCATCTAAAAATGAAATATGCTGCGAATCCAGAGATAAAGCTCCCTATAGTCATCCTGCCATCCTCTGAGGTCCTCGCTGTAAAACCGCCTCCTGCTGCTGCTGGTTTGGGATTTGAAGCGTTCGGGCACCCGGACACAGTTCCCTGGAGCATGCCGCCTCCATCACAACCAGCACCGCAGGCTGCGGAGCCCCCACTGCCCTATGGGGCTCATGCTATGTACTCCTATAGTACGGATGCCGATGGCCTGTAGATAAAATGTGCTCTTCTTTTGTGATCACACACCTGGTTCTAACAATGTTGACCATTGTTGGTCAGTTGGCGGAAAACATTTTTTTACCTTATTTAATTGTGAATTTGTCAGTGTTGTGTGTACATTAACTACTTTTGCAACGGATAGATACTGTTTAATAAATATATAGTAAGACTGTACATGATACACTGTACGTCACTATGCTTTGGAGATGTTTCCTAAAATGACATTATTTTATACTATATTTTCTCAATGAATAATGCAAAAGTGGGGTGGCTTTATATATCCGTGTATGTATTGTAACGTTCTGTGCTAATGAAGAGACAGTTCATCATTCACCGGTTTTAATGTTGACTGTTGTCGGCCACAGCCACGCCACAAGAAACACTTTTACACTCACGAGTCGGAGCTCCAACTCACACACGCCTCCTCGCCTTCTCCACTTCCTGTTTTACCCAAAAACTACACACATTACCCCGGAAAGGGGCGGTACCCCAACCCAGAGCCTATCAGAAGCATATACACATTTAGGAACACACGCTACAGCAGTGATTCTCAAAGTGTGGTGATACGCGGGATCCCTCTAGTGGTACGCTAATGAATCACTGAGAAAAAATATATATATATATATTTTTTAAAAACATTTTTTAAATCTTTTTTTTTTTTTTTACTAAACACTTAAGTACAGTACAGTTTTATTTAATCTTTAAGAACAGTTTTTTTTACATGTATTTTAGTACAATGTTAATTTAACTTTTGTGTGCAATACATTTGAATTGAATCATTATTTAAGTACAGTTTTTTATTTTCTATATATATATTTAAGCGCAGTCTTACGTTTGAAACTGTGTAAAATGTTACAATGACTGACAATATTAAATATACTTCTTTAGGAATAAAACCTCTGCCATGTTTTTGATGAATACATAGGCGTACTACGCTACTGTGTTGGTCATTATGGTGGTACAAGGTATGGTGGTACAAGGTATGGTGAGCCAAGTATTTTCTGAGGAGGTACTTGGTGTAAAAAGTTTGAGAACCACTGCGCTAGAGTATATATACCCATTCGACCAGTAAAGATCTGTAAACTGTATCTCATGTTTCAACTCTTTCATTAACACACAGGGAAATTAAAATGTTTACTGTCTACTACGTATCTGTCTGCTAACATCAAATCGTCTTCACAAATGTAAATAGTTCGCACCACTTCTATTCTAAAAGGAAAGATTGATCCTGCACCGCAGAAGTCGCTTCCGAACGGAGAAGTGCTCGCTGGGTCACGCGACTCCAGGTAACGGGGCACACCCATCGCGGAAGTCCAAGGTGCTCTTATCGCCTTCACTTCATAACTCGGGTTTTCGCCAACAGGACGCGCGCCATGTTAACCACCGTAAAGAGCCTCAAAGTTACCTACAAGCCCATCAACGAGAAAAACACCTTCACCAATGGCGACTGCGTGTCGGGTGAGGTGACGCTGGAGTTGGCCAAGGAGTGCGCGATGGACTCTCTGATGGTCAAATTCAAGGGGAAAGCCGAAGTCCTGTGGACCGAGAGGCACGGACAAACCACCCGTGTGTACCACTCCAAGGACAAGTACTTCAGCATCAAACATTACTTCTTTGGAGACAAAGATCTCAAAGGTAAGTGAGAGGATTCATTAAGACGTTGATGATGTATAGAAACGTACAGAGGTGAAGCGAGATACATTGATTGTGAGCTTCAATGCATTTGTTGCATGTTGTGCATGAGAATAAACAACTGTCAATTTCGACATCAACATTGTTCAAAATGCTGATATAATACGGTTATATACGGTCAAGTCAATTCGTCCGCAGACGTTTTCGTAATGAACAGTCATGTAATCAACAATGTTGGACTCCAGCTTCTCAGTTGTGAGGATTTGCGAGTATTTTCTGATGTGATGAGCAACTGAACCAAAATTATGGAAATTGTGCTCGTATTTTCCTGACATTTTTCTTTTGGACAAATATAGCTAAAGTCATATTTATTGCTTCTGATTCATTATCGTGTGTTTTTTTTGTTGTTGTTTGTTTTTTACTCTGCAGATAGTAGCATACACCTGCTGGCAAACCAGAGAGAAACATGTAAGTGTTTTACAGTCATGGTCTGATTAGTTAAAAATTGAAAACTTGTGAGTTTTTGTCGACATAATATTTTCTTTTACAGTTTCTATAGTCAATAGTTGGACATATTGACGTGTTTCTCACGCAGTATTACCCCCACCAGCCACATGGTGGCGCAGCTATCAATGCCCAACAATGCTTCAAAACATGATACACATCCTTAAAGTTTTGCACAAACCCAATATTTGGTTGGGGCCAAACTGAAACAAACACTAAATTCACAGGTCAAACTAAATGTATATGTTTTTTAAAACACATATTTGACACTGAGGAGCATTAATGGAGTAACATTATTCAACATTCTTCCAGAAGTTTGGTAATGCGTTATGTAGTTTGTAGGCCATACAACGTGTAATATTTTGCACTTTCTTTTTGTTTTTCAGACAGCAATGTTGCTGCCCCAGGACGTCATGTTTACCCATTCACCTTTCAGATCCCTTTGCAGTAAGTGTTCATGTTGAGGTAATCATTTTGGGCTCATGAGTTGAACACGAAATTAATCTTTCAACACCTGGTGTTTAAAAACAAGAAAAATATGGTAGTCGCATATAATCTTCTGAAAAAAATCTCAATAGATAAACATTGTTCTGCTGCTCTTAGGAGTACGCCCTCCTCCTTCACTGGTTCTGTTGGTAAAATTGTGTACTCGCTGGAAGCCAAGCTGAGCAGATCAGTGTGGATTCCCACTAAAGATTCAACCACGATCAACTTTGTCACCAAAGACGACTTCACCAGCCACCCCGAGATAATGGTATTTGTATAATTACATCATCTTTCCGGTCATTCGAAAGCCCTTCTTTAGCACCAACAGGGAGGGTTTCTAGCAACCTGCGTAAGGCACAACTACCTCGAGCAGAAGATATATTTGGTAATGTCGCATTAACAAAGCTTCAAAAATGGCAACCTCACCCACCTTTGGAAATCACTTCAATTGGCACAGCGTGACTTTGGCTGGCAGGCACTGGAGACATTTGAAACACCAGAATAAACAATAAAAGGATGTTTGTAAGTGTGTTTTCCATCCCTTGGTTTGTTGTTTAAGTATATTAATAAATCTTGCTTTTTTTCAGGCACCCCAGCATGACTCTAAGCATAAGAAAATGAATTTCTTCAACTCAGGGATGGTAGCCATGGATTTGAATCTGGAAAAAACAGGATTCTTCCAAGGTGACGGGCCTACTCATACTTAGTTATTTTGACACGTATCGGTGTCACGCCAAGAACTATTTTGACATTTGCTCTGTTTTGCAGGAGAGGGATTAAAAGTCCTGGCCTGCATTCAAAACAACTCCACACGCAATATCAAGCCCAAGTACTGCGTGTACAGAAAGCACAGTTTCTTTGTAAAAGGGAAAAGAAAATGCCGAACCAAAGACCTCCTCAAGGAGGTGGGAGAGCCCATCCTTCCATCCGCCACGGAGAAGTTGACAAAGGTCATTCCCATCCCTCTCGATGCGGAGCCCTCCATCCTCAACTGCAGCATCATCAAAGCAGAATACAGACTCCGGGTAAAGCCAACGTCAAACTACTCGTCCATGTCATGCTTATTCTGCTGATGAAACAAAGCCCAACCGTGTAACATCTTTCGTGTTTTCTATAGGTCTACCTCGATGTCAAATATGCCTCAGACCCAGAGATCAAATTTAATATAGTTATCCTGCCGGCCCAGCAGGTTCCTGCTCTGCAGGGACCCCATCCAGCTGCTTCTGACTTTGGATATGAACCATTTGGGGACACAAACCCACCAGCCTGGGGCTTTGTACCCCCACAACCACCTCTAAATCCTGGCCCTTTGGACCCCCCACCTCCCTATGGAGAACATGGAATGTACCCTCCTCTACCAGATTACGAAAATCAAAAACAGTGAAGATACTTTGATGTTTCTGAGGGGATAAAACAAAGAGATACAATATTTATATGTTACAGTGTGTGTTGCTTTATTCGTGAAGCTACTTTCTTTTATTCAACATACAATATATATTTAGAATATTTCACGTCAGTAATGCACTTTGGACTAAAATTCAATTATGTCAGACAGCAAGTGCAATATGTACAGTAGGGGAAATGATTTAATGTGAATCGAAAATGTGTCATGGGACGTATCACGTGAGTCATGAAACTCATGAAACAAAGATACAGGTATCACGCTGCACCCACAGAGGTGTTATCAGGAGAGCAGTGCGATGGATGGCTCTGATGATATCAGCAGTGTTGCAATTCAAGCCAAGTCAATAGGGGTGTAACGATTCAGCTGTTACATCGATGTATCGATTTATATCCCTCCGATCCAACTACATCGATCTGTGCTCGGCGAGTTGGCCTTATGGACGACATATATCGATCTAACATCGTTTTAAAATGTAATAAATCGATTGTATCCATACTAGGAAATAACCTATTGGATTTAAGCACGTCAGACTTTTTTCTTAGCACTTTTAATGATAAAGGCCGTCACGGACTGATCCGTGACCTACCGCCGTCCCGAGCCCCGATTCAACTTCCGGGTTTCACGGGCTAAGCCGACGGGATGTTCCAAAAGGGTTGAAATAGAGGGGTTTTGCGGGGGTTGGTTGGGGAAAACCATTATTGCAGGGGTGTTTTTTGTGTATATCACTAATACGGGTTTTTTCTGCTATACTGCTAGTGTTTGCACTTTATTCAAATAAAATGTGAATGGATTTGCCATTCATTGTTGTTTACTTGTTTATTTATATTCATAATTAATTGATACCTGATTCTATTACAAGGAACAGGAATCTAGGAAATTTATTTCAGTCACACTGGTTGAATTTTTGGCTAAAAAGTTACTGAATCGATTTCAAGTCACTGAATCGTTTTCGGATCGTATCGCTCTAAATGAACCAATATCGTCCTTGAATCCTATCGACAACCACGAATCGTGATACAAATCGAATCGTTGTTAAAACGAATCGTTACACCCCTACGAGTCAACAATGTGCGCACGTGCACCTCGTGCACGTGCCTCTAGTCACCTCCAGTCAAGGAAGAGAAAGACCGGTTCAACCAGATTGGCATGCCTAAGATCAGCTAAAAGGAAACGAGTGGCTTACAGGCTCCGACTCCTGTTTGAAGATTTTGATTTGGCACAAGCCTTTGGGAAAATGACCATCAAAACATTTTCTATTGAATATGATGCGATCAACAGCAACAACACTTTCACAAATGGAGATACCATTAATGGAAGAGTCATTGTTGAGGCTTCCAAGGAGACGACAATCAAATCGCTGGTTTTTATAGCAACTGGAGAAGCTCGGGTCCGATGGAGCGAACATTATGGAGATCACCATCATGTGTACTGGTCCAATGAACAATATTACAATATCAAACACCATATCTTGACAGAGCAAAGACAAGATGGTAACGTATCAAAACAATTCATTCTGGTCAATGGTTCTATTTTAATACACCGTCAGAGGACTTATGATACATCTTCTGTTTCAGGCACAGAAATCATTGGCAAAGGAAGACATGTATTTCCTTTTTCATTCAGCCTACCTGACGGGTGACAGTTTGATAATTAATCCATATTTTCAACAGGTATTTTATTTATTTCAAGGTCATTCTAATTTCTCTATATGTCTACCTGGCAGGAAGATCCCATCATCTCTCAAAACCACCATAGGGAACATTGTTCACAAACTGAAGGCTGAGCTTAAACAATCCATGAAGCTGACAAATAAGGCAAAAACTCACTTCACATTCGTGTCCAAAGCAGACATGGACATTCCCGGTCTCATGGTAAAAAATGATCTAAAGTTAATGTTGTCTAAGCAGAGGAGAATGTCCTGATCAGAGCTGAGTGCCTGTGTCTCTCACAGGATCCTCAGCATGGATGCAAGGAGAAATCTGTCAAAGTTTTTGGCTCCGGAAACGTTTCAATGGATGTTTACACGCAGAGAAAGGGCTTCAAGCAAGGTAACTATTTAGTCCTTCACGGGATGTAAGCGTTTCCTTGTTCAGTGGCCCACACACCTTCCTGGGCTGTTTTTGAAGTGCGGGTGAAGTTGCAGTTCTTGTTTGGTGACAGTCGGCTCCTCCCTGTGAGGAAGTCAGCCACAGGTTGAACAGTTTTTGTTTGGCCGTGATAATGACTTGGTGCTGGCAGCGAGAAGCCTTTGAGGCCGCAGCACTTTCGTTCTTCAAACGACAAGCTCATTTCCCCGTGCTGCTCTCTCCACAGGAGTACTTGGGCTGAATGTAAACTGCTTTAATATTTTTCAAAGCTACAGATAAATGATTAACCAGTGTGTTCTGGACATGCTCTTTACATTACAGCCTGAACGACAACAAGGGCCGGCCCGAGGCATAAGCGAACTAAGCGGCTGCTTGGGCCCCCCTGGCCACCAAGGGGCCCCAAGCAGCCAGCGAGCCGCGAGCCGGCCCAAGCTGCCGGCGAGTTGCCGCCGAGCTGCTGGCGAACCGCGAGTCGCGAGCCGGCGGAAGCAGCCAGATCACGTGCGTGCATTAATAATCGTGAATGATAGCTCAGATATAAGGTGTCTAGTTAGGGAGCCAGAGATCTGGGTTTGATTCCTACCTGGCACCAGACTTGTCTTTCTTCTCTTTCCACTTTTTGACCACGTGTCTGGCTGACCGCTGCCCCCCCGAACATGCAAGGGGAGGCTAAGGCCCGTTCAGTGCTGCAAGCAGCCCTAGTTTTGTATTACAACCTTACTGCATTTGTTTATAATTTTCACTATAACATTATAGCGTGACATTTGTGCCAATAATCTTCTAGCACGGGTGACTCTGCGTGGTGGGAGGGGGGCCCCCAAATCAAATTCAGCTTAGGGCCCCCAAGAGGCTCGGGCCGGCACTGACGACAACGTATGATAATCAGATCAACCTATGAGTGGTCTATATAATAAAAGTAGACAATCATTACTGGTTACGCCTAAGTAACATCATAGCATTTTTGTGTTCAACCCTTTGTCTATCCCAGAGAAACAAACCGCATGGGCAGGCACAAGGATTGTAACGGCTCCACTGATTTAGACAACCAATCCACCAGGTTTCTTTTCTCCGTTTCACAGGCGAGGCTCTCCAGCTCACAGTGAAAGTCAGCAACAACTCAACTCGCTCGGTGAAGCCTAAATATGTACTGTATGAGAAAAAGAGTTTCTACGCCATGGGGCGGAGGAAAATCTCCACGACTAAGATCATTAAGGAGAAGATGGAGTTGATTGCGTCTTCTGGTAAAGAGACTGTGACCAAAGTGATAACAATCCCCTGGGGGCTACCTCCCTCCATCCTAAACTGCTCCATCATCACACAGGAGTACAAGCTGAAGGTAAACTTCATTCAATCATGGTCATAAGCTGCATTTCTGAGCCTTTATGCTGATCTGTACATACGGTATATGGATTATGGTTGTGTGGAATAGCTACTGATAGGTGGCTAATGAATCCCACAAACACTAGAGAGAAACCTTCACAAAACAAACAAAATTAATTAATACTGTAACATGTTACATTTTACCCTACAAATTCTACAAAGAAAGATAAAATAACATCAGCAATGTCCTTCACAGATCCATCTAAAAATGAAATATGCTGCGAATCCAGAGATAAAGCTCCCTATAGTCATCCTGCCATCCTCTGAGGTCCTCGCTGTAAAACCGCCTCCTGCTGCTGCTGGTTTGGGATTTGAAGCGTTCGGGCACCCGGACACAGTTCCCTGGAGCATGCCGCCTCCATCACAACCAGCACCGCAGGCTGCAGAGCCCCCACTGCCCTATGGGGCTCATGCTATGTACCCCTATAGTACGGATGCCGATGGCCTGTAGATAAAATGTGCTCTTTTGTGATCACACACCTGGTTCTAACAATGTTGACCATTGTTGGTCAGTTGGCAGCAAACATTGTTTTACCTTATTTAATTGTGAATTTGTCAGTGCTATGTGTACATTATCTACATTTGCAACGTATTGATATAGTTACTGTTTAATAAACATATAGTAAGACTGTACATGATACACTGTACGTCACTATGCTTGGGAGATGTTTCCTAAAATGACATTATTTTATGCTATATTTGAACAATCAATAATGCAAAAGCTTTATATATCTGTGTATGTATGTATACGCATTTTACCAGTAAAGATCTGTAAACTGTATCTCATGTTTTAACTCTTTCATTAACGCACAGGGAAATTAAAATGTTTACTGTCTGCTACGTATCTGTCTGCTATCAAATCACCTTCACAAATGTAAATAGTTCGCACAACTTCTATTCTGAAAGGAAAGATTGATCCTGCAGAATGTCTCAGCTCCATGCAGACTTTCATCACTACAGAAAAAATGCTCCATCACTAAATTATGGCAAGTTCAAGATATTAAAGTATTAGCGTATGGAAAGCTTGACGAAACGCGTACTCACTTGGAATCTGTTAGCATTGGACCTCCCTTTTATCAGATGCAATTTGTTATTACTTTGAAGTTGTTCCAGATGTTTCTTTGGTCATATTTTCACTTTGTTTAGCCTAATTAGGCTGCCAGCTAGAGTTACCTGTGTGAAAGGGACACCCGCACCTCTCGATCACGTGGTGTGACACAGATACGGCTCGTGGAGAAGTCCACCGCTACACTAAATAAGTCAACCTTGCCTGTTCCCCAATTCTCCAACCTGCTTCCAGTAAAGGCACGGGAGTTATCTACCACCAAAGGAGGATCGTCCTGTTTTCAATCCGTTCCCTTTGGTCAGGTTGTGTGGTGGAGACTCGTCATGACTGTCAGGCATCTCTCGGTGGATTACAACAGGGTGAATGAGCGAGGCGTCTTCTCTCCCGGCGACACCCTCTCTGGAAGAGTGACGGTGGTGACCAGCGGGGAAACCAAAGTGCAGTGTTTTTTGGTCGAAGCCAAAGGAAAGGCTAAAGTGAAATGGCAGGAACAAGAGGGACGAGCCGAAGGGATGCACATGGACGAGAAAAAATACTTTTATTTTCAGCATATTATTATTCAGGATAAAAACAAAGGGGACGGTTAGTATTGTCGCTGTGTCTGCCAAATAATACAGAGCTTTTGAATTGTGTGATTTTTGTCTTTATAGTCTCATAACAAATGGATGAATGTGCTTTTAACAAAAAACGTGTTTTTCTTAAGGGTCAGAAATCATCCGCTCTGGGAGACATGTGTATCCATTCACCTTTGTGATACCAAACACGTGAGTGACATCTATGCTTATAATTGTATTTCTGATTAACAGATGTGTCAACAACCTATTAAAAAATAATCTTCAATCTTCATTATGCATTGGAATTATCTTCTTACAGAGACATGCCTTCGTCTTACGAGGGGAAATGGGGCAAAATAACATATAGTTTAAAAGCACAGTTGACTCAGTCGATCTGGCTCGTCCACCAAACCAAGACTAGGTTTCCTTTTCTGACCAAGTCCGAGTTCCCCTTTGCCTCCAAATCAGAGTTGATAATCATCGGACTAAAGGTATGGAATGGAGTTACCTCTGTATATGAATCAGTTGTTTTCCTTTCCCACCTGTGTTCATGCTACAACAATCACAAACTAGAATGCAAAGATGTGGCTTCTCGACGGCGTGTGTTTGTACTCGTCAGGAACCACAATCTGCGGATACGATTTCATTTTATGGCTCTGCTACGGTTGCTATGAACGTTTCCTCCGTAAAACTGGGAGCAATGCAAGGTGAACAGATTTTTTACAAAAAAAATATTTTTTAAATGAATTCTCTCCACCGAAGCCCTGATGGTGTAATTCTCCCCCCCGAATGCAAATAGGTGAAGCAGTGGGCGTCTCCGTGAAGGTACTCAACGACTCTGCACACACAGTGACACCCAAATTCTACCTCTGTGAAAAGCAGACCTTCGCTGCTGGGTCGAGGAGGATCGTGCACACAAACGAAACCCTCTTTGGGACAGGGGACCCTGTTGCAGCTGAAACCTGTCAGACCACGACCAAGGTCCTGAGCATTCCCGCGCACCTCCAGCCGACCTTCTTCAACTGCTGCATGATGAAGCTTGAGCACAGACTCAAGGTATTTATACGGCGCATGTTGGGCCACGCATGATAACAACAGCGACGCCGCATTGGCCGCGTGAGGGTGAGCACGTGGGGAGAGACTGAGAGAGACAAAGAGGGAGGAGGGGTGGGGAGGGGTGAGGGGGAGGCGGGGGGGGGGGGAGGGGTCGGAGGGGACAACCCTCCCCCGGCCGTTGGACCACGGTGTCACGTTACAGGCCGATCTGTTTAGTCCTGTTCTCCTGTTCCCAGCCTGCCCCCCTCCGAGGGCCAGAGTGAGGCGACCCGCAAGTTGGACACGAATACACAACGGCCTCGTGTGCTTCTGTGGTTGCAGGTCGTCCTCGACGGGCCACGAGACTCGGAAATCCAACTTCCTCTGGTCATCCTGCGGGGCTCGCCTCAACCGCGTCTGCAGAAACCAAAGAGATCCATCTGGTTTCACAACCTTCCTGGTTGAATGTACACGCATGAGATCACGAGGCAGATGTGCGTGTGTGTCCCACGATGAACGCACACAGTAACTGTTTAACGTTGCTGCTGTTAAATGAGTTCAAACCACCACCGTTGCTTGATAATTCCATGTTTGCCCTTTTGTCCACTAGATGGAGACGTGTGTCACAAAGTATACCCTTGCATTAATTATTCATTTTAGTGTTTGGAAAAAAGATCTATTTCCACAAATCTGTACAGCTACCTATGAATCCTACTGATACATACTGGTACATTTGTTTAGTTACCCTCTACTACTGGAGTAGCTTATTTAAGAGGGCTGAGTTTGGGTAATAATAAGGTAGTTAATGTGAAAGCAGACGGTAAGATACTAATTCATTTGAACCGATATGAATAATTTAGATTAGTCGTCCCAGTCTAACTGTTGAATTAGACGCTGGGGGTGTTTCATCTCATCTTTGACCATGGACTAATTTTGCCGCAGAGGAAAGTATTGAACAAAGGCACATTTACGATTCTTACAGTAAAAGGGTTTACCCAACCCGCCGTTCTTAAGTGAAACCAGGCCCATGTTCTTGACAGAGACTCAGAGATCTTTTCCTGCCTAGGAGGGGAAACATGTTGAGAACTGAGCATTTTATGGTTGGGACTCATCTTGGAAACATTAGATCTGGTCTATTGTGAGACCACATGCTCACAGCACTCCCACCTGCCCAGAGAGAGAGAGAGAGAGAGAGAGAGACGGCGCCGTGTTTGGTTCCTCCTGCACAAAGAAGTCTTCACAATCTCACGTCCAGCCCACAAAACAGCAATTAGTGCCTATATTTTCATTACAAAAGCACAGGAGTATCCACCAAACGCAGGCGTCACATGACATCCTGCCGTTCAGGTGTACATGTTCTCTGCACTGCTGATATTTCAACTCACATTTGCTGCATGCGACTTGTTTTGTGTTACTTGAGCCTGCTAATATGTATTAATATTTGAGTGGAAACACATAAAATGTAATTAAAATCGTTTGTCAAACTTATGGTAGGTGTCTTAAAACCTTTGACAGTATAATGACGATGTGTGTGAAGACTGAATGACAGCCATTGAAATAACTCTTTCAATCAAATGCAAGACGTGGGGAGCAAAAGCTTTGATTAAACAGCTCATCATTTTGTTTTAAGTAGCACAGATGATAAAAAAGGCTAAATCTGCATCCTGCAACCTGCATAAAATAGCAGCAGAGCAGCAGGCTGGCTCTTAAATCAAACAGAATAGTGACTTTGAGTGCGACTTGAATTGATGCCGAACAAAGTGATGGATTCCTCTGATGCCTGAACCTACACCTGTATGAAGACATCTCCAGAGCAGCAGTTTCATGTCATTCCGTTCATTTTTGGCAAGAGTCATGGTGTCGGCTGTGCTGTAGCAGAGCCTGCCTGGTAACCGCTCTGGCTCTGTGCACAGTGTGCAGGCTGTCAGCCAGCCAGCTCCCTCTTCCACACACACACACACACACACACACACACACACACACCACGCTTGGTTTTGGAGAAGGGGTAGGGAGGTGTGGCCTTTTGCACCTCCCACCTCCGCAGCCAGAGCTAGCACCATGACAACCGTGCGGGCCTGCTGGCGACTCCCTGTCTTCATCGGCCACGGTTGCCATGGTAACTCCCCAAAGGGGCTCCCGCAGATCAGCGGGATGGCCGTCCAGTTGACTAACCCTCTCCCAGCTGGAGAACGGCTGCGAGAGCCAGCAAGAGAGCGGAGTGAAGGAGAAGGGAGCGCGTGTGTGTGTGTGTGTGTGTGTGAATGTGTAGGATGGCGGAGCAGAGCCTGAGGATGGAGAGAGAAAGAGAAAGACAGGTGGAGATAGACATTGTGGTGGAGAGAGAGAGAGAGAGAGAGAGAGAGAAAGAAGTGAGATCTCAGAAAGAGACACAGGAAGAACCTGCTCAAGCGACCCATCTCTGCTTACTTGCAGCCGGACGGAATAGCTTGCATGCAAATACACGTTCAACACCCTCCTAACAACTGACACATTAAGATTAGTATTATCTTTCTCCCATTTTTCTATCAAGTCAGTGACGAGTATTACGTTTAGAGGCCACAGATGGCTCTGTGTAAGTAGTGCGGATGGTGAAATAAATAGCAGTATCGGTCAGTTGGCTGGAGGGGACCGAGGGGCCTTTTCTACTCTCTAATTGTTCCAAGCTGTGTCCCCTTGAAGTACCGGACACAGATTTCTGTGTCTATAAAAGGATCAGAAGCAACCGAAGCTGCGCCTCATTCAAACCAGTGTAAATTAATTTAAAGCTCAGATTTTATTTTTTCATATTCACATTGTTTACCCTCTTTGTAACTATGGTGATGTTATCCATGCTTCAATACCACACGTAAAAGTACATCATGATGAATATTTTATTTTGGAAAAGGAGAGAGATAAACTTCCCATAGTAAACATTTTCTGATCTACTAAAGGTGCAGAAAAGTTTGATATCTTCATTTTCATATAAAATCCTTCTCATTATTTTAAACGTATAAAAAAAGTGACACAAGGCAATTCTGTCAGTGTTACAAGAAGGCAAGTTGCCAAAACATTCTATACTAATTCAAATATTCTACCGTTTTTTTTCTTCTCCATTATACGTGCAATAACACTTCTACCCTAAAACTAGTTCTACATAAAGTCTGACTATATTGTGCACTTGTAGTGGTGACCTTTGGAATTACAAACGGTTTTACGGTAAAAAAAAAACCCTCCCTTGACACAAGTTGTTTGATTACAGAAAGGATATAAAAACAACAACAAAAAAAAAGCAGTCCAACGTTATTTATGAAACTCAGAGAAGCACCCGCCCCTGCACAGGTGGACGTTGCATATCTTGCAGCCGAACACACTCTCGTGACGCAGTCCCTTGTTGGTGCAGTTCCTGCAGCGGCGAGAGCGCTCCGACATGCGTTCCAGGCGATGTCCGTACTCTATGGGGGAGTCTGCGTGTCTCTTGCGTGCCGCCCGCTCCATGCCCCTCGCCCCTTGGTAGTCCCCAATCAGCTGCTGCGCCAGGCGCACCCGGAAGTGGCGCTGGGTGAACTGCTTGCCGTTGAAGCCCGCCGGCGGCGTCACCCCTCTGCTCTCCCTCAGGATGACGTAGGCGTTGACGATGCACAGGTTGACGTAGAACCACAGGAAGTAGCGCCACCACTTCTTGCACGGCCTGCCCACCTGGTAGCACTCCCGCAGCTGGTCGCACAGGTCGACCCCCCTCATGTTCTCCTGGTACAGCAGCAGGGGCAGAGGCCGGGGCACGCCGAGGGACGGCCCCGAGCAGTTCACGCCGTCGCCCTCTTCCTCAGCCGCCGTCCGCCTCCAGCTGCTGCCGGGCCGGGCTGATGCCCACGATGCCCGGGGCCGAGTTGGTGGAGAGGCAGCTGACCACCTTGGCGTCTCGGGTCACCGTGGCGACCAGGTTTCCCCGCTGACACTGGTAGAACTCGCCCGGCGACAGCTTCCCCACGTTGCTGGGCCGCAGGACCTCGGGGTAGCCTCTGCGCCGCGGCTGGGTGGGGCCGCAGGCGTACAGCCCGTCCCTCAGCAGCCGCTGGAGGAGGGGCACCGAGGTGAAGAAGCCGTCCATGAAGAGGTGGTGGTACTGGCGCTCCAGGCCTCGCACCAGGGAGGTGGCCACCCTGTAGCCCAGCGAGGCGGCGGCCTCGTCTTCGTCTGGCTTGCCCACGTGGATCTTGGCCCGGTGGCAGAAGCCCGAGCGCGAGTCGCACAGCATCCACACGGTCAGGCCTTTCCTCAGGGGCTTGGAGGGCATGCACTGGGTGGGGGAGAAGCGCCCCTTCACCACAATGGCGCACTTGTCTATGGTCAGGCAGCGGTTGGGCGCGTACGCGTCCCACATGGTGTTCTCCACCACGTCGAGGAGGGGCCTGATCTTGAAGAGGGCGTCGTAGCCGCGCTCGCCGCGCACGGGCTCGGTCTCGCGGTCGCACAGCTGCAGGTACTGGGTGAGCTTCTCGAAGCGGCGGGCGGTCATCGTTTTTTTAAAGCCCGCGTTGCCTATGAAAATGTCGCTGGCCCAGTACATGCCGGTGTCCGGCAGCTGGTTGATGCCCATGAGGACGTTCAGCCCCACGTAGGCCCTCATCTCCCGGACGTCGGTGGGGTGCCAGTGGGGGTCGGATTTTCCGCTCCTCCTCTGCCGGTAGAGGGCGTATTTGTTTGTTTGTTCCACCATGTGTTCAAACAGAGACTCGGGGAAGAGTATCCGGAAATAGTCGCGGGCGTCGGCGTCGTCGCCCAGCGAGTGCTGAGGGCCGCTGGCGGCGGAGAAGGGCTCGATCGTAATCACCTGGTCGGGTTCGCCCCAGAAGTCCGCGGACGCGCAGTCCTCGTCCGAGTCGTCCTCGAAGCCGAAAAACCCTCCGCGCTCCTCCTCCTCCAAATCGGAGAAATCGATATCCGAATCGTTCGAGGCGGTGTCAGAGCAGTTGGTGGAGGTGGAATAATAACAGTCCTCCGCGTACTCCTCCTCGTCGTGGTTGATCCCGTTACTCCCGGTGACCAGAATTATGTTGCAGCCTCCTCCCGCGAGGAAGCCGGCCGCGTCCGCGGTATCCGCCGCGTTGGCGGCGGCCGTGCCCGGGAACCCATTCTCCCCCTCGCCGTCCCCGTCCTCGTTGTCCTCGTCGTCGTCGTCCTCCTCCTCCTCCACAACGTCGTCGTCCTCCTCCTCCTGCTGCCCTCGTGCTCCGTTTTCCTCGTCCGAGTCCGGCTTTCTGTAAGGAATTTCGAACCACTTCACATCGGCCGAAAGATTAAGCGGAGAGTCTCGGCCGTCGCACGCCGTGCTACTTTCTGCGTCCGCGCTAGTTTCCAAAATAGTAAAAAGCTCTCTCCCTTTTCTTGCCGTCGCCATGTCGGGGTATGAAAGTGCCCCTGCATGAGTCTTTTTATGTATATTTTCCTCAACGTGGGGGGGAAAAACAAACAAACAAACAATCGTACAAAACCCCACTCACGACGTGCACTTAACGGAAGCCTCTTCTCGAACGATAAATTAAAAAAAAAAAAAAAAAGAAAGGCCCAACTTGGCTGGTCTCGCGGACCTATGCGGCGTTTCTACGCGTGATTCTCATTGTTTCCGCTGCTGGCTTTTCTGGGGCTTTGTAGCGCAGTGTGGCCGCAGACGTCAGAAGCTGCATGTGCATGTCCTGCTTTGTAGGGCGTTTTGCGACTGCAGCTGGTGGGGTTGCTAGTTCGCCACGGCTGGCAGATGGCCGCTCGCTGTTTCTAATGCCCGCTGGCATTCGCCAGTATCAATAAGCTGGATACCCCCTCATCATCCATCCCCCCCCCCCCCCCCCGGAGGCCGAGGGAGAGATACGAGAGCCGCCGCCGCGTAGAAAATGCAAACATTATCATCACAATGCGGCGCGGTTTTTAGCCGCGCGGGGCGGCTGAGCACTTTAGTGGCGTGGAAACTTTCTAATGAGCTGCTTTTAGGCAACACGCCTCACGGGCTGCAGCCCAGATAGTGTGTTTTTTAAAGTTTTGAATGTAGTTAGTAATATATGTATGCATCCTTAAAAAAAAAAACAAGGAAAATGCCACCTGATTAAATGGCCGTGATGGATGTTCCCACATCACACGGGGCCTCTTGTTCATCCCCTGTTACCAAACAGACACTGAACTCGGTCAGAGAAGCAGCTTGTTCATTCATAAACATGCTTCTTCCCTCTGACAGGTTCCTACATGAATCTGAAGCCCTATAGGCTATTGTGGAATTAGGGACCTCCCTCTATTTTATGAAAGTGGGCAGACACACTGGTGTTTTACTCCAGGGGCTGTGGATGAAGATGAGATTGATTGATTCCCTCTGCCAGGCATTTTAATGATCAATTTGCGAATGTTTACAAAAAAGACCATTACACTTAAAAATAACAATTCATCTCGGCGAATGACCTGTATTCATAGCGTGGTTATTTTTTTAATTCAAGGCAGCAATATCCTGCAGGTTTTACCCCCCTGTGATGAACAGAGGAAGCTAAGTGGCTTTTCCTCTCGAAATACTGATCCACGACGTTTCCGCTACTCTCCCGCCATCACAATGCTATTGCAAACGAGGAGTATTTCTTTCTAATGATTGATGCAGTGTTATTAACCACACGTGAAGCACATATTCAATCACATTCACTAACAGCGGGCGGCAAAAAAAAAACAACCCAAAAGGAGACATTTGCGTTTGGCCCTGTGGTGGTGAATTCCTTGCTCACTTGGGAGGAGACTGGTTAAGTCATCTCTTCACTTATGGGGGGGGATGGGCGGCAGGAAGGGTCCTTCCCAAATTCTTTTAGCTGTGGCCTGAGCCCACATGGCTGGCTGAGCACTGGGTTGCTGCCCCCGGGGCCCTGCAGCAGAGGCGCAATTTATTTGTCCTTCCTCACACTCGCCTTATTTGCACAGATTCACGTCGTCTCAGTGGAAATCACGTTGCCCGCCTGAGCCCACCGGCCCCACTGCTGTTTGTGTCCGCAGCTTGCGCAAGCGGCACGAACTGGGAACCAGTATGTTAGAAAGTGGAAAAATAATGGAGGCTGTGGACCTCCGATATCCAACCCCAAAAATAGAAGTAAGGGAGAGAAAGAAAAAAAAAATCACTCCAGCGTTTCCAGGCCCCTGGAGCAGAGCAGCACTGCAGCAGACCCCTCAGAGACTCTCGCGGTGGGGTGGAGAGACGCCGACCAATCGGGGCTCAGGCGTCCTGTGTGTGTGTGTGTGTGTGTGCGGCTAACTCAGCTCCTCCACAGCTCAGATCCTTTTCCCATGGATGAGTTCAGAGATGGTTCCTGAACAAATGGTGCAACCACTGCAGCCCCAGATGAAGACAGACCAACCCTTCGCTCATCTTTGTCATTCGCTTATATAGTTTATGCTGTGCTTATCTGTGTGTGCGTGTGTGTGTGTGTGTGTGTGTGTGAGTGTGTGAGAGGCTCATTAACAGTGATGTCTTCTTCCACTGCCTGTGGCAAGTCTCAGCGGATTCATTTGGAATTGAGAAAGCAAATCATAAGCGATGTAGTGGGTTTGCTAGTAACATCAAATCGTCACATGACCGGTCAAAAGGTCTTTGACGACGGCGTATTTTCTGGTTCGAAACCCATCGGTGTTTTTGGGAAAACAATGGCTTGAATCTGTTGAGCTTAGAGAACAACACTACCTGCCCAAATCACCAACGCGGATGCTGTACTATCGACCTTGAAAAACCCTCACCTGGGTGCCCCCACCCTTCAGTCAACAGTGTCACACCGCCCCCTTGTGGTAGTTGGTGGGAAGTGATTATTCATCAGCACTTCGGCAGGGTTATATGTTGGGTTTCATTTTCTATTGTCAAAGTGTAGGTCTGATATCCTGGTACATTGAATGACGATGAAAAATGAAGATAACTTTTATTGTCTACCTGTAAAAATCGAGTGTACTTGTTTGTTAGTGTTACACTTAATAATATCCTAAATGGTTAAAATCACTGTGAACACTCCTAAAAAACGATAATGGAGAACAAATTACTTTGTCGAAGCAATCAGGCCTTTGTATGTATTCATCTGCTGCATCTTTTAAAAAAAATGGATAATGTTAAAAGCAAACAACTACCAACACATCTGAATGTGTGATAGATATGAAGAAACTCTTTGGTGGTGTGCAACAGGTCATGCCACGGCGCTAGTATCTGTTTTTCTATAACCACTAGATGGAGGTATGACACATAACACAAAGGGAGTAGTGAAGAGGCTCCACTGTACTGCATATCATGTTGTCCTAACAGAACAGCTGATTACAAATCCTTAAATAAAGTGTCTCTCTGCCCCTCACACACTGACCTAAGATCTGAAATGACTTTTTTTTGGTCGGACCACATGTTCCTCATTATGCCTGCTGGACCACGACCGACAGGGCTTGTCGGTGAGACTGGCCTTGGCACACAAGCACAGACTGTGCTGCTTCTTATTTTAGCAGAAATACACATGTGACCCGGCGTAATTATATAGTTATTCACCAAATCGTCTTTTTAATCATCCCAATTTTGGGGTGATTTTATCATAGTACAGAATGGAAAAATACATGATGACAAAGTAAAACATACAAAAATATAGTTTAAAATGTTTTAAGATACATGAGACCCTTTTGCTTTGTGTTTTTAATCGATACTTACGAAATCCATCAATGAAAGATCATTTAGAGCTTACAGCTGTCAGTGAGGGAAACGGCTCAATGTGAACTTTCCAGCTAATATTTATTGTTTCATGAGTTATATGATATTGTCTCTAGAGATGTCTCCCTTCAAATGTCCCCCAGGAAACCTTTAACACTTTCAAACGTTTCCAAGTTCCAAGAAGTCCTGCGTGACTTAGCGAATCACAGATTTCCACAATGACGCATTAAAGACGGCATAATATTATATATTATACATTTGGGGATTGTGCAAAGATAGTTTTGTGTTTTACAGAGAAGGATGGAACCCGCCTCAGACTGTAGTTTACCAATACAGCTTTTGTTTTGAATAATGCTCCTGATCCTCTGACATATGTCCGTGATCTTCTCCACCCTTTGTATCCATCCATGGGAAATTGTGCATAACCATTGGTGTGACACATCATGAACGCCCCTGATTTCATTATAAACCATAAATCATCCATGTGAGTCTCACTGATTACACAAAACGTTTAAATGTTGCCGTTAATTAGCTCCAAATGGGATCAATGAGGAATGTATCAACAAATGGATTCATTGTGAGTGTTGCATGCAGTTATTTATGCGCACTGTGAGAAACTAACAATGCTTTTATGTTGTCGGCAGATGTTCCCAAACACTTTGAAACAAAGCTAAACAAGGCGATAAGACGTGTCTGTAAGAGTTTTGTCTTGTGCTTAAACTCCATTGGTCCATGATTCCCTGGTGCTCGTACTGTATTTCAAGCATTGAGTGTGGACGTGGGAAGTGCAGTACGTCATTAACAGACTTATACCCAATTGAATCCTACCAATAACATCATATCTGGGAAACCTATTTCCCACAAAATCCTATGGTAGCACGTTCACAAAGAACCCGTGAGCCCACAAGATGCAATCAGAGTCTTACTGTAGTTAAGAATTTGTTGTAAAGAGCTGCAATTCCTTTGATACTGGAAATAGTGCCTCTGGCCAAAGTCTGTCTCGCACACACACAGCACAATAATCAGCAACAAGCCCGTTTGGCACAGGAACAAGTTGATCCACAGCTATTCTAAATAATTTAAGGGATGACATTCCCCTGAAATGAAATAGTCTCTTGAAGAACATTACAGTAAACAGATCTTTGTTGGGTTTCCTGGTTTGGTTTAACAGACGGTACCAAATGTCAACCCTCAATTACATGATCCACGATGGGAAGAGAGACGCTTCATGCACGCCCCCCACCGTGAGACGAGGACACTCGCAAATCCGTCTTTGAGTCTTTCTTCTTCCCACATAAGAGTAAATCAAGGGATTTTGTAGTCCTGTTAACACTGCCCCCTCATGTCAGGGCAGCGGTGGGAGGAAATGACCACAGATGGACCTTGTTACCGTCCCTTGATGCACACTGCAGGTCACAGAGCAAAGGTTTGTGTGAGGTGGAGCGTGTGCGTGTCTGTCACAACTTCCACTACTCATAGTATCACTGCTAGGGACTAAACGCTGCAATCGTTTCCATCCCATTTGTATTAGCCAATATTTTGAAGATGATAAGGACCCGGTTGTTTAAATGGAAATCACTAACCGAATTGTGATTCTGTATCTTTACGTTCTCCCGACTTCAGCAAACAAAAAAGAAAAGGTGAAGTTTCAAAGCGAGGAACCACGGGAGACTATTCTCACCAGATATCACCGGGGGCAACATTTAAGAGAGGGAATAAAACATCCCCAGTGCAACTGTTGGTTTCAAGCTGTCAGGCAACACTCACTGTAGGTAAGAGTCGTTGGCGTACATTTCTTAGCTTGTTCGAGTTGAGTACAGGCAGCTACTTTGCGTCTGGTTGATTTTTTTCAGAAGGTCTGTAAGATGGAAATATAAAATAGATGAGAGCTGCCTTTCAGCATACGATCACTGAGGTAACGCACACATTTGTTCTCTCACTGCTGCTGTGGCGGTATCACGGCGGAGAGCCGAGAAGTTAATATGACACATCATCTCCCTCTCTTTCCGCCTGAGTCACGTCTGAGGAGCCAGGAGGGGACAGAGGAGCCCTTGTAGCGCTCACCGTTGCCACATCTGAAAAACTTGTCTCATCTGTACGAAAAAGGCTTTTCTCTCCTCCGTTGAGCGCGTGCCAGGTATCAGCCGTATTAAACATATACACCATATTTCTCTGAGTATGGCTGAAAGACAGTTTCACAGATATATATTGTACACTGTTGGATCAAAAGTCATTTTTGATAATGTATTAACAATAACACAGTAAGAGCAACTGATATTAGCGCTGAGAGCAATAAAAAGATGAGGAGAGGAAAAGGTATGAGTCAGATATTGAGTACGGCGGCCAAATGGCACGTGTCCTTTCTTTTCTGGAATATTCAAACGTATCAAGAATCACAGCCAACATGTAACAGCAAATGTGTGCTCTCTCTTTTCGAGGCACAACACTGTATCTAATACTCAAATTACGCAAATCTGCAGGGATCAATTTAGTTCCTTAACCAATAAAGCATGTTAAGTTGAGCAGAGAAATAATATGTCGTCAAAGTCTTGCAACATTTCATTTCCATCTGCTCTCCAGCGCCAGCCAGTGACTCTCAAATGCTGAGTCATCCAGTCAACTTACTCTGCTTCTCCTTAAGCTCCGTGGGCTGCATAGGACATTTACAGATAGGACACCCCGCCCCACACACACACACACACACACACACAATGAGCCCAGGTGATAAGAGGATGCACAAAGGAGCCTCGGAGGTTTGGACTTCATCCATATCCCTGGAACTTCTCCAACGTATCGTTGCTGATGGGAGCTGGATAAACTATGTCCGCCTCTCCGCTGTAGTCTCCATCACACACCTCCCATTAGTATTATCAGTAGGGGTGTAACGATTCAGCTGTTACATCGATGTATTGATTTCTATTCTTCCGATCCAACTACATCGATCTGTGCTCGGCGAGTTGGCCATACGGACGACATATATCGATCAAAAATCGATATAAAATGTAATAAATCGATTTTATCGATACTAGGGAATAACCCATTGGATTGAAGCACGTCAGACTTTTTTCTTAGCACTTTTAATGATAAAGGCTTTCGCAGACTGAGCCGTGACGTGCTCACGCAGTATGCAGAGACGGACCCCTTATTGGTTACGCAAATTGTGCTCTTTCACCGACCATCTATCATCATTCTTCAACAGAAACACAAAGCCTGCTGTTATGCGACAGAGTGTTGTTGTTCAGTCCTGTGTTAGTCCTGAGTGTGTGTGTGTGTGTGTGTGTGTGTGTGTGTCTCAACGTCACTGTTTTGATGCATCACTGCTGTTGCCATCATTCAGCCAAAGACCGTTCAGGGAATTAATGGTCTAAAAAAGTGAAAGGCGATAAATAAAATCAAGGAAATACTCACTTTCCGTTAAAGTTTTCATCTGTCTCAAGAAGGTGTTTACAGTCTAAATCCCCGCTGACCCGCTGCATTGTGGAAAGTCCCTTATATAAGCAATTATTCATGTTGTTATTTCTCAATTTGAGGTTACACCCCGTAGGGTGGCTCTGAGATGGGCATCTGACGGAGTTGCGTGTTTACTTTGGTCCTCTCCACGGCTCAGTGAGGAGCACTGCTGTCATACCTGTTGCCGTGCCAGGACGCGCCTGGGTACACTGTGTATTAGTCCAACGCCAACTGCAACACCGCACTGCCTCTTCTTCTATGCAGACCTGCAAACAACACTTCAAGTCATTCGGCGTTTCAAAGACACGTCCCACGCAGAGAGGATCGTGGACTAACAAAGTTATGGCAATCAAACTCAAAAGATGTTTCCAGAGGAAGAAAAAGCTGTGATCACGATGTACAGATTTAATGAGTGCCGTTCCATATTGCACAGTGACCACAGTCCACAGGCACACTCAATAATATACTTTAAACAGAGTTTAATGGTGATTACAGGATGGCCGGGTGACTGTTATGAAGACCTGTGACATGGGATCTTGCCAGCAATCAAAAAGAGGCAAAAGGTAGTTTAAAAACACAGTTGCACTGACTAACACAAACTAACATTGCAGCCGTGGACGGAGGAAGGCAGCCGAAACAATAGGATGTTTTACGTCTCCTGAATGAGCCTTTTCTTTCCCAACCAGAACGCTCATTATCAAAATTTGAGTTTACATGTTTTTAGCTGACAAAGAAGGCGCTGAGTGCTCGGTGAGGTGGACTCAGGGACGCTTGATGCACGTGCAAAAGCCCCAGACCACAATATTCATGCTCTTCAGTCGTTTTTTAGTGGACACCGCGTGTCTTTGTTTGTGCTGCGGGACGGCGACGGTTGTCGGGCTGAAGGCTCGATGCAGCAGTCTGGTGGCAGGACATTAGAGGTTCTTTGTCTGCGTGCCCCCCCCCCCATTTACAGCTTCTTCTCCCTCCCTCCTGGGGGGGGGAGGGGGGCAAGCACACCACGGACCTGCCACCCCTTAGCCGTCCACCAGATGCTCCCAGTGCTGCTCGGCGGACGTCCAGCCGCGCAAGGTCATGTGTCTTTTGGCGTCCGATATCTCTGTTCTTCATCAGCGGGCTCCAGCTGTACGAGAACAAGCTGCTGCTGTGTGCGCGTCGTTCCACAGACTGTTCCCGTGGCAGCTCTGAGGGGTGAAGTCAAGACGTGCACGTCCGAGCTCACACGTCTGGGAAAGCGGCCTGCTGGGCTCGGGCGGCCATCGGATGTGCCAAAGTGGAAACACTCCATGGTCTTCCTGGAAGTGATAGAGACACTCAAAACAAGCAGAGGGGCGATTCCCAATACGGACTCACAAATTGTGCAATCCTTACATGTTGAACACTAATGAAATCTAGAATCATTTTGAGAATGATGCACAAAACGACGACTGAGTCACAAAGGACGCCTAAAAAGCCTGAACATCATAAAGCTCAGAGTCTAAAGAGTGTTAAAGAAGAGCGTCAAATGCCTGAACCAACGCAATGTGACTTTAGTGACAATGATAAACGTTTGATTGTTGCCATGTTGTAACAGTCAAAACCCAAATTGACACTCCAGGACAACAAAGCTCTTGTCTCATTCATTCGTCCAATTCGTCCATGAAGTCAGATTTCAACGCATCTTACGTTTTCACTCGGGTCGTCCGTTCAGATCAAAGATTCTTCGTTCTTCTATCTGGCTTTGTGGAGACTGCTTTGGGCTAATGAGCATGAAGTGAGAAGTCCTCTCCACCTTCAAAGGAGACGTGCGGCGCTCCGCTTCTCGTGGCCGCGGGGAGCCGTCTGCAAAGGCCGCGTTTAATATTTTCTCATGTTACCATAAAACTTCTGGTAAAAGATGACATGTGGAAGGAGTTAGAGCATCCGAGGAGGCCGGGTCTCAGGGTGGATTGTGTACAGTCAACGTGTTTACATGGTCCTGCAGGGCCAGATTTGCCCTACAGGGAGGATATTGGTGTCTTTCGGCTGTTGTTTGGTCTCTCAAAGCCTGAAAACAAAGCTTTTCTTTTCCTCACTTTACTAATGAGGTGATTAAATAAGAACTAATCCCCTCTATTCATCTGCTTTTCTCTCCTCCTTCTTTGTCTTCCATTCGTTATCCCTCTTCTCTTTTTTTTTAATACCCTCCAACAACAAAAACGTGTAGTAATGCTAACAGGCTCTTCTGATCATTTAAAGAGTGAGGGTCTGTTCGGACACTGAGGTCTGCTCTGTGGGAGATTGTAGAGACTTTATTAGCCTGGATGCCTTTGAAGTGCTCCAGAGAGCTACAAGAAACTCTCCTTCGGATCAAAGGAGGAAAGTGACTACCAGAAACAAATCAGACAAATTACCATAATACGATCTTCTGCTGCAGCTGCACGGACGGCGATGTTTACAGCATAAATACATTTAGAGCTGAGTAATAGTGGATGTTAATACAACTTACTGTGTAGAGCTGCATAATCAACAGCATTATGTCCAATCGTCTGCTTGGGGCAAATTTGCAAATGCAATGACCAATTCAGGAGCATTTATTGTAACTGTATCAATCATCGCCAAATCGATTTCAATCATCACTGCGTGAACAAATCATCTGTGAATTAAACTAGATGAGCACCGTACTGTAGAAGAGTGAGGTTGACTTGTGACTGTATCTGCATCAATCATGTGCTCTTCTTTACGACGTAGCTGACATTAGCTGTAAGCATCCATATAACTTAATGATGCGTGAAACACCACTCTGTATTAATGAGGTGTCTTGGATTCGAGGTCTACATTTCACGCTGCCACGTGTTCGGCTGCTCCTTTAATTCCTTCAAAACGAAGGGTGAAAGGGTTCATGGGCTGGAAGCAAAGTCTCTTAGTTTGACTTTTCTGCACACATCGTCTCGCATTTGTTATTTTAAAGGTCCTTCTATGGCAGGCAAGTTTTCATATTTTAATTATTTGGTTAACTACATAATTGTGTCGTACATGAAAGTTTTTTCCTGCGCGGCAGTGTTTCAAACCCCCTTTTCAGTCAGGAATACAGTTCTGGTGAACATTGATTTGATAATGACATGTAATACTTAATTCAGACCAACTCAGTAGGAAAGGGTCCATTTTCTTAGCTATTTGGCATCCAGTCTGATTCTGATGAGCCAACTCAAACACACAAATGAAGTCTCTTTAGAATCAGGAACAATCCAAATGTTCCAGCAATTAATTCACTGCCAGGTTACATTACATCATTTTTTACATGTCATTCAAACGGTGCCCACATGTGCTCAAAAAACCTAAAAGCCGAGGAGTCTCTGTATGTCCTTAGTGATTACTTTAATAATATTTTGTGGGATTACTCGTTCACTACAAATAACTCTGCTTAACAGGTTTTTTCAAGCGGGACTATCAGCTGGGATCATCAGCCGGAGTAAGTGACCTCCGCTCTTCCACACAGCATCCCTTTCATCAGCGGCCGATACCTTGGGTCCTTTGGCCCCAGCGATGTCCCTCCAGCAGACCAGTATCTCGGCTTCCCAAGATAGAAAAGAGATGACTGGAGAGCTTCTTGGTCCTTTGTCTCCCGTCTCTGCGTCACTGCCTGATAATCCAGACGTTACCGGCAGCCTTCACTTGATGCTTTATCTCAACCCTGCGGCGCCACAAATATGGGATTCACATTCCCTAACAAGGGATTGTGGGCCGGGGTGTCGGGATACGGACGCTCATCAGTGATCACAGCGTGTATCCGATTGATTATTGTTTAAATTACCCTGGACATTTTTATAATGCTAATGTTGTATTTCCAATGTGTTCATTTCAAATGTTGTGGTTCAGTATATCATATGTTTACTTCTGCTGTTCTTTCATGGTAATAATATAATGTCAGTGTTGCATGTGGTATTTGGAATAACGTCACACTACCTGGAACTCGGCTTTAATGCTGCCACATTTCTTAAAAGATGAAATAAAAAGGATTCATCATTCAAGTCTGCATTTAATCCTGACTAAAAAATCTGGGAAAAAAAAACAGCCCCTTCAACAGATTTAACACTTTTAAAAAAAGTTATCCTCTCTGAATGTAAAGCCTGCTCTCAAATTTAAATTTTCAGTTTCCATTACTAATAATCTGGAAGCAAATACTAGACTGGTATAAAGCAAGGTAAAGGGGTACAATCGGCCCACAGTTCTGGCCGAACCCTGTGAAGATGAGTGTTGACTGTAAGGTTGTGATCAAGGTTATCGCAAAACTCTTCACTGTTAATCTCACGTCGGCATGACAACTTCAGATGTGACCCAAAGCAGCAAGTTAAAAAAAAATCTCCACAGCTGTAATCATTCATCGCACGTGCAATGTAGTCCTTAAAGAGAGAAGATGGACAACTTGTTTACTAGTTATCAACATGTATTTTTCATAACTGTATTCATTATTCATCACACTTCATCGTACAGTGTGGAATTATCGCAACATACATCAACAGGTGTCAACAGCACGAAATGAGAAACGCCAATTTCCAAAAAGGTTTTTTTTAATAAATAGCAGCAAACTGACTTTAAAAACATCAGCAGCTCTTTGAGGCAAATATGCATGAAAATTAGCCATCTGCAGAGCTATTCTACCATTTACGTTGCTGTGGAACATCACCCTCTCTACATACGATAAAGAAGGGGCGTGAATGATTTTGAGTCACACTTCATTGTAGCCGTTTCAAAAATTCAAACTGGTTGATGCAACTGTGACAAAACATGCAGGAGGAAAAACAGCTTGAAATGTTTGGACAACGTATGAATTTGATCCCACCAAGAACATGACTTCTGTCTCAAACTAAATGGCAGACAACAGAAAGCATCCCCCCCGCCCCCCCATCACCCCCCGGACCCCTCCATCCCCACCCGCCCACACACACACACACACACACACACGCACGCACGCACACACACACATCCGGAGTGAACATTCCACAAAAACACAAACACAAAGATAGACCTGGAAGTGCCCCGGAGGGAGCGAGACACACTTTGTTGCTATCAGCTCAACCCCCCCCCCCACCCCCACCCCAACCCACCCAAAAAACAACAACATTTTCTCTCACCCCCGTTGCTACGGTGAGTGGTGACAGGTCTCCATTTTTATATCTTATCATATCTCAATGACAACCACTGGAGGTCCTGCTGTTCCTCTAGGATGGTCATGTCCATGCCATGTTTTCTGTCCATTTCCCGTTCGTGTTTTTTTTCGGTCTCCTACTGTAGAAACAGTATACTAAAAGCCATGACGACACAGCAGCAAGCCACCCAGGGACTCTTCCGCTCACCTGGGGAAGAAAAAGCAACAGTGCAAAGTTCAAGGCTACATTATTCAGCAACATTTCGTTGACCCAAGAACAAAATGTGCTCATGTGCTTACCTATTCTGGCACACTTCCAGAAAATTCCTAGAATCCTAAAAGCAAAAAAGATAGAACATATTACATGAGGGAATAATAATAATAATCTACACTGTGATTCCTGTCAAACTTTAAAAGACGATTCCTCCCATCTGCCCCTGTCAGTCTGAGGTGTTTGTCTGACGAGGGCGTCCCTACCTGATCTAATGAGTATGTGTGTGTTTGTGCCCGAGTGTGCCAGACATGCTAGAAGTGAATCATGGAGTTTGTACATCCAAGAATAATCACAATCGGGTGATGATGAAAATGTAGGCCTTCCGTTACTTCACGCACCTCCTTCAGGAGCTTCTTATCACAAGCTCACTCTATTCCAATTACAACACTCACTGAGTCATGTTGGTGAATTCAGTTTTTTACCACTAAAAGAAAAAATAAACCGCTCTCATTTAAGCTAAAATGCTGAACTATTTGGAATCAACTGTTGAAAACAGGAATGATGAACACTGAATCTGTATTAAACTAAAAGAAAACTGTTAAAAGATGGCGTATCACTGCACTGTAGAGAGCCCTGACTAAAATTTGAGGTGCTGTAACATTAGGTTTTACAGGCTTAGAAATGGACGACCAGTGCATTATTAACACTAACGATTTGGTCATGCAGTTTGATATTGCATGGTGTCCCATTCAGTCCTTGAGGGGTATATAAATCACTGCAAAGACTACAAAGGCAGGTTTATGGCAAAGTATCGGATCATACCCGGTCTTGTTCTTGTCCAGCAGGCTGGGAGCTAGCGCTCTGATGTAAGCACAGGTGCAGATCAGGAGAAGAATCACTGTCAACAGTGACTGGAAGTTGAAAATGGCAGACTGCAATATGAAAGAGAAAGAAATGTGGAAATGATTTAGTGCACTTTAACAGCAAAGGTAACAGCCTGGCTTTGCGCTGTGCAGCCAATTTATAAACCGCAACACAATTTATAAATACGTCATCACATCAGATTGAAGACGTTTGGTTTGATGCTCGTCACATGGTAAGCAATTCGAAACGAGTATGAAAATGAAACCAAAGCTCACCAACAGCGAAATGAACACTATATTACTTCGATTATAACCTTTTTGACGTCAACATATGTATTAGTAAGTATGTACCATGGAATGTAGTTTACACACCTTTCCTAACCGTGTTTGCTTACGGTAACATTGCATTTAATCAAGACTTTAGTTTAAACACATTGTCTGCTTTTTTACTAACATGTAACTTCAATGAATGACTCGGGGAAAAGTCAAGTTGCATACTTTCTTTACAATTTGCATTTTTTTTTTCAGGTGCATAAACAACCTCGAAACAGTAATACAGTAATGATATTTACCGAGCCAAAGAACTATGCTGCAACTACGTGGCACAACACCTCGTAACATTTCCACATTCTCATTAGTTTGTAGTAATGTAGAAACGGACTTTCCTGTCAAACAAATCGCACTACCAGGCGGCAGAACCGCACGAGCGACTTGCCCACACGCAGTGTTGTTATTTACGAACAGAAAAATACGTGTAATTAAGTGGGTTGGTTTTCTAAACTTTTAGCATATTATGCTATCCAATGCTAGCGGGCTAGTTTAGCATATCACATACGTCCTGCTTTACCCTGAATGTTCGCTTTAGTTTTCGTCAGACTCGTTCTACGACAGACACTTCACGAAGAATGTCTTACGGATTATGCCTAAAATAAGATGTAAAGGGGCAGATCCACTTAATTTATAAAAACAAGCTTACCATTTTTTATCTGAGTCAAAGCCACATCACACTTCCTGCTGGCTTGACGTGCGTAACGTGAGCATAGCGGGTTACGTGACGTAATCACGTACTGCACCGCTGATTGGCTGATACAGCAGCAGTCGAAGGCGGAACCTGTCAGTTTGGAGAAAAGCAACATTAGTGATTTACATTTTCTTACGAAAATGCCGTCGTTGGGACGCTGCAGTAGTTAAGCCATACAGTACCGTAAGTATTTTGAGAATGTTTAAAAAATATTCTCAATGTATTCTGTCAAATAAAACTTAATCAAGCATGTAATATCTGTAACGTTACCGTAGGTATTGCCTGTTAGAAATAAAGTTTGAGTAAGTTAGCGTACACAGCACGTGCAGAACCCGGAAGTTGTTATAACGTAAATGTAAATGTATTAATACCGTGCAATATTAGATAAGAAACTGTATTATAAGCTAAAATCAAGAAGAGACTGATCAAATAGGATAATGTTAGTGGAAACCGAAGATGAACAGTCTTTATTTTTTGAGATTTTACAATGAATGATTAAAATATATCCCTGGCACGTAGGCCTTTCAAAATTTAGAAAGGCCTACGTGCTTTACAAATAATGTTGTTATTACTGATTTGATCAAGACCTACTGAAATATTTGACTAACATTTACAGGACATAGCCTAATGGATCCTTGTTTTCTGGGGTTCACTTCTTCTCCCTAACACGCTTCACAATTAGGTTAATTGCAGCATCTTAATTAGATGGAGTCATAAATCACCATCAACTTTTCCCTTCACAGAATCTCCCAGTGAGCTCTCCATTTGAGAAATACATTTGTGGGATTACAAAACATTAATCATGTTTTGCTGTTTTTTTGTTTATTGTTATCAGTGATCCCTTCAATGTTTGAATGCAGAGTTTACTGCTGTTTGACCGGGCTTTGTTCCATTATTGCTGATTTTATTTGCACACAACCAGTGCAAAGGGATCAGTACTGAACTATTTTATTGACCAAAGTAATGTTTGTTCTTTGTGGGATTTCTTTATGGAAATGGAAGAGTTGCACTGGACCACCCAGCAATCTTTTTCGGTGAACAAGGACTACATCGGCTCGCCGTTCGTTTACGCTGCCAGCAGGAGCGCTGCTGTTCGGTTACTCAGTTCCGCTCCTGCATCATCTTTTCACCCAATTTTACCCCAAAAGACTCCTTTTAATCCTGACCACAATTGCATTGGAGGAAGCATGTAGGGAAAGCCCAGTGAAAGTACAGTGAGAGGACTGCCTTAATTGTCCTAGGGCCATATAAGAGACAGTTAATTACCGTGGCTATTTCTACTCAGCATGAACTCCCCATTTAGGACCCAAGATGCATAATTAGATGCTCTTTGTGACTCATTGGCCTAGTACTTCTTTGCAGTTTTTCATATGAGAAAATGCTGAAGAAATGACAATGAAAAGGCTAGACGAAGAAATTACAGGGTGAGCAAGAGAACAGGATAAGGACGCCGTGTCAAAGCTCTGAGGCTCTGGGGATTTCGGCGGTTCAGGGATTGTGTCGTGTCGAACGAGTACATGGAAAGGAAGGCCGCGTTTTTTTTTCTTTTTCTTTTTTACTTTGAAGGTTTCTCGCCGCTCTCCATTCCTGAAAGACAGCACTGTATATTTAATTTGAGTGTCCTTCTGTCATTACCGCAGGGTCAGAGTCCCTGCACAACAGATGGTACTGTAACTAATGAGTAGCTGGGCTCACTTTATTAGGTTAAAGTTGGACCCTTCAGCTCCGACCTAACACATTTTGCCCTGTAGTTAAGCAGGGAAGATGTCCAACTCACTTCTCGCTTCACGCGCAAGCAGTAATCACATGGTCTGGCCTGGACATCCGTAATCAAGTAAAAGTTTAAGGAAAAAAAGAAAATGTGTTTGTAACTGATCTGTGGAACAAAGCGGCTTCTGGCAGCAGACTTGCAGCTTTGAATCAATTAGCCCGAGGGCGCGGTGACATTACCGAAAAAAGCTTGCTCAATGTTGTACAGTATTGGCAAATAGTGATGACCTTTCACAGTATAAAGTATCTGTAGGAGCGCGCAGCCTGCTTGGTTTACAGATGAATTAGCTTGAGATGTGTCAGGCTGCAGTAACATTCTCGTATGTGATTGAACACGTGACGTGAATGGCTGTCGTTGTTCTTTGATTCATATTGTCAAACATGATGGATCATGTGGTAATGTTATATATTTCCAAAACTATCCCCAAAGATCAGCATCATTATGTTGTAAAATGTTTTAAAATGTTAAAAATGTTGCATTTTCTACCCTCCCATGGATGTTTATATGTGTTCATATAGAAATATAAGAATGGTTGGATAAATGTGACCGCTGACTCAAATCATGTTTTTGACAATATTCTGCTATTTACAGTTACTTTAACTGTGTGCCTTAAACGACTGCGAAAACATTTTTTTTAAGATTCCACTGACTCATCGAGACTCTCATTAAAGACACAACTATTCAAAAATACATTATCACCAAATCCAAGACGCAAACAGTGAGGCTCATTCATGCGACTGCGATAGCAACACAACCGTACCGCATCAAAATGGATTGCCGTCTTGAATGCAACGCGTAGAGCCCGTTGTTGGAAAAATGAACCATAAAGGCACCCTGTGATGAGTCTTTTGTTTCCAATTTTGGATTTGTTTCTTGCAGGTCATGAGTGGTACAGTCAGACAGATTACTGTAGCTACTGATCCGGGCGCCCCGTACTTCCTGCGAGTGGACTGGGCCTTCGACCTGGGCGCTGGCTTCACGTTAGCGCTCACTGACGGCAGCTCAGCCTGGATCGGAGAGGGTAAAGACTTTTTAAAGATATTTATACACAGAACCAAATCAGTCCCCAGTCGGATTTTTTTACGTCGCCCAGGTCTGCCATGTTTGTCGTGACTGAACCCACAGTGTTCAGCTTGTGTGACCCGTAAAGAACCACATCTTTTGAACGTTGACTGGCTTGTCACCGGGTTTACAATGACTCAAACTGTGCTGCGTGCACCTGGCTGACAATATTGAACCGGTCCTTAAACCAGGGGGGACAGCAGTGAACTTGTTCTCTTCTCTCCTGTGTACAGCTGGTAGAGAGTAGATTCACCTCTACAAGGCTTGTCTTTGTAAGTGCAAGTCAGTGTTCTGTGTGTGTGTGGTTACATATGCACATGAGTACATTTTATCTTTTATCAGGACACCTGGAACATAACTGCTGCCTAGTTTTCTATTGCTGTCCATCTGCAGAGTTGACAGCTTTGTACGGGTTTCTGGGTCGTCAGGTTTTTTTTTCTCTTCTTCTGTTTGATGGTTTAATTGGGACCCTCGGCCCGGTGCGAGCAGCTGTGCAACAGCTGACGGCATTCCCCGTGGTTTCTGTGAATGCTTCCTTTTGAATATGCTTTCACATGCTACGTAATTAATGTTTGCCTCTGAAGTCTGCCATCGCCTCTTTGCCCTTCTCTCAGCTGTATAACTTTAAAATGATGCAACAATTAAATGCATTCCTTTTTGTCCAGTTTCAGAAGATGAGGTGACAAGGGAGGCCAACAATGTGGGCGCCACAAAGGAACGGTATGTTGAGGATCTTCTCCGAGCGCTAACGGGAACGGGAGGAGGCGACAAAGGGTTGTACTCCTTCCACATCACTCCTGATCAGTGCCATCTCTCATATCAGAAGATTTGGAACGACACCACGGTGAGCAAAAGCTTTGGTTTGATTTCAATATCATGCTTTCATGGGCTAATTAAATTATAATGTATATAGGCCGCCACTTCTGAACCTATAAATGCACTTCAGTTACCATCAATCCTCCCAACTGACCGCTATTCGATGGAAAGGTGCCAAATTTGTGCCAAACACTTTCACTATTTTAAAACCAATTCAAATTCAAATAGTTTTATGAATTTCATTTTAAACCGTCCTTTCTGTGCTGAATATCGTCATCCCAGTATGTCTGCTGTTCTGAACGGCTTGAATCTCTTCCCGACATGCACCACATGGTTTATCTGGGACCGGAGCTGGGCTACTGTAGTGTTCCCTGTGATTGTTTTGGGGGGGCTTTTTATCATCGTTGATAATCACACATAGATCATTGAAGCAAATATGTGTCGAGAAATCTGTTGTTTAAGATCCGATTTGAGAGCATTGATGTTGATTCTGCATTCTTCACCGGGCATTTCTTCCTCGTCACAGTTCCCTGAGGGCGAACGCATCTAACGACGTACAACAAAATAGAAAGGAAGTCTTATTCTTTACAGGGGGGTGTTGAAAAGATAAGGATCATAGTGCCCCCACATTAAAGCAGAATCAGAAAAGGCTTGGTGGCCTTTGGGCCACTGAAAAGCGAGATAGGAATCACTCAGTCATCCAATACCAACAAGTCTATGGCCATGGCAATAGTCTTGCCATGGCCATAAGCCGCTCATAAACGCCACCGTGAAGTGGAGCTAGTTTACGTTAAAGTTAACAATCTCTTTTTTTTTAATTGTGCAGCAGTGTATACATGTATGGCAATTCTTACACAGTTCACAGTGAGTGGCAGCTTTGATTGACTACAGGCTTTCAGTGGATGTCGGCGTTACTCTGCTGTTGCCTGCGGGCGGCAGGTCACTGGGGGTCCTGGGACGGCTGCAGGTAGGGGGGGACCAGAGGGAGAAGGCCAGGGGCTGAGGAACACTGCAGAGACCATAAAACCCTGATTTATGGGTGGGGCCGGCCCCATCTAACAATGTCGAACAACAGTTATTGAGAGCTTTTTCTTTTCTTTCTCCAACTCCCCCAGGCTGTCTTTGTGTGTGTGTGTGTGTGTGTGTGTGTGTGTGTGTGTGTACAAGTGTGCACGTGTTTGTGTACGGACATGTGCAGACACACTGTTGGTTTTAAATGATATAGCCTGACCTTTGACATTTTTTATAAAACGGTAACTAACAAACTAACCACATCTCAAATCATCTCCAAAGAAATGACGATATTAAGAAGTGAAATTATGTTTATTTTAAAAAAACACGCCTTTAGTCATGTTTTTGGATGTTCACCCTTTCAAACACAGCAAATATTTCACAAAATAGAGCTCAGTTTGATTGTTAATGTGAGATGCACAATGATTTACTAGATTAACTAACGTGGCCGTAGTAGGGATACTACTGGCGACATCCCAGTAGTGACACAATTGGATTGCGGCTTATTTTAATGGAATGACTGCTTATTCAGATTGACAATTCAATAGCTGAAATAAAAAAACGTATAATATGTTATTTGGAGATTGTGAGGAAGGAAGAACTTGTTGCCGAAAAGAGCAACCGGACCGCACAAAATGATTGACAGTGGTGGTTTTAAAAAAAATGTGCCCCATGCTCACATTGTTGCTGACAGTAATCATTACTGCTTGTGCAGCCTGTGTGTGGTATGCACACATCTAATCCTTAGGGGCTATTTGCATTAAGTGCTAACCACCACCCCTGTCTAGCACCTGCTGCTTCTTCTGCTTCTTTCTTTTTTTTTTTTCTTCTTCTCTCTCGTTTTCCCTTCATCCCCCCACACATCAGAGGTTTAGAAATAGAACATGTTCTCCCCCAGGCCAGATAGTAAATAATAATAAGTTAAACATGAGGCAAGTTCCCTTTAGGAAAAAAAGAACAGAGGCCAGAGACTAAACAGGTGTCGAACTTAACCTGACATTAATATTTTATGATTATGACCCTCGAAGTTGTAATGATGAATGTAATTTGGGTGTTCGCTGTCTAAATGCTACTAAGCAGGTGTTTTACGTGGCAAAGACAGACATAATCTCCACCTTAATGGGTGTTTAAATACAAATCTGTCATTGGTAGAAATATGAATGATTTAATACTGACACTAAATGTTCCGAGGTCTTTGGAGCCTCTAAAGTGGAATCAACAGCTCCTGTACATCTGTTTAAGACTACAAGGTCCATCATTACTTGTGCGGCCTCTCCTTTAGCTTGTGGCACTTTGTGGCGGCCGACTGTTTTATTTCAGGAAAATGTCCCTCTGTGTTTGAGGACCATCGAGCTGCACAGTCCCTCCGTCAGAGGTGGAGATTCTGGTGGCTGACGGCTGTGGTAACTGCCGCCGCGGGAGTCTGGGTGGGAAACATCTAACCTTTACAGCGTTCGAACGTGGACGTTGAGTGCACTGTGCATCCAATTTGCGATAATATATTAGAAACTGGATTTAAATTCATTAGGCTTTCCTTCTGGTGGTTTTGTAGGATTCCCAGTGTAATGCTGTAACATTCTGCCTTTCATTCTCAATCTCCTGTTAAGCGACTCTTTGCTGTATTGAGGCATTCAGTTATGCTTCAACATTTCAATCTTCATTTTGTTCTGTCAATAGTCCCTTTGAAATTGTGATACCACTGTAAGACAAATTCTTTCTCCACTGACTCATCCCTCCTGCTGCCCCCACCGGGAATGCCCGTATCACAGCATTCGTGGTTGCAGTTTGTGTCTCTGGTTGTAGAGTACACTCCAACAACGTCTCTTCTTTGGCAGACACCCTACACATGTGAAGTTGTATCCCATCACCATCTGCTCTGGGGCTGTGCCACAGCACGTGTTCATGAGGACATCCATGTTATCGGGGCTGGACTGAGTCCTCCCTCACTTCCTGCTGTTTATCTGGCCTCACGCCTCTGCATGGCGGACAAGGGAGCTGATCTCCGCTCTGTGCCCACACTTCCCATATTGAACGCCCTGGCCCGACCTTAAACACAGTCTCTCTGTCACCGTGAACACAGTGCTCACTCACTTGCTTCCCGTTGGGAAGAAATTCCATGGTAATATAAACGTGGTACTTTAAGCGGGACGTTTTGTCGACAAATGACATCAATTTATATGCCGCAGATCTTTTCTTTTTAAAAGTACAGTGATGCTAAATACTGTTGTACTGTGGATTAATACTTTTCCTCTGCAGCGATGTGTCGGACAGAGCGATAATTGAAGCTTTGTGTCCCTTTGCCTACACCGTGTTACGGTATAATTATCACTGGAAATGGATTCTTTTGGCTTTGTCCTCCACACCTACGTCCCCCCTTCTCCACGGGTTTGACCTTATGGTCTGGTTGCTGTGCGGACACACACACACACACACACACACATAAACAAACAAACAAACAGTCAGGCCACACACACATCAGACAATGCTCCAATGTTTGACAAACCTTTCCTAAATCCCGAGAGATTCAGTCATTCGCACATTTTGCTTAATTTTTTTTTATCATTTGATGATTTTTAATTACAGTACTTTTCTTCCCCACCAACATTTCGGGGGGTTTGCATCTAATCTCATTTTCTGTCATTTAAACAGCACCCTTTCTGTCTGTCTTGGCTTATTGTGTGTTTGCTGCAACGCTATTTGAATCATCATAAATCCCCTAATACCAAAGTCCTATCTAATGCTGATAAAAGCTTAACATCTTTGAATAGATCCTTTGTTGTCTTGTTTGTTTATTAACACAGTGGAAAAATGTGGCAGTGGGTGCTGAATAACACCCAAACTGTCTGACCTCCCACACCTTGGCAGAGGCTGGCAAATGTGTGCAGATTGACCTTTAACTTTATCTCTGCGTCTCTGGGGAGAAGCAGAAGCTCGAGAAAAGAAAGGGAGCTTTTTATCCCAATTTTGTCTTCTGACGAGCAACTCTGTGGGAAGCTCAGCAGGATGCTTGCCATACATTTCACCCAGGGTCTATCCTTCCTTTGTTCCGTGTTGCACAGTGAGCTAAAGGTAAACTTCCGGCGACGTGGAATTCACATGTTTACTTCTTCTCAGAAACCCTGAAAGAAACACAAGCTTTTGGTGTTTAAAAAAAGGATCAGAAGAAATGAAGCGCAGCAGCAGCGGTGCCATTTCCACCGTTAAGCCGGTCGATCCCGCCTGCGCTTTAGATCTCTGTATCTGGTGTCTAAAGATGGTTCCGCCATGTTAACAAGCCGGTCAGGAAGATCGTGGTCTTGAGTTATTGTCAGTGAGTTGGAAACAATTTGACATTATAATGGAGTGATACTGTTACTGTAAATGTAGGCCGATGCTATGCTGTACCCAGCATATCAGAGTCCCCAGCGTTTCTCACAGGGATGATTTAATGTCAAATTACTTTCCTCTGGAAGGTCATCAGAGATTTAGAAACAGGTAGTAAAACAGTGAGGAGGCGTTTGAGGAGAAGATGGAGGGGAGGTTTGTGCCAAGAGTTATCATGACCTCCTATCTGTGCATATAGATTGCAATGGGTGGCCTACAACTGTGTGCAAGTGTGAATATCATTGAAGTGGACACGACGACTTAAACGCTATTCAAACTTGTGACTGAGCTAAACATCAGGCATTCTTACTGGGGCTCTTCACTACACCAGTCTCTCCCAGTTCATTATTAATGGCGGACCATCGTGCACAAACAGGGAATCACTTGGTTAACTGACGGGCTGTTGTTTTTCAATTTTACTTTCAATGAAAAACAAGGGGATCTCCAGAGCTATTAGTTATTAGTATGTTAACCCTTATTGTGGCAAAAATGATATGTTCAAAATAATTACAGACACTATATATATTAGTTTGTTCTCTATATTGCAGAAGATTTCATGCACAATTTATTGAAGATACGTTTTCTTGCTTTTGGAGACAAAGAGAAAATAATAAGAAGAAGAGGTTAAGCTAGAGAAGCTGTGGTGTCGATTTGAAGCGAATGTCCATCTGATTGGTTAAGTTTCTTCAGTGGGGGGAGGGGGGGGAACAGCTGCGTGGCCTGCTAGGACAGCATCGGTCCAGGTGAAAACACGACAACTATTTTATGAGAGCTTTTGAAGATGGTGGCTTTATTACAGTTGGGCCGCGACCTTGACAGAGCACACGGGTGATTTAGCACCTCGTCACCTTCTGGTTTGCCAGTACATCATGAGCAGTACGTACATCATCAGAAGTACCCTTTTTTTGTGTTTTGTGGGGCGGTGGTGGAAATCTCCATGGCAACAAGCAAAATAGACAGCTATTCAAGAAGATGTTTAAAATTGCTAATTTGATGTCTAAACTCCAGGTCAAACAAAGTTTTGCTTCCTCACGGTATTCTGTATAGAACCATTGGCTGTGGATTTAGTACTTTTGACATGTCAACTAAATGTTCAAAAACTACAGACTGTTGCCGACTGCAAGGCCGTAAATTCGCTCTGTGACTTAGTGCCATATGATGACCAAATGAGGAATGTGTTATTAAACCTGATACCTGTATGTGATTCCAAAAAGCCACAGACGAGAAGCAACAGAGAGGCAACTGTTTGCTCACTGGCATGTTTTACTGGCGACCAATGAATTCAGCATTTCCACCCATCAACGTTTCGAAATGTATCCCTCTTCAAACCGAAGTGTGATGCAGTGGTTTGTTACACCTCTTTATTGCTGGGCTTCTTCAGATGATGTTGAGGTACAAATGGATGCTGACATACAGACGTATTGCATTAAGCCATTCATTTATGAAACACTATTATGATCAGCTCAGGATTGATGTGCTTTTTTATGTAGGAGATATAAAGTGCTGTAAAGTGAGTTGTAGCCATTCCTGCCCCCCAATTCTCTGCACAGCGGAAGGTGCGTTATGTATCGACCAGAGAGAGCACAGACCGATGACAGCCTTCTGACAACGCATTGATAGAAGCCGCTGGATGCATGAGCCTTGGGTCAAAGTTCAAGGCACCATGTAATGACAAAGAAGTGTGTCCCAATAGTATGCCTATTGAATGCAACAGTACCTACTTTGTAAAAGCAGCTGCACTACTTACTAAAGGTAAAAAAAAATTGGAACGCTGCCGTAGTCTCAAACCTGAACTGTTCAAAGGGAGGCACTCGAAGGTTATTCTTACCATGTGCCCGGACCTTTCTTAGCTGTCATCGGTCTATGCAGATGAAGACCGGTGGAGCACTGAGCTCCTCCCACATTGCTGCCTTTGTCAAGTTATCAGAAATAACAAAAGCCTGCCAGCCAGAAACATGTACTGCCTTAGATATGAATGCTGATCTTCATGCAAGTTTTGCTCTTGCACTCTCGTTGTCTTTCCCCACGTTCTTTAGGTGCATTTGGGTTCTGCGGAGCTGCAGCCAGCCACAGACCCGCTAGAACTGATCCGGGAGATGATTGGCCGGTCCCTAAAGCACTGTACCCATCTGGAGTCCAAAAATTGCCAGCTGTTGGAAGACACCCGTAGGCTGAAACGGGAGCATCAGAGGATTCTCAAAGAGTAAGAATGATATTATGAAAGAATATGATGAAGAGCAAATGTCTGACGGGAAAATTCCCCTCAAAGACGTTCAATGCTGGAACTGGTTTATTGGTTGTCTTGTTTGCATGCAAGCTTTCTCATCTTTATTTGTCGCACTTCTAGCTGTTTATATGCACAGCAACCGCCATGCATGACATCATCACTGGTCGGCCATTGAGAGTATGAAGGGTTCCACCCAGTGTTGCACACTGGGCTTGTGATTTCTGGGAACTAAAATGTTTCACTGTAAGTTTTTCATTTTATGCGTAAGTTAATTTCAAATAGATAGACGTTGCCATAGACGTAGGCCGAGGGTGACTAATGGCTGTACAGGGTGGAGGCCTCAGCATCAAGAAACAAGAAATCCTCTGCATTTGTTTTTCTGTGTTTGCATGTGTACACGTCAGTCCGCGTACGTGTGGGAGTCCATAGCTGGCATGTATGTTTTTTTGCACACACGTTGTTGTTTTCTTTTCTTCTTTTTTCTCACCAGACTGGAGCAGCAGGTTCGAGATAAAGAAATGTTGGAGGGCGATCTGTACTCGCGCTTTGTCATGGTGCTGAATGAGAAGAAGGCCAAGATCAGAGGCCTGCAGGACGCTGCGCGCCAGCGGCTTCAGACGGAGGAGGAAGGGAGACAGAGGTCAGCAGAATCTGCTTGTACGGATTCTTTGATTAGCTGGCGTAACTGGTCAGCGTCCCCACAATGTAGCTCATTGACTTTTTAGTTGTTTATTTATGCACAAAGAGTAAATCAACTCAATGAGGTCATCGCCTTAGTTGCACACATTGGTTTTAGCAGTTCAGCGCAGTGCTCTGAGATCTGCGTATACGTTTGCCAAACACAGGCAGTGGCTTTTTGTTCCTTTACGAGCCTGTTCTGTATCTTCCGTCATCGAAGGGCCACAGCGGGTGGATGGAAGGTTTTATTCATAATGGCTGCTTACGTATCTGGCTGTGCTATCCTTCCCTGTGGACAGTAACCCAAACTACTGAAAGATGATTATCCACAGATTTGCTAGCAATGCGATTCTCAAAGCTTTTTTTCTTTTACCCTCAAACTTGTGTTGTTTCTTTTAGTGACACAACTCAGGACAGAAGAGAGCAGAGCGCCCAGAGCATCCATCCATCTCAGGAGCCAACTCTTCTGCTCACAGGTTTGTGTGTGTGGTATTAAAAGTGTGACTTTACTGTTTCCTTTGGAGGGAAATTAAATTCAATGAATTATCACACAACTGATAATGAAAAATGAAGCTGTATATTTGTGAGTTAACATGCACAAATGTCTTTGGGTGATGTGATCTGGCAGGCCTGTGTTTGCTTATTACCGAATATTAAATTATTGATAGCAATAGGATTATTAAAAATATGTGTTCTCTGACAATGTCAATAGTCAAATTACTATTACACTTTCAGACAGAACAGTGAAGGTTTGAAATTGTGACTTGACAAATCCGTGAACTCCAAGGTCTTTGCTCTGCAGATTAAGTGTGGTAGGACGGGCAATTGATCCTCTCCTCCTTTGGGATCCAAAAGAGCCTTTTGTTCACCAAGGGGTTTCTCTTAAAAGGCACAAATGTTGTTTTACCTCCTTCCACAAGAATCAAGTCCCATTGGAGTGCCGGTATGGGCAGATGTTTATAGGCACGGCGTAGAAGGACTCCCTGGGGTTCCCTTATCAAATGGGGCACCAGTTTTGTGGCTTGAAACAGATCTCACACGGAGGTGAGATTTTGACGCCTGATGGGTTTTGCGTGGTTTGAATTCCTCGAGGACCATATGGCGAAGTCCCAATGTGTGTTTGATCACAGTGTGAGCTGAAGCATCATTTGGAGAGCTATCAGAGCTATCAGAAAACCCATGCATCAGTCAAACGAGAACAGAAGACAGATGCAAATAGGGTGCTTCGGATGTGGATTTCAAACTCTGGATCAAATCCTTATTAGGGACTTTCTCATTGATCCCCTTTGCTGTTACAACACAATATCCACCCGTTGTGGTCCAATGTTGCACTCACTTATACACCACATGCGACATGTTTTGGTTGGACTCATTACCGGTACTCCTTGTAATGTCAAAGGTCACAACGTGACTCAGAAATGCTGCAGACTCTTAAGTGAAACTCTTGAACTTTAGCTTTCCTCAAACGGATTTTACTGTCCCATAAGCGTGACAGTTTAATGTAATTGATGATGTAAGCAGGGTCTTTCAACGTAAACTTAAAAGCACACCCAGGCGGAGAATATACCCCTGGGTAGCCAGGTTCTGGGAAACACTTTTCGGTGAGTCATAAACCCACCCAGCGGAGTCTGCTGTGATTGCTTCAACGTGGCACAACCGCGAGGTGGTCAGCCGCTTCCTGCAGCATGCAGAGCGGGCGTGATGTCACATCTGCTGAGTCCTTACCTCCTGCACCACATGTTGCAATCTGCTGAGATCTCCCACTGATCAATCTCCCCTGATTCCCCCCCCAACGGGAGGCTAATACGAGAGCAAAGCATAACGATAACCTCAGCATGTTCCGCCTTCTTAATCTAATTTTGCTAAACTTTCTCTCATCTTTCAACGCGCACACATGTACCCTCGTCTTCATCGGAGAGGGTTTGGGTTGGAGACTACGTGTATGGGTCTCGGCTCTCACACTTTGTTTGTGGGCCAGAAGGGTTTCACAATGCTTGTTAGCAGAAATCATAGCTTATAATGATCTGACTCGATGTTTCTTTCTGCCTCTGTATTCTCTCCCGATTTCGTGTTTTTAACATTATGGGTGTTTGCAGGATGGTTGTAGTATTTACACTTAGTCAGCTGTCTAACAAATTAGCGCAGGGCGTTTCTCTCTTGGCTTTTGCTTGGTCACGATGAAAAAGAGATGTTATTTGAGCGAGTGGTTTTGTTTCAATAATGCTGATGGCTTCCTGATGCACTGCTGTTCCTTCTTGTACCTCTTGTGCAGCCTTTATCTCGTAACCGCAGCAACCAGTCAATTCACAGCCACCTTCGGAACAATCTGTGTTCATAACAACCTTTATTCAGTGCTTGTGATATCAATATCAGCATACATTAAGTAGAGGTAAACCTGAAAATGGTTGAATGACATATTTTATTAGTTAAAGTCCAGTCACCAACCATTTGACTATTGCAAAGATTGAGGCAGAACAAACATGTTTTTTTTTGCATTAAGAACTTAACTCGTCGTTGTCAACCCCTCAATGTGTGTTTTAATATTGCTGGGACCTGATAAGAGAGAATAATGACAGGGCAGTATTGAGGGCAAAAGAAAAAACTCTCTCTTTGACCAGTTAAAAGTGGAATAGGGAACGCACAGGAAGCCTTCCACTCACGATTTGGTGACTCAAGATAGAAGTGATTGTGATGAGAAAAGGGGGAGGGAGGCTTTGTGGCTTAAAGGATGAATGTTGGATCAGGAAGAACAAAATGAACAAAACATAATAAAATAGGTCACATAGACCCTCTTCATCTGAGAACAGAGAACAGAAACAGTAGCAATAAGTTGACCATACACATCGTGTGCCGTCTCCTCATCAGCTTTGCGTTTGATCCAACAGAACTGCTCAATCTGTCAAACGTTTTGAAGGAGCCTGCAGCAGCGTTAAAGGGCAAACAGGTGTGTTTGTGTGTCTGTCAGTGAATAAACAATCGCATGAGCAGGCCTGTGTGGAATGTTGGATCTCTATTCCCAATAAACGTCGCAGGATTTTAGGTGTTGAGTTGTCAGAGGGTCAGCAAAGGTTAACTGAGGCAATGTGCCATGAGACGCACACAAATCTGCCACGGGTGACACCAATGGAGATTTTGGACTTTGGGCCCCTGAAAACCCCAAATCCCTTTAATCTGGAGGAAGTCAGCATGCCGATTTGTAAATGCATTTGTTTAGATAACCTGTAATCTAACAGTTGGGACGGAACAGTGAAGGATTGTAATATGCATCTCATGTGTTTGATTAACAGCAAGCAGGAATTTCTAAATGAACAGCTTTGATAGTTCATTCATTAAAGATGTGTAGACATGATGTGGTGACACCCACAGTCTCAAAGGAGGTTTTCTCAACGTGTGTGTGTGTGTGTGTGTGTGTTTGTGTGCGTCTGTGCGTATGCAGGTTGCGATCTGGAGTGCCACGGCATCTCTGTGGACCGGACCGCTTCCGATGAGGAGGGCGAACAGCGGAGGCGAAGCCCAGAGCCTTCGGAGCAGGAATAAAACCTCAGGTTAGTCAAAACAAATCCAGCCAATCCATCAACGCGTCCCCGAAGCCACTGCTCTCTGTAACTCACATCTTCTTCAGTTCATCTCTTGTGTTGTGGACCCTCACTTCACATACAGTAGGAGCACACATTTTTTTTTATCTTGGATGGGATGACGTGACACATAATCTCTCAAGTCTTCTTTCTGTTAAAGAGTAAACGCTTCCATGTGGCCCCAAACCTCAGTATGAGAGGACATATTCTCAAGCTTCATTTAATGGCCTGTGAAACGTTGTTTACAACATGTTTACAACGCAACTCTAGAAAGACGGATTCGCTGCTGCGTCTGTCGGGGCTTGAGACGTTGATCGGCATCTGTTAATGTTTTTAGACTTGTCACCTGAATGTCCGGCACTTGCACACAAGGTCGTCCTTCCTCATCCAGCAGCTGCGCGTCTTTTCATACTGACGCTCTGCAGTAGGATGGTCACAGGTTCTTGGACGTGCCTTGTAGGGTTACACATGGGCTCGGGCTGGCGGTGCGTCTCGTTGCTATTCTGCTGCTGCAAGAAAATGTCCTAAACGGCTACATTTTTACCATTCGCTCGCTATCTGTGTTTAGAAAATGCCAGTGCAGCGGTAACGTTAGCGTATCCACATTCAGTGCGCTGGGATAGTCCGTTCATGTTGTCAGTCATTATTTGGTACGTAGGGTAAGTTGAGCAACTCTCCTACATTATTTGTTGTGTTGTTGTGACCTCATAACATCATCACGGTGCTTACATTTGGGTGTTGGCTGGCAAATTAACAACACGGAAAATGACTGCAGTGTTTAGTGTCGCTCAGTTCGACAAAGAAGTGACGGCTGTAGCTTTTGAGCTCCAGTAAGAACATCCACTTCCTTTTCTCTCATTTATGCTCCTGTCTTTAAATTCTATCAGATTTAATGTTATTCTTTTTTTTTGGTTTTTCATGAAGGCATTTAAAAAAAAAACTAAATGGTTTTATTTCCCAGCTCTGGGTCATGTCAGAATATTAAAGTAGAAGTAGATCTCCATATTGAGGGATGAAATATAAAATATTGAAATGTGAATTTTCATTGCTGCAATAATTAGAGCAACTCTCTTTTTCCCTCTCTCTCTCCTCGGCTCTCCTTCTCGCTGTCTTGTTTCCACTCTGCGCCTCAACAATGATATCACCCACCATGAACATGATTAAAGCCAAACATCTAAACATCATCTTTTCTTGATCCCCCTCCAGCTACTTTGAAATACTCAGCCCTCACCTCGATACTATCAACAAAAACCGTGGTGGGAGGAGGGACTGGGGGACGGGAGGGAAGGGGGGGGGGGGGGGGGGGGGGGGGGGGGGGGAGACCCGGTGGATTAGATGCTTCTTTTCTTTTTTTGGCCCAGTTTGAGAAAGCGATCGTCAGAGAGCCGGAGCATGTCCCTGCCATCTGGTTTGCTTTAACCGCGACAATTATCTGCTCCAGCTTGCACAGAGACTTGCTGCTGGTCTCTCTGCTACAATGGAGCTAAAGGCGAGCAACGAATGACGTTATCTGTTTCTTCAAACGCCGCTGCCGCAAAGACTCAAAGGCCCAAAATGCGTAAGCGGTCACGTGATAATAGACACTTAACGTCTCCGTTAAGTGTCCGGTGCTTCCTCCGGTGCTTCCTCAGGAACTGCTAGTGTTGCTAATGACTTGGGGAACATGGTAGAGGACCTGGACCAGCAGTGTGGAAGCAATTTCGCCCTGAGCTCAAGTCTGGCCGAGGAGCCCCTCGACATTTCTCTATGTGAGACCGGAGTAACAAGGGAGTACTGAGGGACAAAGGTTACACCCTGAAAATAGGGTGTCACCGACGACGAACCAAAGCTGCGTCGTTGCTGCTTACTCATCATCTCTTGCTGACGTTTTCCTCCCTCTTTTTCATTATGACAACGAACTAGAACCCGTCTCTTTCATTTCCATTCTCCGAACTAGCATTTGGACCTCCCTTGTTTCTCTTTTCTTAATACGCCCTTTTATTTGGTTGATGTTCTTTGGCCCAAACTTTTGTAGTGGGGTTAATAGCGTTGTGTTGTCTCGCCTTTCTCCACCTCTTCCTTTGCCTCTGCTAGCAGCTTTAGGTCCCGAGGTCCTCACAGTGTGTCTTTACACTCACAGTAATGAACCTATGGATTCTGGGTTTTTTTTTCCAACCATTCTACCGTTGACTTCTGGACCTTCCTGCTGTCTTTTAGGATTTTGATGATACCTCTATGTCTGCTGAAGACCACGGGTGGCCGCCAACATAATCCCGCACCACCCGCTTGCTTTCTTTAGTAATCCCTAAAGGAATGTCACACTGGCTCCTCCATACATCTCTTCGTAAGACATTTCGTAAAGGGAAGCATCATTCACGGACAAGATAGGAAACGACTGAACATTTCAGTTTTTTGGTTTTTATTCATCACGCAATGCACTGAATGCAGGATGATCTCAAACGGGTTTATTGCATAGTTTTCTTATTTTTCATTTTCTTTCATTAAAAAGAAAATATTCTAAATGTTTCCTGTGGATTTATGAATCACAAATGAACCCTGCACATGTATTAGAAATACATAAAAGAGAAGGTGATACTTTGACATGTGACATGTTGTCAATGTTTTTCAGATGGGTTAATATATGTTGTGAAACGTCTTACATTGCAAGACATGTTAATTCCAACTTGACTTGAATAAAAATCGACCCCCCAAAAAATAAAAATAAAAATATTTTTTTCTTGTCGGTATTTTCTTAATCACATGTCATTATCCAAAAGACGGACAGAATGCAGCTTTGAGGAGCATCAATTTTGTTAACAAGAGTAAACATTCAAGCTAATAAATCATGACGTGCCTTCGTTGGACTATCTGCCATGTTTCTGTTGTGAGGTTTTATATTGCACAGTGGAAACATAAAGTGTTGAAATGTCAGACATAAATCAACTCCATGAAGATGTGTTACTATGGTTATGTACACCAACTAGCATGTTTTATTGAGAAGTTGTCAGCTTGAATAAAATTGATCCTAATGAGAATGTTACAACTGCATTATGAGAAATAATTTAATTCTCAAGGTTAGTTTGCCTTTGGATTGATGCAAATAAAAATGAATGAAAAGTGTAATTGTATTTAACTATGTACAAGATACACATAGTAAAGTCCCTGCGTGGATTATATTCATATAATATTCGAAATGTTGAATTCCATTTTCTCCACATGTGTTTATTATAGCAATTTAATCTCCCTGCAAGGGCAGTCTAGACAAAATGGTCCACAAAGCAGTCCATGCAGCTGCAGGGGTTCACTCTGTGGGAGAGGGAGTCAATGGCTGCGCCGGGATGAAATTAAACGTTCAGTCACTTGCTTATCATCGTCATTCACTTACTGAGTGCACCTGTAGGATTCCCATCATCATGGGAAATAACCACAGTCTTCCTGCTTTCCTGCCCCTAAGCTGTAGTGAGACAGAGTGATCTTTGTTTAGATTTGGTTAGACCGATTTTTTCTTAGTGGTCCTCGCTGACCAGAGGAGCTGCCCCCTACTGGCCATTTGAACGACGGCAGCTTTAAGGCTCATTGACTTCGACGATGGAGGTTGCCTCAACGATGTTTGAAGAACATATAATAAATACTATCAGCCAACAAGTTGGATAAACTGGTGAATAGTAAATCACAAACACATTTTGAAAATCTCTATTGGGTGATTAATTTTTTTACTTTTGTGTAAATTTGGGTCACATATACTGTAGCCAGGTTTTAGAGGTAAAACTTTTCTCATTTGCTCAACCACGGAGAAATCTCCATGCCACATTTAGTGCTGACTTGTTTTCTAATGGAGATTATTTTCGGCACTTCACTGCAAGTTTTGCCACTGGCAAAGAATAAGTGGGATAAGTGTGTTGGCTTGTGTCACCGTGATTTTTTAAAAATGTTTTTGCACGCGAGAGTGCTGCATTGATTTTGTGTAGTGTTGTTACCGCTAAGCAAATTTAAATGTCCGTGAGCACCGCTGTAGCATTTTAATGGTGACCAAGACACATTTTGAAAATAACCCTTAAAATGGTAATTGGAATGAAAAAAACCAAAAGGACTTTCTATCGTTGTCTTGAATTTGTCTCATGAATGGTTGTGCATTGGGTTATAATACTGACTTCCTCTTAAAGTCAACTGCAATCGGTGACAAGGTCTGTGGCTTGGGAATGGTCTGGCTCTGGTCATGCTCGCCCCCCCCCTCTCCCTCCTGCAGCCCTCCCTCCCTCACTCACTCCCCCTGTCTTTATTTCCTTGCCACCCTCTTTGATTACAGTAGTTTGATGGAAGGTGGCATATTCTGTGTTTACCGCTCACTTCCAGGACACCTGTCTGTACAATGACACCTGGTACAGAGGCCTCCAGACTGTTGTGCCACTCGTGCAGTGGTTGAAATAGGTGAGTGATAAGTGATTTTGGTCTGTCAAGAAGTCACTTGGCCTCCTGCTAAAGCTTGAGGGGTTTGCTTATGTTGTCTGGGCTTCTGCATTTGGCTCCAAAGGCTCTCGGTTCATGTCTGCCCTGAGGCCAATTCATTTTCCCATATCTTCTACTCTTAAGCAGGGGCTTCACTCATAAAATACACACACACACACACACACACACACACACAGAAGCTTGACTCCCTGTACCTCGGGAAATCACAACAAGCTGTTTTTAGTGTGCCTCAAAGGTTCGACACTGACATTGAATATATTGCGTTGTACTGCTATTTATTCATTTGTCTTTATTTATGCGATAGCAAATGGAATGTCAAATATATCAGGTGACTTCACAGTGACTCTGCATTGTTTCTGTTCTATTTATGCTTGTAGATACTTGATGATTTCCTTTTACAGCATCAAAGAAACTCTTTGGTACATGTAATCTATAAACACAATGAAATCTGAGCAGCTTTTGCATTAAAAATTGTGAGTTTCAGTTAGACACATTCGTTGGGTTCAGAGAAATTTGACAGGCCGTTAACGCCGTCGTAGGTAGCGTGGCGCCGGAGGTAAACCACCTTTTATAGGTCATGTGATCCGTGGGTCATCTTGGGGCCCGGCCCGCACAGCGGATCCCCAGGATCAAACACTCTTTGATTGGCCCTGTGACTCATTGATTTATGGGTACTAAAGCGCACCAGGAGTTTCACGGTGACACATACAGTAGAGATGCTTTACGCGGCAGTTAGTTGCATTTCGAACTTAACGATTTCTCAGTTAAGAAGCTCAAGTAGTAAAACGATTTAATGATTCCCTAAACTCCGGCTAAGTAGTTGTGAATTATGTTGGTTGTCAGAGGGAAAATTCCAAATTCATTGTGTGGTTAAAATATGAAAGCGGTGTCCTGGAGCTTCGAGACCAGAATGCTATCCGTCTTTGTCAGCATGTTGTTGATCGTTGGGCATAAAACTTTGTTCTCTTCCGCATGCTCAGACTTCTAACATGTCTCACATCCAAAATGTTGACAGTTGTATAATTGTCTCATTGTCTAATGGAGACGTATGGCCACAGAAAGAGGCAGGTTGCAGACATCCATCCATTATTTCTAACAACTTATCGTGCTCAGGGTTAGCGAGGCTGGGAGCGAGGCTGGACAGGTCGCCAGACTGTCGCAGGGTGAGACAGGAAGTTGGTCAAACTTGACAATGTGTCAATGTGTTAGGACCTTTCCTTTCAGCCTGACCCTAGTTCTTCTCTTCTGTGCTCTCTTTCTCAGGATACGGCTGTCAAAACCAATCAGGCCTTGCGGAGGGAAGATGCGCTTTGGGTTTCTGGTGCAGAGCCCTGAGATGATTACAATGCACGCATGTTTGGAAAAGGCACTTACAGCTAACAGGGGCCCTCAGGCTTTAAGGGCAATTTTCTACGTTAGAGGCTCATCTCCTCTGCTCCAGCTCTCAGCTGGTCTGAGCACCTACAGAAGCAAACACCATGATTGTAAACAATTAGTCCACTTGACTAGAGTCGGCAACCAGACCCACCAATTAGTTTAATTCACACGCAGAATATGTCTCTGTGGCTTTCACAGTGAAGGCCGTACTATAGGTACAGTACCTTTGTACTTCAATCATGATGTTATTCTGTTAAGATTAAAACAGGCTCCTATTTTGGGGGGAAATTTGTGGATGTACTATATAAATTGATGATTAAGACCTTACTAAGTTGCAAGTGTCTTTTGCTATGCAGTCTTAAATCATTCAGTATTTTTTAATGTAAAGCAGAATAATAGCAGAAATACATAAAATCAATAAAATCTTGGACAAACATGGATTTTTAAATAGTTCTCTTTTAAGGGTAAAAAATGCACCACTGGCTTAAAAGAGATTCCTTGAACACTGAATCCACAAAATTGACTTTTATGGGATGCAGTTTACAATCCAGAAATTGTTGTCTCGGATCACAGCAGTGAGACTTAACCAGTCCTTCAGCGTGCACACTAACACGCAATTCACACGCATGTCTGATTCGAACAATCCTGTCTTTTACCAAAGGTGCACGACTAATCGTAAACTTTTTCTTCATCACACCATAGCACAGTTAAACAAACATATCAGGCATATTTAAAATATTTTTATTATTCTGTTTCCACGAGCTGGAAGAGACCCATCTGTTCCCACACGGCTGGGTGTCGAAATCCCAGACAGACGATTACTTACTACACGCCTATACACACAAACACAAATTCAGATCAATTAAGCCCTCCTACTCCTCTAGCAGTACCCAATCATTGTGATTAGGCAAGAGTTGAAACTGTGGTCCCCCGCGCGGGAAAGCCAATCGCAAAGTTTGTAATGTAGCCCACATTACAATTAACACCTTCTTAATAAGAGCTATCGACATAATTGGAAAGCCGCGACTCCAAAAACGGTCTGAAGAGGCTGTGCGGGTCGGATGGGAGGTTCGACACAGAAATGTGTTCGTTGGAACAAACAGTGACTCAGCTCATCTGGAGACATGACCGCACCACCCGGTTTCCATTGCGCACCCGATGACCGACGCGCCGCAGAGAGCGAGGGCATCCGTTCGAGACATGATCACCAACGCTTGTAAAAAAAAAATGAAATAAAGCAATAAAAATGTTGACAACGACCACGATAACGTTTTGTGATTAACACAATTCATTTCTCCCGTGATTGCTTCACAACGCTATTAAGAACAAGAGGATTTGGAACTTGTGTGAAGGTGAAGAGGAACTCAGAGTTAGATGTGTCACCCGCAGGAGATCCCCCCCTCCCCCCCCCCTCCCCCTCCCCTTCTCCACGGCCCCCCTCGCCCCTCCCTTCCCCCCATCCCAAGGTGTCTCATTCACTTTTTTTTGGGGCACTCAGTCCCTCCTCCCGAGCACGGACGAAATAACAGTGTGCGTTTGGCAAAATTGACCTTATTGCTCTCCAGCACTTCAGGTTTCCCGTCGCATTCGGCAGAACCGGGAGCATCTCGGAGTGGAACCCCGAACCTCCAAGGAGAAGAGAAAGGCGCAACCGGCGGGACACGTTTTTGCAGCCATTTGAAAAGGAGCTCTTCGGGCACTTTTTACGCACCCATGTTACGCACTGGGACTAACTGAATTTAGTGACTCTTATCGATATATTTTATGGAATAAAACATCTTTAAATGTAAGTATCCTTTTTTGTTTCTGTTTGAAATGAGCTATGCATTATAACTATTGCACCCAAACAGAGGACTGATTTAAAATGCTGAAACATATACATCTATTTCATTTAAGCCCATAGTGTGCGCGCTATTTGAGATGCCGTGTTGTCCTTAGATAACCTCCCCTGGGCAAGTGGATTTCAAAAGGATTTCAGGTCACTCCAGAAATAAAAATGAGAATAATGAATTGACTGATCAATTCCAGGAGGTTCTGTGAAGAAAAAAAGTCATGGAACTTAAACGTTTTATTTACTCCTTTCCGGATGACGGTGTCACATCTTTAAACCAGTTGCCAGCATGTTTTATTTCATCAGTGCGCTTCACGCAATGCTCCAAAAAAACTGGCTACAATTTACACACGTGATGCTCAAGTGGTCTTTCCCTTTCTGAGACGCCTTGTAAGTCACCGGCAGATGCAGCCGTTCTTTCTCTTATTATCTTATACAATAATATATATATGTCTTTTCCATCATGTGGGTCCGTTGGTTTGGGACGGACTAAGTCACAGAGTGAATTGCCAGTGTCATCTTGTAGTGAGGGTTTGGTTTGTTTTTATTACAGCTGCAGCTCCCACCGCGATCCACCACTTGTGTTTATACAGTGGGTGGACATGAGGACAGGGGGCTGACCGCTTCTGTCGTCTTTGCCTCCGAGAAGCGACCGCACAAGAAGCTTTAATGATCTCTAATAGGAACTAATGCAAAGATTCGGCTAGTTAATGTGATATAATGCCCGTGGTTTCCAATTTGGTTTTCAAAATGTCCACTTGTTTTACTGGTTAAAGTGTCAATACAAGTTGAGTATTCAGTCGTTAAAAAAGGCACTCAAGTCTATTTTTGATTTTTAGATAAAGAAAAAGTGTTTTTCCCATTGTTTTTTTTCTGAAGCCCATACACAATAGTAAATATTTGACCACAGTTAATATGGTTCTTTGTAGTGAATGAACTGTCTTAAACATAATTATTAGAGACACCTTTTTAGCCTGCCTAAAACAGCTTTAAAAACAACACGGTTGAGATCTTAATGCTGTGTCCCCCCCCTCTTGTCCCCTGCATCCACCCTCCTCTTTGGGTTGAGCCTGGCATGCCTCATGAAATGTAAACAAAAAAAAGATTAAAATTAAACATTTGTCCATGGATCTGTTATAGAAATTTAATTGTTCCAATCATTCCAATGGATTTTCATGGTCAATAATGCTGAATTTGTATTTTCATGTTCACCAAATGGGTAATAAAAAGTCTCTGCATGTCTCCTCACCGCACGTTACTGTCCGACAGATACAAGGATGTCGCTTTGAGTCAGAACCTGAACAACAAGGTGCTCGCCAGCAGCAGGATGGAGAATTCGGGGTTCAACAGGACATTTCTGAATGATTTCCCCAAACCCTCAGCCTTTTGCCAATTGGAGCTCTTCATATGTTAAATCAATTCAGTGTTTCCGCTGCCATTGTATAGAGAGGGGTGGGGGTGGGGGGGGTCACGGTAATCCATTTTGTTCTTGTGCATTCTAAGCCTGCAACGCAATGTAAAGAATAGTGCGGAACTGTGTTGGGGGGAGGGCCAAGGCGGTGTGAGGGACTCTCTACATGGTCTGATGACGTCAGCAAACCCCGTATCTGCCACACGAGTGGTTTTATTTAGTATGAATTAATTTACAGGAGTCATAAAGAAACGCATTTGCGCGTTTGTAAACAAGCCAGGCAGCCACATTAGCGTGTGGAAGACCTATCAAAGTGGTATTTTCATGATGTGTCAGACATACATGTGTGTAATATAACGTGACAAGTACATGTCTCCCATGGAACATGGATGTACGCAAAAAAGTTTCATAATGCACGTTTTTTTTCCTCTCCAACAGATGATACCATACATAAAATATGCGCTGTGGTTATATTGCCTCTGTGAATCTGCCACTGCAACAGGTACGTTTTGAATGAGTAAATGCTTCAATACCTCTCCTTCCTCCCTCCCGCTTGCTCGCCCAATCTCCTCCTTTCTTTTCTGTCTTTCACTCAGTATTTCTCTTCCATTTTACATCTTTACGTGTGTCATTTCACTTTAAGTTTTTTTTTGGCATGGTCACATTCAACCGGCGTCTGACTTCTTATCTGCCACAAACTGGCGGATGTGTCACGGTTTCCTTGCAGCACTCGAGTTCTACCGTGTTCTTAAAGTAGCAGTCTTTGATAAACTCTCCTCTGGGATTCGTCCTGTGAAACCTGTACGAGACTGTGAAGGGGGACGGTGTTGGCCGCAGAGGTTTGCCTCTCTCAGGCCCACGCTGGCACCCCTGGCTCTCCTTGCCCCCCAGTCTCTGGCTGCAGATGGACACCTTTCAATTAGGCTCACGGTCTGGAAATAACAGCTGGTCCCCCCCCCTCGCCCCCCCCCTCCTGACCCCTCCTCACTCTAATAAGGCCCTCTGTTAAAGCACACACACTCATGCCTCTGGGGCTGTCCCACCACTCTTTCCAGAGAATTATCTACATTGTTCCCTGTGACCTCACGACCCCCCCCCCCCCCCCCCCCAAAAAAAAGGTGAATCTTCTTCCTCTCCACCGGGCAAAACATGATTCAGCATGTTGCTCTTTGTTTGTGTCTGGTGTCCTGTCTGTTGTCCCCTTTGCTTTGCTTCGTCGCATATCAAGAGAGTGAGACTCACTCAGCAGCTTTAACTTGGACAGGGGGATTCAGCACCGTGAAATCCTGTGGCATCGTCGGTCTTTGCAGCAGTTTAAGTCTCATCTTATAGTAAGGGTACACTGCAGCCAGTGTTTAATGTGTTCCCACGCCCAACATTTTGAGGGTGAGGTTGGACTTTCCAAGAGAAATTTTCAGTCCATGATGCATGTTCTTATTTAATGAGGCTGGGTGTAGTTGTCACAGCCCTCAACACAAATGAGTCGGGAAGTTAATAGTGTATACTTTCAATGGCTAAAATGAGAGTCAATTGAAGAGCAAACAAAAAGCATGCAAAGCAAAAAAAAATATTAGGGCAGCAAATATATAAATTTGTATGTACATTCAACCCTTTTGCTTTTGTTTTTTACAGACTCCAATGTCTTATCAATAATGAGACCAGTCACCGGGTCCCTCTCAGGGAAGGTAAATCTTCCCTGCTTCTTCTCCATCATCCCAACATCGGCACCATCGATCACCTCCAATGGAACAGCGCTTTACAGCAGAGATTACCTACGGATCAAATGGACAAAAATAGATGGAGAGGTGGAATCCACGGTGCTGGTGGCACAGAATGGCGTAATCAAAATAGGCTCGAGCTACAGGAACCGCGTCTCGGTGCCCAGCCACCCCGAGGATGTTGGCGACTCCTCATTGACGATGGTCAAGCTGCGCGCCAGTGATGCGGGCACGTACCGATGTGAGGTCATTTACGGCATTGAGGACACCCAGGATACAGTTAACCTCGATGTCAACGGTAAGAGAGTCACCGCCCCTCACACGCCTCATGATGGAGTCAGACAGACTCTCTGAACACAGAGGACGGTTTGCTGCGAGGGTTTAATAATAGTGAAATGCAATACAAGTGGCGCTAGAAGTGTAAACGATGTGAGAGAGCCACGGGCGCCCTCCTGCTTACGTTGATGGTTGCAGCTGGTAGTTACACGGAGCAGCAGTCGTCACGTCTTCTTTTAGAGGTAATGTCCTCTCAAAGAGAGGAGACCGGGTCCCTGTCCAAACCGAGTAGATTTCAGAGGTTAATTCCAGAGATCAGCAATCTACCCCAGGAGGCCGTTGTAGCCCAAATATGGTATTACACGCGTTTATTTTACAACCTGATCCTTCTTGTGTGTACATTATGAGTACATTATCTTTTGGTGGGGCTCTCAGTGGGTGTTCTAAGCCTTTTTTTAACTTGGCTTGTAGTGACGAGTAAAATGATTCCCCAAAATGATGATTCTCTTTCAGGGAGGGGGGGTTTACCAGTCCGTACTGGGTGTCATCATGGTCACGAATGAACCCTGGGATAGTTATAGTTTTCTATAGTTGACCATCTGCACAACTCATCCACCCATCAATCATATTGTCTGTTTGTTGTCCACAAATATTGTTTGCAGTTATCGCTTTCATTTGTGGTGAAGTGTAGAGTGTTTGGCTTCTCTTCTTGGTTCATTTACTATGTTCCCCCTCTCCACAGAAGCTTTTACGCATTATTTTAAATGCTGTGTGTTTTGTAGGACCTGTAACATTATTTACAGCACTGAAACTAGGCTGATTAATTCCACATGTTCACGTTTCTATACATAACTAAGCTTTTTGTTCCTCAATCTGTTGCCAGGCGTTGTGTTTCACTACCGGACAAGCACCAACAGATACACCTTGGATTATCAGAGCGCTGTCCGAGCTTGCCAAAATGTTGGAGCAACTATCGCTACATATGACCAACTTAAAGCAGCTTATGAAGATGGCTTTGATCAATGTGATGCTGGCTGGGTTGCTGACCAGACAGTGAGGTTAGCTGCATTTTAATTGTCTGCCATAAACAAACTTGTTTTTACACAACAATGCAAGTCAATGCTTTATATTTGAATGCTTTTGCTGCAAATGGTAAGACGACGTGACTCATGTATCGCAATGGCTCATTGTTTTTCTATCTGCACAGATACCCAATTACAAGGCCGAGGAAGGGCTGCTATGGTAACCTACTGACGAAACCTGGAGTCAGGTCATATGGGAACCGGAAAGAGACAAATACTTATGATGTATACTGTTACGTAGACAAACTTCAGGGTGAGTCTTCAACAAAGACAAGATTTTCTAGTTTCACCAATGAGTTGACAAAATGTTCATGCAATGTGAAAAGAAAGTTAGCTTTTCACTAAATTACTCCGAATGTAGATTTTTTTTCCTCGCCAAATTGGGCTTTGACAAAGTTGGCAACCAAATTGTGGTAATTAGAGTTCCAAATGTCCGTGACACAGGAAATCCTAATTTCCCGGCCATCAATCTTTGCCTTTCTTTTCATTATCCTGCCGGTTACTCCTGATGGACTAAAGCAGGGGTGGCCAACGCGGGACCCCGCGAGTCGCCCCCAGGGCATGTTCTAAAGATATCCCTGGTTACCATAAGGGTCCGTCAATTTTTTTTTGTTGTGTTTCTTTTTTACTCAAAATACTTACATTTCTGTTTGTAGAGTTTAAAATGGCAATATTTATTAAATGTTAAAAACTAAAATGTTTTATCTATAAAAACTTCAGTCAGTCAAGTTCAATCTCAAACCCGACAACATGGCAAGAAAACCTACTATTTCCACAGTGATTGGGATTTTTTTTTTTTTACTGCATTTAAAGATAAATGTGTGTGTCTCATTTGCAGCACAATGTGGAAAGACTGTGACACCGACCACTGTTTGTTGGGGGTTACTGGTTTGAAAAGATGTTAGTCAGTCGAGACATCCCATCCCCCACCATTCAACAACTCAAACATTAACTAAAATCCTTTAATATCCCCAAGAAGCATATGAAAAACATGGAGAACCATCCAATAGATCAAAAGGTTCTTTAGAAGCCACAGAAATCCGATTTCGTGCTTACAGTTCATGGATCATTTGTTTTCATGTTGCCTGTGCGATGTTACTTCATCTTAACTCCTCATTACACTTTGCCATCTTTATTTCAGGTGAAGTGTACTACGCTCCTGTGACCCGTAAGATGACCTTTGAAGAGGCGAGTGCAGAATGTAAGACGAGGAATGCTGTCCTTGCCTCCCCTGGCCAGCTCCACGCTGCCTGGCGTCATGGTCTGGACAGATGTGACTATGGCTGGCTCTCCGATGGCAGCGCACGACATCCTGTTGCAGTACCCAGAGTGCAGTGCGGGGGAGGCCTGCTCGGCGTCAGGACCATGTACCGTTACAGGAACCAGACTGGCTTCCCCGAACCAACTATGAAACTTGGAGCCTACTGTTTCAAAGGTAAACTCCCTCACATGGTTGTGTTGTTAGTATTGGGTGTATTTGCAAAATACCTTGAAATAAAGTGTTATCCTTCATGTGGATGTCATACATATTTTGGTTCAGACACTGAAAGAGACCGATTGACGTCACAGACCGTTCAGTCATAACCAAGGCTGGACTTGCAGGAACAATGATGTCATCCACTATTTGCTTCTGCCCCACCCTCTGAGTTATTACTATTCCCCCTGTGTTCTCATTTTTAAATCTGAACTAGACAAGCATTTTAAAACGTTTACAACTTGTCTCATATTTTGTCCATTGGTGTGGAGGAGGGATTTTTTTAAAGCCTTGCAGAGGAATCTAGGCTTACAGGTTGCAGTGTGCATTTCAACTCCCTGTCCCACATCTTTGTATGCCGCCCAATTTATTTCGCACAATTTTGGCATAGGAAAGTAAAACCATCATGGAAAAACTCTGTTAACTGTAAACTTGAAATGGACAACACAGCTCTTATTCTCATGGAGGGGCTATGATCAGTGATTTATTTGAGCGTTTATGAACAGTATCTGCACTTAAAAAAATCTTGCAGCTGGAATGAATGAATGAATGAATTCCAGCTGCACTCATTAAGGCGCCTGAAGGTTTATCATCATTACGATGTTCATGTTATTCAAATGCTTCATTTACATAATGAAAGCCCCATTCATTTTTATTCCAATAATAACAGTCAAAACGTATGAGTTTGTGAAGGGAAAGTTAATTATTTGTAAATTCTTGAAAACTATTTTACCGTCTGTGGACATACTTGTAGGTCACATTTGGAAATGCATGGAACAACGCCTTGTAGAAAACTGCGACGAGTACTGACCATGGGAAGCCAGAGGAATATTGCCATGGATCGTTATAAATAGCGACTCTTCATGGTTCACCGGATATCAGCAGAATTATTCTAATCCCTCCTCAAAGACAGGTCTTAACTAATCAGTAACCCAGGTGAAAAAACAAATGACAGATGAGAACCACAAACCAAGAGAACCACAAAAAGTAACTAATACCTCCCCTGTCAGCTCTTTAAGTCCAACTATCTAACTCTCTTTTCTCCTTTTTCATCTCGTTTCCGCTGTCAGACTTTGCCCTCCGTCAATTCTCACTTGTACTTACTTATCAGAGCAGACGTTTGAATACTCGGGACAAAGCTACTGCGGGACTTCTAAATCCAGCCGCCCTCGGTGACCCCTGAACTGGCCTTTCCATCTTTACAAACGAGAGGTTGGACAGATAAGCCATCCCCTGCCTGGCCATTTACTGCCCCTGAGCTATACTAGCTCTCGCGGTGATAAGTCCCTCTGGAGTTCAGAGGCCACACAAACAGGCCACCCTCCCCTCCTGCTCTGTGTATTGCACGTCAGCTCGCTCAGTCCTGTTGTATTTATGCCCCCGTCTAAGTGCTTTTCAAGTACCTCTGTTTGGTCAAACTCACTACATCACTTGCTGCTCACAATAATATCCCCCAAAAATATTTAAACCTACGTCTGTTAAACGACACAGCAAGACAGGTAGGCAGGAAGTTTATGCAGAGGAAAAAGGTGGATAATTGCCCTCCGATTGGTCTCTGAAAGGGCCCGAAGGAAACAAAGGCCTCAGCAACGGCGTCGGTGAGATAATGCAGTCTGTGAGGGCAGGCCCCGTTTTTCCTGTTAAGGAAAAACGTGGCTCACACCTTACATCAGAGATAGTTTCATGAAGAAAGAGGGCTAGTACGTAATGGTCAACAGCTGGCTTTACACAGTCTGTCTGGGCCAACGAGGAAAGCTCTCTACGTTTCTGTTTATGGCTTTGTCTAAATGAGGGAGAACAGGAGGACAGAGGGGCGGGGGCGAGCATGAAGCAGCTAAAAGGGATTAATTCACTCATAAAACGGGAACAAAAGTAAAAAATTAATTGGTAAAATTGTATTAACCATCACTGGCATATGAAAGTTGAAACCAACAACTGCTTCATAATCACAGTACAACATAAATACAAACGCTTTCGTCAGGGCCTAGGGTAAGAGAAAAGGACAAACAAAGAGCTCTAATAAAACCACAACTCTAGATTCCCTTCCGCTTTATACTCTGTCTAATTCCTCTATGATATTCATGTGAATCCTTTCAGGCAGAGCCGGAAATGTTTAGAGAAACATTCAAAGTGCACTTAGTTTTTCACAGAAAGGAGGGGACTTTGAAAATGACCTCATCTGCTTTAGAATGATGATCTTATTTCATTAAGAAACAAGAGGTAGACTATAACAGTAAAATCAGAAGATAATCAGCAAGATAAACTTGATTATTTTCTGTGATTTGTGTTGTTTTTCCATAACTTAGCATTGCTTCAATTGATAAAGCGTTAAAGTGCAGGTAACAAACAACAAAAGGAGTCAATAGTTAAGTCATACATCCTAAAGCCTCTAATTTTACATACTTTAATATAGTGTCACACTGTTTTGTAGTACTGCTATTTCACTCATACGCCTTCACAAACTTACAAGGTGTACAAAATCTATGATTTAAAGTAATTGTATCTTTTTCACTTCTCATTTAAGTGTTACATTTAATCCAAGTGAGTTAGTCATTCTACACCTCAGCATGTAGTCTGTATTCTGCTTTATATTCAAAGGCATAGCACTTTTTGGATGATGATTTTAATTTTGCTTTTTTAAATTTTTTTTATTTTTATGTGTCCCCCAGGAAGGACTAAGGTGATTAACCAGACGTCCTTTGTGGACATATCTGTGGTAGAAATCCTCACCACCGACATCAGCTCTACCACATCCGTCCCGTTACTTGAGAGCAGCGCCACTCTGCTTACCCCAACGTCTCAAAATGTGTCTCCAGACTCTGCAGTTCCTACAAATCCTCCATCAATGTTCTCTACCAGTATGACTCCAACTCGCCTCAGTCCAACAGGCCAAGAAGAAGAGTTATTCACCACGGTTTCACCCACCATCAAAGACGAACATGAAGACACTGATGTAACACAGGCTCCAGACTTTAATGTTGAAGACTTTGTAAGTGCAAATGTGACCGATGTGGACTCTGTTCCCCACCCAGGTGACACATTCTCAAGGCTCCAACACACAACTCAGAGCACACCCACCACAGATTCAGCTGCTAAACCCTTTGAGGAGCCTGACGATCAGGCAACAATTGAGATCAACACAACAACACCATTACCCGACAATGAGGAGACTAAGTTTGCGGTACAAGGACGGCCGCCTACTCCGCCACCCAAACAAGACCTCTCATCCAGTCCATTGGACAACTCTAGTATTACTGATGAAACAATGTCCCCCTCAGCTACTACCAGTTCTACTACCTTTATGTGTAACACCCAACCCGGTACTGAGGAGGAGATCACCACCACAGAATCACCAGAGACTACCCGCACTTCCACACAAATCACAGCCCGAACGCAGGCCGTAGAGACCCGTGCCGCCGACTACAAGGAAGAGACCACACCAGCAGCTGCAACAGCCAGCACAGCCTCAATTGAGGTTGGAACACCAGCTGAGGATACAACATCGCCCACGAGTGTACATGCCTTTGATGAGCTTACCAGTTTGCCGGAGCACAGCGGGGAATCCTCAGCAGAGGACGACAAAGTAACAAAGACGGGCACAGATCTCGGTGCTTCCACAGTGGCGGACCAGAGCACCGCACCTGGTGCAGTGGTTGCTGAAGGACAATCAAATGAAGTGACAGCCATCATTCAGGATGTATCAGGTAAGAAATACTAACAATTTTATTTGGCAGCTTTGCGTTGAGTGCAAATAGTTGTTGAAGTGTATTTCGGATTTGGCTGTGCTAATAGGAGTTATTTAACACAATAATTAAATGGTAAAAATGTTAAGGAGGCCCTTGCAAAAAGCAATTTGTTCTATCCAATATTGTCCATTTTATTTGAAGGATACCATTTTTTTAGTTGCTTTACTTTCTTTTTATATTTGCTAAAAGTTATTGGGCGCCGTTTGTTGAGAGTTCGATGTCTCTCATGGAGAAACTTTTGCAGTCCTTATCATTAAGTTTGATTGCACAGTAGCTGGTAGTTGGGGGAGGCCGTGCTGTCCAGGGTGCTGAAGCAGGGAGAAAGTTGAATTTAGACTGCAAGTGAATGATTGCAAGTGGTATGATTTTTGGAGCCAAAAGCTCAAATCAAGACTCAAAAGAATTACTGCAATTATGCGTTTTTATTGTATACCTCCCCTTTTTTATTTCAAGAAAAAAATTAACTGTTAAACTGTCAAGTACATTTTCAGTCATTTGCTATCCAAAATAATATACAACTTGAGCTATTGCAAGGATACTTTGGATATAAGATATTTGGTGCTAAATAGTTGAGAATTTTGACATACATATTAAGGCCATGACTTCAGGTCAACAGTGATCTCACATGTAAACAGCAGCTGAATCATTTTGTACTCCTGAATAAATTTGACGTCAATAGTTTCTGAACCGCAAAGATTGCTACGGTGACTCACTCCTTGCCCTGAAAAACAGCTTTTGTTGGAGAAGACATATTTGTTGAACAAGTGAAAGCATTAGTGTTTGGCACTTTTCGGAAGTTGTCGTGGCTCTTTGAAAGTGTGCCTTAGAGGGCTATAATCAGGATTCTGCTTGAGGTTATACACACTGTGAGTTCATCAACACTGTGTATATGTAATATGGTCAGTTTAGTTGCCAGAGCACAGGTTTCTTAACTTGCTTATTTGTTATGTATGTGAAAAACATACAAACTCTTCCTGTGTGTCTGCATGCTTGGTGTGTATTTGTACCACAAATCCCTATGCATTTGTAGTATTTCTCTTCTGTGCGCATGCACCATCTAACTGGCAGTAACTGAGACGTGTTGGCATTGTACTTGAGTAAACAGTCTTCCCACAAACTGTATGCCACCTCAAGAGGTGATGTCATTGCTAACGCAAAGCCTCCCTCTATGAGGACAGCTGGAGGCTGCACTCGCGGATTCTTTCTAGCCTCTCAGTCTGGTCTTGTGGAAAGTATTATGGAATTGTAAGAAGTGTGTTGTCTGGCTGCATAGCAACAAAGTGCACAATAATATCAATGAATGAATATTTAGTGTTGCCCAAATCTGTCAGTGTTATTCTCATGCCATGTGATTTCTTTTGATTAATTAATTCCAGATAATTAGATTGTCTTTATGTGGTGAACTTTGTTCCAACCACAAATGTCACTAAATAATGCAGGGAACCACAAAAAGTAACTTTTTATTATGCCGTGGTTTGCCAACTCTCTTGTGCAAATTTGCAAAACCTCATGCAATGGCTTATCCTCAAAGCATTGATTCATTAAGGCCATTGGCAAACTAAACTGGAAGTGCGTGTATATCTTCTTGAGATTTTGTTTACATATGGAGTATGGGGATAAGCTAACAAAGTGTTGTAAAGTGGCTGTGTGGTCACTGTGTGGTCCAGCTAGACATTGAGCAACGTGCATACGCTGAGAGCAGACAGGTGTTGGCAGTCGTAGCAGAGAAAAAATGAACAGTAAAGTTGTCAAGCAAAAGGAAATGGATTTTGTTCGAAACTGAGTTGATTCTTGAAGGGCTTGACAATGTTTTTGCTTAACTGGCTTCTTGATAATGTTTTATATTCATTTTAATATTTTAACATCAACCACTATGTTGAATAGTGGGAATCTCTGTAGTATAATATCCTACCTACAACTACTGGGACTTAAGAAATAATAATGTGGTTTGTTGTTTTTCTGTTGATTTTTTTAATTATTAATGACAATTTTCAGCAATTATATTGTTACTTTTGTTTAATTTCTTTCCAGTTGACCAGGCTTTACAGCCACAAGATCCCCAGTTTCTGACTATACCAGTTGTGCCCGACCATCCCACTCCCTCCATTGCCGATGGTGAACCCATCCAGCAGAGTGCCGAACTAGGCCTTTTCTACCAAACGTCTGTAACTATTACTCCAACTGTAAGCTTTATTAATGATCATGAGATCACACTAGAGCCGAAGAGCAGTGAAGAAAAAGAGGCCAAAGGTACCCAGATTTTACTTCTTGGAGAAGATGAGCTGATCATAAAGAAGACGACACAGACAGACACGAACTTTGTTCCAGCCTCAACACTGGAGGACACAGTATCAAAAAGTACACAAAAAACAGTACCCGGACCAGCGGCCAGACAGTACACAGAGAGGAGGAGTTATGGTACATCTACCTCTGCTGACTTTCTTCCTACGATAACAGCAGCTGAACCACAGATCACCAAAGCAACTACACAAACACAAAGCCAGAATGCTAAAAAGGAATCCACCTCTGTCTTTTCCACATCTGTACTAGAAAATTCAGGTGAGTCAGGGAGGACTCTCACCTATGTAAAAAATGACTCAGAAATGACTGAGACAGAGACGTCTGAGAAACAATCCTATGTTACTTCTTCAACCAGACTTTACACAGCCAGAGATAAAGCAGAGATCACAGATGACACATCTGCCACTCCAGCTGCTGAACACAGCACTCAGTCTACGTTACAGACTCTGCATACTCCCTCATCTGGTGACACTGAATGGAAAACACCAACATTAGCAACTCGTCACTCACAGAGCTCCACTCAAGATGTGGAGGGAGGAAAAAAGCCAGAAGTCCCCCAAATATTAGCCTTCAGCACAACACCTCCAACAGTATCTAATGGTTTATCCTCTCTTGAACAGACAGCAAAGACTGAGATGACACCGGCTTTATATTTAGGCAAAACCCAATCATCGGCATCTGTATCACCTATTATTGCTGAAACTTCACCAGGTACAGTCTCAAGTCAGGGAGGTAGTTCAATCAGCAAAATCCCTTCCTCAACTTCTGAGAAAATTGTAAGTGATGTAATGTCTACACAAGAGGAGGATGTTTCAGGTGTGCAAGCAGTAGAGTTGTTTACAACCGGCCTGTCCTCACATACTTCTGCTGAGACAATAACGTCATCTTCAAGTCTAAGTTCCACAAATACAACAGATGAACCTACATGGGAGAGTAAAGTAACATCACAAAAAGCAGGCAAAGATAACATATCCATTCATGCAAATGGTGAGTCTCCCACCACCATGCATGAGCAGAGGGATCAAGATGAGACAGCAACTCTTCTCTCTTATAAAACCATTACGACAACTCCTTCCCCCTTATACAGTGCTATTGAAATTGTCAAGACAACAATCACCTCGTTCTCCGAATATTTCAGTCAGTACTCTACACAAAGCACATTACTAATGACTGAAGTTCCTAAGGAAATTACGGATCTAACAGATGAGCAGACTTCAGTGCATCAAACATCCTCACCTGTTGCCACCTATACTCCTTCAGTAATAAGCAAAGTAAAACCCTCAAGTGCAGCCTCAACAGTGGAAATCTCTGGTGTAAATGGAGTTACGAAGACAGGATCACCAAATCCCAGCACTGATATAGAAATTACAGATGAAAAAACTTCTGGGATGACATCAACACGACCTAATGCAGCAGCTACTATGCCAAGTACAGAGAAATTAAGTACAGGAAAAACACGTGACGAAACCACTCATGGTCCAACCACAAATGCTACTGTACCACTTGCTTCTTTCAACAGTAAGATACCAACACTATTATCACAACAAACGTCAGAACACCCAACTACTGAAAGGATATCAGTTACTTCTGAAGTTAGATCCATTTTCACACCCACATATGAGGTCAGCGCACAAGGCAAGACAATATCACCTGGAACATCAAAGAGCGACATTATGGACAGGAAAAACTGTAAAACCATCGCATTCAGAGTCAACAATAAGGACTATTTCTTCTGGCATTAGTGGGACCCTCACTCCATCTTTTTCATTTAGTACGGGCAGTGAAGTGACAATGAAACAAACAGAAACTTCTTCACTTGAAGAAACTTCTGGCAAACAGACAACTGAAACATCAAGTGAAATGTTTGTGATATCTACAACCTTGTCATTGTTTAGCACTGGCACGCCAGCTGCACAAGTAACAGGTCAGTCAGAATGGCGACCAGCCGGTACTATTACCGGTGAAAAAGAATACAGTTCTATTTTCTCCATACTAGATGATGATAGGTTGGGGGAGAAAATGCCGGGAATCGCTGCTCAGACGTCTGTTGTTTCATTAACATCTTCTCTGGACAGCACTGAGACATCCAAGAGAGAAATGTCGACAAAAACAAAAGATACTAAAGCCACAATGGGTGCCGGAAAAGCATCAATAACAACAGACTCAAATGTTTCCCTCCCAAAAACCGAGAACAACCAAGAAATGGCTCAGACCTCATCTGTCAAAGATGTGTTGCCTCTGAAAAGAACTGGGGAACCATCAAATACAAATACTGTTCAAAAAACTACTGTTTCAGACAGTTTTGGCATAGACACTTTTAGTAAAACAACTACAGTGTCTTCGGCGTGGACTACAGAGTCACCATCAGTTACATCTTCCAGTCAAACTCAAGCAAGTGATACTTCAAAAACAACTGTTTCTTTACCGTCATCACTCTACAGTACTGAGAAACCAACATCAGAGTCACCTGAAACAAAAGAGACTGTAACAACAAGTACAACTGGGAAACTATCAGCTTTACCCAAGACAACTTCTACTTTGCCAACGACAGATGAAGATGGCTCCGGTGACCAAACAGAAAACATGTTCACTATGACCTCATCTGTTTTAGCCAAATCGTCTCCCTATACCACTGAAGTACCATCAAGAACATCTCCTGTCACATCATCTGTAATTCCTGACATTGAGGTTGAGAAAATTGGCAGTCAATCTATAATGGTGGAGTCCATTTCTTTCATCAATGGATCGACTAAGACACCTGAAACAGCATCATCCTCCGTAGAATCAGATAGTTCTGGGGACGGCACTGCTGATTTCACTGGAGACTATTTTAGTAAATCAACTACAGAGTCTTCCTCGTTGACTACAGAGTCACCATCAGTTACATCTTCCAGTCAAACTCAAGCAAGTGATACTTCAAAAACAACTGTTTCTTTACCGTCATCACTCTACAGTACAGAGAAACCAACATCAGAGTCACCTGAAACAAAAGAGACTGTAACAAAAAGTACAACTGGGAAACTATCAGCTTTACCCAAGACAACTTCTACTTTGCCAACGACAGATGAAGATGGCTCCGGTGACCAAACAGAAAACGTGTTCACTATGACCTCATCTGTTTTAGCCAAATCATCTCCCTATACCACTGAAGTACCATCAAGAACATCTCCTGTTACAGCATCTTTAATTCCTGACATTGAGGAAATTAGCAGACAATCTACAACGGTGGAGTCTATTTCTTTTATCAGTGAATCAACTATGACACTTGAAAAAGCATCATTCCCCATAACCATAGATTCAGATAGTTCTGAGGACGGCACTGCTGATTTCGCTGGAGACTATTTTAGTAAATCAACTACAGAGTCTTCGTCGATGACTACAGAGTCACCATCAGTTACATCTTCCAGTGAAAGTCAAGCAAGTGATACTTCAAAAACAACTGTTTCTTTACCGTCATCACTCTACAGTACTGAGAAACCAACATCAGAGTCACCTGAAACAAAAGAGACTGTAACAACAAGTACAACTGGGAAACTATCAGCTTTACCCAAGACAACTTCTACTTTGCCAACGACAGATGAAGATGGCTCCGGTGACCAAACAGAAAACATGTTCACTATGACCTCATCTGTTTTAGCCAAATCGTCTCCCTATACCACTGAAGTACCATCAAGAACATCTCCTTGTCACATCATCTGTAATTCCTGACATTGAGGTTGAGAAAATTGGCAGTCAATCTACTAATGGTGGAGTCCATTCCTTTCATCAATGGATCGACTAAGACACCTGAAACAGCATCATCCTCCATAGAATCAGATAGTTCTGGAAACGGCACTGCTGATTTCACTGGAGACTATTTTAGTAAATCAACTACAGAGTCTTCGTCGTTGACTACAGAGTCACCATCAGTTACATCTTCCAGTCAAACTCAAGCAAGTGATACTTCAAAAACAACTGTTTCTTTACCGTCATCACTCTACAGTACTGAGAAACCAACATCAGAGTCACCTGAAACAAAAGAGACTGTAACAACAAGTACAACTGGGAAACTATCAGCTTTACCCAAGACAACTTCTACTTTGCCAACGACAGATGAAGATGGCTCCGGTGACCAAACAGAAAACATGTTCACTATGACCTCATCTGTTTTAGCCAAATCGTCTCCCTATACCACTGAAGTACCATCAAGAACATCTCCTGTCACATCATCTGTAATTCCTGACATTGAGGTTGAGAAAATTGGCAGTCAATCTATAATGGTGGAGTCCATTCCTTTCATCAATGGATCGACTAAGACACCTGAAACAGCATCATCCTCCGTAGTATCAGATAGTTCTGGGGACGGCACTGCTGATTTCGCTGGAGACTATTTTAGTAAATCAACTACAGAGTCTTCATCGTTGACTACAGAGTCACCATCAGTTACATCTTCCAGTCAAACTCAAGCAAGTGATACTTCAAAAACAAGTGTTTCTTTACCGTCATCACTCTACAGTACTGAGAAACCAACATCAGAGTCACCTGAAACAAAAGAGACTGTAACAACAAGTACAACTGGGAAACTATCAACTTCACCTGAGACAACTTCTACTTTGCCAACGACAGATGAAGATGGCTCCAGTGACCAAACAGAAAACATGTTCACTATGACCTCATCTGTTTTAGCCAAATCGTCTCCCTATACCACTGAAGTACCATCAAGAACATCTCCTGTCACATCATCTGTAATTCCTGACATTGAGGTTGAGAAAATTGGCAGTCAATCTACAATGGTCGAGTCCATTCCTTTCATCAATGGATCGACTAAGACACCTGAAACAGCATCATCCTCCGTAGTATCAGATAGTTCTGGGGACGGCACTGCTGATTTCACTGGAGACTATTTTAGTAAATCAACTACAGAGTCTTCGTCGTTGACTAGAGAGTCACCATCAGTTACATCTTCCAGTGAAAGTCAAGCAAGTGATACTTCAAAAACAACTGTTTCTTTACCGTCATCACTCTACAGTACTGAGAAACCAACATCAGAGTCACCTGAAACAAAAGAGACTGTAACAACAAGTACAACTGGGAAACTATCAGCTTTACCCAAGACAACTTCTACTTTGCCAACGACAGATGAAGATGGCTCCGGTGACCAAACAGAAAACATGTTCACTATGACCTCATCTGTTTTAGCCAAATCGTCTCCCTATACTACTGAAGTACCATCAAGAACATCTCCTGTCACATCATCTGTAATTCCTGACATTGAGGAAATTAGCAGACAATCTACAACGGTGGAGTCTATTTCTTTTATCAGTGAATCAACTATGACACTTGAAAAAGCATCATTCCCCATAACCATAGATTCAGATAGTTCTGGGGACGGCACTGCTGATTTCGCTGGAGACTATTTTAGTAAATCAACTACAGAGTCTTCATCGTTGACTTTAGAGTCACCATCAGTTACATCTTCCAGTGAAAGTCAAGCAAGTGATACTTCAAAAACAACTGTTTCTTTACCGTCATCACTCTACAGTACTGAGAAACCAACATCAGAGTCACCTGAAACAAAAGAGACTGTAACAACAAGTACAACTGGGAAACTATCAGCTTTACCCAAGACAACTTCTACTTTGCCAACGACAGATGAAGATGGCTCCGGTGACCAAACAGAAAACATGTTCACTATGACCTCATCTGTTTTAGCCAAATCGTCTCCCTATACTACTGAAGTACCATCAAGAACATCTCCTGTCACATCATCTGTAATTCCTGACATTGAGGAAATTAGCAGACAATCTACAACGGTGGAGTCTATTTCTTTTATCAGTGAATCAACTATGACACTTGAAAAAGCATCATTCCCCATAACCATAGATTCAGATAGTTCTGGGGACGGCACTGCTGATTTCGCTGGAGACTATTTTAGTAAATCAACTACAGAGTCTTCATCGTTGACTACAGAGTCACCATCAGTTACATCTTCCAGTGAAAGTCAAGCAAGTGATACTTCAAAAACAACTGTTTCTTTACCGTCATCACTCTACAGTACTGAGAAACCAACATCAGAGTCACCTGAAACAAAAGAGACTGTAAAAACAAGTACAACTGGGAAACTATCAGCTTTACCCAAGACAACTTCTACTTTGCCAACGACAGATGAAGATGGCTCCGGTGACCAAACAGAAAACATGTTCACTATGACCTCATCTGTTTTAGCCAAATCGTCTCCCTATACTACTGAAGTACTATCAAGAACATCTCCTGTCACATCATCTGTAATTCCTGACATTGAGGAAATTAGCAGACAATCTACAACGGTGGAGTCTATTTCTTTTATCAGTGAATCAACTATGACACTTGAAAAAGCATCATTCCCCATAACCATAGATTCAGATAGTTCTGGGGACGGCACTGCTGATTTCGCTGGAGACTATTTTAGTAAATCAACTACAGAGTCTTCATCGTTGACTTAGAGTCACCATCAGTTACATCTTCCAGTGAAAGTCAAGCAAGTGATACTTCAAAAACAACTGTTTCTTTACCGTCATCACTCTACAGTACTGAGAAACCAACATCAGAGTCACCTGAAACAAAAGAGACTGTGACAACAAGTACAACTGGGAAACTATCAGCTTTACCCAAGACAACTTCTACTTTGCCAACGACAGATGAAGATGGCTCCGGTGACCAAACAGAAAACATGTTCACTATGACCTCATCTGTTTTAGCCAAATCGTCTCCCTATACTACTGAAGTACCATCAAGAACATCTCCTGTCACATCATCTGTAATTCCTGACATTGAGGTTGAGAAAATTGGCAGTCAATCTATAATGGTGGAGTCCATTTCTTTCATCAATGGATCGACTAAGACACCTGAAACAGCATCATCCTCCGTAGAATCAGATAGTTCTGGGGACGGCACTGCTGATTTCACTGGAGACTATTTTAGTAAATCAACTACAGAGTCTTCGTCGTTGACTACAGAGTCACCATCAGTTACATCTTCCAGTCAAACTCAAGCAAGTGATACTTCAAAAACAAGTGTTTCTTTACCGTCATCACTCTACAGTACTGAGAAACCAACATCAGAGTCACCTGAAACAAAAGAGACTGTAACAACAAGTACAACTGGGAAACTATCAACTTCACCTGAGACAACTTCTACTTTGCCAACGACAGATGAAGATGGCTCCAGTGACCAAACACGAAACATGTTCACTATGACCTCATCTGCTTTAGCCAAATCGTCTCCCTATACTACTGAAGTACCATCAAGAACATCTCCTGTTACAGCATCTTTAATTCCTGACATTGAGGAAATTAGCAGACAATCTACAACGGTGGAGTCTATTTCTTTTATCAGTGAATCAACTATGACACTTGAAAAAGCATCATTCCCCATAACCATAGATTCAGATAGTTCTGGGGACGGCACTGCTGATTTCACTGGAGACTATTTTAGTAAATCAACTACAGAGTCTTCGTCGTTGACTACAGAGTCACCATCAGTTACATCTTCCAGTCAAACTCAAGCAAGTGATACTTCAAAAACAAGTGTTTCTTTACCGTCATCACTCTACAGTACTGAGAAACCAACATCAGAGTCACCTGAAACAAAAGAGACTGTAACAACAAGTACAACTGGGAAACTATCAACTTCACCTGAGACAACTTCTACTTTGCCAACGACAGATGAAGATGGCTCCAGTGACCAAACACGAAACATGTTCACTATGACCTCATCTGCTTTAGCCAAATCGTCTCCCTATACCACTGAAGTACCATCAAGAACATCTCCTGTTACAGCATCTTTAATTCCTGACATTGAGGAAATTAGCAGACAATCTACAACGGTGGAGTCTATTTCTTTTATCAGTGAATCAACTATGACACTTGAAAAAGCATCATTCCCCATAACCATAGATTCAGATAGTTCTGGGGACGGCACTGCTGATTTCACTGGAGACTATTTTAGTAAATCAACTACAGAGTCTTCGTCGTTGACTACAGAGTCACCATCAGTTACATCTTCCAGTCAAACTCAAGCAAGTGATACTTCAAAAACAACTGTTTCTTTACCGTCATCACTCTACAGTACTGAGAAACCAACATCAGAGTCACCTGAAACAAAAGAGACTGTAACAACAAGTACAACTGGGAAACTATCAGCTTTACCCAAGACCACTTCTACTTTGCCAACGACAGATGAAGATGGCTCCGGTGACCAAACAGAAAACATGTTCACTATGACCTCATCTGTTTTAGCCAAATCGTCTCCCTATACCACTGAAGTACCATCAAGAACATCTCCTGTTACAGCATCTTTAATTCCTGACATTGAGGAAATTAGCAGACAATCTACAACGGTGGAGTCTATTTCTTTTATCAGTGAATCAACTATGACACTTGAAAAAGCATCATTCCCCATAACCATAGATTCAGATAGTTCTGGGGACGGCACTGCTGATTTCACTGGAGACTATTTTAGTAAATCAACTACAGAGTCTTCGTCGTTGACTACAGAGTCACCATCAGTTACATCTTCCAGTCAAACTCAAGCAAGTGATACTTCAAAAACAACTGTTTCTTTACCGTCATCACTCTACAGTACTGAGAAACCAACATCAGAATCACCTGAAACAAAAGAGACTGTAACAACAAGTACAACTGGGAAACTATCAGCTTTACCCAAGACAACTTCTACTTTGCCAACGACAGATGAAGATGGCTCCGGTGACCAAACAGAAAACATGTTCACTATGACCTCATCTGTTTTAGCCAAATCGTCTCCCTATACCACTGAAGTACCATCAAGAACATCTCCTGTCACATCATCTGTAATTCCTGACATTGAGGTTGAGAAAATTGGCAGTCAATCTACAATGGTGGAGTCCATTCCTTTCATCAATGGATCGACTAAGACACCTGAAACAGCATCATCCTCCGTAGTATCAGATAGTTCTGGGGACGGCACTGCTGATTTCACTGGAGACTATTTTAGTAAATCAACTACAGAGTCTTCGTCGATGACTACAGAGTCACCGTCAGTTACATCTTCCAGTCAAACTCAAGCAAGTGATACTTCAAAAACAACTGTTTCTTTACCGTCATCACTCTACAGTACTGAGAAACCAACATCAGAGTCACCTGAAACAAAAGAGACTGTAACAACAAGTACAACTGGGAAACTATCAACTTCACCTGAGACAACTTCTACTTTGCCAACGACCGATGAAGATGGTTTCAGTGACCAAACAGAAAACATGTTCACTATGACCTCATCTGTTTTAGCCAAATCGTCTCCCTATACCACTGAAGTACCATTAAGAACATCTCCTGTTACAGCATCTTTAATTCCTGACATTAAGGAAATTAGCAGACAATCTACAACGGTGGAGTCTATTTCTTTTATCAGTGAATCAACTATGACACTTGAAAAAGCATCATTCCCCATAACCATAGATTCAGATAGTTCTGGGGACGGCACTGCTGATTTCGCTGGAGACTATTTTAGTAAATCAACTACAGAGTCTTCATCGTTGACTACAGAGTCACCACCAGTTACATCTTCCAGTCAAACTCAAGCAAGTGATACTTCAAAAACAACTGTTTCTTTACCGTCATCACTCTACAGTACTGAGAAACCAACATCAGAGTCACCTGAAACAAAAGAGACTGTAACAACAAGTACAACTGGGAAACTATCAGCTTTACCCAAGACAACTTCTACTTTGCCAACGACAGATGAAGATGGCTCCGGTGACCAAACAGAAAACATGTTCACTATGACCTCATCTGTTTTATCTAAATCGTCTCCCTATACCACTGAAGTACCATCAAGAACATCTCCTGTCACATCATCTGTAATTCCTGACATTGAGGTTGAGAAAATTGGCAGTCAATCTATAATGGTGGAGTCCATTTCTTTCATCAATGGATCGACTAAGACACCTGAAACAGCATCATCCTCCGTAGAATCAGATAGTTCTGGGGACGGCACTGCTGATTTCACTGGAGACTATTTTAGTAAATCAACTACAGAGTCTTCCTCGTTGACTACAGAGTCACCATCAGTTACATCTTCCAGTCAAACTCAAGCAAGTGATACTTCAAAAACAACTGTTTCTTTACCGTCATCACTCTACAGTACTGAGAAACCAACATCAGAGTCACCTGAAACAAAAGAGACTGTAACAACAAGTACAACCGGGAAACTATCAGCTTTACCCAAGACCACTTCTACTTTGCCAACGACAGATGAAGATGGCTCCGGTGACCAAACAGAAAACATGTTCACTATGACCTCATCTGTTTTAGCCAAATCGTCTCCCTATACCACTGAAGTACCATCAAGAACATCTCCTGTTACAGCATCTTTAATTCCTGACATTGAGGAAATTAGCAGACAATCTACAACGGTGAAGTCTATTTCTTTTATCAGTGAATCAACTATGACACTTGAAAAAGCATCATTCCCCATAACCATAGATTCAGATAGTTCTGGGGACGGCACTGCTGATTTCGCTGGAGACTATTTTAGTAAATCAACTACAGAGTCTTCGTCGTTGACTACAGAGTCACCATCAGTTACATCTTCCAGTGAAAGCCAAGCAAGTGATACTTCAAAAACAACTGTTTCTTTACCGTCATCACTCTACAGTACTGAGAAACCAACATCAGAATCACCTGAAACAAAAGAGACTGTAACAACAAGTACAACTGGGAAACTATCAGCTTTACCCAAGACAACTTCTACTTTGCCAACGACAGATGAAGATGGCTCCGGTGACCAAACAGAAAACATGTTCACTATGACCTCATCTGTTTTAGCCAAATCGTCTCCCTATACCACTGAAGTACCATCAAGAACATCTCCTGTCACATCATCTGTAATTCCTGACATTGAGGTTGAGAAAATTGGCAGTCAATCTACAATGGTGGAGTCCATTCCTTTCATAAATGGATCGACTAAGACACCTGAAACAGCATCATCCTCCGTAGTATCAGATAGTTCTGGGGACGGCACTGCTGATTTCACTGGAGACTATTTTAGTAAATCAACTACAGAGTCTTCGTCGATGACTACAGAGTCACCGTCAGTTACATCTTCCAGTCAAACTCAAGCAAGTGATACTTCAAAAACAACTGTTTCTTTACCGTCATCACTCTACAGTACTGAGAAACCAACATCAGAGTCACCTGAAACAAAAGAGACTGTAACAACAAGTACAACTGGGAAACTATCAACTTCACCTGAGACAACTTCTACTTTGCCAACGACCGATGAAGATGGTTTCAGTGACCAAACAGAAAACATGTTCACTATGACCTCATCTGTTTTAGCCAAATCGTCTCCCTATACCACTGAAGTACCATTAAGAACATCTCCTGTTACAGCATCTTTAATTCCTGACATTGAGGAAATTAGCAGACAATCTACAACGGTGGAGTCTATTTCTTTTATCAGTGAATCAACTATGACACTTGAAAAAGCATCATTCCCCATAACCATAGATTCAGATAGTTCTGGGGACGGCACTGCTGATTTCGCTGGAGACTATTTTAGTAAATCAACTACAGAGTCTTCATCGTTGACTACAGAGTCACCACCAGTTACATCTTCCAGTCAAACTCAAGCAAGTGATACTTCAAAAACAACTGTTTCTTTACCGTCATCACTCTACAGTACTGAGAAACCAACATCAGAGTCACCTGAAACAAAAGAGACTGTAACAACAAGTACAACTGGGAAACTATCAGCTTTACCCAAGACAACTTCTACTTTGCCAACGACAGATGAAGATGGCTCCGGTGACCAAACAGAAAACATGTTCACTATGACCTCATCTGTTTTAGCCTAAATCGTCTCCCTATACCACTGAAGTACCATCAAGAACATCTCCTGTCACATCATCTGTAATTCCTGACATTGAGGTTGAGAAAATTGGCAGTCAATCTATAATGGTGGAGTCCATTTCTTTCATCAATGGATCGACTAAGACACCTGAAACAGCATCATCCTCCGTAGAATCAGATAGTTCTGGGGACGGCACTGCTGATTTCACTGGAGACTATTTTAGTAAATCAACTACAGAGTCTTCCTCGTTGACTACAGAGTCACCATCAGTTACATCTTCCAGTCAAACTCAAGCAAGTGATACTTCAAAAACAACTGTTTCTTTACCGTCATCACTCTACAGTACTGAGAAACCAACATCAGAGTCACCTGAAACAAAAGAGACTGTAACAACAAGTACAACTGGGAAACTATCAGCTTTACCCAAGACCACTTCTACTTTGCCAACGACAGATGAAGATGGCTCCGGTGACCAAACAGAAAACATGTTCACTATGACCTCATCTGTTTTAGCCAAATCGTCTCCCTATACCACTGAAGTACCATCAAGAACATCTCCTGTTACAGCATCTTTAATTCCTGACATTGAGGAAATTAGCAGACAATCTACAACGGTGAAGTCTATTTCTTTTATCAGTGAATCAACTATGACACTTGAAAAAGCATCATTCCCCATAACCATAGATTCAGATAGTTCTGGGGACGGCACTGCTGATTTCGCTGGAGACTATTTTAGTAAATCAACTACAGAGTCTTCGTCGTTGACTACAGAGTCACCATCAGTTACATCTTCCAGTGAAAGCCAAGCAAGTGATACTTCAAAAACAACTGTTTCTTTACCGTCATCACTCTACAGTACTGAGAAACCAACATCAGAATCACCTGAAACAAAAGAGACTGTAACAACAAGTACAACTGGGAAACTATCAGCTTTACCCAAGACAACTTCTACTTTGCCAACGACAGATGAAGATGGCTCCGGTGACCAAACAGAAAACATGTTCACTATGACCTCATCTGTTTTAGCCAAATCGTCTCCCTATACCACTGAAGTACCATCAAGAACATCTCCTGTCACATCATCTGTAATTCCTGACATTGAGGTTGAGAAAATTGGCAGTCAATCTACAATGGTGGAGTCCATTCCTTTCATCAATGGATCGACTAAGACACCTGAAACAGCATCATCCTCCGTAGTATCAGATAGTTCTGGGGACGGCACTGCTGATTTCACTGGAGACTATTTTAGTAAATCAACTACAGAGTCTTCGTCGATGACTACAGAGTCACCGTCAGTTACATCTTCCAGTCAAACTCAAGCAAGTGATACTTCAAAAACAACTGTTTCTTTACCGTCATCACTCTACAGTACTGAGAAACCAACATCAGAGTCACCTGAAACAAAAGAGACTGTAACAACAAGTACAACTGGGAAACTATCAACTTCACCTGAGACAACTTCTACTTTGCCAACGACAGATGAAGATGGCTCCAGTGACCAAACAGAAAACATGTTCACTATGACCTCATCTGTTTTAGCCAAATCGTCTCCCTATACCACTGAAGTACCATTAAGAACATCTCCTGTTACAGCATCTTTAATTCCTGACATTGAGGAAATTAGCAGACAATCTACAACGGTGGAGTCTATTTCTTTTATCAGTGAATCAACTATGACACTTGAAAAAGCATCATTCCCCATAACCATAGATTCAGATAGTTCTGGGGACGGCACTGCTGATTTCGCTGGAGACTATTTTAGTAAATCAACTACAGAGTCTTCGTCGTTGACTACAGAGTCACCATCAGTTACATCTTCCAGTCAAACTCAAGCAAGTGATACTTCAAAAACAACTGTTTCTTTACCGTCATCACTCTACAGTACTGAGAAACCAACATCAGAGTCACCTGAAACAAAAGAGACTGTAACAACAAGTACAACTGGGAAACTATCAGCTTTACCCAAGACAACTTCTACTTTGCCAACGACAGATGAAGATGGCTCCGGTGACCAAACAGAAAACATGTTCACTATGACCTCATCTGTTTTAGCCAAATCGTCTCCCTATACCACTGAAGTACCATCAAGAACATCTCCTGTTACAGCATCTGTAATTCCTGACATTGAGGTGAGAAATTAGCAGTACAATCTACTAACTGGTGGAGTCTATTTCTTTCATCAAGTGAATCGACTATGACACCTTGAAAAAGCATCATTCCCCATAACCATAGATTCAGATAGTTCTGGGGACGGCACTGCTGATTTCACTGGAGACTATTTTAGTAAATCAACTACAGAGTCTTCGTCGTTGACTACAGAGTCACCATCAGTTACATCTTCCAGTCAAACTCAAGCAAGTGATACTTCAAAAACAACTGTTTCTTTACCGTCATCACTCTACAGTACTGAGAAACCAACATCAGAGTCATCCTGAAACAAAAGAGACTGTAACAACAAGTACAACTGGGAAACTATCAGCTTTACCCAAGACCACTTCTACTTTGCCAACGACAGATGAAGATGGCTCCGGTGACCAAACAGAAAACATGTTCACTATGACCTCATCTGTTTTAGCCAAATCGTCTCCCTATACCACTGAAGTACCATCAAGAACATCTCCTGTTACAGCATCTTTAATTCCTGACATTGAGGTGAGAAATTAGCAGACAATCTACAACGGTGGAGTCTATTCCTTTATCAGTGAATCAACTATGACACTTGAAAAAGCATCATTCCCCATAACCATAGTATTCAGATAGTTCTGGGGACGGCACTGCTGATTTCGCTGGAGACTATTTTAGTAAATCAACTACAGAGTCTTCAGTCGTTGACCTACAGAGTCACCATCAGTTACATCTTCCAGTCAAACTCAAGCAAGTGATACTTCAAAAACAACTGTTTCTTTACCGTCATCACTCTACAGTACTGAGAAACTAACATCAGAGTCACCTGAAACAAAAGAGACTGTAACAACAAGTACAACTGGGAAACTATCAACTTCACCTGAGACAACTTCTACTTTGCCAACGACAGATGAAGATGGCTCCGGTGACCAAACAGAAAACATGTTCACTATGACCTCATCTGTTTTAGCCAAATTGTCTCCCTATACCACTGAAGTACCATCGAGAACATCTCCTGTTACAGCATCTTTAATTCCTGACATTGAGGAAATTAGCAGTCAATCTACAATGGTGGAGTCCATTCCTTTCATCAATAGATCGACTAAGACACCTGAAACAGCATCATCCTCCGTAGTATCAGATAGTTCTGGGGACAGCACTGCTGATTTCACTGGAGACTATTTTAGTAAATCAACTACAGAGTCTTCATCGTTGACCACAGAGTCACCATCAGTTACATCTTCCAGTCAAACTCAAGCAAGTGATACTTCAAAAACAACTGTTTCTTTACCGTCATCACTCTACAGTACTGAGAAACCAACATCAGAGTCACCTGAAACAAAAGAGACTGTAACAAAAAGTACAACTGAAAAACTATCAACTTCACCTGAGACCACTTCTACTTTGCCGACGACAGATGAAGATGGCTCCGGTGACCAAACAGAAAACATGTTCACTATGACCTCATCTGTTTTAGCCAAATCGTCTCCCTATACCACTGAAGTACCATTAAGAACATCTCCTGTTACAGCATCTTTAATTACTGACATTAAGGAAATTAGCAGACAATCTACAACGGTGGAGTCTATTTCTTTTATCAGTGAATCAACTATGACACTTGAAAAAGCATCATTCCCCATAACCATAGATTCAGATAGTTCTGGGGACGGCACTGCTGATTTCGCTGGAGACTATTTTAGTAAATCAACTACAGAGTCTTCATCGTTGACTACAGAGTCACCATCAGTTACATCTTCCAGTCAAACTCAAGCAAGTGATACTTCAAAAACAACTATTTCTTTACCGTCATCACTCTACAGCACTGAGAAACCAACATCAGAGTCACCTGAAACAAAAGAGACTGTAACAACAGGTACAACTGGGAAACTATCAACTTCACCTGAGACCACTTCTACTTTGCCAACGACAGATGAAGATGAAACCTCTCAACCCTTGGCAGTACCCAGTATCACTATGTATAACTCAAAGGAAACCGATACTTTTATTGACATGGAGAGCTCTGGTGGCTTATTTGTTGAGGATGATTTGGAGTCAAGTTCAGATGGATCTGGAGTTTTCCCTGCTGACTCTTTATTACACGTTGAAGGTTCTGGTGCTGACTTTTTCGTTGGATCAACTACATTTAAACCAATCCCAAGTTTTCCAGTGATGCCCACTGCTGCAGCAGGTACAAAAGAAATGATGTTCTCATCTAGTGCTTCTGTCAGTCAGGTGGAATCAAGTGACCAAACAACGGATCTGTCTATCGACATTGTTATTAGACAAAAATCTACTGCCGCTTCATCTGTTCACAGCATTGATAATCCAACAGCAACGTCTGCTGAAACGCACCCATTTCAGGAAAGCTCAGCTGACATGTTTTCTAAGACCTCGTCTTCAAGTGTTTACAACCCAAAGTCTCCTGCTGTCCTTACGGTTACTTCTTCAGCTCTATCCGACATTGAAAATGCAGACACAAAGAGCACAGCCTCTTCCCTTTTCCACACAAAGAAACCTAAAGCAACAACATTATCGAATGAACGTGGACCAACTGATATTCCAAAATCGTCTGTAATTGCCCTGTCTGTATCTTTAACCGATAAATCTTCACCAAGTTCACCTTTTACCTTGACAGAGGGAGATGGTCCTGGGGACCAAACAACTCCGACGTTTACCTTAAAGCCATCACTGTTGGACAGTGTCACATTTGGAGAAGCAACTGGTGAAACTGAAACCTTGGTGTCAGTCACACCAACCTCTGATGAGCAGGTGACCTCACTGGAAGGTGAAATTACTCCAGAAACACAAAGCCCCATCACTTATGAAGCTTCAGAGCTTCCCCTTTCTAGCATTCGAGAAGATAAAGTTAGTGTAGCTGAGGACACAACACAATCCTCCTATACAACTATTTCTCCCCATACAATTGTAGCTTCAGTGAGTGATCTATCTAGGGTTCAACTCACCACTTTAAGCTCTATCAGTGAACATACGCCTGACAGATCCACATTGCCGTCCTCCGCTATTCCCTCCATTATATATCATAGCATTACAGACCAACAGGTCATGATCATTACTCCCAGTAGCAGCCAATCCAAAACTGAAGAAACACCGACCATGATTCTCCATGTGTCTAAACCATCAACCAGCACAACCATCATATTTACAGAAGATGCGAAAGATGAAGATAATTTGTTCACTTCAGTGACAGACACTATGAAGGAAGGCAGCATCACTTCCGAGCGTACCACCAAAGATGATAAAATCATTGATGCAGATTATATCTCCATAGTTCCATCTTCTTCATTTCACCCTACTATTCAAACAGAGGAAGCTGGAGGTGTCACACCAATTACAATGACACGAAAGTTTGAGGTAACAGAGGAATCTGAGGGTTCAGGGACTGAAAGTGCCACCTTCTCCCCTCCAGAAACAATAACTCTACATACAACGTCAACAAATGATTTGCCATTAGACCATTTCCCTGTCACTTCAAAACCAACACCCGTAGAAAGTTTGTCAAGTATTCAGACATCCACTGGTGACACTGTTACATCTGCACAACAGTCCACGTTAGTAACTACTCTGTCCACAAAGTCAAGCTTTGAAGAAACAATGGAATTATCTACACCGCATACAGGTTTCCTTATTGGAACTCATACCAAACCTTTTCCAGAGCAGGCGGAAGAGGATTTATCAGGGCAGGACACTGCTGATAATGTCACTGAGTCTAGAACTGAGATCACAGCTTCCTCATCTTTGCCACATCAAACTCTAACTGGAACATCAAACAAAAGCTTGGTCACACCTGTGTCCAGTGAGGAGTATATTATCAGCACAATTGCTATCACACAACCCACATCTGTGTACACTGACCCTGCCACAGTGAAATCAACTAGTGAAGCCTCTTCACTTTTCAGACCAACTTTTGCCCTTGATACAGGACTAAAAGGTGAGAAAATTTCTGTGGACCGAAACCAAAGTACTGAGGGCTTACCAACTTCACCTGTAACAGTTTCAGTAACTTCACGTGAACCTCCAACCGATGGGACTGAAACTGCCGCATCATATGCTGCTTCCAGTTTTCACAGCACAGAAAAGCCAAGTCACTCTAATTTGGAAGAGCATGTGACACAGACGGCTGCTTTTCTGCACAGCACAATGAAAATCGACCAAATGCTAACATTATCTCCTCCTTACATCGCAGATACATTTTCAAGTGAGGAGGGCTATGGGGTAGAGATTTCAGATACCTCGACTGCTTTACTTAAGACAAGCACATCTGAGAGTGAATATTCAGTAGCAACTCCAGTTTCTCCTGAGTTCATCCGCACTTTAGCAGAAGAAGACATTTCAGATGGCAAGACAATAAGCACACTCACTTCAGAGTCTGTCACTTCAACTGTTTCAACCCTGTCTGCCATTGATAAATTGGTTATCATCACCAGCACGTTATCACCTGAGATGACAAACACATCTACCTATCAACAAAGCTCAGGTTTGAAGTTACCGGAAACGTTCATCACTGAAAATGATGCGACAAAATACGCTGAGAATTTTGATGCCTTGAGCAGTACTGTAAGTAGCTCAGAAGAAAATGCAACCAAATCCCCTGTAGTGGCATCAGCACATGTAACTTTCTTGCCCTCTGCCTTAGCTCCTGCCAGTGTAGCATCCTCCTCTAGTTCTGAAAGTGGTTCAGAAAGCACAGGCAGCTCAGAAGAAAGCATTGTTGCAGGAAGCACTGCTAGCGAGGAGGTCGGGAACGTCACCTCTGAGCTTCCGTCCGCCTCAAATACGCCCCCCTCCATCGTTAGCACCGGGGCGGAAAGTGGATCTGTCAGTTCTGAGAGTGTTTCCGGGGAAATGACAACTACTAAGAAACCAAAGATCAACAGTATAGAGGTCGTTGAGTCTCTGCCCCTAGAGGAAATCCAGACAGTATTCAAAGTTGATTTAACCGCAGCTCCAGAGAATGAGTCAACTAGTGTTGGTAGAACATCCGAGAAAGAAGATGTTATTGGTAAAAGGATTGTCACTACTCACTCAATGACCCATACAGAGATCACAACAATGACACCAGATCAAACACAAAGCTTGCCAGTTTCAATTCAATCTGTAGCCACCACTCCATCATCTTTTTCGGAGGAGCAAGGCAAACCAGACAAAGACACAACACACATTGGAGGAGAACCGCTAATAAGAGGGGAGGAAACAACTGTGATAACTGACACTTCTTTGGGGCACACCGTTGTCGGAGAGTCTGTTGAAATTCCAGGTATGCTTCTTCAAACTATCTCCAATCGAGCACAACAACATATGTTGAGTAAGAAAAAATGTCCTTTAAATACAACTTCTTCTGTCTTGCTTTTTCACATTTCCCAACAGGAGTTAACTTGTGTACAGAAAACATTTGTCTCAATGGAGGATCTTGCTCCATGAGTGGCAGCGTCTATACATGTAACTGTGCTCCAGGTTACAATGGTGATCTGTGTGAAACAGGTGAGACCTTATCAAGAATTCTCTCACAATATCGCACTACCTCAAATTTCAAAGAGGACGCAACAAATTCATCCTAAACATTTTTTACTGTCATAGCGACTCTTTTCTTTAATAGATCTTTTTTTTAATAGATTTTGATGAGTGCCAGTCAAACCCTTGCCGCAATGGAGGTACATGCGTTGACAGGCTGGCCTCCTTTACATGCATGTGCCTCCCAAGCTACTCTGGGCTGCATTGTGAGGAGGGTAAGTTTTTGGTTAATTTTTTTTCTTTTGTTTAAATGGATCCAACTATCCATCTAAGTGGTCTAGTTTCAGCTATTGAAATCACATAATAGAATATACAATCGTAAGCTCATTAGCCAATATTGAATTTAGTGATGTGTAGAAAAATAGATTATAAATCAAAAGTGCCAAATCCCAGACATACAATCAAAGAGAAAGTCTCCTATGGGCATTATCTGTCGTAAACAGCAAATATACTGTAGGTCATCATCTCAATTTACAGCCTATTTTTGGTATCGTTTAAGTCTGATAATACCTCCATCACGCTCGAACATGAGTTTCCACTCACAGACAGTTGGCACATTTTAAATATAACCTTTTTCAGACATTGAGTTATCTTCTCTTTGTCAAATGAGGTGTACCCATCTATTACCTTCATAATATTTCCAACTAGAGAAATAGGATTAGAATAGACATAAAATTCCTGGGTCCTGAGCCCTGAGAGGGTTGAACTCTGGACATCATCTGCCTTGGCTGATTTCTATTAACGAGAGTCTACTCCCTACATTTTTGTTCTGTATCACTCATCGGTGAATCACACCCATGCTACGTACTCAGACACAGCTGCTGTCTTAAAATGTTTTGGCAAGGGAAAGAGAGGAAAAGTAAGTTGATGAGGAACCACCCAAAGAAAGACTAAATTTTGGGACACTTGCCATCGCTAAGTTCAAGATGAATTAAGGTGTGATAGAGAAACCTTCGTGAAATAATATAAAAATCCATGCCCATTTAACTTCTCAGATAATCCAAAATCTATTTTGTTTGACATTGACTTTCTGGTTTGACATAAATGTGACCTGTTTGTGACGGTATGGCTCATGATCCATTAATTTACTAGACTATATTTTGCAACACATTCATGATGCATGCTCTTAGTAAAACATATCTCCTTTACCTCTGTAATCCCACCATTTGGTTGTGACTGGTAGCTAGCTGTGGTTTTGCCTCCACTTCCTCATAGTGCCGATATTAGGTGTGTAACAACTAACACATTGTTTCTCTTCCAGCTTGAATTGGAAACAACCTCTTAAAATAATGTGCATACAATATAAAATACTATGTCACGACTACATATTAAGTTAAATAAGTGCAGCAATTGTTAATTAATATATAATTTATGTCCGGCAATCTCTTGCAATTTTTTTATCCTTAATACCTCAATAACTTTTTCTTTCTTACCCACCAGATACAGAAATATGTGACTATGGCTGGCATAAATTCCAGGGCCATTGCTACAAGTACTTCCCCCACAGAAGAAACTGGGACACAGCCGAGAGAGAGTGTCGCATGCACGGGGCTCATCTCAGCAGCATCATGGGCCACGAGGAGCAACGGTTTGTCAACCGTAAGTCAAAGCTCACAAAGGTAGTCAATTGTAAAGTAGAGAAACCTGTTCAGTCCTACCTTATGAATCATATATATATATATTAGGGCTGTCAAAAATAGTGCACTAACGGCGTTAATTAGATGCTTTTTTTTTGTCGTTAAATACGTCAAAGCATTTTACGCATACGCAGTGTGACAAATTATTCAGGTCAGGAATGTGTCTGAAATGCGGTTGTGGTTGGACTATTATAACAAACAAATCCTCCTATTGGCGACTTTTGTGTCAAAAGCGACTACAGACAAATCTAGTGACATGTGTATAGCATATTTCTCATAATTTAAACAAGTCTCCAGAAGAGAAACGGTATCGCTCTCTCCCCTTCCGCCTGCTGCGCTGTGGACGTGTGTGTGGGAGAGAGACAAGGGCGTAAATCCCAGGGGTTCAGGACCCCCCCATCTAAGGGTTGTCCCCCCCTAGAAATATAATTAAAACAATGGTGTGTATTGTAAATAACATAATGATGTATATTTAGAATATCTGTGTAAGAAGTAAAACAATACAAACCCCCAAAAATGCTTTTTAAGTTTAGAAACATTTTGAGTGCCCCCTCCCTTGCCTCACAGTGGTTTTGTCCGCTGTCTGCTGCACGTTAGGATCTAGCGCGATCTGCACACTCTCGTCACATGGGTAGTGACAGGAACATAGTAAGTAGGCGGTCTAAGGCTATCTAATTCGCATTAAACATCGGATAAAGTTTTTATTTTCTCAAATACAAATGATGCTGAGTAATTATTGAATTAGTCATGGCAAAAAAGTCCACTATGCTAGTGTAATATAATGTTACCCAGCTTGTTTAATAGCTTGTTGGATATGCCCCCACTACAACTAGCTAGCGTTATTATTTGTGTCCCCTTCAAAAATTGCTCTTCAGAAATGTTATGTTTATTGTCCCACCCCACTGTTAGATCAGGGAGAGAGAGAGAGAGAGAGGCAGCCCGCTTAGCGCACTTTTTTGGAGTTTAACCTGCCAACGCTCCAGTTTTTTACCCCTATCACCCGGACACCTCCCGGTTTGTTATTTCTCCCGGGAAACATCGCATATGTTAATTAATCACGATTAATCCACTGAAAACTCTGATTAATTTGACTAAAAATCTCAATCATTTGACAGCGCTAATATATATGTGGGTTTAAATCCTACATATATGTTGATATGTAAATCCACACCAATGTAGCTATACAGCAAATTAAGAAAAATGATTCAATGATCAAAAAAACCATAGCTATTTATGACATCTTCTGGCGCTTACTAAGAGTCCTAAAAAATAATGTCAATAAAAATATGGCAACCGAGAAACGTAATCTGCTGTCTTTCACTCTACCCGTTTGGCAGGTCTGGGAAAGGACTACCAGTGGATTGGCCTTAATGATAAGATGTTTGACAATGACTTCCGCTGGACTGACGGCAGCCCTGTGGTAAGATTGGTCGCCTACTTCTCACATACTTTTGTCTAACAAACAAAAGCTCTGAGTCAAGACCAATGTTTGGAGGAGATGCTGATAGATACAGTCATCTAGGGAGAGTCATTTTAATTCAGGGGGAGTAGAAACTTTCTCATGACCTTGTGCAGTGAAAGAGCAGCTGCAAATATGCAAGGAGTTGACAACGCAATGTAAAAGAGTAGGCCAGGGTGCACTCTGTTCTTAAATCCAATGTTTACAAAGAGGACAGAAGTGGGAGCGTGTCTGGTGTAGGAATTGTAGCTGTTGAAGATCCTGCTAACCAGACTGGAAAGTTGCTAATTACTGTGTGCTTCCGTGTCGTACTGATAGATAAGTCTCTCACTTCAAAGTTAATCCTCAAGGAACAAAGATAAGGGCCCTAGGGTAAACAGATAAGCATAGGCCGCTTAGAGGACCCTCGCTTGGCTGAGAGATTGAGGGACGATTAGGGTGTTTTGTGACACTGCGTAAAGGGGAGTTTGGCAGGCATAGACAGGTATGGTCCCCCCTCAGCCCCTGCATCCATCAGAAGGTCTGAATTTGTAACAGCCACTGGGGGGGAAGGGCCACCAGGCGGGCAGACACACAGATAGAAAAGACCTGTGCTCTGTTGCAGAAAGTGAATAATGCTGAAAAGAAGCAGCGCAGGGGTTCCAAGTGGGCGGTCACCTGCAGGGGATTAAAGTACCATAAATAGGCATAGATACAATTAACTGTGATACAATTATGTTTGGAAACATTTCAAAAAAAATATTAGGTCACTGAAACATCCAGGTTGGTGTATCTTTGGTTGTCCGCGTGTGGGTAAAGTTTGTTTGATTATTTTGAGGAGGATGCAGGCCTGCTGTGCAGTTGATGGCTCACCCATTTGTTAACTTGACGCCGTGCAGGAAGTTGATGTGTGTTTTGTAACCATAATGACAGAGTAGCAGAGCCTCAGGGCATCTATGGGGGAGTTGGGGGCGGGGGGGTCACAGCTTTAAAGGCTGTTTGAACCTGAAATGTGCTGAAAGACTGCAGGTAGCATCAACTCTGATTCAATGGCACATACTGTAGCGCTACAGCTGTGTGTATACTGTGTGTGTATATATATATATATATATATATATATGTATACACATATATGTGCATACATATAGTATATACACTTAAGGTATGCAGCCTATTTCATGTGATAACATAACACACTTGTGATGAAGACCTCTAGTAAAGCACCTGTAGGGCTTACTGGATTCAGATCATATCTCGGATAGGAACTGATATGTTAGGCTATTATGGCTGCTCATTCTATGGCTAAAAGTAGTTAAAGAAATTTTTCATAAATATATTGGTTTCTGTGCCTTGTTTTTGTCAATCAAAGCGACCAAGGAACTAGGTTTCTGAGTTTAACATTTGCTCTCTCTTTTGGGCATCAAGTTAAATCACATTGATGGGAAACCGCTGCTTAAAATGCAAAGAATCTCTATTTTTGGATGACGTCTGTGGATGGTATGGTAGTAACAAAATGTGCTGATTCATAATCCTTCATTGCACTGGTGTCTTCAGTGCAATAGCACTTCATCAAGCAGACTATACATGCACTGTAGCTACTAAATATTATTATAATGTTATAATGATTAATAGAATACAAATACAAAAATAATATCTTGGGTTCTCTAATGCACACATGGCCATCATTAATTCCTACTCTTCTTGCTTCATTTCAGCATTATGAAAACTGGAGACCCAACCAGCCTGACAGCTTCTTCTCCTCTGGTGAGGATTGTGTTGTGATGATATGGCATGAGGACGGACAGTGGAACGATGTTCCTTGCAACTACCACCTAACATTCACTTGCAAAAAGGGCACAGGTAAGACACATTCTCTCTTACTTTGAAATCATGGGTTTAGAAAGGAAAAAATGTCAAAAATGTTTCACTTAAATGGCATCTTCACCTCTGCTTCTAGTGGCCTGCAACCAACCCCCTCTGGTGGAGAATGCACGTACCTTCGGTAAGAAGCGTGAGCGGTACGAGATCAACGCATTGGTGAGATACCAGTGCCAGACAGGCTTCATTCAGAGGCACGTCCCAACTATTCGCTGTCGCGGCGATGGGCGATGGGATAACCCTAAAATCAGCTGCATGAACCGTAAGTACAACAAGAAAATCTAGCTCTGGGTGTACGTCACCATACGACATTTTTACACAAACCATAATCATTTCAGAGCTAATACAGGACACCATTTTTCTCTAACAGCATCCGGCTATCAGAGGACCTTTATCAGAAGACATCAACACAACAACCTCTACAGTATTAACAACTATAAGAGATGGCCGGACGAGGCCTTCCGCTTCCACCAGCAGCGCTACCGGGGAAGAAGAGACAGGACTGAGTACAAGCAGGAGGGACAGTAATTGCCATGTGACGTGGTCCAGCTTACACGAGAAGAGAACACTTGGCTCATGCTGGTGTGGAAAGAGGAGGAGGATTCCCCAATTAAAAGCACAGGAGGAAACTCATCAAGTTAACCAACTTGTAGTTTTGGATGGAATGTAGTGCCTTTTAAAAAGATGTTGAATCATAACTTTTCTTGTCAAGGGGCGCAATGCCAATGCGGATAAAATACTTTTAGCTGGCTACTGGAAGAGCAATTAGGACACTCATCATTCTTTTTTTGAACTGCGAAAGTTTATTCCTTGTCCTAGCGCAAACTAATAATCCATCCATGACTGTGTAACATCTCCGTAGACCGACGACTGCTATTTAAACTCACCGTAAGTGTTCCTTAATCATAGAAATAAGCTGTCGTGAAATTAAAAGCTTACTTTATGTAAAGGAAACATTATGTCGTCGTGCTGTTCTAAGCTAGACTTCATTTTAATCAGCATCCTTACATATGCATATCCATTGAAGTCGTAAAATGTAACTATCTTTATTCTATGGGATCACATCAAGTTATCAGAACACAAATCAAGGTGTCAGTGGCAACTTATGATCATTCAAAAGGCTCATAGTTTTTATCAGTAGATATATGATACACTGACGGAACTGCAAATCTTAGTGAATTTTCTTTCTCCAGTCTCCAAACTTAATCAGTATGGTTTCTTGGCTTTTTATACTATTACCTCATTTTTATGTCTGGGGAAACATCAAATAATTGTGCCAAAGCCGTCAATGGATATCATCAATGTTTTGTCAAGATACGTTGTTTTAGATTGATTTCTATAGAGAGAATTTTGAAGAGTGTTTCAATGTTTTTTTGTGTGACTTTTTTCAATTTTATATGAGAGTTTGCTCTCTAAGTACTCACCGACAAAGCCTTCATCCACTGATTCAAATGGATTTCTATTACTATTTTCAAATGAACGAAAAGAAAGTGGCTCAAGTAGCCATTTATTTTATGATGTGTGGTGAGGGGCGTAAATGACAATTAATTGCTACAGCATGTTTACAATAACCGTAATGCTGTTAGGAATTAAACACCAGTCCTGCTATCATCTTTTGCTGTTGTGCTGTAGCCTGTGATGGTTTTCTGGCTTAACCTTTTAATTCTGGAAGCTTCACTTTTCTGTTATTCTTGTCAATTGTAATCATCCTTTGAGAGAATGTATTTTGTGAAAGCCTCAAAAAGACTTGAACATAACGGCTGTTTAGGCACAGATGCATATAATTTATTTTCACGCTGCTGTGTTTCCTTATTTGTTCTAAAGTTGCAGGCGAAAACGGATGCTGCCATCTTTCCGAGAAGTGCTCCTCATATATTTGTATTGTATGTTCAAAGGAAACCAGCAGCAAACACAAACTGTCTAAATGGAATACATTGAAGATAAAATGGAATTAATTGTCTTTTGACATCTTTAGTTGACCAAATACTACGTGTGCCCCATCAGCTGCAATAATATTGTGTAACATTAACAACATCTTCGTACATGTGGATGATGTATCTGCAGAATTTCTTTAATGGAAAATGTGTTTTTTCTGCCTGTGAATGTTTATGTGTGCCATGTAGTGTGCATATAATAGTGTTTTATATTTATAACTTTGTACTTTTCAATGTGAATGTATGAGATGTTTGTGAAGAGATCAAAACTGTTCTTGTTCTTTTAATCACCAAAGAAATAAAATAAATGTATGGATATTATATAATAATGAACTGCCCTTACTCTATATTTTTTGTAGCTTTTCACCAGAAGTTGTGTTTGCCTCTAAAGTCCGGGGTAAATGTGTTGCAGAACACATTTCTAATCTAATCTAAGTCTAATTTTTTAACACGTTGTGTTTAATGGTGATCATTCAGTCAGTAGTTCTTCGAAATATAATGAAACAAATAGCACAATATTAATTATATATATTAATAATAATGATAGTATGAAACCTAACAAATTAGGGAAAAACCTAAATCCAACCCGGACCTGTCATAGTTGTCCCTGATTCTTCCTACTGTCATTTCCCTCGTCTCGATTCATTTTAGCTGAATTAAGAATGGAGACCACTCTATGCTGCATTTCCCCCTCAGCATTTAGCAATGGCTTTTCTTTTGGGCTTGAAAGACTGAGGAAACTGCAAATACCCAGAGCACTCTGATTTTTCCTCCAATTATTGCAGACCTAATTTTAGCAAACTCTGGCAGAAAACCTGCTCTTCTGAGATTCCGTTTCTGTCTCCAGATTAAGGGTGCATTTTAAATGTAGTCGGAGGGATTAATAGAGAATGTTTTTCATTTTGTTTGTGCTGGCCTAGTTTGGGTTTTTTGTATTATTGTCATTGAAGCCCTTTTTTTACACATTACTTTATCAGACAAGTTCACATTAATAATGATACAAAGAGTCTGAGAACCATAGTATGATGCTTCTTTTCTGTGGAGCAAGTAGTGCAGTGGTTTCACAAGCAGGTGGTGCTATCAGACTAAGCCACAGACCTTTTTGTCAGCAAAACACCAGGGAAAAGGGTACATATTTAATTTCCTTCCATAGAGCACTCAGTCAACTCATCGGAACTCTAATCATAGTGTTAGGGATTTCCTTTGCAACACAATAGCGCTGTGTAGGTAATAACATTGATTTAGTCCATGAAATGTTTCTATATATCTGGGTTTCTGGCTCGGTTCATTGTGGCTGCACGCTCTTGAGAGCAAGATTATTATTGTTATTGCCTCATGAAATGCAGATGTCTCAGAGGTGAACGGTGGGAAAACCTCTGAGCCCAATTCTCTCTGGGATTCAACAGGCTTTCTTGGTTTATTTAAGGAAACCCACCAACTCCTTTTTTTGGGGGGGACATTTACATTTAACTGCTGTGTGATCTTAAATCTGACCCCAATCCCCTCCATTTGCACAACAACTATAATGTCGTTCCCTTTGTCAGCTTAGTCCTGCGCTTGCAGCTCAATACTGAATTAAACAGAAATGCCAAAGAAGTAAACAAGAGGGGAGTCTCATCTTATGTTCTCTGCGTAACATTGGTTTCAAGCCAAATACATGGCCCTTAAAATGGCAACTTTAACAATACTATTTAAACCACTGTCTTCAAACATATCATGTTGATAATGTTTGGGTCGAAACAAAAAATGTTCAGTGCGGAATAAATAAATAGTTACAGAAATTGATTTCAAAGTAATATTTTTATTTCAATCTGCTTTGTTGAAAAGGAATCACGGTGATAGGACACAAAAACATCTTCAACCGTTTGTGTGTATACATGTCAGTGTCTGGGGTTAGAAGAAGTAAAACAAAATATTACGTCAGCACCCAAAAAGGGGCGGTGTCATCTGGCTGTGGGAGCTCTGCATGACGGTACAGTCTGAGTGGAAATGCACCTAACAGCCCATAACCTCTGTCTCCTCAGTCAAGGAGTGGATTTTAGCATTTGTTAGTTGTAATTGTGTAACTAGTGTAGGAGAATTGCTACGACTTTTTGAGAATCAGGGAGTGTCTGGGTAAAAGGTTGTGTTCAGGGCCGTACTTCTGCAATGTCCCACTGAAATCTTGCTTTTTTATTTGCTAAAAGCTACATTATACAAAAAAAATTTACATTAATTTTCTTGTTAAACAGTAATTTTAATCACAACATGTCAGTTACAAAAGTGGGGGGAAAAGCTTTAACTGTGTGGTCCTAAAGTTTAAGTAGTATCTGCATACAAGTGTGAATGCGCTTTATCTACACATATCTAATGATTCTGTGGAGGACAAACTCAACTAAGATATTTCACAACCATCAAGTCTCCATCTATTAGAATGAGAATTTCTTTTTTCATGGCTAGAAAATAGATTTATCCTTCATTGCTAGTGGTAGAGTATGTGTTCAGCAGTTGAAACCGGTACTGAGCTTAAACCAGTTACAAACCGTATTTTCTTAGTGGTGGATTTTAATGGCTGTGGTTGCTTCTCTTTGGTGGTTATGGCTTCCCCCGTTCCTACCTACCGCCTCACTACTTTTTGTAGCAGTAGACGCCGTAAGACTTTTGCGACTTGTCTGGGAATCCGACAAAGCGCACCGCTGCTTCTGTGGGACTGCAGTTCTTGCGGGGCCTGGCGATGGGGTAGCGGACGCTTCCGTCGGCCAACCAGCCGGCATCGCAGCGATCGTAGCCTTGCAGCTTCCAGGCGGAGTAGATGTGACCCACCTTGGCTATCTCTGCCCCATCGTCGAGGCACGCCTGCACAGCCTCGTCAAAGGTCAGTCTGTCAGGCTGGACCAGCCAATAGAATTGTCCTGAATGCAAAGAGAGCGAAAGAGATGGTCAGGAAAAATATTTTGATTAGATGGGAGAACATTTTTATAACCAAACCCATCATTTCTGGACAAAAGCCATTAATTGCAATCTGTTCCAAGAATAGTTAATGCGAACAATAGTGAATCGAGAAATTAACATACAAAATAAAAGTCACCCACCCCTCAGTGCAGTAGCGAAGCAGAAAACGTCATAGCGGCTGTTCTGTTTGTTGCGTGTTCCGTAGCTTATGAGGCCCGGCCCTCTGCTGCCCCCACAAGGCCCCCTGGCTCTGACCACGGGGTAGTGCACCGTGCCGTCACTCAGCCAGCCGGCATTGCACCAGTCCAGGCCGCCCTTCCAGGCGTCACGGAGTTGATCCAAGTTGGCGACCGAAGCATTCTGATGCAGGCAGGCCTTTGTAGCGTCGATGTAGTTCAGGTTGTAGCGGCCCTCCCTGGGGAAGTACGGGAACACAACGCCTGAGCGGGGCAGAGGAGATTCAATTAATTGACTTTACTTTAACAATGAGTCTGTGCTTAGGTTTACGATTGTGATTGTCAATTACTCGTCATTACTTTTGTAGTTGTTGACCCCTCTACATGGAATAAACAATCATCTCATGCAAACCAGGTGTTAAGTTCCGATGAACGAAACATCAAAACAGACTGAGAATCCAAATAAAGAGAAATATCCAGGCTACAAGACTTGATTCCAGACATTATCTTGTGTTTATCTAGAGTTTTGTCTCAGTACATTAATTGTGAACTGTATTTCATGATTGATGCACATTTTAGCAGCTGAGTCACAGCTGTAAGTCAACACAGTAATATTTGTCTGCAGACGGGTTTTAACACACTGCAATGATTAAGTGTTTCATCATCCAAGGTTGTATGTTTAAAGATGCAATTTTGTGATTTATGAAAATATTAGGAGTCAGCCTGATTGTTTACTAATGTTGAACAGTTTTTAAATGTGATCATGTCAGCTTGGGATGAATCAGAGCAAGCTGTCTGCGTCTTTTTCCACAAGAAAAGGAAATGTGAATATTTGCTTTATACTACAAAAAAAAAACATTGAGGAGAAAGAGAACAGGGATGTTTACCTATATGAAAAAGACAGGTTAAATTACTAGCTCCTAATGGTTCCACAGCTGGTGTAGTAACTTTTATTTTAAGGTTCAAAACCGGGCTCCTATTCTAAATAGATATTACAATTTTTTTATTTACCCTTAGTGAGACTGCCTTGCACATTCAAGATGATCTCTTGCGTAAAGTCTTCAAAGCCATTGATGATCTCACAACGGTATGTGCCCGAGTCATCAGCGGAGACATCCGTGATTGTTAAGGAGGCAACGTCGTCGTCGGCCTCGCTCATATATACACGGTCGACGAAGCTTCCGTAGGTCTTCTTGTGGAATCCCATTGAAAGCAGCACATCTTCATTCAGGGCTTCATCTTCGGCCACCTTGGTCCATTTGACTCGAGTGCCAATGCTTTCAAAGTCCTCGGCATCTTTGGACGGGACCTGACAGGGAAGGATGACGTCGTCACCCAGGTCTGCCAGGATCTCGACTAGAAAAGAGAAAAGAATCGTGGAATGTTGTCAGGGTTTGGTGAACAGGCTTGTGATACTTGGAGCTATATTCTGCACATTGATTCCATGGATTGAATCCCGGAGTGGTTGTCTTCACTAGATGTCTTGGTGTAGAACTAATAGTGTCGGTATGAGAAAACACCAAAAATAAGGGAGAATTAACCTTTCCGCAGCATGCTTTGACATGGTATGCTACATGTTTTTATCTCCTCCATCTGTGTTTTGTTTTGTTTGTCTGATGCCATGTAAATAGACAGAAAATTAAGCAGATGACATGATTTAAGATATACTTAAGTATATATCTCTTTTCTGCACTCCTCTCCAAACGAGGCCCCCCGTCTAACTCACAATGGCACGTCATTTGTGTCTCGCTATGGGTTCCCACAATCTCCCTGACCTCTATGATCCGACCTCACAGGGCTTGCTTAGTTAAGAGCAAGGGACCACCTATGCCAGGCAATAATTAGCACCAGATGGATGGAGGTACACAACCCCTGCCCTGACTCCCACCACAACAGATAAAGCCTTGTGAACAATCAACCTTTAAAGTGGAGTCAGACTCTGCAACGCATGAGACGTGTAAGATAATACAGTAAGTACAAAACAGAGTAAATCCACTGGCCTTTTGATTTGAAGAAGTCAAAAAAGCTAATTATTCTAACATGTTGTTTTTGGCTGTATTAAAAAAAATCTAAAAACAAATCCTTGCCCTGCTACTGATTTATTTTTTATTTTCTTAAATAATAAGAACCCAATAACTCAATATGAATGAACTGCAATGATGAATCCACTAAAATGACTTCTCATCCAGCCCATGCCTAAACTGCCCCAAAGTGGAAGTGTGTCTGAACTTTGTCCAGTGTTGCTCAGATCAATAGTATTGAGCTTTCCTGCAGAAGGATTTAATTAGCAGAAGCACCCGTGACAGACCTAGTCTACCCTTCAGTCCAATCTCGTGCCAGTTTTCCTTCCATTTTTTCATTAGACTGCAAACCACACCCAGTAGCCTCACTCGCCTCGTGCTGGTTAACAAGGAGCAAGGTATTTAACGAGCGGGGAAACAGGCTACATGTTAATGGCAACATTTACTCACATCTTTGAAAACAGAGTTTAAAGCAGTTTGGTCAAGAGTCCTTAATGCCAGTTCTGTTGGAGAGAAATGACTCACAGCATCGCGATGCCTCATAAATTCGCTGCATTGGTAGCAGTTTTATGAAGGGTTGATGGAGGGATTGAATGACTAAACTGATCATTAAAAGCGTTGACGACGTCAACACCAGCTCAACAGATGGGTTGCCAACCGACTTTTACGTTTTAAAATATTACACATTTACAGATAGAACAAAGGGGTTTGGTACCCTGAAGTATGAGCCAGACGGATGGGATTGATTGAACGTCCCAATGTTCAACGTTTTTGCAGAGAAAAGCTTTGCATTATTACTTCATTCACACTAACCTCATGCGATAATGAGAAACAACTCTTACTGCTGCAACCTCGAGGGTTCCTGTTAGACAGTAGTTGCAGAAAGAAAGACCAGCATGTCCAAAGTAACTGCACACTCTATTCCTGCTCCTGCAGTTACCAGCAGACTTGTCCCACGGGAGAATGTCGCCCCGGACCATGTGGGGCACACTGCGCTCATAAAGCAACAGCCTGTTGTGCTTACACAGCGTCTCACGAAAAGAGGGACGCCTCCCTGTTCTCTGTCCCGCTCAGCCCACATCCTATTTATGTAAGGCTCTCCGAGGTCAAAGGTTGTGCCAAATTGTGACATTTAGGCTGAAGAAATACTTTTTTTCCTTTTCAGACTGAAATCTTGTTGTGTGGACCTGGAAATCAAAAGACAGCAAGGAAGTAATTGAATGCATGTGTATAACAAAAAAGTAAAAAAAATCTGACATCTGCAGCCAAGACCCACTGCCAGTTTATGGACTTAGCAGTCTCTCTCTCTCTCTCTCTCTCTGTGTGTGTTAAACTTTAATAGCAATCTATTGGACTCATCTGTTTCGTTGTAAAAACAAACTGTAAATTAATAATATAACAGTGGATTAACTCAGTGGCCTACATATCAGGAAACTACAACAGTTAAACCACTTAACGTCTGTTGTGCTTTACATTATGGAATGAACCAAATGTTTCATGGGTTCAAATCGTCCTCTATGCAGCGAGGGGACGTTTGTTTCGGTGTGCCCCACCCTGTGACAGAGCAGCCCGATGTTAAATTCTTCGCAGTACCCCACAACGTTGTCCTCTTCTGCTGCTGGCCTGCCGGTTTCAGTGTGGAGAAATAATTAACAAGCACAGCTGGAACAAACACGGGAGGCCAACTCCTACACACTAGTTCCAATAAACTCCGTGCTCTCTGTCATGCAGGCACAAAGACAGTGTGAGGGGGACGAGCATCGCTCACGCGCATTAACAAACATCCTTAGCAAACATGTAGATACAGTAAACTGTCATTAGAGTCATTTGTGAATCAACACAAATGCAAAAGCAGAAAACATGGCTCCATCATTTCATTTCCTGGCCTAGACTCATTTTAAACTCAACCCATTTTACAGCAAAGCACTTTTTCCCACAAAGCACTTGGCCCTAGCAACCGGACCAGGCATCGGTAACCAAAACCTATAGTGAGCGTCAGACCAGACTATTACCTCACAGGGAAAGACCCAGTCATTTGGCTGCTGTTCAGCCTGTGGCTCTGTACATTTAGCTGCGGGTCATTGATCTTAACGTTGACGCTGCCGCTTGCCATGGAGGATTCCCAAAAGCTCCCGTCGCCACGGTGACTCAGTAGCTCCGAGAAGGGGGGGAACATCCTGTGAACAGCAAGACTACACTGAACTGACGGCCAAAAACACAAGTGGTTGGGTGATTGAGCTGGCCTGAGGCCATCGTCACACAGAAAGTGAGGCCAAGTATAAACACGTACAGGTAGTGTATAGACACATTAGGCAGACGCACACTCGTGCCATCACTGGGTTTCTGGGAGCAATTCCAATGTCTGACTCAAACAGCTTCCTCTCCGGCCAGATTGAAACTATTCTCCCCGGAGACAGATCATTTCCTCTCGTCTTGGACGAGAGACAGCCGACCCACTCATAATTTGACATCTACTGAGTCAGCTAGCAAGTGGAAGCTACTGGAAGCACATTGAAAATCCCTCGTAAAACATGAGTGCCTTCTGCTGACACTTTTTTAAAGTTCTGTTTTATGTCGGTAGATCTATACTGGTATTTCGCACCCTGCAGTTTCAGCGGGCATGTCAGTGTGTCTTCGTCTTGGCAGGACTGAATTAGAAGTATAACCGGGATGGAGTGTGGGGGGCTCTATAAATAAATAATAACAATAAACAATATGTCTTTCTACAGGTTTTTTGTTTACTGTCTGTTACAAGAAGAGGAAGACAAACGACAGATAACATGGCAGAAAAATGATAAACTTATTTTGTCACCCTAATCAGATTTACGTTCATAAAGGCACAAAGACTATTAGCCAAGTTTCAGCCATTGAGGCCCCTATGAGCCATAAGGCACTATTAGATGGGGGGGAGGGGTTCATTCAGCAGCGTGGCTGGTGAGCCTCTGTATGAATGATAGGGCAAATTAGAGCTTTCACTTCATGCTGTGGTAGTCTTTATGGAGGGGGTCAGTGAGGCAGTGCTGAGTGTGTGTGTGTGTGTGTGTGAGAGAGAATGTGACCCCAGAGACGCCACTGTTTCCCACTGCTACAAAGACCCCGTTGTTACACAAGCCTGAGCGGTGGTACCATTTTGCTCAGGTCCATTACACGGCTCATCCTCCAACTCTTTTTACTTCATGCACTGTAAGATTTATGCACATTTTAACACACGTGCACTCACACATGAATGGCAGCCAAACAACACAATCACTGGCATAATTGAAAATCCAACTGTGGCACAAACGTGAATCTTACCTGTTGGTGGAAAGGTCGACGGCTGACTGTGTGCACTGCCAGCCAGGGTGAGGGAGATCATTGTGATGCACAGCAGACTTGTCATTTTCTCCATCTTCCACATGAATCAAAATTACAAAACTTGAAAGGCACAAGTTTATCAAAGCTTTCGATTTTGTCAAATCAAAAGTCAGCTTGAACAACCTTTTCTTCGGTTTTTAATTTGCGTTCATCTAGCTGATCCTCTTTCTGTCAGTCCTTGCAGCAGCGGTGTTCTGGAAAATTTGGGCTCCTCGCAGGTCCAGGCAAGTGCCTTTTATTGTAGCCGTACATGGTTGAGACCCCTCCCCCTGCCCTCAGCCCATCACCATGCTCTACACTGGCTCCAGTTAGCCCATTATTTATGAAGAACTCCCCCCCGTTCCCTTTGGACGATACAAGAAAACTCCCGACATTTAACCTGGAGGTGATTACCCTGAGGAGCATTCATTTGATAGGAGAACAATAGGAATCCCTATAGTGTATATAAAATTATTTCACAGCACAATCATTGCCCAATGACTCTAACTCTGATTTATTCTGATTTACAAACCTTTTAATTACGTCTCCTTATGGTCTCAATATCAGGCTTCAATTACACAAATCACAGATAAAGTTCATCATTTGCTCCACCCCTCCCCCTTGATGGCTTGTACTTATTGCTCTCTGCTTTCTTCCACTACTATTAATTCTTTCCGTATATTAATTACTTTTATATTTGACATTGTTGAAGTGGCTTCATAAACATCTGTACCTAAGAACCAAGTCTGCTGATGTGCACCCTCCCCACGGTTGCACACTCCTGCAGATGCTCTCATCTCTTCCGATGCCGCAGAAGACCAGAGACACCAGAGTGGCTCTCAGCTCAGAAGAGCTGCGACATACATTTGTGAGCAGCCGTGAGCACAGGGAGGCTGTGTGGTCCCTCCTAAGCGTTTTCTCAGCCGACTTTGAGAGATTGCAAGGAGGGGAGTGGTGCGACACGCTGCAGATGCTCTTCTGGACCTCTTCATCACCGCAGTTATTACAGATGGGACAGATCAAGCGTTTCTTTGTCTTTTTTTTCTCTATCTCTCAGTTCCTCTGCTCTACCCTGTCTGCCAATATTTCAAAACCCAGCAGAGTACAGGGTGGGCCTCTGTTGTATATTCTAAAGTCCAAGCTCACCCTGGGCCCATCCTCTGCGCGCCTAACTCCAATCCCCTGGAGATCTACGGGCCTTTTAAAAATGACATGAGCCCTGGTGCACAGAGGGACATTATAAAGCGATATGCTCCCAGTGTGAGGACACTCCTGACTCTGACCCTCCTGACGCAAAAAATGAGCAAGAGCAGCGTCTCTGGCAGCATCTGTGAGATACTTTGAGAATGTCAAAGACAATGTAGCTGCACTATTGTAGCAGTTTTGCTCTTAACAGCAATATTGCTCCAGCCGTGATGGAGCCGTGAAATAAACCATTTCGACCAACAAAGTGTCATTCGGCTGTGTTCAACATGTGTTGCCAATCCATCAACAGATATCCAAGCCACATCCGAAACTTCAAATAATAGGGTGGTCAAACCGCAATTCCTTTCCACTTTCCCGCCTCCGTCTGCATCTCCTGCTCACCCAGGTAGAATTTTGACAACCACTTCTGATGTTCTTCTTAAATGTAATAAAAGTATATTTTTTACCGGAATAATTTAAATTCAGATTTTCCGACCAGGCACCAACCACCTTGGCTTGTAAACCTTTCTTTATAGGTCTATATTTTATTGCATTTGGCTTTAATCAATGCATCAAATTATCCACCTCAGCCAAACACAAAGCATAGATGTATTTCATTAAAATGTAGCTATTTATCAATATGTAAACCTGTGCTAAACCTTAAACATGCAGTAATTTAGAGTCTCTTTTTGCAGTACAGAATGTACTAGCCTGCATGGAAGTATATTGGATGTCTTGTGACTCAGAGGCGTCCCGCACAGAGACTCTTTCTGCTGCGTCGGAGCCAAGTCTCAGGGCCATGAGCGCATTCACAGCTGGTTCTCTGCAGCCTGAGCTCCAGGCCCTTGGATGGGTGGTACGATTCATTTTAACACGCAGCAGCTCTACGAATCCTGGGCCACAAGGAAAGGATGCCGTTCGTAAAGTGAGAGTCCCACTTTTACGAACATTTGCACATTTGGGAGCCTCTTGTGCGATTTGTCAGCGTATACGGGTTGGACAGGAAAAGGTCAACGCCAAACACGCATCTGTTGTCCCACGTTGGTCTCTTTCGTATTAGCCAGTGCCAAACATGTGGTCCGCGTTAACACTTGATTAGACTTCAGAAACATTTCTGAAGGTGACGCTTAATACGCTGTTAGCTCCTGGTAATAAGGCAGAGATGAAACGATGACGTGAGCAACTAGGGCGTTAAAAGTTCTGGGTGGGGCGGGAACGCAAAATGTGTTTGTAAGCGAGCAGAGCAGTTCTGACGCCACAAAGCTGTTATCTCAGCGACACATCTCTCCGCCTTTTCAGCATGATAATGAACAAAAACAGCATGTTTCATTTCGCATTTTGATTTCTGCAATTTTCTGTCATGGGATTCTACAGAAAACTCTCAGCGCTGCGTGGCCTTGGCTCCCCTTCTCTGCTGGTTCTTTGTGCAAAGGCTGAAAAGTTCCAACTCGGTCTCATTTCCAACTGTCAAATACAGTTGCTGGGCCCGTCAGAATCTGATACCAACTTAAAGTGCTGATTCCAATGTAAACGGACCTGCATTATTATTAGACACTCTGCGGCTGATACATCACAGAGACAGAGAGCGTCTTCATACTACGGGTGTGAGGTGGAAGGGTCTAACAAACATAGGACCTTTATCTATCTCCCGTGAAACAAAAAAAGTACTTAATTTCATTTCTTTCATTTGTATTCAAGTACAGTAACTCATGTCTTAGTAGGCAGGTGAGTAATCTGTCCCTCTGCAGCAACGTGTCATTCAGTCAAGTTAGCATCAACAACACTCTTTTCGTGAACACAATTAAGAGGTTTTGTTGCCTTAACTTTTTGAAGTTCATAAAAAAAATAATTAAAAACACTATGTCCGTCAGTGGTGTCCAATAGGTCGAGGAAGTGCCAGGTGATCGCCCGCCATTGAAAAAAAAAGATCATGCCACATCGGGCATTCGCGGTCGACCACGGGAGGTAACGGAAGATGCTGATTAGCAATCCGTGCTTACTAATGGAAAAATTTAATATAATTTAAAAGCAATCTTGGCTGACTGCAATCAGTCAGCCAAATAGCTTCAACATAATTGTTTTGTTGTGATGGGAATTTAAGTTTGATCTTGTTTCTCTTCTTGACTTTGATATCCGACCATTGTACCCATCTATAGAGGTGAAACGTAATTCAGTACATTGGCTTTAATACAGTGAAATGTGTAGGTACCTATACTTTACTTTGGCCTTCCACTACATTGTTATTCTGCTCCATGGACATTTTTACATTCACAAATGTACATCTTTATCTTAAAACAATCATACACAGTTGTATTGTAAGTCAATTTGTGTCAAACTACAACATTTTGTCGCTCACTATATGATAATGCATTTGTCACAGTTCAGCTTCCCTCACTTCCTTTCGCACACCTGATCAGCTCATTTAGTGCACCTGTGAGTCACATCACCTCGTCAGCCCAACCTCTGTCACCTGCCCCGCACCCGCTGTCTCTAGTATTCAAGCCCCTGTCTCCCTCTTGCTCGCGGTCAGATCGTCCTCACTATGCTTGACTTTCCCCGCCCCGCATCGCCCCGCCCCGCCCCGCCCCGCCTCGTCCCGCCTCGCCCCGCCCCGCCCCGCCTCGCCTCGCCCCGTGTGTCCCTTCGTCTTGTCTCTGCCCGGCTAACAAACCGTAGGCTACGGTCCGTAGCCTTTTTTCCCTGAACGGGAGTTTCCTCTGTGATCTGCACCAAAGTATTTGCCAAATATTCATATAATCCAAGACCTACAATATGAAAAAGCTGGAGCTGGTTTGAGGAGTAATAAGCATTTGGGGTTTGATACATACATTTTTCTGTTAATCATTTTACATATATTAAATTATGAATAAAGCACTTTTTGTATTGACGTTACATAAACCTGTTTTTATAACTGGTATAAATATTGGCCACTTTGAGGCAGGGGAAAAACATCTGTCTTTTTAAGGATTTTGGCCAGCTGGAAGATAACTGAACCCTAAACCAATAGAACATTTTTCCAAAAGTGTCAAATCTGTGTTCTAGCTAAACTTTAGTATCGATCCATCACATAAAAACCTATTATTCGCGTTAACCGGTACAGAAAAACACACATTGGACACATTTTTTTTTTTTAATATTGAAACACTGCTATGTCACAAGTGGCTACTTGTGTCTGCTTCTCTGTTTCCTTGTTCTCCTCTTCCATCGGACGGCTTGCCTCCTTCGTTCACTCGGCTGCCAAAGCGCTCGCCGGGGGGCCACTTGGCGAGCGGCTCGGTTAGCCGCAGCTGCCGAGGACTCCGCTCGTGCTCTCGCGCCAGTAATTTGAGCTCACAATATTGAGTCACGTAGTCAAGGGAGGCTGTTCACCTGGTTGGGTGCCTGAGTGTTGGCAGGCAGTTTTAATGTCAACACCTATGGGCTTCTGAGTTCATAGCGTAAAAACCATTTTGGTCACTGTGGAAAAACGCATGTTGTCACTTTTGTTGCACGACCGTTGACCTTTTTGAAAACCAATTGTTACGGCAAATAAAGGTGATTCTGATTCTGAGAGGCGCGTGCACTGGAGATTAACTTGTCTGCTGGTCTGCGTGATATCTGTGTGTTCACTGACGCTGACCTTCGAACGATGCAGCTTTTGAAACTCATCTTTCTCTCAAATCATCAACACCAGTTATGCCAATGGTGTTTGATTTATTTAATACAGTCAAAAATCACAAATTGCCACAAAGAGCTTCAAAAGGTAGAAACTTGATCCACTATTTCGCCGGGATTACTCGTTGAAAATCAAACCAAATGTTTTAGGGTTTTTTTCTACCTGACACGTCATCTCCATCTTATAGAAGCTGAGACAGCTCTCACATCCAACACTTTATCTGCTCCAATGCTTAATTTAAACGTTTTCACGACCAGCACAATTACACATTTTGGTGGATGGAACTCATTTGTGTGATCTACATATCTGATGCAGTAGATAAGATCTAGTTTAGATATACTGTTGTTTCATAATTTACACAAATTAATTTATCCCTCATAACAAATTGTTTTCCTCTTCAAAGCAATAACTGCAAATCTCTTAATATGAGTGGAAAGCTGTAAATGCTGTAAGAATAAGGCGCCATGGAAACCTTGATGTAATTACAGTATATCTTCAGGCCTACATTCTCTCTGGGCTTTCAGGAGTGAATTCACAGTGTACATTGCCCCATGTTAGAGAATTCAGTTTCCCCATGAATACATTTTTTATTCATGAGAAACCATATGCAATCAGTTCTTTCTGGTAAAAGTGTAAAACATGTGCATCCTACCATGACACATGCAATGTGCAACTATCTGTCTTCCCTCTGGACTGTTTTCTTCATTATTACTCAGCTGCACACTAAATCACTCTTCCCGAATTTGATCTGCCATCAACTCAACATCTTTATATGTGAATAGATCCACGGTTGGCATTGAAATAAAAGCTACACATCGGGGGTTGAGATGCCATGTTGAGCCACGACGAGGCCGAATTCCAGAGTGGGTTTGAAAACAGCTTGAGAGGAAATTCGGCTTGAAATGACAACTGCAATCTTAAGAGCTGTAGAGCTCCATGGAAAGATAGATGATTCATGGAGAATGATTACTCCTGTGCCTATTTAATGAATAACAGCACCGCAGCCACATCATGACGCATTTAAGACGCCTCAAAAAACTCATGCAATCCATGTAGACTTTAGAATCCCAACTGGCGCTCAGGCCAAGGACGCGGGCGGGGTCGCTCAGCCACCTGGCTGCGCAAATAAAAGACAGACATCAGCTTCAGTTGCCTCTCCGGCACGCTGTTTACATTTCACTTCAAACCGGTGGGCTTTTAGCGTTCATTCTGCAGATTGGAAACAGGTGGTGTTGAAAAAAAAAGACTATATTATAACTGTCCGATGCTTGAAAATGTCCATAAAGTGAAGTGAATCATGCACACATACACACACACATATACATATTTAAACGCTTAACGCATAAGGAGCAAAAAAGTGTCACATAAGCACAAAATCTTTGTCAATGGAGAAAACATGCCAGAGAACGGCTGCATGTGTACGTGGGAAGTGAAGTGCGGTGCCATGGAGTCCATATGTTGTTGGCGGCTGAAGGTGAGGACGAACCGTATGATTTGTTTCACTACGTGTGTTTAACAGAGAGCAGTAATTACCCCAGAGCAGTTCCTTCATTTGTAAATAATTAGACATGACCAACCCATTTAAAACATTAACACAAAGACGGACTTGTGCGAGCGCATCCCAGCCGTTGGAAAGGTCTCTCACTGCTGCACAGAGAAATGTGCATTTACGAATTAAGTCACTTTGCGCTTCACACATAAAGAATCGCGTTTTGACTGCGGGTGCACCAATCTCCTACACACCATGGTAGTGCTTCTCCCAACATCCCCACATGTTGTTGGATGAAGACCGACCTACTCGAGATCCAGAGTACATCAGCTGATTTGAACTACGAAGACTGCTGCAAACGCTGACCCTGCAGGTTAAACATTTAGTTCCCTTAAACGTTCACGTAAAAAAGGTAACACTTATTGTGAGGCGACCGTAAACAGACAGTATTCAGTCCGTTTGGGTTGTCTTGGCGTCTGTGAGGAAGCGCTATAGTAAAAGGTGCTGCATCCTTTTCGCCGGCATGTGTTTTACAGCTGTCGTTCCGTTTGACTGGCGAAGCCGCTGCTCAGCCAATTGATGGTTTAAAACAAAACCACACAGGCTGGGCCGACGTCCCTGCTCAGCCCCTCCTCTGCCACACAGCATCTCTGCACAGAGGAGCCTTTGTGCAACGGAGGGAGAGAGAGAGAGAGAGAGAGAGAGAGAGGAAATGGGAAAGGGCTGAATTAATGTCCTTCCACTCCTCTTGTGTGTCCTGCTGAACAGACCCCTGTGTGAGGGTAAATGATACGGACGGAGGGATGGATGGTTGTACATTTAGCATTAATTACTCCACTCTGCAATCGTGATGATTACAGCCTTGGTATCTCCCTGTCTTCCTGGTTTTTTCATTCCACTTTTGGTCAGAAGTCGATTTACATTCCCGTGACAGGCGCCCTGCTCCACACGCTGTGGCCTCTTTACACAAAATGCACGACCTCTCTGCTTTCCCCCACAAATTGGGTAGAAGAAAACAGGAGACAAAAATAAGAAACAATTTGCTGAATCACAGGATAAAAAACACAGAGGGGATAATAAGGCTTAACAGCAGATTATTACTGAGGTGTGAAAACACTTTTACTCCCCAGCATCTCAGTGTTTTGCTGTGATCACGCTCCAAGGTCAATGACTCATGGATACATAGTGTGCCGTGTTTCCCAAACTATGACGTGTTTATAATGCCTTTCGAAATATTAACGATCAACAAAGAAATCAAATGAGAAATCGACTTATACGAGGAGGCCTGAACACGAACACACCCCACCCAGTAAAATAATTGAACGGATTTTCGGATAACAACCCCTACATCTCTCGAGGTTTTGGATGTCTCCGTAAACCTCCTCTTGGGGCAAGATTGATCTTAATCCTGTTTTCTGCTGATGCTGCCACTCTTATTCAATAGAAGAGCCTTCAAGCTGTCAGGCTACGTGGGTCCAGATTTAAAGACCCCCCCCCACAATTCTCCACGGACAGAAAGGCCACCTCTGCAAACCGTGATGGGGCTTAAGGACGCTGTTATAGTACAGTACCAAGGCCTATCTGTTCTCCTGTGTTCTATAAACCTCTGGGTTATCTTCCATTGTTTACTAACAAAATAAAACAAATCAAAAGTATGTGTACTTCCATCTAACTTTGACTGTTTGTAACTAAAGTTCAAATATGCATTGGGACATTTTTTTTTAAACATTTGACAAGAATTTTTATGTATGGAATATAAAGTGCAGAATTATTTCCTAGACGGATCCTAGAAAGTTAATATTTTCTGACCACTACTTCCCCAAACTGGTGGTATCTGGACAAAGTAACACTTCTCTTTTACAGCAGCACCGTTTAACGCTCTCTTTTCTGTTTCCCATCCATCCCTCGCAATGCTCCCCCTCCTTTGACCATGATGTCCACCACTATACAAAAGTCTGCCGTGACATTTGATTATAGAATTAAGCCCCAAAGATCACCTATATAAGGATATAAATCAAGGTGAGAATTGGAAACTTTACTCCAGGGTACTTTTTAAATTTTCTCCTGTTCTGTCCTTGAGAGCGTTTTTACAGCTTCGGTTATTGTCTGGTCTCAAACAGCCTGGCTGGCTGCACTGCATTTTACCAGGGACATCCTGGCCTGTAGCTGCTTCCCTCCACTTTGCAGGATGGAACAGCTTCCAGATGTCTCCTACACAGAGGCAGAGCAATGAGAACATTAAGGTAGGATACTGGTGTACAAAACGGTAAGATGGCCTAGAATTCATACCCAACAAAATACTTTAGAAGCTGAGTTTCTAGCATCTTAAGTCGTGTTTCTTAAAAACACAAATATACAAAAATAAAACACTAAAAATAACAAATATGACACGGAAGAGAAAAAGCATCTGGGAATGCACTGAAGTTCTGTCCATCTGTTTATTCCAATGTGTCCCAACCACCCCGTGCTTTCTCCAAACTTCGCCCCAAATGCTCTGCACGTGTCAGCCGCAGAGCATTTAAACAGATCTCTGGTGATCTTTCACTTCAGAATAAACGCCATCACTACATGTTTGCAGCACGTCTCTCTTTGCTGATCAAAGCATTTCCAAATTGGGTAATTCACTGCGTACAATATCATTTCAACCAAAATTAAAAAAAGACACGATGAAGCCGGGAATCGAGGGGCAGATCCCTGTGTATCTTCATGTTCCCATCACATTGAGCATGTGACACCTGAACTGCTGTTTTCATGTGGAAAACAAAAATGGTGTCTTATTTCATAGCTCCACATTTGAGCAGTGAGTTTTTCCAACCACGGCCTTTCAACACATTGTGAAAGGTTGAAAGATATGAGGCGTGTTAAACGTTATAAAGTCTGAGGTCAAAACACCCAACCGCGACAGTGGCAATCTGTCACAAAGAGTAAGGGGGAGTCATTTTTTTTGTGTTAACAGGATGTATTAATGTGGTCAGTTACTAAATGGATAATGTCAGATTTATTCAGTTTGGAGTCTGCTTTAGCTCAACCCCTAGTACTACGGTTCCAAAGGATCCCGCCCATCACTCACACCACAAGAGTTTAGAGAATCCATCTCCACAGATACTCAACTCCGCGGGGAACTGACAGTCACAAATGAAACACGTTGATGTTTTAATCCATTTCCCTTGCGCTGCTCAACATGTGGCCCCCAGTAGGACCCCTGCATGATTGCATGGTTGTCCTGCCGTCTCCTACACCATCATGACTAGAATGTAAATGAACCCTTCTGTGTCCAGTTAGAGCCAGGGGAGGGAGAACTTAAATTGCTAACATATATGGATGCTGTTGAAAGTACCCTTAAATGTTTTTTAAATGTTCCCTGTTGGATTTTCAGGCCATCGATATAGCGACTACTTTATAAGGATGTCTAAAAGAGAATGTTGCTCTCCTGTGTGTATTCAAAGTGTCCCTCTTGTTTGCTTGTATAGCCTTTTAGTGTATGTAAGTGCCTGTGATAATGCCCGGCTGAAAATGTAAGCACATAACACGTATGATGGATATACGGTCAAACCACAGACGTGTTGATGTAAGCCTTTGGCTCAACGTTCCATCCTTTTAATCAAGAATAAAGGTATTATTGCTGAACAGTCGGTCTTTTTGAATTCGTCTTAAACTGTTTTTGCTTTCAAGATTTGTTTGCTTCGAGGACGGATTGAAAAACAAACAAGCAGAATTTGTCTGATGTGCTGCTGCGATTACTCAACACTGAGCCATTGTTACAAATACGAGTGGAAAACATTTGGTTCCACTTATTTCTGAGGGGTCCAATGGGCTACCTGCAGCATTACAGGCAGCTGGGAGGGACACCTGAGATTTCTTTTCATCTGATAATGTTGCCATATGATTTTTTTAGAGGGGGAAGAGGCCAGAAAAGTAAGCATATTCTGAAAAGGTAATCAAGTCTCCGGCAAATCTCACAATCGAACTGCTCTTTCTGCCTCGTTATTGTCCTCTAAATGGCCTCGGTCTGTTTCACACTAAGCAAGCTTCAGAAAAGTTTCAACACCTTTACAATTCAATTGCCAGACATTGACTTCAACCTACTACACTTGATTAAATATACCAACACTATGTTTTCCTCCTGCCACATTGATGCGGAACTCTTCATTAAATATATATTGAAGTGACACGTAGTGGCCACTGTGTTGCTCTTATGAAATGTTGTGTCAAACTTTGGCTTAAAGCCAAGAAAAATTTCAAATTCCCTGCGCAGCTTATGACAAATCAACAGCTGTGTGAGGAGACAAGATGGATCGCTGGAGTGACAGCGAGCAAAACACCAACAGGAAAGCTTAGTAAAGCTCTGTGACTGCAAAGACAGATTGCGGCGCGGCCGTACTGGTGTGACAGACTCATGCACGGCTTTGACTTCACATGCACACTGTGTTCCCCGAGACATTTGACCCTCTGTTCTGCTGACTGCGCGTGCCAATAAATCGGTAAATGCCAGCGCATGGGCTCCAGAAAATGTGCAGATTTTTACTAACAGCAAAACAAGCTCACATAATTCTATTAGCACACAGCACACTTGAGTGTTGTTTAACAGGGAGGCAAGAACGGCCCATAAAGACAATGTGGATTCAGCTGCGAGCCAACTCAAGAAAGAAGACACGGCATGCAAAGTTTCATTAGCGATGAGATAATTTGACTTCGCCGTTACACCCATCACAAAGAAAGGGCATGTGTGCACATGGGAAACGGTCCAACCATTTTGTTTTATTGAAGAATGAACTTGAAACAATATCCTTGGCTGAATCTTTTTTTTGTATTTGAAGAACACATTCTCAACAAAAAAAAAAAGAGACAAAAAAGCAACAGAATTCAGTTTAGAGCAAATGAGTAGCCGGTTTGAAAGTGTGTGCAGCCTGTTCACGTTATATCCCAAACGTTACCCCGAGGAAGTGACCAAGTCATGATAATTGGAAGCAAACTTCAAAACAAATGCAAAGAGTTCAAAAAGAGCCTCTCCCCTGCTTCCTCTGCGAATGTAATGACTCTCCTTCTCGCTCCTCGGGCACAATGGGACATTCGTACCGATCAGACTCAGTCGTCCTTTCTGTTCCCCAATTTTGCCATCGACCCTTTTGTTGTTTCGTTTCATCACCAGGTTTTTGCACATAAAGGACGGCACATTTTAGTCAAAAAGGGATGTAGCGTTGAGAACATGCATGGATACCCATTGTCCCATTACATATGCATTAAGCTAAGGAACGCCAAAGGGGTCAAAACGGCACCACATGTGCAGTTGCAGCAGAGGGAACTCGGAGCATGGACAGGATGCCTGGCAAAACAATCCCACAGGCTACAATGGCTTGTTTCTCAACATGAAAACGAAGACGGCTGCAGCAACAACGGTTTACAGTGCAGCATAAAAGAAGTGACACACAGACACTTGGGCCTGCAGTCGTGACAAATGAGGGGACACTGAGTGGAATCCAGGTGACATTCTTCGGCTGACTGCCTTTTCTCTGCTCACCCAGGGGAGTCATTTCACACTCTTGAGAGGCTCCTGCACACATTTTTCAAACACAGAGCGATCGGAAGCAGCTGGAATGGATGGTAGCATTTGATTTCCCATGTGTGCCCCTGATGATAGGTCCGGTTTTGAGAAGTTTCACGGATTTAAAACTCTGCAGTTTTCTGAAGATGGTTTCATGAGGGGGGAAATTAACTCACTGGGCAAAAAGAAGACGTGAATCTCAAAAGCATTTGTCTTTTGTTTTTTTCCCTTTGGGTTTTGAGATTGTGTAGGAAAGCAGGGGGATACAACAGAATAGTCTCTCATATAAAGGACGTCACCAACGCTACCTTTTTTTCTTGCGTGAATTCTCGTAAGGATTATCTAACGTTGTTTTACCTGTTTTCTGACAGGTTGATGGAGAAGCACCAGCTTGTTTTCTCTTCAAACATTGTTAGCAGAGCCGTGGAAAATAATCCCTGCGCTAAAACAGTGTCAAATAAAAGCAAAGAAACAGGCAAAGAACATGAGAGGCAAACAGGAACCTGATTCTTAGAATGGATCAGCATTAACCTAAACAATTTAAAAGCTTGCTTTGTTTTGTCCTTTAAAGCTCCTTTTAACAACCAGGTTTGGGCTCAATGTGTTTACTCCCGCACTAATTTGTATACGTGTCCAGTGAATGAGCGCGTTCTATTCATATTATCCCTGGGTTAAGCCTCAACTTGCGTGTTGTAACGCGTGAGTGGGTTATTGTACTGTACAATCACTCTTTAAGATCTTTTTTTCTCTTCTATTTCTTATAATTCAGGATAAAGTAGAGAAATGTTACAAGCATTGCATGGAGACCTTCCCCCTCCGTGTTATCAGAGCGTTTTTTTAACATGGCCGGCCTGTCATACGTGCTTTATTGCACTCTCGTGTACTTGAGCGCGCCCCACTGGCCTAACTCACAGCTGCCCCTCTGCACTGAACTCACGTATAACCGTCCTTACCAATGGCGTTGACTCTCCCTCAGGCCAGCAATGTAAATCTAACTGTTGTTAGTTTCGCCATAGCTCGTCGCCATGTTGACTGGAGGGAATAAAAATGCTGACAATCTTTCACTCGGAACCCCTTAAAACCGGTTATTCAGCATCAATATTTTGTTAATTAACGTTGCGACACTTCAGTTCTATTTACAGCGATCGCCTCTTACTTCTCACGTCTGTTCCCGGCTTCTGCAGAGCAAGAGAGTCGCGAACAACACCTGAAGTTAAGTCCCACAGTTAACGGAGTTTACAACCATTCAAACCAAACGTAAGGCAGGTCAAAGGTCAAAGACAATCCAGTATCATTCAGTGAACGCGACAAAGCGCGGAGCCCTCGTCAATATTCAGCCTCTCTGTGTCCCTACATTCTTCCCACTGGGAGACGAGTGGCAGACAATAAAAAGGACCTTCCATCTCCCGGCACACAAAACTACAGCCACACTATGTTATACTTCTGTAATATATTATATATAATATGAGTAAACCAGCGTCACTCATATGACACGGTACACAGCATATATATATATATATATACTTTTATTCAAGGAATACAGAATCCCACTGAAGAATCTTCACTGTGTAGACGCAGACACTCGTTCCTCGGAGCAAACGCCAGGTCCTCTTCTCCTTCAGGCTCGCTGAGCGCACACAGAGATCTCAGGCAGCCTCTTGAGTTACACGCCACGAAACAGCGAGAGGCAGACAGCTGTGTGAATGCAGGTAAACGCGTCGCATCCCTTCCTCTGTGGATCCACCTTGGGTATTGCATCCCTGCAGCGGCACGATGGCGACAAACTTCTTACAGTCTGCTGGTCCAAACGCTGGATTAACTTCATTCAAAAAAACGAAACCGTGAGGCCGTCGAAACCTCTCTTTTTCCTCCACACAGGATCGTCCCTGCTTAGCGTTTCCCTGATTGAGCTATGATTGGCCGGTCACATTGACCCCAGCACATCATCAATCACAGCCGCTTCCAGGTCCCCCAGTTTTTTCTCCCCACTTATTTATCTCTGAAGGAGCAATGCCGTGATGGATACCACCGTGGGGATAACATCTATCTCTACGAGGCTGGTAATAGGGCGCGACCGGGGTGTTGGGAACGAGGAGGAGGGGAACGAGAGGAAGAACAGACCATTTAGGCCTCTATCTTTTTATGATTCATCAGGCACCAATGTTTTGCCATGAGTAAGATGTTTGTCGGCCTGTGCTGTAAGGAACATGTTGTTTCATCTTTTTTTTTGCAATTCAATTACTGCATCCAGCTTTTCATCACCCACCAAAATAAATATGAAGCCTCCGGAAGAAAGATAAATGCAGTAGATTTTTCCAATACACAACATTCATTCTGCCCCATTTGTTGTTAAACACGCACATTAACAGGGCTGCTGTGGAAAAGGCATAACTCCAAACAGTAAGCGGGAAAACACTTATCTTCAAAATGATGAACAATATGGCATCTGTGCAGAAAAAAGTACTTTATTACCATTATTATCAGTGAAATCTACATTCCTATATGTCTATGTGCTATAGTTGTGTACCGTGAAAAGCATTTAAAGATTAGTTATGATGCTCTTGTCATGATCCTCATGTGGAAATTGAGCAATAGATAGAAATAGATTAGAGTGCTAGACATATGGGTTGTGTGCAGTTTGTCATCAGGTGCAGTTGAACCTAGTGAACAGCAGATGGCACCATTGGACACTTCTTTCTCGTACGTCTCCCCTCTTCATACAAATGAGCTTGTGTGAGGAGGTGGTTTTAAAAGCCACTGCTCTCATTATGAGCTTACGTATATAAACTAAGCTTTCCCCGGAAAGAAAGTCAAAGTAGGATGGCACGCGCTGCAGATGCGCTGCAACAAATCTTCAGATTTTATGGTCTGCATCAACGGATGCTCAGTTAAATTGCACAACTAGAAATTACATTTTTTCATTTTTCATTGTTTTCCATTGTAGGATTTTCCAAGCGAACGTATAGTAAGCTTATAAAATAGGATGTTATGTGGTAGACAAATGTATGAAATACTATCTAATCTAAACTATCTATCTAATCTATCTTCTCCTCCATAATCTACATTTAAATCTTGCACTTTAACTTGAGGAATGTTTGTTGCTCGTTCAACAAGCCGGTGCAGGAAAAGACGTGTTTTTCAACTTCATGAGAGAGATGAGAAGGTAACTTTAGCAGGAAAACAATGTGGGTTGCTGTTACTGCGTCTGTGGCTGCGTGATTAAACGATAAGAACATCGGGTTTAAATTGAAGCAGTTTATTTGGCTGTATGCAAACAAGTTATTGTGACAAACCGACGCAAAGAATATAAATGGTTTGTGACTTTTGGCCCACTTTTTGGCTTACTTTAAAAAAACAGGAATATAAATAAAAAGGAACAGAAAACGCAAAACATAAACTTTACTGTGGTGAATTCCTATTACAACAATTCACATTCGCACTTCAACGTCTTTTACAACAATTCCCTTCCTGCCGTTCACAACCAACCAACCTAACCCCAACACTTTTCACACTTGGACCGCAGCGTTTTTACCTTTTGAGGTGGGTATTTCTGAAAAGATGCTCATTGAATGGTTGGCTGGCTTTTTTTATTTCTTCCATTCAATGATTTTGGATAATCGTTTGTGACACAGTTAGGAATAAAACTGTGTTTTCTCAGTCTGCAATCCTGAAAGTGCTGCAACGTTGTCTGGGACTCTGTCCCTTACTTTAACATCCTCAAAAGAGAGAGAGAGAGAGAGAGAGAGAGAGAGACCACACAACAAAAGACATATTTAATGATTTTATTTGAGGGTATAAAAAGTTTAATGGAAATGGTCAAGATAATAGCAAATGGCTGAATAGGCAAAGATCAATGAAGAGCGGCTTTGGTTTGAATTCATTGCTGTTCAACAGTAATAATCTTCCAATGGATCTTGTAATTTGAATGCTGGCCGGATGAGAAACTGGATTTAAACATCTAAAGTCTGGAAATTGATTCACGCAATGAGATTGATTCATTGGATAAGGGATTTCTGTATAGGAGAAAGCTGAGTTGATATGAAACATTGAAAAAAAATCTGCATGAAAATAAACTTGTTAGAATCTATATATCTCTGAACAAAACACTCGTCCTCTCTGGTTAAAACGGGTCCGAAACAACAATTGTCTCCTGCGACGGCCTTGGAACTAGGTGATTATAAATCCCATTAGCGTATTTTCCGCTGTGAAAATCCCACCTAATGTCAGTGATTAGACCCAGTGGGTCTTCAGTCTGTTCAGAGTCCCTCTACAGCTCATCCAGCTGTGAGGTCAGTGAGATCCAGCTAAACGTCACATGGTCTGGTTAGTGGAGATACGTTTTTTTTTAACCACGATATTAAATGTACACGGTTGGATAGATTTTACAGGACTCTCTCTGTTGAACCGTGGAGCATAACACACTTGGGATAAAACACAATTTTGGGGACTTGCATTTTTGCAGTTTCTTGATACGCTCGACATATTTTGACCTCAAGGCATCTGTCGTGTTCATGTTGTCTTCTGTCTTTCGTGAAGGTTTATTTTCCCGTATCTGATCCCGTCACCTCTTGCTCTGTTTGCTCTGTTTGCTAAAAGAAGCAGTAAAGTAGTACGAGGGAACACTCTTAACTCATTCCCACTGTTGCCTGCTCGCGCTGCATTATTGAACGCGCTGCAGCACGGCCACGAGGCAAGACGCCAGGTCAGAGTCGGGATCGGTTGTGGTGGAAAGGCTATGTTTAAATCCGGGTCAGAGCTGTTTGAGACAAGAATTCGGCGCATTACCATTTGTTAATAATCTTCGAGTGAATCATCGATGTTAAGTTCAGAGGCCCGTATCCCTATCAACAAGAGTTAATGGGAAAACAAATTGCAAAGCAACAGCCCGAGATTGGAGAAGTAATGTGACTTTTTTTTTTTCTCAACCTGCAAACATTGATATCAGCATTAAAAAATACATCTCCAGACACCATTTCTATTGTAAGGTTTCTTGTTTTCCCCCCAACAAGACACATAATGGATTTTTTTTTCTCTGTCTTGTATTTTCATTCACAGATATTTGTCCCCGATAAGAAATACCTCCAAACTATAGGCCTACAAGATATGGATCATCAAGCATTTCCTGCCCCAGCTCCTGTGGAGCTCTCCTGCACTTTCACACATCAGTAGAGAAACCATCCAATATCCTGCATGGGGCCAAACTCTGAAGTAGCTGGACCGCACAGGTCGTCAAATGTCACGCTGTAGCTCTCTCGATGTCTGATTTCTTTGCCTTATTTCCAACATCTGGATGTTTTATTCGAGGGGCTTTCAGTCTTTCCCGACCATGTCGGGTCCAGTCGGGTGTGTGATGCCCATACTTAAAGAACTGTAAGGTTGGAGAGGGATCACATCAGGACCACCAAGGCAATTAATCTCATGGCCTGCTCTGTGTCACAGGGAGACGTACACCACCGAAATAGCCTCACTTCAAAAGGGCCCAGAACTGTTAAGGGACTTACTTTTAGTTATTTTTGATTTACAACTTTTTTTGGATGTGGACATCACAGCGGCATTAGAATTGTAACATGCAATTATGCACAAGATCTAGAGATACTGGGCGTATTGGTTGTAGCAAAACGCTAATTTTTCCTTTCCACGGCAGGCTTTTTTAAAGGAAAAAAAAACTTAATTAATCCATACCATTTTTATATTTTTGTTACAGAGAAAGCTTTTCATTTTCTGCTATTTTTAAAAGTTGAGTCCTAACTGGTGCAAATGAAAAACTAACATAACACAATGCGTCCTTTAGAATTTGAAGACATTTGTGAAATGAACACAAAGGCACCATCTTCAGAGCTTGGATCGTTGGCCTCTATTCAACCCAAATTGGGCACATTCTGTTTCACTGTCCTGAGAACTCTTTTTTTGTGCAAAGCCTACAAAGTGATGAGACACAAAAAACTTCAGCCTAAGTATTTAAGTTTCTAAATCTACACGCAATCACTGCCACAAAGGAATTAACAAGATGATCAGGGGCCCGTCGCTGTGCACTGGGTGAAACGGAATTTTAAAGTGGTTGCAATATGCGAGTGTTGTTTGTTTGTGTATAAACAGACAAGTAATTCAAGACTGAACCGCTCGGTATGAGTGGAAGACCATCTGGAGACCTGCTTTTTTTTGCCTGCAGGTGTATCAACCCCATCCATGAGCACACGTTGACACCGATCCTGCTTCACAGTCTGGTTTGAATTCGTCATCCCCTCATAAATGATGACATAAGCGTCGGAAAAGATGAACGACATATCACAGATCATTTGTTCTTGGGACTCTGTAACTGGCTGAATACAGAAAAGTACATGATCCTGATTGACGGATAGATTTTCCAATTGTTTGAAAGAAGTGTTTTGACAACAAGTCTATTGTTGTGATCATGGATTTTCCGGCGTAACGTGAAATCAAATCGGCGGCCGAGGGAGCGGTGAAAGAACATTTTAATAACGTCTTTACGTCGTTGTAGGAATCCCCCATTCCAGCTCCAAAGTCCATAAAGAGCTGCGTCTGATGTACAACTGGCCAAAGGCACGATGAGACATCTGTCTACAGAGCCTCATTTATTGACCTACAGAATTTATGATCCATGCATGAAATGGAGCTGCACCATTTGACTTGGATGCAATGCGTTGGATCAGAGCACAAACTGAAAAATGGGCCGCACAGTTAGTGAAGCAGCATTATGAAGTGTTGTGTGCGCAATAAACGAACAATACCGCCCGTTAATCAGCATTGCAGGAATGATGTATGGCTCATGCTTTATAACGACACGTCTAAAATGATATGTGACCATGGACATTTGGTTGTGTAATGTTTGTGTCCAACCCCCTTATAAATATTATCTGAATGAAGGTTAAAGCCTAATGAAAATAGTGACAATAAAATCCACTACTTTCTTTGACATCGCCTGGCATTCGGCCATAACAAGAGCTTTACTCTAACAACAAAATGACCCGAAAGAAGATATCATCTTGAGATTGTCCTATAGTATCTGCATACCAATCGCAGTCTCAAGAGTAAAATGTAATTGTATGTTAGCCTTGTTCCTTAAAATGTTCTGAATAAGTAACATCTTTCCGGTCGCTCTTCTTTTCTTGTTTTTCATATTTTCTTTTTAGACGTATTTTTGATCTTTTAACGAAAAAATTCTGAATACTGCCGTCTTTATGGTAGTTATATAAAAAAAATACATGTCTGTGTGTGTATAATAATAAAAAAAACATCAATCAATCAATAAACAGCTAACTACTTTTAAATATAGTGAAATCAATAATTTAGGGTAAAGCACATTTAAATGGGTGAACAAACAGAAACATCCATCTTGGAGCAGCCATGGGTTGCAGTTATTAAACACCGACCGCCTTTAGACTTTTTACTGTCTATCAACAACAACGTGTGCGTGTCTTCACTACCGATTTGGAAGAAAAGTCTCCTACAGGTCAGAGAAGCTGAGAGTTAGTCGCTCAGACGGAGCACAGGTGACAGATATGCATAATGCATGGGAAAGGGAGGGAAGGCGCGATATAAAAAGCACATATTCACAGTTACACACGAACAGAGCCACCCTGCACGGAGGCCTGTGCCACTTTATTAAATAAAACAATACAAGCACAGAGTGCAGTCAATACAGTTTCCATTACGTTAACAGGAACACAGGTACACACCAGCATACGGTGTACATAAAACACACACGTATCACTGTGAGCTGGCGGGCTTAAACCCCCCCATCACAGCCGACTTGGCACCCCCTTCTGCCTCAGTCTCACAAGGCCGTCTGCAGGGAGCAGCTTTAAAAAGAAAAGTCTCTGGTCTCCCCTTCTGTTGCTCTGTTCTGGGCCGGGCGACGAGAGCCGCAGTGAAGTCGCTCCAGTAATCAAAGATCACAAACCCAGTGTCAGCAGCAGCAGCAGGCCTGTATGCCCCCCCCCCCAGTCCCACAGGAAACTCTCTGCAGGTTTTACGTCTGTCGCTCTTCGTTTTGTGGCTGGTTCTGCGAGTAGAGAGTGTTCGCTATCCTCGGGTCGCCCTGATGTGTCGACGATGTCTCTAATTAGCTGCAGAAGATTAACGATGTAAATTAATTGGCTGTAAGAGTTTGTGTTGAGTCCTTGGAGTCAAGTCAATTTCGTGGCAAGGGGGGGTGATTTGGTTCCTCAAATCTAACGCGTGCTGAAAAGCTCAAAACCTGCTTTTCTACATGTCGTTTAGCGCCGTTTCAGCTCATCGCTTTTGTTTTGTAAGACTCGCCTTTCACGTGAATCCATTTGCAGCAAGAGCTGGCAGCGGCTTTCAATGCACAAAATGAACTGATGAACTACCTCTGCAGCACCAAACAAGCAACAATCAGGTGAACACGGAATTGTTTAGCAGCTAAAGACATAGATGGTCCCCCGGGGGTTGGTGGAAAACAACACAGAGTAAATGGAATTTTAAACACTGCGTTACCAGAAACATGTCATGCATCTGCTTGTGTACACTGTCAACTGTTTTACTTTGATTATAGTTTGGGTTACCCAAAAAATGAATATGATAAGAAGAGCTAACGGTAAGGACACATTTAGGGTCTTTTGTGGAGCTCAGGGAGAATATTTCGGCTTTGTGAATTCCCTTTTCCAAAGATTTGGAAGAAAAAAAACATTTTTACACTAAAACCCAAACTTCTGTGGATCTTGATGAATATAAACTGCTAATGTCAGCTGTCAGCTAAAAAGTAATAAACCGCCTCTAATAAAGGATGAGAGAAGCTGAGTTAGTGAGTGAAGCCAAGCAGGGTGGAAATAGCTGACATGCGGAATTTAGGAAGAAAGAGGCTTAGCTGGGACTCAAAAGACTCTTGAACACGGTTCTAAAGAGAAAACAAAGGGAACGGGGGAGTAACACACACACACACACACACACACACACACACACACACAAACCACAAGTAGACGTTCTCTCGGATGCCTTTTGTGAGGGGGCTACCTACATTACAGAAGTTCGGACACGCGCGGAACGCCTCGCAATTAGTCTTTGAACATGCTTTTTAATCTCAATCTGTCTCTTATCTCCGGTTCCAGATGAGGGGAATTAGTGGCATTCATCCCGCCGCTTGGCTCGTCCTCGCGCCTCAGCCGTTTCTTCACATTGCGGCGTTAGAGGACCGTGTGGCCCAACGCGATACCGCAGCAGGCCGCAGCTCGTTAGCCCTGTTCTCATCGTGCCTGATGAAGGATACGCGCCCTCTGGGAGGGGGGGGGGTATTGGCTTCTTGGCCGCATTGATTTTTTGCAATTCCAAAAGTTCTTTAATGATGTTGGAATTATAACAGATTGCTCGTTGTGATCTTCAAGTGCACGTGAGACGAACGCATGCACACACGTTTAATTACAAAGAGGATGTTCACCTTCGTGTTCTTAAACACACACCTGAAAAGCCTGAAGCGAGTTGTGCAACTGAAATCCTCTTGGTTGTTTGCCCAGAAGCATCTTGTGGGTTGGTTTTGGCACATTTTAAAAAGGAGTACTCATATATCTGACATCCTCTCTGACCAGAAAAACAAACAAACAAAACAATGCCCACATCTACGGACACAGGAAACTATATTCTATAGCATTTTACATTTAAAATGTTCCTTTTTCCATCTGACGGCAGCTCGTAGTTATTCCATTCAGAGTATGGAATTCCCAGAACAAGCAATGCCAAAAACAAGAGATAAATAAGTAATTCAGAAGTGATTTGGGAGGAAAACAACAGCAAAAAATGGAAGACTGAAGATAAGAAGACTGACGGAGAAAAGGCCTTTTGCATCTTACCTATGAAATGTTTCATCCCCCTTTTCTCTTTTCCATTAAAGATATAGCCCTGGTCTTGTCTCAGGAGGAGGACACTTCTCAACATGGCCCTCACCATCTGATTGCTGCCTCACTAATGCCATTTTTATGCAAATGTGAATTTTCACCTCATCTTCTTATCCATGTCTTAACGAAACGTGTTCTCTGCTGGAAGTGTTGCCCTCTCCGTCTAGGAAAAATCACGGGAAGCACAGGAAGCATGCCTCCTGAGCGTCGTCCATGACGACGAATTCTGATGATACGGGGAAAAGAGAGGCGCCTTTTTCCTATTATGTATTTACAATGTAAAAATCCTAACAAGTAGATTACAGAAAAATACTACAATAGCGATTTCCTTCCATTTATATGATGTCTCAGACCTCAGTCCATTTTCACATAATGATTATGTGAACTCCATAAAACAAAAAAAGCAAACAAAACGACATGTTTTATTACTGAAAACAGATTTCAATAATTGAATGTATTACATTTTTCATACGTATTCATGATGCCCAGATAGTTTGATCACTTCAGTTGGGTGATCACCTGTATTTCCCTGTAACCGCACCACCATGTTATTCAAATACAATAACAACGATGGATTTTGTACAGCCGTTGATGGATCTCACACTGGTGTGAATTTTTGTTTTGTGTCAAATTCGAAATGGAATTTACACCATAATGTGTGTAAATGAAGAACTACCGATGTGACATCAATCATTGTGAATATGTTTTCATGCACACCTCAAAACATTGCTGCTATTAAATACAGCCTTAGAGTTCTGCTAGTGTGGCTTAAAGGCATCCTGCAGGCCACAGACCGCACAAAACCCTTTGTAATAAAACACATGCCATAACTAAAAATACATCTGACACAAAGAGTTTTTTTATAAAGTTACTTTGATTTTATTAAAATAAGTCATTGGCAATATGCCCCTGTGTGTTGGAAATCATCCCGTTCACACACATCAGTGAAAAGAGACAACTTCTCCCCCCGGTGTGTCACGGAATATTCTGCCGTACATATTTGTGATGGGTGACTGTGATACTGAACTAATGAAGTGCATTCGAAACGTGACAAGTGTGATTATATGAAAGTGACACGAGGTGTGAAATCGTTGAAAGACTTTTGATGTCAGACACTGTTGTTCTCAGAATAACGGGATGTTGATAGATTACAGAGAGCTGACAACGAGTTTGTCTCTTAAAGAAAATATACTGATAGGATAACCAATAGGAATCGCCTGTCCCAATGGTTTTCCGTTATGATTGATATGTACATGATACGTTAACTTGCACTCTGAATTGTTTTCTTTTATAGGACAGAGGGCCTGTGAAGACACGGTGAGCCACTGCATGCAGCCTAAAGGTTATTTCACTGTGCTTGTTGTAAAACAAAGGCAGACAATCCAAATGACTTGATAATTAAAATCTCATTAATTTGTTCCGTCTTATCAGAGCTCACAGGCAGCTCTCGATAGAGGCCTGCGAGGAAGATGGAGTTAGCGTGTTACCGGACAACACCACGTGCTGCTCAATAACGTTTGCAGAAATACTCGCCACGTGCAAATAACTCATTTAAAAAAAAGTCAATTAGGATCCATGATTACTGGCTTTGGTGATTCACAACCTTTACAGCTCACACGGACACACATATGAGCATGCAGCTGCGCTTGTTTATACAAACAAACAGTAAATTGCATATGTATCTCTCATCACATGCATTGGTGGGCAGCGCAGCAAGTCCTGTCGGATTTTGATTTCCACTCCATAAATTGAGAAGCCTTCAATTAGTTTGTTGTTCGGAGCATTCTTGAATATCTGCAAAGACAATAACTTTGAGAGACCTCTGAAATGTTGACAAGGTTCTCACAGAAGTCCAATCCCTATTTATAAAGATCACGGTTTACAATCCAATGCAGGACGTTTTCTTTTACGTAGCAAAGCATAAGCTATAAGGGATGTTGAGGTGATGGTGGTGAATGTGCTGCCTTACAGGTGACTGGAGTTCCACTTATAACTACTTGTTATTCAGTCATTTGTTTCTTGATAACAAAGATAAGTTGGCAAATATGAGAGCGATGGCAACCAACCATGGATAGAAAGCAAACAACAGACCTTTTATTTTAACGCTATGTGACGCAGCTGCCTTTTTTCTTAGGCTGAGGCAAACCGAAGAGAATTTTAAATGAAAAAGAAATGAACGAAAACTAACAGAAAATTGATCTTGTTGGACAAATACACGCTGCACGTGGTGCCGCTCAAATGACGGGTTGAGGACAGGCGATGCAGCCAAGGCACATCATCATGTCCTGGTGCCTGAACAACTGGCAGCAGTGGTCCTGGGCATGTTTGAAACGGAAGCCAAACAAAACAGGTCGGTTTGTTCCGACCTGAGCGCGCGAGGGCACAAACAAGGGGCAGCTGCTGGGGACAGATGTTGCTGTACGCAGGGTAATGGTGGGATTTAACTGCCCGTTTTACTGTATAAGGCTGGGTTGTCAAGGCACTGGAGCCGCTGCTGAAGTAGAAAAACACGCTCAGACAATGCAGGCGTGCTGGTTCTGCCCCGACAGGCTGCTTTATTGAAACGCAAGACAACTGCTCCGCGGTTCCTCTAGATGATTTTCCTTCCCTCGTGGTTATTCAAGAAATCACTCTTCCCCCACACGCCAGCAGGCCAGTTGCTGGTGTATTCATCTGACACACTAATGTCAGTTTTAACAAAATAAAAGCCTTTTTATTCACAATTATTGAACAAGAAAAATGCATGAAATAGAGAATATATTCTATTTGATAAACAATGTATACTAGAGCAGTGATTCTCAAAGTGAGTACGCGGGGCTCCCTTTAGTGGTACGTCAAAGAATCACTGAAATAAATATTTAAAAAAGAAAATGAATTACTTGGAGAGCCAAGTATTTTCTGAGGTGGTACTTGGTGTGAAAAGTTTGAGAACCACTGTACTAGAGTGTCTCTATTACCGGTAAGACCGATACATCAGTGACGTGTATTTTTACCACTTCTCCCTTGACTGCTATATTCCTCTGATTCTGGCATTACACCTACAACAGCGCAATGTTTTGCTCTTTCTCAAATAACCCTTAAAAATCAGAGAGCCTCTACAGCTGGCTCCGTCACAGCAGCACGCGGGCCAGGAGAATGTTCCGCTTGTAGTTGAATTAACTGTCATATCACATCTGCATCACCAGCAGTGGCGCTGACTCCTGTGTTGAAACCCCTCATTAGTGTTTCAGTGCACTCTGATTGCTGATTGACCAGATTGCGATTGCAGGCATCAAAGCTATTTCCTCTTCCCAGTCACATCCTGGCCCATATTCTCCTTCTTGATCTTCTCCAGTCTCTCAAGCTTTGAGGGCTTCTTAGGGTTTGGCTCGGGTCGGACCTGATTGCTCTTTATTCAGGTCAGCCTTCTCCGGCTCTGACTTCAAGGTTCTTTAAAACAACCCGAGAGATAAAATGAAAGTTTGAAAACGGTGCTTTCACTTTGGTGTTTGGCCAAAGTGAATGCGTCTTTCTGGTTTTATCAGAATACTGTTGCCTGCTCTTGTGACAAGACTCTGCCTGCTGCTTACAACCATTAACCAGCTACCACTGTTTCCTCACTGAACTCAATTACAGCGCTAAATATATATATATAATATATGCATGAATAACTGCAGAGAGGAGCTCAGTGGTTATTCCTTTTCATTTCCTCCATCTCGCGTCCTGTGTTTTGGCATTAGGTTTTAATGACATGCAGCATTCATTGGCAGGGATGTGAGAGCGGTTGATTTGAAAGACTCTCTGAAGTGAAACGGCTGCGCCCAAATGGTTCATTGGGCTTTCACGTCAATTTGGTATGATCTGTGCCATCTCCAAATGTAAATAAAAAAAGCTTATGCAAATGGTAGGATTTCATATTTCTGCAGGGATTTCAGTGTTTGTTTACTCGTATGACTGAGAGAGGACATCTGTGCTTTTCACATGAAGGAGTTAAGGAAACATATAGTGTGAATGTGGCGTTGACTTATTTTTGCATTTGATGAAACATTTCTTTTTTTTTTAGATTGAATGTAGTAATAAAATGCAACCACAAAAATACAAATAGCTGCACATGGCGAGAAGGGGTTTGGTCATAAAGTTTGAATTTGAGCGCAGGCCAAATTCCCATTGTCACATTGTGACAATGATATTTGAAATCAACAACAACTGCATGATACGGAGACGCGGTGTTGAGTGAGGAGATGGTGTGTCTGAGGGTGGAGTTGAATCAACACTGTCTGTGTACGCATGCATTAGTAAATCATAAAACTCGATGGAACAAAGGGAAAATCCTCAAACAGAAGTGTGCGATGGAAACCGTTATTCCATCGCACAGAAACACCAACGGCGAAGTGGGATTTGGCCTTTAATCGTTTGGTCTTTTATTCTTTGAGTCTTTTTATCGTTGAAGTCGTTCACCGATCTCACTAGTGGTGACCGATGTAGCAAAACAACACTCCGTCAGCAGCAGGATGGAGCGCAGACGGTAATTACTACTCAGCCTGCAGCGGCCTTGGAGGTCCAAAAACAAATATCCCGTTACAACTGCAAACTTAGATGCGAACGAAAGAAGGTTCTAAACATTGTGACCCATCTCTGCCCAGACAAAAGCCTCTTACTCTGAGACAACTCGGTTACGGTTGATGTTTCTTTGAATTTCTCTATTAAACTCGGCGCCTCTGCTCCAAACTAAGCGGCAATAAATTCCTCCGTTTGGCAGGGGGATTCTTAGGAAGTGAACGGAATTTATCTTCCTTTACGATCAGCAAATGTCAAGTTAAGGGAGGGAGGCGACGGGGCCCGCAAGTTTTCCGTCACCTTCAGGATCCAAAATCGAATGCCAGCAAAAAATAAGTCTATTTGTTTGTCCAGCTAAGTTAAAGACTGTCATCTAGTCTTTGACTTAAAAGCGATGACGTTGTGCGCGTCCTTTCATTACAAACCAACGTGGGTTGACGAGCGCTGCCGGTGAAACGGTTCTCAGTTGGCCAAAGTCTTTATCACAAATAGTCGACTTTTAATGCTTAAATTTATTGAAACGTGTCTTTTAATGGCTGTGCCTTTTTTTTCCCAGTAATCCATTGAAGATATTTTCTTTGTTTGGACATGCTCAATATTTCAAAAACCTGAATTCTAACAGAAAACAGAAAAAACTTGTGACATGAAAGTGGCAGGATGTGTGATGTGTGCAGAGGAGCGACCCTGGCATTCAATCTGTGTTAATGTCAAATGTCCTTGGGATTCTGATCATGAATGAGATGTGTGTGTGTTTCACCTCTAGATAACAACAGCGCTCTTCAAATGGGCGCACAGGGGCATCCTTTCAGCTGCGATGTTAGAGGACAGGCTCAACATGGCATATTAACGAGAAGAAAAAGGAGCTTTAGTTTAATTTCACTTTTATTAATCTATTATTTTAACACTCAATGCACTGGTACTAAGGGTTGTACTTAGTGCCCTTGGACATTGCTATGCATTTTAAGTTTGAAATAATGTTAATAGCAACAATACAAACATGAATATTTTTGAATAGTCTTACTTATTAAGAGGAATCTCTAAAAAACGTACAGAATACAACATAAAAAAGAGTGACTGAGAAAATAAACTGTCAAATAAAAAAAGGCACCAGCATTTGTCTTAGAAAGCCAGAATATTAGATCTGTCTAAAGCTGTTGGTCTTGTTATCTTGTTATTTCAGAGCCAAAAATGCATTATTAAAAAAACAATAAAAGGGCAACAGCAAATCTAAAGGGTGCATGGTCAAAGTATTGTTACAGAATATACACAGTGAGAACGCTTCAGGCTTCCCAGCAAGCAATATCGCCACATGATCACCAGCTTCAGGCATCTTATTTGTATTATTTGATTCTAATTGGATCCACAGAGCATGAATGTTTAAACTACTAGAAGTCAATCCTACAGGAAAAACAAAATATAGGAGCTGCTGTCATTTATTCTAAAAGAGAAATACTAAGTCCAAAACTTGTGCGTTTTAAAACTATCTCTCTTAAAATACCCTTCGTTGGACTGTATAAGGTGACATTAGGTTTAAAGCTGAAACGTCACTGTGTTTGCCCCCAGTCTGAAGCTCTCACTGTCTTGTGAGAGCTTTAAGAATTCATTTCTGAGTAGTTCGACAATATCTCTGCACAGGCTTCTGCACTTTGTTAAAGAGGTGACTCTCACAGCCTCTAAAGTTGCTATTTGACATTGACTGGAAAACTGTCTCATGTCCATTGAACAGTTACAAGAAGAGAGCAAAAAAAAAAAAACACCCACACACAAATGACTTTTTTCCCAACATTTTTAATGACTGTTAAGGAAACTGTTTTAATTAAGTTAAAACCGTAAGGAGGTCATTTAGAGCTCTGTTTTCTTTTCATTTCCCCGCTAATCATTTGGAAGTCTTCCCATCAACATTCCACAGTGTGCCGATGGTCGTTAACCACACAGAAGAAAAAAGAACGCAGGAGATTCACAGTGAGTTTAAAAGCTTTGCACAACGTGGCTGTTTGTTTCAGACGCAAAATGTAAATTAAAATCTATGACAATGTGAGGACAGTTCTGTTACAGTCATAATCTGTCTTTGATTCTTTGTCCCATTTTGTCTCCTTACATGTTTCATCTTGTGTTCATTGGTCACTGATGGACGAGTGCGTGGAAGCTGGAGCCCTCACTGCTGCAGCTCCATTATTAGTCAGGGAAGACGGCTTCAGCTGCAGCCAACAACCTGCTGGCTTTGAGCGTTGATTATATCCAACGAGTCTTAGAACTGCATGATATCTTTTTTTTTGACTTAATTAGGCTTTTGTCCATGCATCCTGCTCTCGTGTTTCCTCACCTCATCCAGATTTGTTTGGGAAAATTTCTTCTGCACGATAAACATGTAAGAAGGTATCCGATGTGACCGAGATCACGGATGACTACAGTCGAATGGTTGAAGAAGCTTTTTAGTTGTGATTTCTGTTCCACTTGAATCTCCTAAAGGCACAATAACGAAACCTAAAATAACTCTTGCATGGGTTTCATTAGAGAGGTGAACAGCGTACACAAGAATAGCCCAATTCTGCCAAAAAAACTCCCCACAGACTGCACAAGCAAGATAACAGGAGAGATATCACAGGGCACCTGCAGCTCATTTGCCCTCAATAGTCATTGTGACAAACAGAGAGCCGCAGAGACAAACTTCATATTATATTGACACTATATATAGCTCAGACATTGGGTGGTGCTGTAAATGTTCCAGATACAAGCGCTCTGGCTCAGGCGTGATTCAATTCGTAATCACAGCTTTCAGAAATGGGGCAAAAAGTGCCAATTGCGTAATGCCAATGAATAAACGTCGTTGCGAGACTTGTCACACAGGAGAAAGCACATTACTGGCAATAAGAAAAGTGCTCACTCCGACTGGCAGAAAAGACGATCGAAATCAAACAAATGAGTTCCATGCTGATGAAACTATGACTGTCCTCACTTGAAAAATAAACCTTTTTCTAATGTTTCTAATGTTCCCTGACTGAACTCTTGATTTCTTTTCATGTGACCTCTTGTGGAGAGAAATGCTGTTTTTACATAGCCGCTGTGTTTGATGATAAAAAGGTGTGGAGAGTGGCTGGGCCTTTTTTATTTAACCACACGGCCGTGTAACTGGACAGAAATGTAGAGTTTCTTTTCAAAAGCATTGATCATTCTGAACCTATTTATATATCTGAACTGTTTCTGCACTGCGGGTGAAAGCTCCTGTCATACTTACTCTTTTCATAGGTTTTCCTGGCCAACCCTGTCATGACCTTGTCAGCGCTCATGGGAACAGCAGGAGCATATTTAATGTGGAACAGCCATGTCATTTTCTCACTTGATAAAAACCCTTTACAACATGGGGGTGGACACGAGCTTAATGAGAAAGATAAAGCTAATCGCTAAACATTTCTACAGATAGATTCTTTGCACTACAGATTATATTACATTCTCTGTGTACATTTCTCTCTTTATTTAAAACTAACCGTTCTAAATCATTACATGCATGTGGCAATTCAGAGGGAACACAAGTGCTGGAAATCAGACTTTGTACATATGTTGTAATATATTAGGGTTAGGGTCATTTTAAGTAAAGTAAATAATACTGCCATTTAACCACTTTGGTTAGGATTTAGCATCTGCTCATTTGTTGATATAAAGGGTTTGTGCGAGTTAAAAGAAATCAAATGACAAATATAATCGTTGTTCTTGAATTAGGTTTCAAATCTGAAACAAAGAACAGTAAGTAAAGTAAAGAAGCAACACGTTTTAAACAAAGTCAAACCGCAAAAAAAAATTTTTAGTGGGAAATTCCATTCTTCATGGAAGTTGTTTTTTGATTATCAGCTTATATATAGGACATATTCTTAGGACAGCGCAGCGGTGCTTTCATCTGTCAACATCAGTTAAAGCCGCATTTAATCAGTCGGTCTGACTTACCTTTTGACCGCATTGACATAATAACCCTGCCTGCATGAGAAAAGATTAAAACGGGTGAAATTACAAAAACAAATCAAAAGCCAAAGAAATAGAAACACGTCCAAGCAGCTAAATGTTTGAATTAAGACGGCTGCCTGCATAATAGCTTACTGCAGCACAAAAGTTATTGAAACATGAGAACGTTGTAAATAGGAGACCGGAAGTGGGAATTGATGAAACAAGAAGTTTTGTCATTCTTTACCCTGAAATATTGTAACTAACCGACTGCTAGCTCAAGCTACATCATGAGCATACATCATTGATGGCTCACTTTCTGCTACTATTATTGAGCAACTAAATTGGGACGTGGCAAAACATCTTTATTTACTTACCGTACATTAGTTGTTCTCAAAACCATTTGGTAAGTAAGCCGCTCTTACAACCACAACGTGCACATAGACAATCTGCGACTGTCAGAGTTGTTGGAGGTCTTAGCATGAGAATAAGATACATGCTGTATGAAACGGAGAGAATAAATGTCTGCTGTATTTTCTTTTTCAAATGGCAGAAATAGGCTGTCAGCAAAATAACCTCAATGTTTTACAAGCATCTCCTCCATCTGAGACGCATGAACATCTGATCTCTCATTTCATCAAGATGAGTAACAAGGCGGTGTAAAGAAGGCGCTGTGTATCAAGAAATGCAGAGGATCAGACATTTGAAGAATACAAAGCAAATCCGCTATTTTCACAGATATGTTTTTTATTTGTCAAACCGAAAGAGCTTTTGTTTGAAGCGATATCTTTTTTGTTTTTTTTTTGGACTGTACATAGTTTCGCACTCTGCAGGCTTGAACCTAACCAGCATAATGAAAGGTACATTTTCTAGATAGGAATTGACACTCAGACTGACAAATGATATGTGAGCAGCGGACACAGAAACACAAAGACTGCATGAGCTTCAACGTGGCTCTTAAACCTCTGAGAGTTTTACCATGCACAAGAAAAGGTTCAAAGTAAAGCCTGTTAGATCTGTATGATATGCGAGAACATAATGTGCCTGTGGACATGTTTGTTATACTGTCTAAATGCATCGTGCGTCACCGAAGCTTTGCAGCAGACAAGCTGAAAGGAAGCTTACTACCAAGATCAACCATGGAAGATATTGTTATTACGCAAATAATGACAGTCAATGATTCACACCAATACCAGTGTTCACATGTTGGTAATCTACAGCAAAGTCTTTCAATTAAAGCACAGGGTCTGGCAAAATAGCACAACTACATTTTTCAAAGTTAGCCTTTTGTTATTTTCCAACCCAGAATACAACAGACAATACTCATCGTCAGACATCCAGGTAACAATGTTTCTTTATTTCGTGGTTATTTGTCAACTTCAACAACGTTCGTGATGACCGTCTGCCCTGAAACACAACGTAGAGTAAGGACCAAAATTTTTCGGAGACACATTTTCAAGCTGTGCTTTTAGAAATTTAAAAAAGATGAATTGTATATCATTTCTTTAAAATAACACCGTCGCCTTGGTATTTCCAGTCTAATCAGCCGGGAATAATTAGGAAAGGTTGGTGCAATACATTTATTTAGGTTGTCTATTTACATTTTCTCTCAGGTTGGAATGCTATCTCTAGTGCATCATGTTACTATAGTCCCGCTCGTTGGATAGTGAAGCGACTGAAAGCTGGTAAATTGTAAGTGAAAAATAGCTCCTTTAAGCTTTTATTTGAGCAGTAAAGGGTTTTGGGAATACTGGTTGAGAGTGGGAACCACTGGAGTAATCTGGGCCTATTTTAAAATATGACTGTATGGTTTTAAAATACCTCGGGTATTTGCTTACCGTCACTATTTTACTATTCAAGCACCAGGGTTCATTTTCTGCAGGATGCAGCCTACAGCAGAGTCCATACGGGGAAAACGGCATTAGCATAACTTCTCATATTCCTGTAGAGATTATGAATAATATTCATGTACTATTAATCTTGGACATTTGCTCTCTTTTGAAAAAGACAGGAATTATCATTTTAAAATAAAGAGATTAAAGAACATCAAAGACTAGTAAGGGATTATGGAAACACTAACATGATGTGGATAGTTGCTTTTATTCGTTTCTAATTTTCTATAAGTAGTAATACAGAACATTTTTTAAATATGTGGCCAAAAATGATATATTTGTGGGTTATTATTATCTATGACTTCTATCCTGAGCTTTGTGATTAAAACAACTTAGATCTCCAAGACAAAGCGAGACATTAAACACATATCTAAGCATCTGACAGCTGAGACAAATGAATGGAAATAAATACAAAAAAGAACAAGCACACAAGATAATTTCAAATATCTTAGAAAAAGTGTAGGGATATTCAAATACAAAAAAGATGAAACTCCTTATGAGAGCTGGAGACGGCCTTGGAGCCTCAGCGGCAGTGCCAGGTTAACTGCAGTGCTTGTATATTGTCTTAAATATCCGTTGTCTTCAGTAAACTTTTGCAGTGTGTTGGTATGTTTCAGAACTATTTAAAAATGCACATAAAAATAGGTCCCTAAATCAAAGCCATCGCTCTCAGGGCTGGAGGTTTTAAATGATTTGTCATAATATACATTTATAATTCACGTACCATGCAATTTCTTAGTCTTTTACATATAATACAAGAGCATTAATAGTGTTTTGATTGATGTAGTAATGCCAGTGTAGATTAGGGTAAAAGCATAGATTAAGGAAGTGTAATGTAAAGTATTCATAAAGCGACTTAAGAGTGACAATATAGTGTGATCTCTACATGGTACTTCAGACACTTTAGTAATGCTATGAAGTTGGCTGATTATGTCCAATGAAGCACGGCAGACGGATTTCACATCTGGGTGACACTGTACAATCGCTTCCATGGCAACAAGTTAACAGCACAGGGAGAATCCCACCGCCGCTCCACCCCTCCCACGTTTATTACAGAAGTTCATTTTAAAACCGGATGATAAATCTTGGGAAGAATAAAAAGACGGAAAGATCACGCTTTATAGAGAAAACTCAAGACAAAGGGCAGGTTTTAAATCATTGTACAAAAATAATAAACAGCAACCCACCACAAACAGACACATATTCTTGAAAAATCCATTGGAAATTGGTTTCTTTTTACAGGTTGCACAGTTTATTTTCAAAATACTGGGCGAGATACACCAGTATGCCGAGGGACCGGGGGGTGGGGTGGATTAGGGGGGAAGTGGGGGGGGGGGGGTGTTATTGGGATTGAGATGAAAGCGAGAACTTCACTCCTCCTCTGTGCAGCCGAGTACTTCTGCACGCAAAGTGATCCTGCCGTACCATGACCAGGGAAGGATCCGGATGAGGCGAGCGTAGATGGGCGGATCTATCACGTTCTTCCGGTGTGTGTCGTTGTCAAAGTTCCCTTGGAATACCTTCGAATGACAGCGTTACGGAGGAGTTAGTCATTTTGAAACAGGAAACTATGGAGAACTTGTGGTCTGTACTGTATGACACCAAGTTAAAACATCAATGTGAAAACGGTCAATGGTAGTGCAATGTGACAGTAGAAACATGGCAGTTTAATGCCGTTTAATCAAAGGCTTTGATGGTTCCCATGAATTTTGCTCGTCTTACAACTCATAACAATTGTGCAACAAAATGCTCCACATCTACACACCACTCTGACCGTTAATGAAGAGATTCAAAAACCCAGTGGTTTCTAATTCCGGATCTACGTTCAAGTCGAGAAAGGTCATCGTTTGCTCCACTTTCATACCAATTCAACGACGGCTTACGAAAACACTTAAAGTGTTAACTAGATACATGATACACGTAAGCTAATTGTTTTACTGGGATGTGTGCCCAATCTTTAATTGTTGTACGCTTTGTGTTGCTGTTTGTTTAATAGACAGTGAAATTAAGTATATCAGAAAGAAATGCACCTCCAGGGACTGCTTCATTGAAGGATATGATCATTTCAATTAACCGGACATGATTATGTCTGCATAATTGGGATGTAATGGGCCTCATTGTTGAGTGGAAAGGAAAATCAGTGGGTCAAAGCCAAGCAGGTTTTGGACACAGAAGATGAACTTTTCAGAGTAAAGCTTCAAATAATTTTCTTAAAAAAATACAGGATATGGTTTGTATTTTAGGAATCAAAATAAAGTTAGTATAGATACTGACATTTTTTAACCATTTAATCATTTATTAACCAGTAGCAGCCGGACAGATCAGCAGCTGATCTGATTAACGTTCAACAATGTGACAAGATGTCAAAACCTCGGCCTCCTCTTCTTGGGACATGTTTTGATAAATCTGCTGTTATTCGCGGTGCTTCTGTAAATGACTCTTATAGCAGATCCTAATCTTTAATCATGTGACAGGAGCATGCTCTCACTACTTTCCTAGAACAAACAAAAGCACACCACCTTTTCATCCTAAATGCTTTGTCATCCTCCAGCAATAAAACTCTCATGTTTTTTATCTATATTGATCGGGGTTTAGGATTTATTCAGACAGGCTTTGCATTCGCTGACAAGCAAACATCATTACATGTAATTTCTCCCCCTTTCTCTATATGTGTCCAATAAAATTAGCATCAGGCTCGAAAGTCCGTGATTCCAAAAATGTTTCTTCTAACAGGTTATTATAAGTCAGTATAGATAGATAAGTCAGTGAAGATAAATAAAGTACCAGTCAAAAGTTTGGAGACGTTTCTGTCACACATTTCTGTCACACACTTATTTGTGTTTCTGTTGTTCCTTTCACCTTTAATTTTATTTCAGAACTGGAACTTTTGACACGAGAAAGTGACAAACGTGTTATTTTCGAGTGTTGACAACAAGCGTAATGTGACATCCAGAGCACATGACAACACCATGAACGGCAGCACAGGAAGACAATGAGTGCAGCAGCTGATTGAAATACAACAATGTCTCCTAGACGGTCTGGGGACCTGCACAGCGACAAAAGCAGCGTCTGTAAAATAAACTGTCTGGAACAGGATGTGCTAAGAATCACAACGAGGCAAATGCTTCTTGGGGTGAAAAAACTAACAAAAGGATGAGCAGGGCTGATTAATATATCCTGAACGCTGATTGATGGACATAAAGAAAGTTGGCACGCAACACTGCATGCCATTTGATTGACTACTCTGAACATCAACATAGACCACTCAACATTTAACCAGAGCCGAGCTCTATACAGGCTGCATTTCCAATAGCATTTCAAACAGTGGTTGCTACCATATATGCAAGGGTAGCAAACGTCTCTACGTACATAATTATGCTACATAGGTAGAGAATCAGGATGGAAAACATGTAAATGCAACTTTTATTTCTTTGTAAATGGCCAAACACAATGCTCGAGGTTCAAAACCAGAAGCTAACACCAAACCTTTGGAAATGTAAACGCTCTGTCCATGGTAATGAGTTTCATTTTAATTCCACTGGTAACGATTAATAGATTGCATATACCATAAACTGATTTGAAAGGATTTGGAAGGAGCTGCGCGCTGTAATGGTTAATTAAGCCTCGGTCACCTTAGTGGACCACTATCAAAAATTAATCAAGTGCCTTTGCACTTGACTGCCAACATGAACCGACTGTGTAAATATTGACTTCGGGGACAGAACCGCGTTGCAGGACTAGTCCGTGCAGTGACCTCGGCGTGTGCGATTGGGAATGGAGCCTGGCCAGTATGTGGAGCTACGGAATGTACCACGGTTTAATTATGTTGAAACAATGGATTGTAACTCGTCTCTTTTCACACGGCTATTGGGATCTATGTGTTGCGGAAAAAAGGCAAACAATTGGCCCTCCATGGATTTTTTAGAGGGACAATATTGTGCGAATGCGCGCTCCACAGTGTGACAACATCTGTATTCCGACAGAGCCTCCTCTCTCAATCCAGATCTAACTGCCGGCAGCCTCAGCCACACAGGAGCTGGAGGGGGGGGGGAGCTGAGAAGAATACTTAGAAGCCTCTTCCACTGTGCCCCAACCAGACACCAACACACACACACACACACAAACACGCTCACGTTTTCACTGTGTCCCTGCCAAGTCAAGCATTGTGCGGTGGCAGGAGGAGCCTCGGGAGTCCAACAGCCCGCCGTGTCCTCTAGCATTAACGGCTGAGGGGGGAAAACACCTTGAAGAATCCCACATCTGAGCGGCCCGTGGGCTCCGTCGAGGGAGCAACTGATTGACATTCTCAGAAGCCTCGCTTAACACGCCTGCCCTCTAATACAGAGCAAACACACTCAGATCGACTGCCTGTCCCCTGGTTTAGCTCAAAGTTATACAGCAAAAACACCACAGGGGGACGGCCGTGGACGGCTATAAAAACTGCTAATCTATCATAGAAATCCATGTGTGGCAGAGTTCTCTCTGAGAACCAAAATGTATTCATTATGAAACACAACAGGTTCTTGAGAAGCCTCCTTCCCGTCGCTATCTCAGCTGATGCTTGCCAGGCCTTCTGAAGGCATCCAGCGCTGATCGAGTGAAAACCACGCTGAGCATGCAGTGGCCCGTATCAAAAGATAATTGTGGGTGTTGAAATTATAAACCCCTCAAGCAAGGAATGTGAACTGCAGGGATGGAAATATATTTCCGGACATCGCTGCGCTGATTCCACAACAGGTATGCGGGCATGCATTGACATCTGGCCATCAAGAGGTTTTATGGTGCTGTCATATTACATGCTAGGTCTACTATACTGTATGTATGTATATCCATCATCAATTATTAATCAAATACAAAGAAAAGGGTCTCTGGGCACTCAGATTTGGTTAATCCGGTCCAAACGTTGACACTAAATTTTACATCTTCAACTCTTTCAATTAAGTGGATCAAAATGTGTATATTCATAGTTTTTATAAAATGATCTTATCAGTTTTTATGTTTACTAATAAAAATGTCGGTGGTATTTGTTTTATGATCTCAAATACATCTTAAATGAATTAAAAAAAATTAAGACAAGATGCAAAATGAAACAGATGATACAGTAGGTATCCGGATCTTGCTTTTTTTAAATCACATTTGCAGCATTTGCTTGCTCCAAAATGAATCTACAAATTCCATCACACCTCTTGATTTAGCCTATTCAACACTTTAGCAGCACAAGTTGGGCTTATTGCTCAATAATAATCATGACATAACGACAACGGAGGACACGAAAACAGCACCTCTCCCGCCAGCAGCAGCAGCAGCAGCAGCTGAGAGACACTCGGCTTTAGCTCTCGCCTGCAGCAATCCTGATAGCAGCACAGAGGCTGCTGCTGCAGTCGCGCTCTGTCTCTGTTGTTGTGGGCGATTGGAATGGACATGTACTTTGTTGAAGGGCCGTAAAAAAGACTTTCAGGATAGCTCTGGCCAGGCAGGCTGGTGACAGCACAGTCTTATCTGATCCCAAACCAGAGAGAGAACAGACAGCCTCAGTTTGAGGGGAGGGGGTTTGAAAAGTACATTGTCACGCAAATGCTAAAATGCCTTTTGAGATTTGCAGCTCTGTGTTGTTGTCCGTTTTAGGTTCCTGTATTTCCTTATTCATTATTTTGTTTCTCTCGTTCCAGCCCAAGTGCCTTGTTTCCTCATGATTTGATATCATAATTCAAAAGTTTTTAGTAGTTCCCATGGGCGGCAGGCTTTTTGGATTCTATATTTTTGTGCAAATGACAAATTATTTGTGTTTAATCTCACTAACGGTTTTGTAGGGTAATGTTGGTAAAAGTCACGACGGGCCGTGGAAGCTTCTTACCTTGTCTTTCCCCTGGTTCTCATCTTGATATATTTTCCACCGCTCCCCATCATTACTGTAGGCCAGTTTGTATGAGCCAACAAACTGAACATGGCCAAAATCTTTAGCTCCCTGGGTAATAATACCCGTGACCTTGGCAGGCACAAGCAAGTCCACCTGAGAGGGGAAAGAAACAAAGAGAAAGAAAAAATAGTAAGTCCTTCAAAGTTTTAAAGATGCACAATCTATTTTTTTGTTTTACTGCATGAAGACACCGTGTGCAAAAAGTCAGTTTCAATTCTTCACAGAATATTGAACAACGAGGCTGATTCCACAATCTTGCCTCAGCGAAACAGAAATTACACGGCGCATCAACTTCAGAGAACAAGACTGTTCCATTTGGGTTCATTTTTAATAGGTTATCATTTGTTGCAAACAATTTATAAGCAATGGAAGCTAGGCAGCAAACACACAAACTTAGATTGACATTTTAGGTTTCAATTATGCTTTATTATTTGCTTTATTATTTGGTGGAATAGTACTCAACACCGTTGAGCTGAGATTCATAACATACTGAATTCGAAAAAGAATAAACTATAGTATTACAACTTCATAAAATTTACTTGGCTAACTGTACTTCAGCAAAATGTACTTTAATAATCTCAGGTAAAATTTTTACATTTTTACACCTTGTTAATTATGTCGAATGGATATTGAAACAATCCAAATTTAAGAGCGAGGTGTGCAGAAGTGCAGAGGACCTCACTTTGTGATGGAATATAAAGTACTATTAAATGTCTCCCCCATTGAACTTCCACAAACATTAACCAGCAGGAGTTCCACATAACGGAAACGGCGCAGAAATCTAACAAACACATTATTCCAACTGTTTGGTGTGGTTTTCTATACAACAAAAACACTAAAAGAAAAATAGAAAAATGACATTAAGTGTGGGAAATAACCATAAAGGGCACGTTCTTTGATACTAATGAAAAAATATGTGAATAATTGGTAGCACTTCTGCATTTACCGCGGCACACGTCTCCCACCAAATAAAACGGCTCTGTTTAGGTAGAACAACTAAGCCAACAGACTCAATGCATGAGTCACGATTTAGTTGCTTCCTCCCTCCTGGTACCAGACGCATTGCACAACACCGATGTGCATATCATTGCAGGATGCTAAGCTGCACCTAACGGCACTGCAGCGCACCACACTGCGTCGTTACTGCCTGCAGCATAATACAGCTTCTCTTTTCTCGCAGCAACTCTTAAGATTGAGGACCGCCCCCCCGGGTATTACGTGGGTGTTCTTCGGTGCGGCCCCCCCTGCTCTGTACATAATTAGGCATAGACCTGGGTCCTGTCACACGTGTGGAAAAAGATATGCCTTAGCAAGCAGAAGGCAAACTCTTGGCTTTCTAAAGAGGATAAAGCCCCAGTTCTCCATTTGAGGGATGTTAATCTAATGAAAGTAGGACAGCAGGTATTGGAGTATGCGTGCAGGCATAATTTTAGTCCGCTGTGGTTACAGGTATGTAATTATGCAGATGCTGCAGAGCACATATGCACGCTTCATTTGCTGCGAGTGTAATATGCATGAAGTTCCTCCTTCAAATGGTAGCAGCCGACACATCTGTGATTTGGTTCTGCTCATTTCTGCTTCCGAATGTAGCTGCGGTGGCAAATTGAAATATTTTCCTGTAATGTGCATAAGTACCTTTTAAACAGCCCTGTTATAATAGCAATAATGTCGCAGCAGCCTGTTAGACAAAGCGGGGCAGGAAAAAACAGCGACAAGGTGCATATGGCACGTTGGGCACGCTGGGCATGACACGTTGCATCGCGAGGCTTTGATTATGCTCCAGTTGCAGACCGTTGAGGTAATCTCGTTCTACTCATGCAGTCAGGTCTGCCACCGAAACAAAAGGCAGGCTTGAAGGGGAAACTTCAATTGCCGTCGCAAGTAGCGGTCAAAGAATACAGCCGCCCCTAGCGACGGCGGCTCTCAGCACTTTGAAGGCCCAAACTGAATTAGGGGGCGAGATAAGCTTGTTAAAGCGAGGCCTCCCCTCCAGCCCTTACCTGCCGTTTCTTCCCCCCATCACACTCTCAACTCCATTTCCTCCTCCACGAGCCGTTAACCCAGACAAACCAGGACTGTGTGAAGTCTTTGTAGAACTTGCTGAACGCTCGTGGCATCCGTGTTTCAGGGAAATAAACCAACGGAATCAATTTTAGGGTTTGACTTTCTGCGTCTGAGATTTAAAAAAAAAAGATTCATGTAGCTCAAATCTGAGCCTCAAAAAAAAAAGAAAAATAGCAGGACATTGAAAAGTGAGAGTGCGCCATTTCCATTTACTTGTCCACATCTGCCAGGCAAACACTCATCTCCCCCGCTCGTTGAGAAGAGAGCTGATTTGTAAATCGCCTGTCCCCCGTTTGAAGTGGCTTTACCGGTGCAGGACGAAGCGATCGAGGAGCCAAAAGAGGCTCAGTTTCCTTTTTTTTCAGAATAAAGCAGTTGAATTCCTGCTGACATTCTCCCTCTAGTTGTGCTAATATACCTACGCTGAAGACTCATTCCATCTTCAAAGCCTGTGGGACATTTAAGGTGCAAGTGTTGTACTTTCTTCAGATTCTCCCGACCCCCCCCCCCCCCCCTCCCCCCGAGCAGAATGCACACAACTCATAGAGGGATGAGAAGAGCAGTGCTTCGGCCCATCGAGCACTCAACAGGGCAATCCTCCAAGGCCGAAGCCTGTTTGGGAAAACACCCTGTTTCATCGCTGCTTAAAGCCTTTTTTCTTAAACATCACACAGAGTTTGTGATATAAATCTCACCGAAAGGAGGAATCGCCTTGACGTCAACATTTCTATGAGAAAGTCTGCATTGAAAAAACAATTTCCAGTCAAGCGGCCGACTGAGAACAGCACTTCTCTCCTGAGTGCAAAGAGAAGCGTGTTTGTGTCATGACACCTTTCTGAGTTGGATAAAGCGGCCCTTCCACGCGGCTGAGCCGGTTCAATGAGCTGAACCAAGAGGCTGAGGCTGGATACCAATGGTCCAAAAACCTACCTCCTACATCCATTGCTAACCACTATTCCTTGACCTCTTCACAGGGTCACAGAAAGATGGTATGGAGAAATCATGAGGACTTATGAAAAGTGTTCATGGAATCTGAGTCCGCTCTCACTGAGCTACGTTAGTTATGGGTAAAATGAACAGCACTGAAATACTGACAGCCCCACTCTCAAATAAATGAGCCTGACTCAATATTTATTCTTTTATTTCCTTTGTTTATTAATGTGGAAAACAAACAGCCGGTAGCTGTTTATAGACTTAATGACTTATTAAAATCTTAGAATCTAGAGTGCTGATCATAAATAGCTGCTGATAGAACATAAACAACAGAAAACATAAAAGTTTCTCAACAGCTCACTGGTTAAATATTTTTGAGAAGGTGCACTTTTACCCCTTCGGGCGGGCACCAGGTGGCGTGATGCATGTCCTGCAAATGGATGGAAAAAGTATTTCCGACAAATTCTCAAACAGTAAAACAACCAACAGGTTTTATGTTTTCCTCAGGCTACAATGACCGACATGGAATGAATAGATCAAGAATGTTCTCCTCACAACTCAAAAGGGACAAACCCTCCGCTATGTAAAAACACGAGATTAAGGCCACGCAGCTAATTATTAGGGTTCAGCTAAAAACGTGGAACCGCAGTGAGGGCACAACCTCAACACATGCGCCACCGATGCCTTTTGTGGCACATGGCTTTTTGAGGATGTCACTTGGCTTTTTGAGCCCTCAAACCGTGAATGCTGGTGGGCCGACAGTCTGAAGTAGGAATCAGGAGACCTTGGTTCAGTAAAGGAAATGTCACAGAGATAAAGTACCCGCATGGCGGCATCACATTGTGGCACGTTGAATAAACTAAAAACATTTCTCATTTTTAGGGGATTAAGAGACAATGTTTTGGGGGTTTTTTTAACCCTTTTTCATGGGACATTAAGAAGCTGGATAAGGCCGAAATGCCGGTGATGTAATTAGCTAGGTGCAGTGACTCACACTGCGTTGCAATACGGTGGCAAGAACACAAATTCCTGAGCCAACAACATCGCTAGACATTGAACATCTTCCCCCTTCTCGCCTCCTCTTCGCTGGCCTTCGTGCCAGCACACTTGCATGTAAGGGGAATGAAATTCCTTCCTCTTCTGTCTAAAAACATTGAGATTTTCTCCATCTTCACAACGTGTCTAACATGCTTAAACACACAATGAATGGCACCTGCATGTAGATAACCCCAGGCAATCTGCAAAGACCAGAATTGATCTGTTTTTCACAGTGCAGTCACACATTTTTAAGCATGATAGCGGCATCCCACGATGCCACTGGCTGTCTGGTGGTCGCTCTATTGATCTACCGCTTTGGTCATGGGCTTTAGAACAGATATCAATGGTACGCCGGAAGATCTTGATCCCCTTGTTTTTGTGTCTACAGCCACCAGCGACTCATATTCAGTCAAATCTCTACCTGAATACCAATTGGATGGGTTTCTTCTAGTGCCATCACGAGGTTGACACATGGGGTTGTGATGTGAAATTTGGTACAGATATTGTCTTGGATTCCATTTAGAGTAAATGTTAAGCATTTCAAATGCTAATAATACTGTAGATTGGGACCAAATACCTGGAAAACATTTGGCATTTATCTCCGCAAACGTTGGCGAGCTAAGACACTAAACTAAGAAGGTCAACGTCATAAACATTTTACATTAGAATGTCGCTCAAAGCACCATTGCTATTAAGTACAGGCTAACAAAAAAGGCAGCATGGTGGAAACTATTCTCTATGTTCTAACCTTTGTCTTGTTTACCAGTAGAACATGTGGACATATGTGAATATCCTGTGAGCTTTCCTTTATAAATGGATATTCTGTCATGTGGGGGACACAATTGTTACTTCCCATAAAGGAACTGGCGATATAATTGAAAGGTCTCTCAGAGACACGTATCGATCAGGCTCATGTGTTATTATAAATGCAAAAATTGTATTAAAGTCTATATTAAGACACAACCAAGTCCAGTAAAAGCTTGCGGCGGTGCCTTGCAAAGTCTGCGTGTTGTTTTGTAGACGGCTTGTTCTCCGTCTATGATTTAACTCAATAACTTCAGTCCTTTAGAAGGAAAATACCGCTGTTATTTGATTCCTGTTATTTATCCCTTAACAAAGACAGCGCTCCATCAAAGCCAGTGCACTAAAGCACGTCAAGGCCCAAACATTACTTCCCGAGGTTCTAAATGGAAACTCGGAGCAGCCGGCCATAAAAAGAAAAGTAGCCTCTATTCAGCATGTCAAGTTAGGTTTTAAACGCTTGTAGGACCAATGAAGGGAATTGGCCAAGGCAAGATAAGCTGTGAGGAAATCAACCATGGAGGTCTGAGTCATTTGGCGCTATTACAGCAAGGAGAACAGCATCCAAAGTTAGCCAGTTGCGTATTGTGTGAGGATTAGATAATTGAAGAATGCATATGCGTAAAAAACAACCTTGACGCTGAGCTAGTAAGGGACTTGGGGGATTTCACGCTCTGTTTAATGTTCACCGGGACTACAAAGTGGACATTAAAGGACACTTACTCGCTGATGAAATCTAAAGTAGTCTCCTGTTGTGATTTTGTCAGAAATCCCAAGTGTTATTTCTGCAGGAGGGGAAAAAAGGTTTTCCTATTGATAACTCGTATTCATAAGCAGGGGTAAAACTGGTACAGGTTTTCAAAGGTGCAACAAAGAGGCGAGTTAAAAATAAAATCGTTTACCACTTTGCTGCACTTACAGCTCATCATTGCTCCTCCCCCCCACCCCTTTTCCTGCATCTCACGGGGGATATGAAATATTCATGTGAAATTCTCACACGTGCACTCACATAGACACAGATACACGATGTCCTTCACACGCAATGAAAACAGGTGACATTCATGGACACTGCAATGTTATAATTAACCTAATATGAATCAATGTCCGGCTTTATATATCAAGCCTTTGCTTCTATTGGACTGAATGAATCCTAACACTGCAGGATAGTGCATGCAGTAGACACTATGCTTGTCATGAGATGGCGAGACACCCTGGAACCAGAAGATAAACAGGCCGAACACTTTGGAGCCGATCTCTGCCGCGCTGATTTAAGTACAGGCGCCGGCGCTTCTGACAATTCCTGCAGATCCCACGATTAGAACAGGCGCTCCTGCTGACGCACGAATCACTCATGCCAAGACAAAACAGATAGATGCTTCCTGGGGGTGGGGAGGGCTGAAAGGGTGTGAGAGGAGAATAGGTATAGAGCCCAAGATGAGGATCAGGATGGGGCTGAAGGATAAGACGGCTTCCTTGGGTAATGAAGACAAAAGAGTAACCGAGCAGACGTGTACATTAGGGGTCGAGTCGAAGGGAGAGGATCCTAAAAACCACCCAATTGAATGAGGGAAGCAGATACATTTGCCTTCCACTCAGTAACTTAATCTAGAAGCTAATTAAATCAGCACACTAGCTGCAGGGAAGTTGGACAGAATTGAAATGAGGCCCTGACGATAATGCGTTAATGCAATTCACATCAGGCATGTTTTCAAATGAGAGAGGATTCTTTCTCAAATTCTCTTATAATTCTTGGATAATGTTCTCAAGATGATTGAATCAGCCGTAGCTGCTGGCAATTTTTTTTTCTTTCTAACCCTACTGCATGTATGCCTATGTTTCCAACAGTTGCATACGACATGCTTCTCTGCAGTCGGACAATGAGCCACAACAGTCTGAAGACAATGCAACTGTAAAGCCATTGTACTCCTGCACTCAGTGTACAACGTTGCACGATTGAACATTTGATCATACCTTTCAAAAACCGTGCTGGCACATTTGCCAAAAAGCAAAGGCTGGCTAAGCAATTTGCAGTCGTGGTTGCATTAGTCATCCTGACTCCAGCGCCTCATGTCAGTGTGCAGTGCCAGAGCTCAGATTTCGTTCCTAAAGTATTAAACAAAAAAAGAAAAAGAAAAAGATGCTTTTGGCTCAGTTCCTACTGCGTCGGATTATTAGTATTGTTGTGATAGTTTAGTGTGAAGTTCTTATCAAAATGAAATGCACAGAAATGTAGACGCAGCCCGGCGGATAAACGGGCATGCTAAAGTCACACGCTTCCTGCTTTTCACAGTATCACAGATGTGGATAAATGGCAGTGTGCTTTTCACTGATTGCAACAGAAACAACTTGCGAGACGTTTTCCTCTCTAACGTTCTGTTTCTTTAATCAGTTCAACAAGAAACTTTGCACCAGCTGCTGTTGTCGTTATCTCTTGTAAAGTTGTGTGACAAATAATGATAAAAAGCTGAGCAGTAGAATAAAGGTATTATGTAACTACGAGCTTGAATAGCCAGATCTACAGGGGGAAGTACCTTTACCGGATAGATATAGTGTCACAGTACTACAAATGATGTATTTAAGAGGATTGTCTGTGTGTGCTTTCCTCACACTTCCTTGTTGTAAGAGAACGTGGGGGGAGGATGGGGGTGTTAAGCTTGAAGGACGCAGAAGACTTTTTCCCCTTGAAAAGTTCCACACACATTCTCACAGTCCATGCATCAGTCCCGTTTCCTCGGGATATAAACATTGCAAATTCAATATTATTAAAATCCATCTTATGTCCTTTCATTGCAGCGATGCCTGCAAAGGCAGCTTTTCTTTCCTTAGACAAGGACACACTTTGTCTTTGCTGGACAAACGCTCTCCAAGAGATGAGTGTTTCAATGGCACCAATTAAAAAGGCATTCTCCTTTGTGGACAGAGGAAACAAACACCAAGCTCATTCCATCCATCAAAAGGAAATGGAGATTGTCGTAGGCAGTGCTGTATTTGAGGAAGCGATTTGTTTAGGAAGCCGCGCTTGAAAGTAACGGTGCATTTCAGCCGAGGCACGCTAAGAGACGCCAAGCGGGAATCCATCTTGCGTAATGTCCACTTGTTGTTCCTTCTAGCCTCCACTCCGCTTGGCACACTGTTCTATGTGAACTGTCAACCAGCACTGATGCTTAAGAAACCACTTGCTGGGACAATTTACTCATATTCAGTTCATATTTTTCATTTAATAAAAATATTTACATTTTTGCAATGTGATGATCTCTAACACTTGAGGGGAAATAAAACAATTACAAAATAAGAAACATTACATCTAAAATAGGAAAAAGGGAAGCTTAAGCCTTTTACGGACAGTTAATCCTGCCAAAACTGTTCTCTTTCAAGGAAAAAAAAATACTAAGTCTATCCTTTGCCTACTAGCATTCTGCTTCACGGGAAGGACATGTGCAGCAGGTTTCATTCTATAACCACCAAGAACCTCATTGTATCTTTCTACACAGCTCGGCTCGTAAAATTCAATCATCTCACTTGACTTTGTCTTTAAAATGGCAGCCCAGAAAGCGACACCACACTGTACACTGTACACTGAGCCATACATGACTATGCTGTAGGCATGCTGCAGATAGAAGTACAGACGTTCCTGAATGGATTCCAGCATTGAGAATGATGTCGTGATAGAAACACGCAACGTGCCGCTACGGTGATCAGCCGAGCATCCCGTTTACAGCGAGCGGTTTCTATCCGCAGGGGAAACCAAATACCTTAAAGTTTGAGCTCACTGCATCATAAGTGGCAAAAGGTGATTATCAGGGTGCCACAACCACACGCCACACATATTTATCACTTTAAAGAGATAATTAGGCGAGAAGCCTTGCAGACAGGGGATAAAATGTGAACCAACGGAACGGAATAACTTTCATAGCTGGCTTTGTAACCTTTGAAGGAAACAAATAAATTAAACAATTTGCAAATGAAGTGACACATTTTGCACTGAAACTGCGCATTCATGTGAAAAAATAGATTTGTTTTCCTTTCCTTTACTTCTTGTCAGTGGATATCCCACCTGGAATCCTCATTATTGACACCCGAATCATCAGATGTGATTCAGAATCAGGGCATCGTTATAATCCGGACAGTGAATCTTTGCAAAGTAGTTTCCTGACTCAAATGCAGTTAACACATATGAAATGAAGAGACTTAATTACGCCATCGCAACCGTGTTTGTTCTTTTGTGTGAGGAACGTTTACCATAATCCCCCAAAACACTACTTAGTTGAGCATTTTTGAGCATTTTCAGCACGTGTGTTGCATTAAAACGGACGCTGTGCAATTGAAAAGCCTCTACTCACTCTCTGGCAATTACTCTGCGCTGTGGACACGTTAATGTGCATAATTAACTAATCAGCTTATGCCAGCTTGCAACACTTGCATTTCAGTCTGCCAGCTTCAGCTCCTCTCTTGAAAACATCTTGAAAGAGTCTGGTTCGCTCTCCCTCAGTGGAAGAGTATCCCCCCTCTGGGCAAGAATGACTTCCGCTTTGACAGTTCACACACAGCTCCAGATCTTTGTGTTCTCGTTAATATTTTACTGTTTTAAGTGGTAAATACTTCCACTGTGTAAGGATTTAAACTAAAAACTATGTCCTCCACTTAATGATTACATGATTACAAGTGATTTGTTGCATGTTTTAGTTGTATGTTTCAATGATTGACATCACCACTCATTAGAACTTGTGTACCAACTGCGGTGATTAGTATAATGATGAGTATAATGACCCGTCACAGTCGTGTGGAGACGCAATTCATAAGGAAACTACAGAAGGCCAACTACCAACAACTACTATGAAAATATGGCACAACAAATAAGAAGTCAGATAATGTTTATGCCTTAGTTATACATTTATGCATTGTTAAAAACCTGGAATACTTATGTTATAAAAAAGTATTTAGAGTATCATAAGAATAAAGTGGAATTTGATTTAATTCAATGATAAATGAATAGATAAATATACAAGCCTGTATGGACTAAAATATCAGTATGGGACTTTTGTTCAATTCATTGTTTATCAGACCAGAAATTGAGTCAAGAATATGGGCGCCGTGTGTCCCAACGACTCACAAGCAGACCACTGCTTCAAATGCATTCATTTAAATACAACATATATATATACATTAAAGGTATAAATACATTTCTTTCAGTATTTATGTCCTAGCTATATGCATTAATGCATATGTGACGATCACCAAATACCAAAAGCGTGGTCAGTACAGACAGATGTAGCTGTATAAATGTGAAACAGCACTTTTACTTTTATGTCTACTCTTTAAAAGTCAGATTTTGTAAGTGCCCGTGTGCGTAGAAATGGTCCTCGGCAGTTGAAGCCATTGATTTTCTCAATGCAAGTTTATGGCATCTCTCCTTTCCTGCCGGCACAGCATGGAATACGAGACCACACGTTTTCTTTGACCCACAGCAATCAATTTTGCTCAGCCAGGCTCCCTAGCCTAGATGGGGCCTGACTGAGCACCCGTCTCCTCCAACACACAGTCCAGCACCCTGGTCCCGGGCGAAAAGCTTTCAGCGTAATAAAAAACATATCTGACTCAAAAGCCGGCCAATGACGACAGACAAGTCAGCATGACTACAAAGGGCTAAAGCGTGTAAGAGCTGGCAGGCAATGACTGCAGCACTGTGATCTTCAATGCCCGGAGAAGATGATCTTTATCACAAGTGATTCTATACTATCGGTTTTACAGCTTTGAGTTGGATTTGGTTTCAGAACCATGACACCAAAGATCGTGCTTTTTGTCTCACGAGAACAAAAAATAAATCACGTATGTCTGAGGGCACACTGGGCGTGATTGTGTCTGATCGAAATGTATCTCAAGCTTTCTTAGGCCTCCGTCAATCTCACACGTTGTAAAGCAGAAAGACTGCGGTGTAAACGTTCACTTAGATACGTGTCTTGTCCCTTTCAGGAGACATTTTTAGCCATCAGTCACTCTAATGAAAACAAATGGATTGGCTGTTTTCATAGAGACCGAAAGCCTGGACTTCACAGAGGCCGCGTGGGTGGTAAAAAAGAAATGACTACCTACTACTGACTGTTTCTAGGAATAACACTGACTGCTGGCTAATAGGGGAGGATTGTGATACACACTTCCTCCACAGCTTAAACTGTGTACATCAATGAAGTCTTCCCCCATAAAAACCTCTGTAGTTGAATCTATTTGCATGCATTACCATGTACACACCATCAATTAGTATGCGAATGATCCTGCAGCAGGATGAAACAAGCTATCGGCAAGAACTTGACTGTCATTTGTTAACTGTCCTGCTAATCTATCGATTCATTTTTGGACAGTGGCAACAAAAAAGGATAACAGTTGGCTTTAGATAACACCTTACCTGCAGCCACTGTGACTGGTCACTGTGTCCGGCTGTCCAAGCATTGACTTTGCCCTGTTTGTCCAACCGAGCCTTTCCAGGCTCCCAAGTGAACATGTCCATGTTGAGCGTCCTGAAGATGCTGGAGGCCGTGACCTGGTAGTCCTGGATATGTCCTGACTTCATTCCCAGGGGCTCAGAGCAGCCTGACAACAACAAAAAAAACGCTTTGGTTCAAATCTACTTGACCGCATTAACCCCTCTGCTCCAAAAGCAGTATATTTCCCATGCTGTTAACACATAATTGCAGCATGACACTAATGTGCAGAGGGCATATTGCGGTGGACTTTCAGATCATTACGTTAAATTGTGTGTACAGCAGGAGGAAACATGCTCAGCTCCCTCACCTGTTAATTCGCAACCAAGCAGCTCCATGCGTAAGGTACAGTGCCTCCTGCACACCTGGGGGTAAATGCGCACGTACTGGGCCTTAATGGGAGGGGTGAAGGAATTGGCTGACGGAGCGTTGTTATCGACGTTTCCTCTGAAAATCTGTTGCAGGGGATGAAATAACAGATGATGGGGGGGGACGGCAGGATGATGAAGCAGATCACTTTTTTGCCGTAGCGCAGCAGTCCAGCTGACACTGTCTCTAGCGTCTACTTCAGACTCAAAAAATTGCTGTCATTCAAGGTCAATGAGCTACAATTGCAGGGAAAAAAGAGACAATTTCTCGCACCATTTGAGCCTGCAATTCATAAGAACAGTGGCGTGGTTTAAATTAGTTCTCCAATTATTCTGCCATACGTTCTTGAGGATTTTTTTCTCAGACGTGATACATTGCGACGGACAGACTCTTGATTCGAGGGAGCAACGTACTGTGTGTTCGAGGCCCAGGGAGTAGGCAGGGAGAGGAAGAGAAAGCACGGGGAACAGATAGTGCGGTGCGTTTTCATGGAATAATACAAGGAGTAGGAGCTGTCGTTGGGAGGCAACAGGTCAATGTGAAAAAAAGCCCCGATTCATATGAGGTCAGGAGTCAGGTCATGTGACTACTTCTAACACACAGTCAGACCTCACTGCGCAGTCATTCACCCGAGTCTGCTCATACGCAGGGCCGGCCCAAGGCATAAGCGAACTAAGCGGCTGCTTGGGGCCCCCTGGCTTAGTTCGCTTATGCTGCAAGCAGCCCTAGTTTTGTATTATAACCTCACTGTATTCGTTTATAATTTTCGCTATAACAGTATAGCGTGACATTTGTGCCAATACTCTTTTAGCACAGGTGACTGTGCGTGGTGGGAGGGGGGCCCCCAAATAAAATTCTGCTTAGGGCCCCCAAGAGGCTCGGGCCGGCACTGCTCATACGATTACAATTTCCACCTCCACCAACACTGCACGCGATCTCGCCCACATTCTTGCTTTCGGTAGGATAATACGATACAGTGAACGGCACTATGGAAAAGAACAAAGAAACCAAACTGCAATCACAGAAGGATAAATTGCTCATTGTTCCGTGTAACAAATCGGAAAAAGAAGTCTAGAAGTCAGCGTCATTCGGAACTTGAACAAATGGATGCGGGCGTGAGGTTTCCTGTCGAGAATGATTGACCGCTTTGTGGCCGGTTCCTGTGGCTGGTCATCCCCTCAAATAGTATAAAAATTCCATCTCGAAGTCATAAAAGGGGAGCGGGGCATGAGGGGCAGGAAGACGGGGCCCGGTGTGCGCTGGCTAATTAAAAAGCCATCTCATCATGTCCTCCACCATGCCCTTGAGTGAGCCGCACACTCCGTAGTTGCCGTGTGGGCAAGTGTGCGCCTTTGTCTGTGTATTACAGAGTGAGAGGCTAAAGGATAGAAAGGACGGTGGGTGTGTGTGCGCTGCGTTTGTGTGACCAGGTCTCACCATATCATCATCTTTGCCCTTGACTTTGTAGGTTCTCCAGGTTTTCCCGTCGTCACTGTAGGCTACTTTGTAGGACTTGACGTACTCCGGGCTGCCGATACGCTTTGCACCCTGGGTAATTAGACCCGTGACCCTCATTCTCCTCTGTAGGTTTATCTGTGGAGTCACAAAAAAAAAAAAAGGGAAACATGGGAATCATTGCTCGGTTTCCAGACCGTTTTTAATGTGTCACGGGCGTCAAGTCGCCCCTTTGTATCTTTTCTGTCAGGGCCATCCATCTTATTCAGAAAGTCTGTGATCAAATGGAACATTTAATCAATCCCCACGCTCTCGTTCCAGTCTGTTAACCCTGTGCACACTGTCAACACGGTGCAAAGAGGAAAAGACAGGCTAAGAAAGAGCACAGTGATGAATGTTTCCACAGATCTTGCTTAGCAACACAAAGCAGGATCATTATTATCTAAGCAGGAAAGACGCGCTACACACCAGGTAGATTTATGCTTTGACATGAGTCCATTTCAGCAAGAAGTGAACAACTTCCACACATTTTCCTCTCACAACTTAGCTTTTAGAATTTGTATGTTTATTTAATGTTTTCTTGTTAATAATCCAGCAGAGCTCATCACTACATACCCGTAATGCTGCTTTTACAATATTCAGACATAAAACTCAAATAAATTATTTGGTCAACAGATGCCTGGCTCCAAGAGGATCCCTTCACACACGGTCCGCAACTCTCCCATGGTACGTTTTATTAGGCTTCTAATGGATCCCTGGGTTGCACGTAAAGATGTTAAAAAGAGCCTCATCTTTTCTTTGTATTTCAGTGAATATTGTGAAAAGTAGGCTAGCATAACGACAAACAAGGCAATTTTAGTATTACGATACTGTAAGACACTTGTGACAAATAAGATGTAGTAAAATAAATGTATTCATTAATCATTTGGGCGCTAAGCTGCCTCATTTCCAGACTTTGGCTCATCCTGCTCCGACAAAATATAACAACAGAGCTGTCTAGTCTTCCATTATAGCAGAACTGACGGGAAGCAAGGATACAATAATACTAAGTGCGCACAAAAGAAAGGAGGAGTGACCTGAAATGGCCACATTTAAACAAAGAAATGTACACTAGAAGTTAATTTATATTCATGATGAATTGGTCTGTTACAGCTGAAGTATCGCATTCATTCTTACATTTTTTTCTTTGAGAAACATCCTCCTAGAAAACAAAATCCAATACTATTCGAAACAAACACAACTAGATTTCAGCTAATGTTAGTTAAGCTGAAGTCAGTTTTTAAATCAAGAACATGATACACTTCAAATGTGATTCATGATAAATGGAATGCAGGTTTATTACCTGTGCAGGAATATTTGGCACTACTACGAAATAAGGGATTAACGATTGAGTAAAAGCTGAAATCCAAGCTCTCAGAGTTACTTTCTTTAAAATAAAAAAGTAAAAACTACCAAGTTGAGGTTACAACACTGTGTCTTACAGGTCCAGCACATGAACGGAGTGGAGCACAGTAGCTGTACTGCAGCGTCAATTTCTTGACTATTTTACGGTTATAGAAGAAAAAAAAGACCACAAAAAGGATTTATTCTAACGCATATAAACCAACGGATCAAGTTAATTACACACGAGGAACCCCTCTTAGTGCCTCAGAGCCGCGATGACTCCCCACTCTTCCTCGATCAAAGCATTTCTGTTGCTCTTTTCAGTTTCCTCCACAGAGATGGTTACTTGTGGCACTAATTAGAAGCCGTGTCAGCAAAAGGCCACTGCTGGGTTAATTGGGGTGACCCTTCGCATTTTTAATGACCACTCAGAAACACATGTTTGTCGCCTCAGTGCTAACAGTGATGCATTTACGTGAGGGATAGTTGGAAACCACAGACAGACCTGTTTCAGCAGATGTATATGGGTCAGTTAGAAGGTAAATAAAAACCTGTGTGAGAGGCAGTTAACCTGATTACACATAATACAACACATTCAGAACACAGCTTTGAGTGAACAAACATTGGAATAAAAATATCAAATTACAGAATTGTTAGTCTGTGGCAGTTCTTGTGCAAAAAAGCTGCTAGAATTATAAAAGAAGAAAAAAGTTTAGAACTGACCCGTCCACCATTCCCCCCTTTTCTTCTCCCTAAAACACAGCATTCTGGGTAAAATGCACAAGGCTCCAGAGAAAAGAACTTCTACATCATATCTGTTTCCCTCTAAAAACACAATTTCGAGCCATCCTTCAAACAATGTGTTTAGAGCACATTTTTTACAACCATGAATAAGAGACGATCAATGAGATCATGTTATTTTCTGAAGAATAGCTTTTCAATTCCTTGACATATTATAGATAGAATGGTTGATTATTCCTCCTTTTTCATTAAAGAAAAAAAACAAAATGCGTAAAACTTGTTTTGTGACCCTAATCCTGTATCCTGAATGCAACTTTGTTCAAATGCTCACATGGTTTCAGGGCTGCTTAAAGGTCATGACTCACTAACGTACATCATAACATGAAGTCTGAACAATAGTATCCTTTGTATATTTACATAAAATGCTCTCCAGCGATTATTTATCTCATTATTGCATCTTCTAGATCTTTTTCAAACAGAGAATATATTTGCATTAAAAAGCAGGCTTTTAGATCCTTCTATTGGCAAGATCATTAACAATGACCAAATATCATACCAACAAGTAAGACCTCATTTTAACACACACAAACATTCAAAAGTCAGGAGCCTGCAAGGGAAACAATGTCTTCTGTTGACTACACAGATAACAAATGTTAAGGATATTTTAGATGTACGGTAACAACGACACTTTACTGTGTCTTTGATCTACCAAAGAGCCCTGTGGCGATGCTGTGTGAAATAATGAAGAATGCACACACGCACTCATTGGGTTGATACAGAAATTACATCCGCTTGTAGTCAAGTAGCAGGTAATTCAACTTTACAACCTGTTGTTAAATCACAAAAGACTGTCCATTGGAAGGTTTTGATAACAATGTTTGCACTGAAATGAAAAGGGACATAAAACACTGACTTAAGAGTCTGAGCGGGTTGCATTAGATAAATACCAAAACATGCAAAACCACTTATAGATATCTGCATCCGAACACATGGCCATTAACAGTTTTCCTCGCGATAATTTATTTACTGACCGTATAAACCGCCACGAGTGATTTTCATCCCTACGTCGCGGCTGGCTGCAGCTATATTTGGCTGATATTGGGCAGATGTGCAGCATATTTCCCTTGAGTGTTAAAATGCAATCTTATGTGTGAAGCGGTCGTGGCAAAGCTGTGTAAAACTGATAATCAGACAGCAAACAGCAGCGAGCTCAATTCTCAAACATACAAAGCAACATTAATAACAAACCAAATACATTCAGCGAATTCAAGCTTTTTTTGCATTTCTATGATGTATTAATCAAAATATGTTGCCGTCCAAAAATACAAAAATCCATACTGCGCCAGAGAAGAAACCTCTCGAATAGTTGGACCATTCTGATCGCGACCGTGACAGTAGTCACCTGTCAGAAAAACCTGTCTCACACGACAGACACGCAAAGCCAGTCACGCCACGTCGCTCAGCACTGCCGACTCCTTCACGTGTAATCCCAAAACACCGACGTGACCGTCCACGCCTCTGTTGATCCAGGGCCCCGCCGCGGAAACACGCGACGCCTGCAGCGTCCCGCGCAACGTCCCACGTGGCGTCGTTAAAGTCAAACAAACCGGCCGCGTGTTTTACGCTCCCTGCGAGCGGCCTCGTCTCCCCTCTTTCTTTGGCTGCTCCTTCGCTCGTCTCACACGTCCACTTTCGCCCTGTGACGCTGCGCTCTTGGTTGTTAGGTCGAGGCTTTGCCTTTTTTTTTTTTTTTGCTGTTACGCCGTCACACTGTGGTGTGTTTTCCTGTTACATTTTGTTCACGGTTCAGTATCCGCGTGTCACGTCTCTGATTAAGCCCCCCCCCCCTCTTCCAAAGGTCGCTGTCAGCATTTCTGTCCTCACGGAAGTGATTTAAGAGGAAGACAAAGGGGAATACAGCTGAAAAGCCATTATTTCTTCGATAGTTAATCAATCAAATACCTCAATGCTAAATTGCTCTCACTATCTGTCTATATTTCAATCTGGAATAATCTGAGCTCTGTGCGATGAGAGTATCTTTGTGAGTTGACGAGGCATTTAGACCGAACTAGAGAGGTGAAAAAACGTATGTATGGTAGTTATGAATACATTTTAGAGTAGTAGGAGATATTCATATTCAAAGCTACGCATCCTCCAACAATTGATCTTTACACCAGAGCCATTTCATTTATGTTTCATCAACACACATTTAGACAATTAGTGCTACGTAGGTGATGAATTGTCCGTGGAGGTGCAGCAGCTTCAATAACGTTACTTAAATCGTTGCTTAATGCAATGAAATCTCTAGGGTTATAACTATACAACACTACACTTTAGGAGAGACATTTCTGAAATGTCTTTCATTACAAAAATGACCAGGCTTTTTGTTATCATATAAGCATTCAGAGGTCTATGCTAAAAGTAAAGAAAGAGGGACGGAACTGTTCCTATTTTTTGTAGGAAGGTACAGTAAACATTATGCAACGCAGTTACAATACAACTGGGAGCGTGTCAAACTTAAAGTCAAAACTGGAGATGGCCGAGGAGCGTAACTCAAGTCACCACCGTCCACCGGCTGAAGACAGCGACGCCCTTTCACATTGTTCTTCGTCCTCGATTACAACTACATCTGTTCTACCAAGTAATTAACTCACCCGCGCATCACCGGTGATTTTCACTTTTATGTCTAAATGTGAATTACAAAGAAAGACATCTAACAGATTAAAATCAGAGCAGACGAGAAAGCAAAGTGTGCGTCCTGTGGTGTGACGGCGCTTCACCTGGATCCACGGCCATCTGTCGTTTTCGGCAGCAGTCCAGGCGTTGACCAAGCCCTTCTTGTTGAGGCGTGAGAAGTACGGGTACCACTTCTGCAAGCCGAACAGAGCGCGGTGGGTGGAGGAGGCGGTGATCTGTTGGTTGGATATTATGCCGCCCTCCATGCCCAGTGGTCCCGAGCATCCTGAGCGAAGGGAGGGAGAGAGAGACACATGAGTATCATCGTGTCATTTTAGCACTCAATAACTGGGCCTGTGCATGTCAATTACTAACAATACCACCAAGGCTGCATTAGATAACGCCAATGTTTTGTCCCTCACATCTTGTTTACTTTTTTTTTTTTCACCGTCTCCACATCGGTGTCAAAATCTTTGTTTCATCTCGGGGATGTAAATCTCGGTCTAAATATTCTCTAGTGCATGGTAGAGTGAACTGAACATGTGCGGCACACAGGAAAAAGACTAGAAAATTGCAGATTGGGACATGTAATTATCCGTCGTAGTTTAAATAAATACGAACAATATAAAATGAGTAGCAAATGAAATGTATTTGCCACTGCCTTTTCTGTTGCGCGAGGGCAATAAACGACAGATTTGACAGAGGGAACCAGTCTGAGGCTTTTTCACTGTTATTTGGAAAATGTATCTTCTGAAAGAAATGATGGATTTGTTTGGCAGAGAAAAAAATATGACGGCTGAAGAATTTCATTTAATTGACGGAAAATTGCATTTGATGATTCGGGAGGTAATCCTCCGACTCTGCTCTTTGTGTCCAGTGGACACGGTGAATGAATTATATTTTGTTAGTGAACGTGGTAAATGTCATCTTCTGACCTCTCAAAGCACTTGAACACCACATGTCTTCCCCCCCATTGCCACTTGTTCATACACTGATGGCAGGCACAACCAATAGGGTGCCACCTGCTCATCGGGACCAACAAGCATTTATGCAACATTCACACACTGTCTACAAGAGCAGATTGGGGTTAAGTGTCTTGCCCATGGACAGATCGAGATGGACCAGAAGCACAGATCGAACCTCCGATGTGCTGTGACTGAAGGTAGAGACCCCGCTCTAACAGAGCCACATTGGCGCCCACTTGTCCACCGCAGCGTGTCTACACAGATGATGCAACAGCGGTGTTCAAGAGCCCTAAAACAACAAGTGTTGGGAAAGCCGAGGGGACTTGTCCCGAAAGAATGAGGACATGTCGAGTGAACAATCCCACCAGAGGCTCTGCTTGCTCATAATCACTGAACTATTGGCGTGGGTTTCTGCCAGCCTTCAGGGGAAGCCTGGAGCAGCGGTCACCCAAAGGGTCTGATGCCTTCTCTGTTTAAGGAAAACAGCTAAAGCATTTGAGCTCACACACAGACTGAAGAAGCACACACACACACACACACACATTCCCGCAGATAATGAAACTGGCAGCGCTGGGAGATGTGAAGACGAGGCTTTCACCACAGAAGAAAGCCGAGAGTCAGAGAAGAATGGAACGATGAAAACAACCCGTGCAAAACTTATCCATCTGCTGAAACAGTGGGGCTCTACAGGCAAGAGAGAGGCAGGGAGACAGTGAGTCATTTCTGAAGACAGTCCTGGGGGATTGACTGGAGGCTGCGAGAGAGCAAAAGTATATTGTTGAGTGTGTTTGTAACCGACATAGATGTGTTTATATATTCCACCATGCCAAATTATTCTTGCTTCAATCGCTCTTCCTCGCGTTTGACTCATCGCGTCGTGGCTGAGAAGAGGGTGTGGGTGGATGCGACAGCCTGCTGGCGAAGCTTCGAGAACCTTTAGATTTTTGCATCTAAATGGATGCACTTTGAGTCGCATGAAGAACCCTTATTAACATGCAACGTTTATGACCAACCCACGTTGGTCATAAATGTTGCATTTTAGCACTACATGGCATATTGTATCAATTGAGAGAGGATGAATGTCTGTGTGTAATAGTGGGTGTTCCTCTTTGACAGTGAGGTATCTGAACATTCAAATTGAATTGGTTCCTCCCATTATACAATCTTACACCATCACTCAGAAACTAAACCAATAATAAACTGTAAACATCATTTCAGGGGGATCCTGAAATAGGATAGGTTTTCACATTTAAAAAAAAAAAAACAGTTCTTGTGTGCAAAATGGCAGGCTAAGTGGTTGTTATTTGATATGCGAGCGATAAATCCACAAATTCATTGGGGACCCTGTGGACACACACAAGCTATTCTCCCAACCCCCTGTTATATATATATATTATACATATCAGAATGATTTAATTGGAAATGGAATCTATGTTTCCTTCATACAACCTGACGTCAACGAGCCCAGAAGCAGACTTGCTGATTGTCTAGTTGCTGCACCTCCTATGGTGTCTCGTGTGCTATTCTACGTGGATGTGGTTGCAAGACAAAACCCAAAGTCACAGTCCTTCTCACCTCGGCGCTTTGAAGGGCCCCTCTTAACGAGCTGCCTGCCAGTTGTCCGTCAGAGCAGCAAAGGCAGCGAGCCCTCCGGGCCTCGGCCTGCTGGCCCTTGAGCACACATCAGCTCTGCAACGGCAGGCATCACTAACGCCGGCGCTAGCGGGATGTGACAGCCGAATCCATCTCCCACACGACTTACCTACGGCCCGAGCAAATTACAGCCCCACTGAAATGAATGCGAGCACGCCGACGCTAATGAGCACGCGTTGGGGAGAGGCAATGATCAAAAGTGTTTGTGTTCGTAGCACGCAGAAATAGTGACTGTGAGGAGAAGCATGTGAAGAAGACTGTAAAGAGACGTCGCCTTCGACAAAGGTGACGTCTCAGCCCTTAATATGGTCGGAGACCAACTTATGTTAGAAGGACGTGACATTGCAGTCTAAGCAGCAGGAAACTGCCAGGGCTGCATCAAATAAATTTGATGCAGGACAACTGGCTGTTATTTGTAACTTGGTGTAATCTACTCTGGTCCTGAACAGACATCACATTGTATCAATATCGAATCTTTAACTGACCATTTAACCTGTATTACTCTGAAAATGGGAAAGTCCCTGGGCCAATGCAGCATTGACAATACCAAGTCTGTCTCAGCAGGCGTATTGGTAAACCGTCTTCTATATTTTACTGGGATTCATGTTGGCAAGAAACTAATATGATTATTTTTCTCACTACTGGCCGTCTATTGGATTGTGGCAATCAATACTGAAGGTGCTGTAATTATTTCAGCAAAATCGGAATAACAGAAATCGACAGACAAAGGCCAAAAGCTCACTGCTGTCAATCATTTATAGTACAGGCCTGAAATATATAGCTGCTTAATCTGCAGTGCGCACACAACGTGTGTAGAAGGAACAAGTCAGAAATGTTTGGAAAAAAATTCAGATTACGGGCTTTCTTGATTTTTCCATCAATGGTCTATTGGGGACCACACAGTCACTGTACGCCGACAGGGCTGCGACATATTCAACACATGATGCTGTTAAACGGAAAAAGCAGAAGGTCAGAAACCATCAGGGTTTCCCAGGTTGGGCTGCATGGCTACAATTCTTCACCCGAATAACCGTGTTGCAAAGTGAGCGTGTTAAGTTTGGATTGGGGAGACTTAGGTGTGTTTGGCTACACTACAGTGCATTGAGCAAAAGACAAAAAAAGCTAACAGTGCTAATGATTATTTGTAGGGTCTTTAAAGCTGTGTACATCTACATTGCTTGAACGTAGTAATTATTTCCTTTTACAGCAGTGATTCTCAAAGTGTGGTACGCGTACTACTAGCGGTACGCGGGGCCCCCTCTAGTGGTAAGCCAAAGAATCACTGAAATAAATATGAATGAAAACATTTTATTTTTTCTTCCTATATTTAAGCGCAGTCTTACTGTTGAAACTGTAAAATGTTACAATGGCTGACAATATTAAATATAATTCTTTAGGAATAAAACCTCTGCCTTGTTTTTGATACTACTTGAATACTTTATAGTGTTGGTCTTTATGGTGGTACTTGGAGAGTATTTTCTATACTTGGTGTAAAAAGTTTGAGCGCATTCATTGGCGATGATTTCAGATCTAATGTACCCAAAACCAAAACACCTGTATCAATATCAATGGCTGTATAACACACTGTACAAATAGAGAGTTTAAATAAGACCATCATTAGACTAATAATGGACTTTAGCATATGTTCAATTTGCAAGACTAATATTTCCTCCTTGAGTTCCTCACTCAATACACCAACCTTATCAGTCAGGCTGAGCCTATTAATTCCTCTTGATACACTAATTATGCAGCCCTCTGGGATTCAACTGGTATAAACCCTTAGCAAGTTCTCTCTTCTCAATGCAAAGACTTTCCTGCTAGACGTGAGACAGACAGTGACTTTGCTCGTGAGTAGCGGTGCAAAGTGGTGGCGGGCGGCTCGCGGCTCCGGGTCCACTGGTACATTAATCCTAATATGTTCCCAGAGTAAGCAGACCAAATCCCCACGATGGCAATAGAAACACACAAGGGCACGTTAAGCTCTCCGGGTGTTGGAAAGAAATAGCTACTTGTGATCATTTGGAAGCGCTGCGGCATTCTACACAGCCACTGGGGAGGAGAATGAAGTTCGGGCCAGCGAGAAAAGAAATGGCCTTGACTTCTCAACATTTAAATGTTCAGATGCTTTTTTAGGGTTAATTGTGTGGTAAAAAAACAAACATCTGCAACTCCATATTACAATAATATAAGTAGAAGTTTGGATTCAATTTGATATAGTTAATAAATAAAGTTTGTATATAAGCTGTGTACATTTCTAAAGCTTATTTCTCATGAACATAGCATGGAATGTGAAGAATACGGTTTGAACTAAGATTAGAGCCGAATGTGAACAAGCTCTAGTGTCCTTATTATTCTCTAAACTGTCACTTTAAAGTCTAATTTTGGTTAATATGGCCCTAACCCGCGTGTGCTTTAGGAATAATAAATGATCATGCTGCAGCCACATCCACAAATATACGCAGGAAATTTTGGGTTTGTTTACCATACTTCCTATAATCCATCCCAACTTTTATTAAAGCCAAAGAACAACTCCTTTGCCCCTGTCAAATGTTGAATATAGTGACTTTCCTGTCACTGAAACACATCTATTGTTACCTGCAATAAAGCCCACCCGGCAAACCTTTGAAAAAGGATTTCCTCAAAGCTTAACAACCTTGAACAACTTCTGAAAAGTTTTGATCAAAGGTCAATTAGCCAAACTGTTGTGTGTGTGTGTGTGTTGTTAATAATCAATGGAAAAAAGCACTTACTGTATTGGCAGTTCCTGCCCATGAACTCCCCTGGGCATTCGCAGGAATAGTTGGCAACCAGGTCTGTGCAAATGCCCCCGTTCTTGCATGGATCCCTTTCGCATTCGTTGATATCTGGAAAAGCAGTAAGACAAAGAAGTTTTAAGCAGACATCGGCAATTAAATGAACCTGATCGTCATTCAAATCTAAAAGGCGGGCAGCGTATATTGCATTTTATTAATGTGTCATTTGATTAACTTAGATGTCACAAAGACAGCGCTTTCTCTGTAATAATAAATCAAATAGCTGCTCTGATGACATTACACATAACTACGGTTTGGCTTGACAACTAGAGTCATTTCTTTGCAGTTTAAATAACTCAATTCATTTCCATTTGCTGTATCACTGGCAGTTATTTTTTGCGATAGGCTTTGTACACATTCATTGTTAGTCTTCCCATTAAAGTAGCACAGAACCGACTGGCAATATTGTATCATTCAACAATCCAGCTTCTCAGCGGACGTTATTGTCAGCAGGTGTCACCAACCGCTGTAACACCAGCGTTTCCCCGACCACTATATAATCAAGGGTTTAACATTAAGGCCATTTAAAACAATTCAATTCACAGCAGTGTAATTTGTTCAAAAGGAATAGAATGTGGAACACTGATGGAAATGTGACTTTATCAATGTCCCCTGTAAACATTGAGACATGACACCTTTAATGCATTACAATGTGGATCAATGTGTAAGTGACCATCTTAACTTTAATGACACAAGTGTTGCTGTAGATTTCAGCTGAACGGTGAACTGTTCCATCTCAAACTTGTCCTTTCCTTTCATAAGAAGCACAGGGAGGGGACGACTTAGGAGCGGTGTATTGCAGCCGTTTAGTGAGAAAAACCATAAAATAGAGAAGAGAGGTAAGGTGATGAGAAGCAAGGAGCGAACAGACACTCTGAAAGAAGAGATTAGAGCGTACCAGAGAAAAAGTTACAGGCCCAGTGGTCAGGCAAATGAATTCAGTGTTTACGCAACACGGTAACAGGCGTGCGTCCAAGTAGTTCCCCTTAATAGTCAGATTCGATCATTATTCAATTTAATCAGTCATTAAAGCCTTATGGAAGAACAGTGTTTGCAACTACTTTAGTTTAATGGGAATTATCCTAATGATCTTTAACGGATTTAACAAGCCGGTTTGTGTAAAGACGTCCACGGCGGATGGGTAAAATAAAACTAAAAGGCTAACAGTTTGATTTGATACAACACCCTGGCTCCCCAATAAAACTACTTGTGAAGGTTCCAACGTTCACTTTTGTTGAAACTGAGGCAATGTGATTCAACCAACAAGGTTTTCGGTTATTACATTAGATTGTAACAATTCACTGCCACAGGGATATTTTGTTTTGTCCACCTGTTACGGGACAATCTGCCATCGGCCCGTAACACTGCATGATTTTGCACGGGCGTATATTTAATTATTCCAGTCTCCGAGAAAATATATACATTATTATTAAGAATAACTTATTTATTAATGAACATATTACCATTTAATGAATAAATTGTTTGCTGTTGTGAGACGTAGAATTAAGATTGCTAATGTGATTAACACCATGTACTATACTGTTATTATTATCACCTTCCTTACCCCTTGCTCACTGACAAGGCCTTTGGAGGAATGCGTAGTGATTTTTGTGGGGAAGTAGCACTGGCTGTGAGCACTAACTTGGCTTTTGTGTGTGTAGGGAGCAGGAGGAGACTTGCTTTGGGTCTCTGCTAGGCTGCACTGACCTCGGCAGCGCCTGCACCTGCTGCAGCCACTCAGACCAACAGGCCGTTCAATCTGCTTTCCAGCTCATTCGACAGCAGCGCTACGGCGTCACATCTTGTACTGTGGAGGATGTGCATGTTCAAGACGAGGTGGGAAATAATGATGTTTCATCAGTGTGCAGCATCTCGGAGGATCTATTGCCAGATATCAGGGTTTTTTTTTTTCCATTTCTCTCTAATCACCTGCAAATGACAATTTGTGGATTGTGTTACTTTATAATGAGTCATTTAAATCTACTTAAATTCCCCATGTTTTTACAGCAGCTCAGAAACCTTTGTTTCTTCGTAATGGGCCACCACGGGCTCCTGCGCGCTCGTCAATCTACATGTACACAGCTGGATGCCGAGACGTTCACACTGCACCCAAAAACCCTGTGTGAGTGATTAGTGTTTTCAATAGCATTTCTAAAAGTTATACTATCTATACCTTGAGTTTGAAATAAAAGTTGATTGATTGATAAAGGGAAAAAACTATGCCCATCTCATTTTTCCTAACTATTTTCCTAAAACATAAGTGCTTAACGCAGCTGTTTACTTCATTTCAGCTGGACTTATATATGCAGCAATGTGCAACTGGCCCTGAAGAAACAACATACATCACACAAATGATTGGATGCAATGCCCACTAATTGCGTGTAATGCGCTCACAGATGCAAAGCCTCCAAACTTAATCAGGAGAATTAAAGGTAACGTCTCAGCATTATAGCCACTACATCTTGCTCACCTCCTTCATTAAATTACAGCCAGATGTTGGGTGCATCTGGGCAAAACCTTCTTTTTCATCTGCTTCACGACGCTGCACGCCACTCAATTGTGAGGTTAGAGAAGACTTTGCTTTCATGTGGCTCATCGTGTAGCATCTCCCCATCTGGACTGAGTTTAGCCCTCATGCATAGTTTCCTCTGAGGGGACTTTCATCTCATCAGTTTGTATGACACGGAGCCAGTGAACCCACCCATGTTTCGTCAGCGAAAAGGTTTTCTTCACATCTTTATCCGGGTAAGTTATATTGGTGTGACCTCTGCAGTCAACGACTGACAGCCATGAAGTGGACAACTGGTTGTTTATGTCCGCCGCGTGACTAACCCCCCCGACCTGGAACACTCGTACTGCCAAACAAGTAATCAGTCCTGTTTTGTCAATACCGCATGGGATTTACAACAAGGCCAGGCTGCTGCCGATGCACAGTGACTCATGTCGGCATACTGCTGATGTTGGATTTGATACTAAAAAATAATAATTTTCCATCCATGGACGATATATAAAAAAAACACACAGCCAAGGATTTACGTCACTTGGGGTCAAGGCTTTGCAGGAATAATGTTTTCTATTGGCTCGTGAGCTGTGAGACAGGGCACTCAGTTAAGGATGTTGTGAAACAACATGGAGGCCAGCCGCAATTACAGACTCACCCATCCACATAGACCGAACAGCGCACGGCATTATCATTTAGTGAACAAGGAGCAACATTCACGCTTTGGCTGTGCTCTTTTCATTCCATCTGCGATTTGTGTGCTCATTTACACTTTGATTGAATCCTCACACCCATTTCTTTCTTTTGGGAATATTGCCTTTTCACATTCATGTTTGTCGCTTTTGGAGGCAAAACACTATTCAAAGCACAGCCATTCAACATTGTATCAGACCGCATTTGACCACGTCATCTAATGTCATCTCGGCTGGGTTTTTTTTTTAGTGATTGAATGTTCATTGGCCATTTACTGCAGATGCAACGCATGTGCATACACACACATTGTACATACAGTATCTACGTACGTCGATGAACTCCAGGCTGACTTGACAGTACTTTGATCGCTGACTCGTCGTCCTCGTAGCTGCGTCTGGCGATCCACCTTGAATGTTGTGTTTGACAGGTGCTGGTGCAGTGAAATGTGTCACATCCACACCACACAAGGCCTGTCTCTCCAAGTTGCGATAGAAGATGGAACACGGAGGGGCCTGTCCCCACTGTCACTATATCCTGGCCTCAGCCACGTCTATGAAGTGACTATCACAATATATAAAACAGGACTCCTGTCTGGGGTCCGATGACGGGTCACAACCAGTTGAAAGACCCATAATATAGTTGACCTACAAACCTGTGATGTCTGCTTGCCCATACATGCTGATTTTATTGATCTCCTACATAGAAATAAAAAAAAAAGTCTCATCTTTCACACGTTTACATAGTTGCATTTACTGTGTTTTTCAAGTCATGTGACAAGGCACGGCGTTGTGAATTCAGGATTAAGAATAATGGTGGAATACACGCTGTTTGAAGTGGGATTATCCCACTGGGAGGTTATTCACAGCAGAAGGCTTTGAAAAGGTACCTTCAGATGCATTGCAGAAAGTTTTGGGTATTTGAGAAGGAAAAACACTCATCATTTCTAACACACTCAGACTGGGGGGGGGGTCTGTCAAAGTGAAAGTGTGCAGTTTGTGAAGAACCCTCAGCATGGGGGCCGAGTGATACTTGGAGGAAAGTCTTGAGTGTCATTTTGTGCTTGCAGATGGAGCCTCCAAAAGTAGGTGTGTGAGGGGAATAATGATGTAGCTCACAAAGTGCGATCTAAAAGCTCTTTAGCATCACTGAGGTACATTTACTAGAATGTTTAAGGCACACACTCAAATAGCATAAGAAGCAGAAGGTTAGTGGAAGCAGGCCAAAGAGCTCCCATAGGCTTGAAATGGGGGGGGGAGATTTGGTTTTGACTAAATATTTAAACTCGTATCCACTAAAAGAAAAAGGTGTCATTGTGAATAACTTATTTAGAGTGGGTCCATGCTTGAATGGTTTCAACAGGGGACAATTTAACACTGATTTTATCAATTCATGTCTTTGCTGACCCTCACTGATGTCATGAATGCTTTGGTAAAAAGTCCTATAATCTTAATAACACACATAGTAATAATTTTGTCCACGCGGAGTCGTGTTTATGCATAAAGGGCACCAGTCAAAATAATATTCTGTGGTGTACAACCGCTCTCTTCGCCTTCATTTTTCTGCTTTGCCTAGTCAGAAGCCCTGGACAGGGATGAGTCAAACTCTTTTACGCCACCGGGGATTTGGAAATGCATCTCTATTTATGCCGTGGCCATCGGCCAAAAGGTCCATACTTATTGCAAAGTATCAGAAGGGTTCAACACAATTAGGGCCGAGTAACGGCTTGTTCCCTACAGATCCTCCCCGGGAACCTTGACCAGGGGAGTTTTGTTAACATATTATTTTTATGCTTTTTCTTTTCATCGTACAAAAACAGATATTTATTTTCAAGGCTTTAATTTACGGTCATTTAAACGTTTAATCCCGAACTAACAGGGATGAAGAAATAAAGCTCCATAAAAACCCTTCCTGAAGCACATTCAATATTCTTTCTACAGTGCCAGTACAATTCAATATAGCATCCACTGCCTGAAGGCATTCTAAGCATTTCAAATTGGTCACAACAAAAAAGGTGCATCGCGGACAATTCTCGTCCAAACCGGAAAGGTCATCGTGCTCAAAGTGAGTTTCTACAGCAGCTTTTATTTGGAGGGATTTGCAGAAGTGAGTGCTTGGTAAAAGGCAAATGGAAAAGGTGTCCTCACTTTTATATCATCATCTCATCAGTGATGGGTGAGAGGACTGACAAATGAGGGCTTGAAAGGCTGCATGAGGCCAACACTGACAAGACCAGGGCCACGCGCACAAGGCTCCTCGCTGACATTGTTTGGTGCTTGAAAGAAAAAAGTTCATTTTGATCTGTTTAACACACACAAAGCCCTTCCTAAAAGCAATACAACATTTGTGTTTGCGGCGCAAAGAAAGGGGCCCTTAAAACCACTTCCCAGTGCCATAAATTTAGGTTGCCTTGCAGTAAGAAAGAAATCCATCTTTCCATTTCTGACCTCCAGCGAGTCCTGCGACACAGAACGAGGGGATGCAGACGCACTCACTGGCTCTCCGTGAATTGTTGATCATTGCCGTCTGACGGTTTGGCAGCGTGTGATTGTGGATGTTGCTTTGGACATTTAGGGAAGTCTGAACCCTTCCCCCAGGCTTCTCCACAATAATCTGTAAATGCAGCTTTCTACTAGCCACAGACTGTGAGGAAAGCGGGCTGTGGACATGTGAATATAATCCTGAAAGGGTGTCTGTAAATATCCTCCAGGCAGCTCTACGTCCCAGTGATGGAGTCTCCGGGCTGCCAGTGTTAACACTCATTTGAAAAGTGTTTGGAGGAATTTCATGAAAATGTATCACAGATTTGGAAAAATGTATTAAACTCTTGAGTTAGTGACCTAAAGTACTGAAATGCTGTGAACAACATGTTATGTGCATCTTTGACCCATATAAAAGAAGTTGACTGGAAGAAGTGTAACATTTTTGAATAAGTATAATAGCTCATTATGAGAGACCAAACCACTGTGAACGGATTGTAATTTATCCGTGCTAATTTATGCATTTATTTATTTTAAAGTTGTCTGCAGATTAACATAATTTCTTGTAACTCAGAGGCTGTTAAGATAAAGATTTATTCCTCACAGTGCTGACCTTAAGCAAATTGACTAATGTGATTATTTGAAATTAGGTTACGTTTCTGTGGTCCAAGTACTCCATCCGACCTTTTACCGTGGAAAAGTTTTTGTCTAACAAACTCTCTCTCACTAACTTTTAGTTGTACTTAAATTGATCTAGCTAATCCATTTAGCTAAGCCTGCCCCGGAAACTTACACCCTAAAACACAATTTAGCTATACTGCTCATATGATCCAAGACAGTTAGCGGATTTCAGTAGATGAACAACTTGTCCTTAGGGGAATAAACAAAATAGCAAAAACACTTTGTGGAGCTTTACTGCTGAGATGAAAAGGAAGCGGAAATTGTGGCAATTTGCAAGCTAATTTGGTGGAAACATGACTTTACTTTAAGGGTTCAGAACTTTTATCCCTTCTCCAAAATAACTATCAACAGTAGGGGTAAACAAATACCCATTAAGTCGCCATGTTGTACGGTCATAAGGGCAGCTGATTTGTTGCACGTAAGCATAGCGGTCTTATTTGCTACAAAAGAAGATGGTAAATAGCTTCATTGCAACCTTTACCTGGGGTGACATCAACTATACGGCCTCACAGTAAGAAGGAGATACCAAGTGCCCAGCAATCTCTCTCTCCCACCCCACCTGCTGTCCTCCGTTGGACCAATGGCAGATATGTCAGCTAACAGGAATTCCATCAGCACAAAGTCACCTCCTGCAGGCGGTGGAAAGTTGGAAGAGGCCATGCTATTTCCCGCTTGAAGAGGTGCAGGTAACCACTCTGCGGTGTGCTGGGAAAGTGGCCGGTGCTCACGGGGGTGGAAAGGGTGCTGGGAAAAAAAACTGGCAGCTCTGAAAAACCACCTCGTACCTGACAAACACTGCGTATTGTTTTAGTCAAATGTCAAAGTGTTCTAGATGCACTTCAGTTATTAGTTTTGCTTTGGGCTGCAGTGCTGTTGTCTGTCAAACAGATGCCACTTAAACATAAGTGAGATCTCGCTTTCTATTGCACACCCTCCATTCCACTACTCTATAGCTCCTTTTTACCTCCGAAACACAATAAACAGGCCACAACAACGCACACTAAGTGGGGCACCATAGAGTGAGCACACAGCAAGTCATGTTGGAGGCTCTTTCTTTCTCTTGCGCCAGGAGGCCAAAGCCACATCCACCAGTGCATCAGGGCTAATCCAGCTTGATAACAACTAACAACTGTCAATACATGATCGAAATACAGGGCCAACGTTTGAAAAATACCTCATACATCCTGCATTTTGCATCAGTCAGTCCTGTGCTGCTGCTGTGTTTCAAAAACAAAGAGATGCGTATTGATCAGAGATGAAGTCTGAATCCGCTACAGGGACTTACAGGCCAAGCAAGGATGGAATGAAAGAGAAAAGAGTTAGAAAGTGAACACTAATCATCTGAGAGATAATTTACCCAATTAGACTTGGTGGATTGTTTTATCTCGTGCAATGAGTGATCTGTTTCTGTAACGAACTGCCCAAACAGACCGGCTCCTACCAACGTCTTTGAAATTTCAATCAAGCTTTCCAACTTATCTTTATCTGATCTGATCTGCCAATTTCAAAAATAAGAAAAAAATGTTAAGGCCTCAAATTAAATTAAAATGTTGTGAAAGGTGGTCCATGTGGAAGCATTACGTCAGATTTGTCATTTATAGGCTGACAACAGTGTGCCCTAAATATGATCTGCGACCTCACGACGACTGATGCAATCAGTCCAAGTCTTCACAGTAGTCTCAGTGCAACAGGTCAACACAGTGTTTGGCTACTGGGCCAATAGCGTACTACTCAACTAGTCAACTACTCAACGCAGGGAATGACGCTATTCTATTTGAAAGGGGAGAAAATAAGGGTTGTCATTGTAAAGGTGGTGGCATTAATCTGACTTGGATTTAGCATAGAAAATTATGAAACCAATGCTATAGCTTAAATCATTTTCCATGAGTACATTATCACAGCAACAAACAACACACATCTTTGTAGTGAAGCAATATTTAATCAGTCTTAAACGGGACCTTGTGAGATCCCTTTGCATAAAAAGTAGCTGACTGAAAATAAACCCCTGGAATCCCTTTGACGGCCGCTGTGACTGCACAGCCTGTCAACACCTGGAGCTATGATTATCTGACACCTGCCCTCAATATGGAAATCTCAACACCTCAAGTGGAGCCATTGAAGGCTGCGTTTAAAAAAAAAAAAGAACCCCAACAACGTTCATTTCATACATTATCCCCTCGCATATCCCGGCTCTTCGTGGTCGACATCGTTCCTGGCAATGCCTCATAGGACCGGTCTAACAGGCGGGACGGTGCAAGTGTTTAGGATCACGTTCACAGGTGTGAAATGAGATGTGGCACCGACTGAGCAGGGAGACTGTAAGAGCAACAGTCAAAGCCAGAGCTGTCTCTCACAGTGTCTCTCACGTGTTGCATCTGTTTGGTTTGTACAAAAGCGAACATGCATATGAGCCAGCACTGATTTAAAACAAATTAAATATAACAAAATGATTTAGTCCTGAATCCAATTCAAACCGAATACTGTGTGCTCAGTAAAAGGTTTCTTCCTTTAAGTTTTTTTTAGAAATGATTCCAAGTAGTCATTCATCCTGTTAGTCAGAGGAACAATTCATGTATTGATGAATTCATAGTACTGACGGGGCAGTACCAAGAAGTTATGTACAGGTTTGAACTGCCCGCAGCCGTGGAAATGGGAACATCATCGCATCACAGTTTTCCACCTAAAAAAATTGTAATAATCATAAAAATAACACATATTTTAAGATTCAGCAGGATTTCTTTTTTTTTTTGTTTCTTGTATCCAACAAATGTTTTATTCTTGTTTATTTGCGTGAGCTGGCTTACCATTAAAACCATACAATAACAAAGCCATTTAAGCCTTATTTTGAAAAGAACAATTATGAGCAAGCCTTTATCATTTAATTGCAGGAATCATCCATGGGCTTGATCTGATTATCAACGAAATTCTCGCTTCCTCCCCCCTCTGTCTCAGACCCCCACCGTCTTTCATTCAACTGTAATGAAAGTAAGAAGAAATCTGGCAAACACTAATGTGTTTTCAGCCCATTTCAAATCACTGCCTGCCCGCCCTCAGGGCTTAATAGGAAATAATAACTGAATTCTGACATGAATTCAAGGCAATTGGTCATAATTTGCGCTGGAGACAAACCCAATAACATGGTGTCGATATAGCAACTCGCTTCATTTGAGTTGGTTTTGTGGTTTTTCATTAAATAAATAGAAGGAAATATATATAAAAATAACTAATGCCTGAGACAGACACCCCTACCCCCCGCCCTCCTCCAAAAAAAGGCCTCTCTTTTAGTTTACCACCAATGGTCAACGTCTCTCTCTTTCTCTCTCTCTCTCTCTCTCTCTCTCTCTCTCTCTCTCTCTCATGATGATCAATGTCACAACACAGTTTGCACTATCATACACTTAATTCATTACTTAGAAGCACACCTGTGCTGAAATGAAGGACAACTGGGCTGTGCAAGCTAATGCGATGCTCAGTGAGGCACACGTTCATGCATGGCAGCGAACAGACCATTCTTCATTCTGCAGAACGAAGGTTTAGCATGTACATACGAAGAGCTTCATGCTTGGATCTATTCAACATGGAAAGGGTTTTCAAAGCAAGATATTAATGTAGAGGTTTTGGTGCTAAGCTTGCTGATGTTCATTACGCTTGGTATATAAAACTAAAAATCAACCGCTTCACTCCCTGGGAGACTTTTTTGATGGATGGTACTGCAAATGATTTCATCAGGAGCAAGCATTGACACTGCTGTGAAATCGTCTCAAAACTGGTGAGAATAGTAGAAAAGTGAAACAGTCGGCTCTAGAAAGAAAAACGTGACATTCCCAGTGGTCGATCCTGTGCACAGTTATCAAATCAAAATGCTCAATAAACGGGCTCAAAGAAAGCTCTGGATCCATAGAATCAATGGAGCTTTTTGGTTGTTTTGAGGGAAGCGATTTTAGTGTGTCGTGTTCATTTCACATCCGCTTGCACCAGAACATATGCGTCCGTGATTACCCTTGTGGCCAGTTTCAGGTGGTTAGAGTGTTAATATTTCAAGAAGTCTGTCTATGTAATGTATTCTATTCTAACATGCGCAACAAAATACATCCAGATCAGCAATTCTTTTCTCCACCAAAAACCTACTAACATTTTGCGAAACAAGTCTTTTTTAAAAAAAAAAGTGATTTACTTCCTGTCACCTCACGTATTCACTGCTCAAGGTGAATGGACAAACTTTACTTCTGTCACAGTTCAGCCCCCGCCCCATTCTGTCTTTCGTTCATCCAATCAGTTTATTCGGTGCAACTACAAGGCACATCCTCCTCGTCAGCTCAATCACTCTCACCCGTCTACCCAATCAGTCCCACCTGTCTACCCTACTGCTCTCCCTCTCCTCTGTATTTAAAACCCAGTCGCTCGCTCGCTCGCTGCCAGATTTCGCTCCGCATTATGCGACACTTTACCCGCATTCTTCCCAGGCGTGGAGAGAGAGTGGTGGAACTTACTGTGTTGGCAGTGAACTCCACTGAAGCCCGGTGCACACTGGCAGACGTAACCAATAAAGGTGTCTCCCCTGTAGGTCTCGCTGATCTCACATGTTCCTCTGTTGTGGCAAGGGTTCGGATGACAAGGGCCTGCAACGCAAAAAAAAAAAAAGAATCAAAAAGTCAGTTTTGCGTTAAAGCCATAAGACTTTAATCAACTCATTGTGTCATTTATTGTGTATACAAATACGCGATGTTCCAAGCAACTGCTTCTCTCTGGTGTTGTTTCGGCATGAATAAAATGAGCCATGAGAACAGACAAATGTTATATTTCTACACAACCTTACCCAGTCAGTCATGTCAACCTGTATAAATCAAAAGTGGACCTTGCCTGTCCGCTTGAATGAATCAATAAATAACCCTGAGCTGGACCTTGTGAGTCCACCGGTTTGATTGGCGCGCTGGGGACAGGAGAGCAGTGGAAGGGCTTTCGCTGCCTGTTGCTGGTCTCTGTGGTTTGGGGAGAAGCCCAAGAGCACAGGCTAAAGAAATATTTAGAATTGTGTCATGACAACACAATTGAATTACGAAAACAGACCCAAACTCTTGAGATTTACACAGCTCAATTTATGTGATAAATGGTCAATAATGGAGTATTCCACAGAGCAAAACCGTATTTGCTCGTGCGGCTGCAGAGACCTTTTCTGCTCTGCTGGATATGAGCAGGCAAGCCGGATAATTAATAACTGCCACTGGTGCTGCTATTTGTTCTTTTTCTTTAATGTTTTCTTAACAAAGGCACAAAATAGTGGCCGATACTGTAATTCTGCACAGCGACATAACACCAATACGTGATTTCTTTGAGTAAGCAATACGAAATGAATAATATTAGCTGTAGAGAAATGAATACTCTCTACTATTGAAACGGGGTTTATTGGCTTCTAAGTGGGTGTGTATAACTGAACTCTAACAAAATGCTTAGACTAGTGAAGATTAACAAGGTTACATGTTCAGTGCAGCTCCATTAATGAATCATTAATTATCTGAAATATTATTATCAGGGTAATTAAACAGGGAAGTAAATGCAGTGTCAAAATGATGCAAAAAATACAGAAACTATATACTACTACTTACTCAGTAATAAAAAGGTGTACACTTTCAGGATCACTTTAAATCATGTACGAATGCATCATTTTTGCATAGGTTGCATTAGTCAAAGTGGGTTTGCTTGTAGTTGTGTTGCTTACAGCTCGAGTGCCGTCATGCCTACAATCACCAACGTTGTGAAAGTTTTCAAATGTCGGCGTTTCGTAACAATGATAAAAGCAGCAGCATTCCCACTGGAAACCGAAGGGTGCTTGTGTTGTAGCCCGCAGGAAGGTCCATTAAAAAAAAAAGTGCATACCATTGGGTAGCTTTGCAGCTGCTAGCGAGTTCACGATTTGGGGATTTGGCAGACAAAAGATTATCAATAAAAAATCAAATCAAATTTCCGCTGGTAATGATTAATAACTCAGTGTAGCACTTACTTATCATTTTAAATCTGGGACCAATGGTGATCATAACAGCATTGGGTTAAAGTTACTGCAACCAAATGTATGTTACGCCACGATATATTACTTAATTGCAGTGCCCACAACATGGTGTCATATTACTGCCCTCCGGAATGGATCTTGGATCAACCGCCAGAGGTTGGGGGCTTCTGGTTTGATGGCTCAGGTTTCTGCCAAAGGCTGTCTCATCTTTTAAATATTGAGTTGTCCTCAACTGCCTCAAGTGCTGTCAAAACTTGGTGGCTTCATATTGGATGGAAGAACTTGTGGTAGTCGGCTATTAATGAAAATCTTTCCAGAGCACAGCTCATGTTAAACGTTAAACAGATGTGAGCAGAACATTTTGGTGGTCTCTGTGAGCACATGAGGTCAGTTTGACATGTTGACAAAAGAACCAGAAGATGAAAAACAAATTTGCTTTTTTTTTTTTTTTAAAGCCGCCTGTCAATCGATCGGATTCCTCTTGTGGGCTTTTCACAGTCGTACCTTTCAAAACGACAGATAAACTGTGCCTTGACGTCTCTTATTTCATTTTAAGTGATAAGTGAAGAGGATAAGTCTCAAGGATGCCCTCATCATGCCCTCCTAAGTCAATTTGATGAACGAGAAGCCGCGCGCACAACGTTTGACAGCATCTAGCAAACAGGTGCAGCCTTGGAATGGACACTACATCATCTCCTCCACCATTTAACACTTCAGCCCCATCCCAGAAATGCCAGCATGACTAAAAAGCATCTCCGTCATAAGCACCACCAGCAAGCTTATTGTTGTTCTCTCTTGTTGGAATTGCATTTCACAAGGAGTTAATCCTATAGAAGTCATCCAATTTTAAAGGCAGGACCTGTATCAGTAATAATGAGAGAGGCGGCTAATCAGTGGAACAGAGAAACGTATAATAGCTTTCACAGAGGACCTGCTCTCTGAGGGAGAGGGGGGGGTGGGGGGGTGTGGGGGCCGGTTTTAGGGCTGTTTTGACGTAATGATCTATAGTGAGACCAAGGCGCGCTGACAGCCTCCCTAATGTAGAGCGAATAAAGCAGGAAAAAAAAGCAAGGACGAAAGGAGTTTGTGAGAAAGAGGTTCAATGAGTGCGCTCTGTATGCAGGGCACATTTGGATCGGGAATTTTATTTTTAGATATACAATGAAGAAAAAGATTACAGAGTAACCTTTTATATCAAAGACTGATTCAATGATGGTTGATCGAGATAGATCGACAGGATGCAAACCAACCGTGGAAGTAGGAAAACACTATTCCTAGGTGTCAGATCCTCAAAGGGTTGAGATTTAAAAAGTCATTGGCCTCCTATTCTCCTGTGCTGAATGACATTTACAACTACGAAGATACCCGGCTTCCAATTCAAGGGTTTATCCACCATGTGTAAGTAAGCATTTCTTCAAGAGGGGTTCATTTGGTGTATTTTGGGATATCTTGTAACGCCGTCAACAGATGCTCCCTCCACTCAGCGCGGCGGCTTGTTTGACGCGCGGCGGCTTGTTTGACGCGTGTCGGCGTGATTCATGTCCGGAGGAAACACTGGCGGCTTCGGTGTGCGAATGTCAGCCGCTGCTCCGCCGTGCGAGCCAGCACTCGCTCGGTGATTGATGCGAGCCCGTTTTCGTGTTCGGCGCTAGCTAGCGCCGTGATTTCTTTTCTGGCTGCAAAGAGAGTCCAATCAATCAGCTGTGAAGACCGGACCAATGGTTAAACACAGGGAAGCATCCTTTTGTTTCCTTGAAGATCAATCAATCACAAAAAAGGTCTGACATTTCCAAGGTTAAAGCTACACGTCGCAAACGTTGGCTAATTTGTTACTCCACGAGCAAACTCTCATTACATTAGGGTTAACAGCCATAATAAGCCAGCCTTTTATAAACGGTACACCGTACACAGTGCTTGCCCCGCTGTAAGATTGGGGGTGCACCCTGTCCGTCCAGGATGCAAATACCTAGGAGAGAGACTCCGAGAACACGTTCCTCTACAAAAAGAATAGCTATTTTCACTGCTACTGCCTCCTCTGTGTTGGTGGGGGTCACGGGTAGGTCGGACAAGGGATTATTAAATTGTTTTAATAGCGTTGAACGTCGAGCCGAGTGACGTGGGGGAGGTTGTGGGGCAGCTGACCATTCGCCGCAGCAGTGAAGTACATTTAATACTCTTAGTAAACACAAACAAGCATCTGCTATTGATTTGACCTCTCCACTGAGCAACACTATATCTCAGACTTAGCAACGCTTCCTCAGGTACAGAAGTACACATTTAGTAGGCTGCCAAAAAGAACCATAATATTATATTGCCAACCCTGAATTTCAGTTTCAGTTTGCCACCGCGTTAACATTTGAGTAACTCTCACAGAAAATACCTGCCTCCAGGTTGAAATCCACATCGAAGCTCTTTGGCTCTGAATGTGCAGCCAGCCACATCACAGAGAAATCTGACATGCCCTAATTGTGTCAAATCTATTTTAATCCAGCCTAGCTTTTTTCCGTGCCTGCTTCACTGCTTCGCAGACTCATGGTCACTGCATCCATCCTTAACCTCGACTGATGCAAGTTGGCACTGCAGCGCCAATAGTCCATCTCAGCGCGAGCCGCTGTACGTTCATGCTTTTAGTGAGTCATTGGCCTCCTGTTCTCCTTCGCCCTTGCCACTGTGCCATTTCAGCCCATTGTCCCTCGACAATGTCAGACAAATGTAGTTTGAGCTGGGAGAAGTAGGAAACCACGCAGAAACAAAATGGTTAAGTATATGTGAAAGATATGAAATAATCATCCAAAAAGGAAAAGGTCACGCCGAAGATCACGAAGATTGTTGTTAAAAATGAGCCGAATGCAGAAATTGACTAAATGCCATGAACTGCACTCTCAAAATGTATCATGCAAGAAGATTAGCCATAACTTAATACAGTTTAGAAAATCACAGAGAGGATGGCTCCAACCTGCTCAGTGGAGGACTCCTGTTCTGTATTCTGCAGAGGGAGTCCTGGTTATCCACTTAACCTTTAAGCTTATTGTGTTCTCGCGGGCCTCATGCAACCACTGTGCATTGATAGCATTTTGTCATATTATTTGAGCAGCTAGGATATTTTCTGCAACAAAAAGGTACATTTTTTATTCTTATTAAGACATTTCCCTTGTGTATGACATTTGGTACGATATAAGGCCACTCGAAGTATAGAAAAGATTCCACCTGGAAATAAAATGCAAGCAATTTGCATTTCAATTTATTGTCCAATTGGAGGAAGAGGAAAAGATGAAATCGGATGTTCTTTGATGATTATCCTAGAGTTTCTCTACCTTCAGCTAAACTTTCTAATCGTAGCTTAAAATGCCATGTAGATAGTGGCCTAACATTCAGTGACTATTCTTAAATTGTATCAAATCCACATGGACATAGAGGTCCACACAGGAGCTAAACAGACACAGGCCACACATGGTACTTTATGTTCGCAGGCACATATCTTTAATGCACATATTCACGCTCTTATATACTGTAACTTGTGAAAAAGCAGCTAAAATGTTGAATTTGACAAACCTGTCATGGCTAATTTGAAATTCCCTGTTGTCCAGTCCTATTTCCTCTCAAAGTCAACTTCCAGGTCACTGGTTACAAGTCTCACCTAATTTGGGGTTGATGTATTTTTTATTGTGTCTTTTGTCTTATTGTTGATGTAAGAAATGTTGGATCCTAGACTATTGGATCCAGAGAGATGCACTAAGAAGTATTCTTGTGTTCAGTTGTGGTGCCTCCCCAGGATGTGATGTGACATATTAATTACATCACTGATGAAGATAATTTAGGTTCTTGTTTACTGCTGCCCACTGTGGTGTAGCCTTGGTAACAAAACTCTCACCACAGTAGTTATTTTAATAATCAGTAGTATTTTCCCTACGGAAGATGTTTTTTTTAGTACGTTTCTGTGTTGTAATTAACAAATATTTGCTTTATTGTACATTACAAAGCCACACAAGAGGCCCTAAATACATTGTATACACTTTCCTCTGCATTCCAACTGATATTTAAGTGTGTAAGGCATTTACTTTAAGCTGTTGATATGTTGAAATGGCTGTGTTAAAGCTACCGTCAAATGAATGAGTTGCAAAGTTAAAACTAACACACACCAGGAGCCAATTACCTCCTGAAATTATGCACAACGCTCAGGCATTCCGAAAGCAATCAGGGTGATGCAATGGCAGGCTGAACTGGAATGTGATATTGTGAAAACAATCTCACAGCAGCCCCAGACAAAGACGAGCCATCTCGCAAGTCACACTATTATAAGAAGCTTAAATAGGGCTGAAGTATGGACTGAACTACCAAATGGTGGAATCATGAGCGCCACTGACCAAGCCCGATCGGTGAGCGAGCTGATATAAAAAATTAGCAATGGTAATGAAGGGAGCAGGGGGCTTGGTTTGGATTTAAAAAGCACTTTCCCTCTCTCGCAGTCACACGCCCACACATATACACAAATGAAGGGAAATCACGTTATCAAGCATAACAATTTCCCACCTGCTGAAGTTGGCTCCTCACCATCTGCCGCTGTTGAGACACAGAGGTGGACAAAAGACGGACGAGGGGAAAAAGAGAAAAATGAAATTAGCCTCATCGATGTCACAGTATTCAGTGCTTCAGACGCACGCGGCAACCATGTTATTAATTGCACCACGGACAACCTTTCTATGCATCAACGTTTCTCGTGTGCTGCACGGCAGCCTTCATAATTAAGATCTAGACACACCTGCTTCCTGTACCAGGTAAAACAACCACACTGCCACCGTGACGCGTAGCTTTGCACTCCGTCCACTTCCACACAGCTATACGTCCCGGTCGGTGGCCTTTGACTAATATGTGTTCATCCTTCTGGACCAGTGTAGGAAAAAGCCCCTGCAGCGTTCCTGCTTGTTCGCTGCCTCCCCGGCTCCTAAATCCCAGTCCACATACACGAGGCAGAGATCTAACCTGTCTGCCGTCGTTACCGCAGCCCTCCATCGCCATCCCCCAGCTTATAATTGATCTGAATGTGGAACTGAAAGTTGGGCACAGCTACAGAGGCGAAAAGACCCACGGCGTCAGATGCAACATTTGCTTTTATTGTTGAGGGTCGTCAGAGATGTGTTACGGCATGAAGCAATTCCCTTGGATCGCATTGTTGGATGGAGGGAGGAATAAACACAAATAGGAGCTGTTCTCAGTCACTAATGATACTGCCTACCGATGTACAATGCCAGCTTAATTATGATTTAAAGATTTCTCAAATTCAAAGGGCTGCACACTAGTTTGGTATCAGCATATGGAGAGGGCCAAGGCAGCTCAGATCATGAGGCGGACTCGCGGGAGCCAGCGTTTAATTCAGCTTCAAATGCATTTGAATGCATCTAAAAAATAGATGTATCTATTCAACACTTCCAATCCCAACAATGAAAAACATGCAGGGTCAAACTTTGGAATTGCCTATCTATTAAAAGTGTTACTTTTTTTCTGGGGGCGGGGGTCTTTATTGTGTTTGCTGTGTATCTACTAAGTGTCGAACCAGACAAGCCGAGGTGACGATTTTTCAAACGTAAGAGACTTCTGGAACAAATGGTTTGAGCTCAGAGAGTAGCGATGCATCTTTGCCCAGCAGATGCAAACTGAGAATTTGTAAATAGACTCACTTCAACAACACTGTGATAAACAGACATAATTAAAGAGCGAACCGCCACACTTCAACACTTCCTTAACCGTGAGAGAAAGCTCATATTCAAGTCTCAAGGAGCCGCAGCCAAGCACTTTCGCACCCTCTCATCTGTCTGTCAGTGGATGCTCCCTTTTGTGTCTTCACCGATGTAAATCCCAACACCAAGCACATTGCATGCTCCACTCAGAGCCGCTTTCTTTCTGCCCGTTCCTCTCCACTGTCCCATAGAGGTCAACTCGCGCGTGCATGCAAGCCTATACGAGTGCACACAAGAAGATCACAAAGTGCTCACAAAGAAAGAAAGGGAAGAAGCAAGTCTCCGAGAGAAGGCAACGATTCCAACTATTGGAAGAAATGTTGGCGTGTAAAAGGGCTTCATATGTTGTATGTGCTGAAGTGGTGAATGGTAATAGTGTGTGAAATACTCCCTTTACGTCGCATCACTCCAGTTATTTTTCAATGGAGAGGAAAAGCACTATTTATCCATTGGTTTCTAGTCGATCAAAGATGGACACAAATAGTCATAATTAGACAGCCATATATCATTTTACTCAGCACACCAAAATATTTTGCAAATGGATTCACCTTGAGGTTTCATTCATATATTGGTAAAAGGGAGGGTCCTGAAGATGTCTTATTTGAAATGGCTCCTTCTCAGTTAAAACATATGGGTTTGATCTGAATCATAGCTGTGAGGCAGCAATAACCATCCATAATCTAAATGGAAACCAGCCAGCCTGTTTAGCAAAGGGCTGCTGTGACCTAACCCGGTGGCGATTGAGAGGCCTGTGCACAGGACGAACAAGTACAGAAATACAGCCACATAATACACGCACAAATATACGTTTATATATACACGTAGGATACCTATGCACAAAACATAACTAAGTTTTATTGAAAGTTCAGGCCACAATAAATTGTTATTTGTACATTTGTTTAGTGCCTTTTTGCAGCACTACATTGTAAGGTCTATATGCTCTTTATAGGATTATTTATAGTTGTATGATCTTGCCTTTGCCTTTGCCTTTTTGTCTCAGAACTTTATTTCACTTATTTTATCCTGCAGCGTTTTTTCTACCTATGGAGGCCTTTACCCTGCACTCCTCCTCTGCTGTAAAAAAAAAAAAAAATGGATGGGTTATTTACTCACAGAGAGATAAGTGTTTGACACTCCAGTTGATATTTAGGGACGTACTACTGCACTTCCTTGTCATTAGTTGAAAGAACATCAACAATGCCTCCCTAATTAGTGTTGGTATTATTTATTCTGTGAGTCATTTCACAGTTACCCACCCACACAACAGCAGGATGATTTAATGTTAGTGAGCAGCGCTATGACGGAACAAACACTTGCACGGGCGAGGTTTTATAGAAGACAAATGTGCAATGAGCATCTGTCTCATCGGCAGTTAGACAACGAATGGCTGTGTGTGTCCATTTCTGTGTGGGCAGGGGGACGCGGAAAGGTGATATCCGTGGTGCTAATGTAACATTGTACACTTATTGTGCCACTAACTAAATACTAATTTGAAACAAAACACTTTGTAGAGTAAAGCTTTGTTCCAGCAGTCCTGTCTGCTTTTCTAAATATTTTGAGTAATGTAATTTGAGTGTCTTAAAAAGGTATTGAGCATTAATCTTTTCTTTTTTTTTTTTTTTTTTACTTACATCAATGGTAACTCTTTCCCGGAACAACAGTTTCAACATATTTACGACAATGTCGATTTTATTCTGCAGCTGCTTGGCAAGTTGATTGTAATAATGCTACTCATTTATAGCCGCAATCACGTGCAACCTTTTCATCTGCAGTTTGAGTCCCACTGTAATTGAACACAGCCCTGCGGCAAATTAAACTGGTTTGTTTCTTGCCAAATAGGGGAAAGAAACTCGAAAACACCAACAAAAGTTTTACTGCTTGGGATTCATAACACGAGACACTTGACCGACGCAAAGCGGCTTGTCAGACTCGCCAGCGTCAACTGTGACAGTCGACCGTCACTGAATTGTTTTTGACTTTGTCGTGGGGTAATTGGCCATGAAGGTAAGAGTGACACCCTTTAAAAAGTCGACATGTCGGGCACAGCTCAATTTGATTGCTGGCCTGCCATCTTTGTTTTGATACTTACCATCTAAGAAGGCAGTTATCTATTATCTTGTTTTACCTTAAGACAACCAAAATAGCAATCATTTTAAATTTAAATCGGCATGAATTCGCCATAAAAGACCTTTTAGTGTAATAAAGTTAACTTCACAACCCTTCCTGTGTGCAAAAACACCCACCAGGTCAATGCCATCAAATCAACACTTTCATCTTTATTGCTAAAGCTCTACAGGGTTGCATGCTAAATGATAATGCTAAAGAAATAATGCTGGAAAAAGTTTAGAAAATGATTAATGCAACCCTTTATTGTGGCGGGAAGTGTCCAGGCGCCGTAACAAGCTCAAATCTAGACTCAAATCTACACACATCTTTTTTCACCTCTACCCGTGTATCTTATTGCTCAGCCAATCAGTCATATCCTTGTTTGTGCAGCTAGCAAGTAGCCTTTCAAATCTGCCCACTGTACTACAAAACATGTAACACAAGGGATGTTGAGAGAAGAGAAGACACTTTATTGTCTGTACTTTTCCTCTGAGAAATCACTTACACTCTTTGTTTGCTGGGACACTCACAGACGTCAAGAGCTGAAGGTGGAGGTTTTCGTTTCAACAGAATTCAACAGACAAGAAAACTGAACACAGGCAGATGAGAGGAAAGACTTTGTTTTGAAACTTTGACAGAACAGAGAAATAGTGCTCCTCTGTTTCTGCTTCAGTTGTACCAATTGCATATTTATTTGTGTCGCTCTGTGATGTAGCGAGTAGTTAATGAACTACTATGATCACTTGGAGTGCTGCATGTTTTGGTGTTTTCTTTCTCTTACTGGCTATAATTCCATTTTTTTAGATTTCTGTCAGCTCTCATAGTTCATCATAGGTGACCCAAATCATTTCACACCTAAATTGACTTCAAGTCTTCTCTTGGCACATTATAGAAATACTTCAACCATCCACTCTATAAATCTCCAAATCATTGGCAATGTCAACATTACGTCCGTACCAACTCTTTATTTTGCTAAAATGAATTTAAGAAATACGAATTTGAAATTGAAACTATTGGAAACCACTAGAGACAACCTGTCCTTAATCACTGGCTATGATCTATGCCCTGCTGATCTGCCTTAATTAAGTGGAGGGGCTTATGTTAATCCAGATTTAACTGCTATCCCTGCAGTCTTTATTTGAACATCTGAATGCCAAGTCCTCACTGCACTCTAGGCTGTTGGTGGAGGTTCATAAACAGTCGCACGTAGCCTGGTGGCTCGAGCAGTGATGATTCGTTTGTTCACTCAATTGACCTCCCAATTTTCACAGTGAGCTGGTTGGAATCACACTGAAATCTCTGTTGCCGGTCGGTGTCAACTTGCGTCTCAGAACCCATAGACTGAACTCATGAATAATCCTTAAACCATCTGCAATGATGTACGGCAGGTGAAGAAAACATGTTAATACATTTGCCCTTTGAAATATTTGATAATTATAAAGCTGTAACTGTTTGGAAATTAAGATTAAGATTTAAGATTTAGTTACAATTTAGTTACAATCACTGGGAGTTGCTCTTTAGGGGCACATTTCCAGCTAACTTGTTTCGAACTGAAAACATGGTTCAGTTTGTTTCTGGCAACATTACTTGGGTGTTACAGACATACATTTCTGGCAGTGTTTTGCATTTACCAGAAAAGCAATTCAGCAAAACTAAATTAGCTGTGGAAAGAAGACCAATTGACATTCTTCTTTTTATTTTGTAGTGTAGTATTATGGGAAGCTCACCTAAGTGAGCAAAACAGGATGTAGGTACTTCAGTGTATTTCAGTTGTTTGTGAGCTCATTTCTTTGGACCTTTAGGTTTGAAAAGCTTAAGGCTCTAAATACGTCTGATTTTTCATATTCATCAACTAAGCCAGAAATGATTGAAAGAAACTATACAAATGGTTAAAGGCCATGTTCAGTCAAATAGTGCATCTAATTGCAATACCAAACATAACATGGAGAAAAAACCTTGGATCAGATGTTTTTTTGTAATGTGGTGAATACAGAGTGCAGACTTTTCCAAAGCCTGATTCATAATGTTTTTTTCCTGACACACAATCAATGTTATTTATTTTTCTTTTAAAGGTCAGTGTGCTAAACCAAGTGATAATATACGTTCTCAATAGTGTTTTGGCCAGTGTCGATATTGAATACCCTTGGAGGTTCCCTAAAGAGAAGTGGTCAAAATTGACCGTGTTGCTGTGACAGTTGTCGATAAAATATGGTCTGTGGACATTTTCATTCTGAGGTATGATCGGTTTCCCAGGCGAAAGATCCAAAATCCAAGCACGGCGCTTGCCATAAAAAAAAAAAAAAGATTGCTTTCACAGAACATGTGCGGGTGATCTCCCTAAAAATATTCTAACCTGAGTAACTACTGCAGCTCCCAGATGCCTTGGAAAGGAGGCTGATACATAACACTGTAGCAAGTGTTTCTTTTCAGAAGACCAACGGTTTTTCAATATTTTTGGAGCCCTACTGTGCAAACGGTCTGATTACCAAAATATCCATCGCTTCACTCAGATGGAGAGTTTTGTCGTTGAAGAGGATCCCAGAAGAAGTTGCTTCAACTACTTTACTCTTATGTAAAGCTTTAAGAGAAGTGAGTGTCAAAGCTGTTTTTTTTTATGACCACAGCGTTTTCAGTAAAAACATTTCAAAACAGCAAAAGAAACATGAAGCAAGACTACAGAGCAGCCCCCACTTCCATACAATATATATTTATTTGATCTTTGATACAAATGAATGATGCATGTTGGGATTATCACGGCATCGGCGCCAGAAGAAAAAGAGAGAAAGGCACATGAGAAGAAAGGGAGGAAACAGAAACAGCAGACTGGAGCCATGTGCGAGTATTGGAGAAAAAGCCTCCATACGAGACAAGTCGGTACCATCTTAAATAACCATTTCACGCCTTAAAGAAAATGCTGTCATCCCTTTCACCGCCAGGTAAGTCTGCACAACTAAGAGACAAAAGAAAATAAGTTCCCTAAGTGACGAAGTGCACAGAAAGCGTTATGTTGCACAAGCCGATTGCGGAAATGTGATCGCAAACCTCAGTTTACTTCAATCATCTGAAGGTTAAAGGGGAAATTCCCATTATTGAAAATGGAATTGCAGGTTGTTATTCAGTGTATTACACATATTGTATAGTGGTTGTTGCACTAGTACAGGAGCTAAGTATAACATAGTGCCATACAAAATGTATTTCGCTCCCATAAATCCTTAAATCCTACCCTTTTATGTATTAACTGTGTTCAGAATATTTTGCCACCGTAGAAATGGTTAAAAAAACTGCAATGTTAACTGAAAAAAGAAAGAGAAAGGAGTGTAAAGGTAATCTTGAATACCCTTCACATAACGCCCTCTTTATATACAACCAAAGGGCCTTTTGAAGGTTGTTCCCCCGCATGCTAGAGGAAAAGAAGAACACGCATCGGGAACCACATCACTGGAAGTCAGCAGAACTGAATAATATCAAAACAGCTGACACAGTTCATTGAAATGTTAAAAGGTTAAAAGTTTAAAAGGTTAAAATGTCACTACAACACCTCTAGTACATAAATATTGTGTATATATATATATATATATATATATATATATATATATATATATATATATATATATATATATATATAATATATATGTATACATAGTAGGGCTGTCAAATGATTACAATTTTTAATCAAATTAATCCGAATTTTCAGTGGATTAATAATGATTAATCATCATCATCATCATCACTATTTGCAATTACACCTGGAACCTAACCATTTTTTCTTTCTGAAATGCATACCAAAAGATAAATAACAGGACACAGATACATCATTTTCATATTATGTGTAATGTGTTGTATAAGATGAAGTGCATTTCCTAGACTAGAGGAAAATGTACTTTTTGGACCTGAATAATTTGTCACACTGCGAATGCGTGAAATGCGTTAAAAAAAATTGACGTAATTAATGACAAACATCTAATTAACGCCGTTAACGCGCTATTTTTGACAGCCCCAATACATATACCAGTTTCATTGTAATTCAATCCAGGCGGGTTTTCTTTTCTTGTACGTTGGAATTGAAAGCTGACATCCGTCCACACCAAGCGATCTCTTCTTCCATTGTGAATCTTGTTGTTCACCGAATGACAAAGAACCTAAACTTGAAAGACTAAACTGGATCTTTGTTTCATTGCCAAGTTCATAACTGAAGCGTAATTTGTTCCCATCAAAGACGGGAAGCGAAAACCCCGACTCATTCGGCTGTATTGCACATTGTTAGTGTGGAAAGGGAGGAGGGGGTGAAACTCTTACTCCTCCTAATTGGATGTAATAGCTACAGGGAATAAAATTGCTTTGGCCTCTGGGAAAGAAAAGCTAGAAGAGAGAGAAGAAGTTTGGAGAGGCCTAAAGATGCTGAACATCTATGGAAGAGTAGAGAGACACACGGCGTTGTCCTATTAAGCTGAACATGTCTATTCAGAAACTGCACAATAGAGATATGCATATGGGAGACAAAAAATACAGGGGAATGTGGATGGGAATTTAAAGTCCCCCCCAGGGAGGAGACACAATGTGGCGCGAGTCTGAGAAAAGGCAGCACATCAAACAGATAACTGGGTAACTGGATAACAGAGAGGACTCTGGAAAGGTTTTGGAAGGACAAAGTACAGAGGGAACAGAGGTTGTGAACAGGAGAGAATCCGTTGGTGCTCCTGTGAAGTGTGTCGATTGCTGAGGGACATTCCTTCAAACTTCTTGCCCTCGTTGGATTAAACAGATGTCTACAGGAAGTAGAACTGCGTATATAGTGGCTGATATTAGAAAAGAGAGAGAGGTCCAACCAGTAATTTCCTTATTTCAAACAGAAACCTGACAGTTTTTCGTCCGACCGGGACGTTTTATATGGAAATTTACAATTGTTACAAAGTAATTTCACTGCTGATTTTGCACCATCAGAAAAGTTCCTCATGGCTTTGCAGTTCTTTTGTGGAGAGGTTTCGGAGCACCTATACAAGTGAATTTAACTTGTTAAACAAATATTAGATTTCAAAAGGCCAGAGAATCAAAAATGGAAGAGACTGAACTGAGCTTTGGACACAGAGGGGCTAACTGTTTCTCCATTTCCAGTCTTTATGCTAAGCTAAGCTAACTGTTTTTTCTGCCAAAAGCTACATGTATGCTTTTAGGACTTGAGAGTCGATCGCCTAACGTATGCGTAGGCTTAAGCTTGCGGTCCAGAATCAGTCCCCCATAATAACTACTGTGTGGTGGAGCTTTGGTCACTCCTATGTGAGAGGCTTCAACCAACATGATCATCATCTCAAAGGCTTGTGCACACAAAAACAACTTATTTTGCCACATAAACCTCCAACCACTCAAAAGAGGGGAACCTTTCTTCGGAGGTGTCTATATCATCCTGAGTCAGCCTCAGCTCAAACCACTTACTCTGAGATATGCTTTTGGTTGTGTGAGAACATCTCAACTTCTACTATGTGAGCCAAGTAGCTCGGATATACTCGACACAGGGGTCCTTAAGTTGAGATGAATGCACCAAGGCTACAATGCACGGTTTGGGCAAGACCTTTACTGTACACAAGAGACAGGGGTTAAATGAAAACAAACAAACCCACCTCCTTTTTTATCTTTAGTGTAAAGGTCTCCATCCTTGTTAGGAGCAAGCTGGTCCCCCAATTCTTCCCTCTATTGCTCTCATTACTGCATCCTGCCTCAGCCACCTCTAAGCCTTGCAAAGGTGCATAGAGGGCTTTTGTCTGAGGATAAGATCGATACCTTTCCCCATCATTGGCCTGAGGCAGCGATAATGCACTCAGCCCAGTGTCTCGAGGGTTCACCGGATTTCGCAGCAACCTGAGACGATAAACGGAAGCTTTCTTCCGGTGGAACAGGTGCAATTATGAACCAAGAACTCCCTAAAAATAGAATGTACAGTGTTTCCAAATCTACAGGGAAATTATAGGTGCGGATTTGATGATAAAAGAATGTATAGTTCGTTTCAACTCATATGAGGTTGTTACGGAAGATTTTGTCAACCTGCCATTATAATTCGCTTTGAAATCCAATTAAATGTCGGAGCACCATCTTATATCATTTTACAGGTTATTTGCTGCCTGATCGAGCCCCTATTTATGAATGCCTAGTGCATGTTGAAAACTGGATCTCTAAAGCAAAGTTCTGGGCCCAAGCATTTCTCTCTCATGTATAGCATCTATCTTTGACCCTGAAGCCTCAGCAGTAACTCTTATAATTTATGTCTCACTCGGTCTGGTCCGGCTGCAGCAGGTTAGTGATAAAGATAGCTCAGAAGTTAAGTGCTGTGATTATTTATTTTAGGTCAATAAAAGAGCTTAATTCATTATGGTTATCACAAGGTTGTTACATGGCTATTAATGCAAGTGTAACAAGAAAACGGGAGATGACAATTAGGATTCCTCTAATACGACACAATAGATAGTTTAAGTGAAGACTGCAAAATCAATAACAGTTTATATATATATATATATATAAAAAGAAGATCCCTTTGATCCTTAAAATATAAATCATATGGTAAACCAAACATTATGGGGAATTCTTGTTGCCAATTAAGCGTGGAAATATCAAGGCCATATGATTGATTTAGTTCATTAACATAATTCATATGCATCCAGCCTCAGCTAAGAAAAAAATGTTTATTTAATGTTTATTTATACGCCAGTGTGAAACTGTGTTGTACAAATGACAGATTTTGAATGGTTTCTGCCCTCAGTAATAATCCTCTCGTAGACCTTTTTCAGTATGCGCTTTTCTCCACCGAGAATTTATTCATTCACCCTCCATTTAAAAAGGATCGTCGACGTATAAAACAATGTATGCTCTGCTAAATCCAAGCCAGGAGTTTCTGAGCAAACAAGACTTTTAGTGTGAAGGGGGTGCAATGGCAAAAATATATGTAACTCTTTTTGTAATGCTTTATTGTACAACCAGTTGATGAACTGCAAGTGCTGAGCTGGCGAGGCCATGGGATAAGACGTATAACATTCTGGTAGTATGTTCCCGGTTGCCTGGCGATAGAGACTCAAACAAGTTTGTTTTGATCTGTTGACATGACCTGTAACTAACTGATGTGCCCCGCACGGATAGTATGTTCTCCTGTTGACGTCACCGGTGGCTGAACTGAAGTATAAGAACGTCTTGACTTGAGACGGGAAGGGAGTTCTTGACAGTCTGCGGAGCGCGTCGCTGTTGTGACCTTCTTTCCCTTGCACGGAAATAATCGGACAAAGACATATTTGATTCAGAGCCTTCATTTCTTATTCTACGATTGACTGTGCAAAAATGTTCCATCACGGGGGCCAGTCATTGATCGGGAGAGCAACTGGCTTGATATCTGCAACACGCTTCTCTCTGTCCTCGCTGCCCCCCCCCCCTCCCCTCCTCCCCCCCTCATTTCTGTGCACGCTCATTACATTTGCCCCAGTTTGCTCGTCAGCCGGGAAAGCCTTGCTAGCCTCATTACAATTTTGGAAACCTCCCATCTTTTGCACCTTTTCTTCCGCAACAAGATATCTCGTATTCATGCTTGTATCCCAGAAGTGGCAATAAAACGATTCATCAAACATGTATAGAAACGTGGAGCTCACACCTCATCTGTATCCTCATAGTTACTGTTACTGCTGAAGAGGGAGGTATCTGTGAAGGAATGTTCTGTTACAGATTTTTTATTTTTTTTAAAAGGGCCAAAGGAAAAAAACATTTAACTTCAACACTGTATTACTAATTAACAGGATTGATGCATATTCAGCGGCATATGAAGGCATTTCAGAGGCCCTGTTTGCTAAATGTACCTCATTACGCTCTCTTGTTGTCTTGATGTTTTCCATGTGGAATTTTGGATGAAAGGGAAATTATGCCACACAAATACAGTCTGACTGAACACCCGTCTGCTAAAAAATTCACAAAGTATGCACCAGTAGGGCGAATTCAAATGTCTAGTCTTTTTACGTGTGCATGTCTAAGAGACAGAGAGACAGAAAGCTTCAAAGAGCATCGTAAATGATATAATGCTGGGAAATGTTTTGTTACCCATGAGTCTTTTCTTTGCATTAAAGAACATATCTAGCGGAATACCCTTGCTTATGTTGAGAGTAAGATGAGAAGACTGAAACCTTGAGTTTGTCTGTTTTACAGCTGGAATCAGTAGCCGGTTAGTTTAGCTTATAGCGTAGTGGAATTAGGGAAAGAAAGTTCTGTTTGAAAGAGCCAAAATAAAAATTCTGACATTGTATATTGTTTGTTTATTCTATACTTTAACTCAGGGGATGGGAAATAACAATCTGCCATTTTACTTCTTTGTGGAAGACTACTTTTTGGGTAGGGTAGTTTTGACTGTCTGCAATCTCCGATTGTTGCCTGGAATGCTCAGGCTGACAACGACACTTCACAAAAAAAGTTCTTACCTTTTATGACCCTTTGTTAAATGGAAATGTTTTTAAATGTTGTACAAATGTTATTCTTAAGGTTCCAACAAACGAGACACAAGCTTTTGGTTTGCTGGAGCTACATTGCTGCAGCTACATACTACGGAGACAAATGAGTATGGTATCAATCTTTTGCTTTAATAACTGTGGACAGAACAAAAGGGCGTATTTCCTTTCAAATCTCCTCTGGCCATCCCAAACATAATAACACACCCTGTTACACCAGGCGCTATTCCACGTCCCAATGTCTCACTGCACTGCAAGTCTTTTATACTTTGACTTATTGGATTAACTGTGAAAAATATGCTTATTTTTTCAAAGACGACGGTATAAATTCATGTTAGAAGGACATGAAGAAGTGTTTGAGAAAATCCTCTGATCCTTATCCTCACAAACCTCACACCCGCTGGCCTACGCTGTGCATTGCGTCTACTGCAAACTACTGTTTAACTGAAAATCAAGTAAACGAGTTACTGATGTATAAATGAAGATTAGTTGATTACTGTGTCATTTTCCCTTTTTGGGGACCCACTTTGTAAAAATGAAAAAACATTGCGACCCGATTCCCAGCAAGTCTTTTCAATAAATTGGGAAATGGGAGCGTTCCTGACCATTTCAAATGCAATTTCCACATCACACACTTTTTAAATGACACCAAATAAAACTCATTTATGAGAGTTTAACAGGCTTTTTTTTCCTTTTCCTTTAAGCGGTGAAAGAAACGGAAGGTAGATCAACCTCAGATATCTTGCCGTGATTATCAGAATGCTCCACCATGGATCGACATGTTGAAAGAATATGAAGTAACTCTGTATATTCTTTTTGGGGACCCAAATAAAATCTGTTGAGACTGATCCGTGCTTGCCAACCCAGTCATTGGGGATGATTGCTCTAAATAAGCTAGAATGCATCTGCACAAGAAGCACATGGGCTAGAATCAAACTAACTGCAGCCACCTTAGAACCTTGATTTGATGTGTTGTAATTATAACTTGGAGGGAGACAGGGAGAAAGAGTTGGAAAGAGAGGTTGAGATCGGCTTCAAACAAGCCACTTCAATGCTTCAAACAAAAAACCTCTCTGTGATCAAGACCTTGTTACACCAAGTGACACCAAATGATGATCTATATACAGTGTCGCTTTATAACATATTCTCCTCTCCTTTTGGATATTTACTGGAGTTTCTTTATTTTCTCTTTCCTTCTGCCTCGATCTCAATTCTTTTCCGTTGCAACTGTTCACATCAGCAAGTACAGCCACGTACTAAGGACGGACACCGTTTACTGCGTGTATTCATCACGTTGAATTCACACGGGCAGCGTGTGCGCGACGTTCAAGGCCCAAGGGTCAGGTTCCCGAGGGACAAACACAAACACCAGTGTATTGGATACATGATGTGACAAACACATGTACAGCTTTTGCTTGTGGGGGGGCGTGTGGTCTTCACCGTCCATGGGGAGGAATCTTTCAGGGAATACCAAACGGATAATGTTGGTGTTTAACTAAATGTGTACCAACACACGTTTTTATCTTTTAATACTGTAATATTATATGATTTATTTAATAGACTACACATGTTATAAGCTCTACTTTGGAATTCTGTTCATTGAACTCAAAACGGTGGTTTCTATTCCGGCTCCCCGCTCGTCCCCCTTACTGGTACTAAAACATCCATAACATCTGGTCTGGACATATTTCACTTAAAAAAAAATGCACTTCACTTGTCAATGTGCAGCATACTGCATGCCATTACCTCAAATAACCCTTTAGAAAACAGCTTTAGTGCAGTTAAACTGAAAAGAACACTTTCAGTTCAAATGCAGTATTATACCGATTGTTAATAGAAAAACAATTTATTTTTAGAGATGGGCTCATCCTGATTTTGATCACTCACTAAACCGCCCCCCCGTTGGCATCCAGCACAGTTTAGTGCCGAAGCAGACCGGCTGACAGGATAAAAAAAAGGATGCTGGTTTTGTGTTGATGGTAAATTAGTGAACTAGACGCACAAACACACTGGAGCCAGAATTGCTGCCTAGACTTCGTGTGGTGACATTTCTGGGTTAGTTCTCCGAGCTTCAAGCACACAATCCCAGCAAACTGAACACACAGACACACACACACTAGGAACACATTTTGGGGTGAGCAAATATAAGTTAAAATGCTGGTGTTTTGGCATGAAAAGAAACGCACCAACAAATCCTAAAACAAGGCTACGATCTACGCTTCACTCGTCATGAGATGAAAGACAAATAAGAGAAAGTCATAGTCAGAACAACAGCTGTAGATACGGAGAAGAGAGAGATAGATTCCACACAAAAAAGGAACTTAACCATTTTCTTTCGTGAATCGGGAACTACATTTTTTGCTACGTTAAAAGAACATGCAGTTATTAAATTCTGCGGCTTAATTTATTGTACGTTCAAACAGAAGAAATGAGGCAATGACTCAAGTTTCTCTGAGACCCTGGTGTGTGGACTGGAACAGGAGTGCTCATGATTAAGGCATGCTGCTTGAATAAGCATAAGTAGCCTACATCTCCTTGGGGCTTGTTCAAAGTAAGAACGTGAGCCACCTGCACCCATCTGATCTCAAACACGTAGATGGGGCTCATTTCCGCTGCAGCGGTGTTCCACAGCCCGAAGAGGGGGCTTTATTTGACCAAAGCAAAGCTCATTGCTTTAACTCCAAAATATTTTTATTGAATTTGACAGGCAGAAGCAGACTCCAGTAAGCAGAAGCAAATAAATAAATAAATATAGGAGCATAAATGTTGCGCGCTTTCGATTCATTTCATTCCCCTGAATGCATCCTCTTATTATAAGGTTAATGAGACTGGACGGCACACACACACACACACACACATCCCTAATGAAGCCATAAAACTGAAATTATGCAACCACGTTGTTGAAAAAATAGCTTTGATGGATAGACGAAAAAAAAGACATTCATAGATTCACACAGACGTGTTACATTACAAAACCCTGTGAGCAGAGATCAAATAGTCAATCATTCAAAGATGTACGCGTCATCCATCGTTCCATGTACGAGCTTCAAACACTTAAATGTCATTTCATTGTAATCTCACTGTCTGGAAGCTTTGCTCTCACATTAGACTTTAAACAGGCAGAAACCGGTCACACCTCTTCAGATATTCAGGCTCTGCAGTCCTGTACTTAATCCTAAATCATTTATTCTCCCTTATTGATCTGCTGTGTGGAGAGGTGGACCCCCTCACTCATGGCCGGCAGACATAATGAATGGTTGCTGCTGTCCACTCTACTGTAAAGAAAAAGCGGAGGCTGCAGAGAGCTTCCCCACCACTGGAAAAACAAATGATGTGCTTAGCTCACATAAAGAAAACAATAACAATTCAATCTGAGGCTTATCATTGTTGGTCAGTGTCAATAATATACATGGCAATTCTTTCATTTCAAAGTAACATATTACCTCCGTAATACATTTTTCCAATCGGTTTAATCAAAGCAAAGGGACTAATTGCACCACAAATCCCGTGTTGGGTAAAGGTGTATGTCCATCTACACTGGGGGAGAAGCCCTGAGGGGGGGGGGAGGGGCGCTAGTCGTTCGCTAGCCAAAGGGGTCGCTAACATGGCTAACAAAGCTAACGCCTTTTACATGAATCAGTAGGCCGACGACTAAACACAGACACAAAACAAAAGTAACTATAAATAAAAAGTAACTTTTCAAATGCAATTTGCACAAAGCAACCAGATCGCCTCAAATTTCAAACCATAAAGCTTTGTCACAATGTATTATAGTGCAAGTTGTTGCGTAATGGAGTCATTGCACTATTGACACTTGTTAAACGCAAACCCACGTTTTTGTTTAAAACAAAATAATTGAATTTAGAAGAGTTTAGACGCCAAAGGTTTATAATTGAAAGGAAGGAGTAGCCATTTTTTTATGTTGTGTTTATGTAAGTTTATGTGAGTAAGTACAAACGTGCCTTTGATTACCTATTACCTCTGGCTATCAAGATCTATGTGTGTGAATACAGTTTAATGCAATGTTTAAAAGCCAATTGTAACATCACATTAAACTATTCATCTCACCCCTGTTCATCCATATGATTTTCCATTTTCACAGTGTGGTTAGCTCCTGTGCAGTATACACTAGTATCCCTATGAATTCCATATTGCACCTGCACCTTTACATGTTGCATGTTAAAAGTGATTTGTTGTAACAACAATTTAAGCCAATTCTACCATACAATTACAGGCTACTTCAGGATAAATGTGTTCTATCTGGATGGCTTTGGAAGGCATTTTTTGTCAATGTAATATATATTTTTAATTGGTCGACAGAGTCGCATGCCTAAGGAAAATCCCAGACAATATGTCACACTTCATTTCAAACACGACATGATAGGACTACATTATTTGCAATGTTTTGGGGGGTTTGTGTGCCACACATTGTAACAACATAGTGTAACATGCTGCTTCTAGTGGATGTTACACTTTTAAGTTGTCTGGGAAAACTCAGTTTAAAGGTTTTTTCACAACCCGTTTTTCACAAACGGGTTGTGAAAAGAGATCTTTTTCTCCAGATGATTGTTGTTTTTCTTTTTCACACTATTTCCTTTCACTGCCTTGATGTACAAATGCAGAGCTGTTAAGCCTCAAGCCATCTTGAAAATCTAGTACTGGGCTTAAGAACAGCTAAGACGAACATCTTGTGGAAACACAATGACATTCATTTCTGACTAAAAGCTCAAAAGTCTCAAACAACTTATTTTTACAATTGGGCTTCCCATCATTATCTCAGGGGCCGGTTTAAAGCATACGTCCTTGTCACCGTCACTCCAGTGCGCTCCAAATACATGTTGTTGTTTTTTTAAAAGGTTGATTCCTATGTTTTGATACCACGTCATTCATTTCCTTGAGTGGATTTGGTCAGCCAATGAGTTGCTTTTGTCCCGTTGGTTATCATGGCGGATGATCTGAGAGGTCTGACCTTTGGACTGATTGAAGACAGTGCCCTTTAAAACCAGATCGAAGGGCACTGTAGATGGAGGTTGCCTGTCAGAGTTGCTAAAAGTCACCTATACGTCCACCATAATCTTCAGTGGCCACCAGCCAGTACATGTAATGAGCTTTTAGATGGATCACTAGCATCTGCGTGCGATAATATATTCAGATTGCTTGTTTTATTCAACTAAAGGAAAAAAACCTGCTTTGAGTGAAGGAGATATGGAAAAAAAAGCAGCAAATCATTATATTTGAGAAGCTGATTGCTGCAGCAGTGCAGTATTCGACCGGAAATCTGTATACATTTGCACTGATAAATACATCGCGTAAGTCCATAAACGATATCCCATCAGAGGAAAATGTAAGTGAGTTAGTCTGCACTTTGCTGTCAAACCGCAGCCACAGTATATAAACACAGTATTAAGTTACAGCCAGACAACAATTTCCATCCAACCCTATTTGAGCTGGGTCTTTTGTTTATCCAAATGAACCAGATGCCATTCCTGCTAACAAAGAAGAAGCCTTCTGCCACTCTTTCCATCTGGTTTGAAACTGACCTAAATCTACTGTTGTTGAGCAGACGAGCCGCCGATCGGGCCAATCTGAAGCCATGATCATTCTCATAGCAGGGATTTCATGGCCGTGCGTTGTGTTACTTAAACGGTGTTAAGGGAGTGAGATATTTTGAGGGAAATGAACAGTGACCAGAAATATAAACACACTAATCACCATTCACCAAACAGCGGACCGTCCCATCCGCCCCTCCAGATGGCCGTCCATTTGCTTAAAAGGCTGAAACTGCGAGGCCGTGAAACAAGACTCAGATCAAAATTAAAATGCATTTAAACTGACTAAACGAGAACAAAAGCGCCTCACATACAGTGGGGCCCATTGGTGCAGTTGTGTGCCTCGTGTCCGGGCGGGCGGGCTTGATCACAAACAATGTGTGAGAGTCAGCACCAGTAACCAACCAGAGGAAGTGATGTATTGCACGCAGACTCAATGCAGCCGGTTTTACCTGAAGGCGCATATTTATACCACATCAAATTGTTTCCCTGGACAGTGTGACACCCTGATAATAGAGTTTTTCTCAGCAGCTTTCTCCAAAAAAACACCTGCAACCACAAAGTATGACATAACTTTGGTAAAAGAGATTTCCAACCACAACGCACGACGGGGAGTTTGAATGCCGCTGGACTTTTGGATCCCGTCTAGAGCGGTTATGTCGCTAAAATAGCCGCCAGGGCGACGAAGCAGCGATGTGAGGAGGCTCACCGACAGATCGTATACTATTTAGAGCCTCCATCCACCTCCATGTCCTCCTCAAACCAGCTCCGTGTGTGAACCAGGTTACAGTAGGAAACGGATGGCCAAAAAAAAAAAAACATTCCGCAACACAACCAATTGAGATGCGATTCATTGAGGGGCAACTTGGGGTGTCTTTTTTTATTTATTAATCATTGAGCCTTGAAACCAGTACAACCGAGGCCTTAAAACACCTTTGCTTTTCTTCTGCATCTCTTGTGGCAGCCTACCGGGGAGTATTATGTCTTCTGGAAAAGGGATTCTGAGTTGACACTGCAATAACCTCAGGAACTCTGCTTAAGGCCCACTGCTGGTGTGGAGTCTGCGGTCTGTTGGACATGTGGGACTCCTGAGGCGGGAGGGTTGCTAAATGAGTAGCGACAGGAGGGATGGGATGACCCACTTCCGTGAGGGGTACACCGCTTCATTTACACAACTCCTACAGGTTCTGGACTGTCCATAGAAAATATGCAGCATGGGCCAGAGGCTAAATATTCCTGTCACCAGAAATGGAAGGGCGAAGTAGGGGAATGGGGGCGGGGGGAGACGAATTATTCGAACGCTGACCGAGTGGGTCCGGTAAATACGCTTACAGCAATTTCTTCTCAACATAACGCAGTCTGACAATCGTGGGCCAAATTTTACATTAGAAGGAACAGCTGACCTTCTCTTGCCGAGAGTCGATAATAGTGACGTGATGCAATTATTACAAAGGGCTTTCTATCTAGCACATCTCCGCCAAGCGAAAGCATTTGCCTAAAGCCCACATTGTCTAAAGTCCTTATCCGTTTTTCCAAACTCAATTTGGTTAAAGAGGAAACAATGGACGTCATTTCTTTCTTTCCCAACTAAGGCTTTACATTTTTTTATAGCGAATAAACATCTGAAAAGCATCACTTCGAGGGCGCACAAAATGCTGGAGCAATGTACGGCGCCACGTTAAAATGTGCGCGTCTGATTTACCCTTTTCTCACAGAGAAATTACGCACGGATAAAACTGTGATCAGTCTGTTTGATCGACTCAAACAAGTGTCTCCAAAACGCAATCACAACAATTAACTCTAACCAGTCGTGCGGGTATAAGACCGGTGGTGTTCCGGTGCCAAACCCGGCTGAAAGGCTGCTGGTATTACGCAAACCACACAGACTCTCCACACACGCACATTACATTTTGCTCAGCTATTGACGCGGGCCTCCCTCTGTGCAATAATCGGATTGAGGCTACACTTAGTCACATGCGAAATATGAAGACGCTCCGATTGCTGGTGATCAGTTGTGGGGTTACACCTACGCAACAAAAATATATATTTGGACAACGGCAGCCAACTCACCCATCACATGCTGCGGGACAGCGGCTCCCAAACACAGGGCGATGGAGAGCAGTAGCGGTCCCATCCTCTCACGATAAAACACCTCAGACTCCCAAGGTTACAGAGGTGTGGTGTTTAAAAAAAAAAAAAAAAGAAAGAAATCACAGAGAAATAGCCGAAAGTTGTCTCTTCTTCTCGCGCGCTGGGCTGTGGGGACGCGGGCTCTGTTGCTCCGTGTCCTCTCAGATGGAGTCCACCTGTGTTAAAGTCGGCGGAGAGACAAGCTCGCCACCTGGGTTTTTTGTTTTCCCCGAAGCAGGAACAAGTAAAGTGTGGCTGCCTTGTGCCCCTCCTACTCGCTCCTACTCGCTCGCTCGCTCGCTCGCTCGCTCGCTCGCGCTCAGCCGCCGCTGGCTCGTGCGCTCCTACCGCAGTGGAGCGACGTGGTGTGGAGAGCGGCGTGCGCGCCCGCTGCTCATCGACTGTCAAGCCTCCCCGAGATGCGTAAATCCTCACTTCCGGACGAGACCTCCAAAATAAAATCACACGTAATTTCGATTTAAAATATTCTCCATTGGACACGCAAAGGAGGGTTTGCCTGACACTATAATCAATATTTTTTTATTCCCATGTATGTTTCACAATAATCGGCGTGCACTGTGAAGGTTTACGTAAGATAGTGATGTGTCCCTGAATGGCTGACGTAACGATTTTTCTGGATTACTTAAAAAAAAAAGTTAGGCTTTTGTTCTGCAGGTACAAACCCTCTTTATCCGGGCGACGCAGTATATTCTGACACAGCTTCAAGGACAGTCCCTGTTTGGCTCCAAACGCTTGATGGTCAATCACAATAAACCGACTGGGCGACTCTTCACCTCCCTTCCTTCCAAACGGCACTTCCAGGTAGTCTGCCGGGTTCGGGGTTTAAATCAGATGCCTTTGCCTTCCCTTAACCGTTTTTTTTTCACTCTGCATGGCTTACTCTCGAAGTCTGAGTAAATTGGATGAAGTTATTTCAAGTATCTTCTCTTTAGAAAGCCTTTTTGTGGGGCCAGAGATCTCAAGCAAAAGAATGAAATAGGCATTCATTCCAAAGACATATTCGTTTAATACAATGAATTGCTTAACAAAAGTTACACATAATACAACATTATGTGGACATCCTCTAATATTATGTATCCATATATTCTATTATTATAACATACATTGTCTGTTGCTCCAGGAAAATTCCTGCTGTCTGCAATAAACATAGTGCATTGAGTATAATATTTGATGGCAAACATAGGTTAGAAGTGCTTGCTGTGTTGGTTCGGACATCGGCCTCTTCATGTGATTTTGGACTTGATGTTCTCCTCTTCTGTAGGTCGTTTTTAAGCAGTTGGTCGTTTGGGAGAAAGCATCATTTCTAAGGGACATAATCCACTGTTGACTGTTTAATGCCTATTTCTCTTTTCACACATTTTAGTTTATCATTTTAAAAACTGAAAAAACAGCAGGGCATTTAAAGCTGATGTCATCACCCAACATCCCATAGTTATCAGTCTGACCTTGAAATGTTTCCGAGCTCCTCTCCATGAATCATGAAAGATATCAAGTGTCTTGCGGTTTTAATGTAGATAGAGTCTTATAATTGTATGCACTTGGTCAAGACCTATAAATCATCTGCAGTTCCACTTCTACTATCGTCTCAATGAGACGGTGCCCTCTATTCTCCACCTCAGCACCACCCATTTTTTAAACATTACGGTGTTATTTCATTGTGTGACTCCTCTGCCAAAAGCTGGCCACAGGCAGGCCTGCTTCTAACCCAACACGTGTTGTCTCCTTTGCCCTTGTGGAGAGGCTGGGCTCGGACCAGTGAATCCTCTTCAGCCCACATCCATCCTCATTTTGGCCACGGGGACCCACTTAGGATGAGCAACGGCGTGGAAAACTCTGTGACCTTTTTAATTTTTTACTCATTTGCTGCTGCTTTCATTTCAGCCACTAACGGGCGCCGTGTATTTTGAAGTCCAGCGAAAGACCACGCAGTTGGAGAGGAGCGGCTGCCATTTCTCCTCCCGCAATAATCAGCGACGAGTGGCACTATTCACCCAATAAAGGGGGGACTGTAGGACCTTTAGGAAGTTATCCAAAATCCAAACGTAATGGGCGAAAACTCTACGAGCAGGACTGTACTAATAGCATGAGGCTTTATAATCTAGCGTGCCCACAGCGTTTCCACAGCCACCATTTTAATGAGGTTAACCTCTTTAAAATAGGGGATAAGGGACAAATCACTTTCACCCTCATTGCCTGTCTGTGTTTCTATTTGCCGCCTCCCTCATTCCCTCTGCCTCTCACAGGGGGGAGTTTTTCATATAGACTCGCTCCCGCTCTCTCATGTCTCCAGGTTCTCGCGCTCTCCTTTCCAATCACCCCGCTCGAGTCTCGTTCAAGGTCTCCCGCTTTCTCTCTGCACTCGCCGCAAAGGCAGCCCTACAAAGGCCTAAGGCAGAGAAAGTAGGGGGATGAGAGACGGCAAAGGGAATGAGGCGGTGGTAAGAAGGGTGGTGATGGTGGTGGAAGGGAGGCGCAGAGCGCGGGAAAGAAACGGCGAGATGCTAAAGGAGATGGATGAAAAAATCCAAGAGACAGAGGGAGCGAGGGGCAGATCGAGCCAGCGAGGAAGGCAAGCAACACTAAATTCGATGCTCTTGGAGGAGAGACAGTGAATTAATTCCAAAGAGAATATTGCATTTTATCGTTTTTTTTTTCTTTTCTTTCCCCTACCTCGCTCAGCACTGGGACACACAGGGGAGTTATGTGTTCCCCCAGCAGGCTTTCCTATTTCTCTCCTCTCTGTTCTGTTAATCCCAGGCAGTTGATACCACTGGCACCAGCTCCTGCTTGCTCACTCTTTTTTTACTCTCGGCTCATTGATGTACTATTCTCCACTGCCAATGTGATGACCTGAGTGTTCACTTTACAAATACACCAAAAAGGGGATTTTGATTGAGCAATGTTTGCACTGGTTTGCCATTTAGAATCAAAAGATGACCCAACTGCCACGGCAGGACTTGGTATGATCTCTAAATAATAAAAACAAAAGGAAAAGAAAACTGTTAAGATGACTCATTTACATTAAGTCTCTGACCTGTGTCAGAGAGTATTCCTACTCTTCTACTTTGACAATGTCACAAATTACTTTCAGCCTTCCAAAAAAATGAACCATAATGCATTGCCTTGCAAGGAACATTTTCCATAACTCACCCCCACTGTGGCCATAATTACAATGAGCTGCCACAGTGCTCCCCATCCCACGTGTTTCCACCACGAGGACGTCCAGGTGGTTTGTCTAAAAAACACTGGCCCCAGTCTCCATCATCCACAAACCTGCATTTCTTTTATAAAATACAGTAATAAATTGTATTATTTGGGTGGATTTGCTAAGTGGTCAGCTGTGCTCCCCTGAAAATCCACTGCAGTGTTTGTGTCAGTCTGTGCTGAGTGAATAATATTGGGTTTTGCTGAATGATTGACATGAGCATTCACCCGGTTCTTTACTCACTAAACTTAAATGAGATGTTCAATTTGACAGGAATTTAGATCAGACTTAATGACTGCAACTAATCATATACAGACCTATGCACCAATGGCCAAGTCTTTACTCCATCAGTCAGCGTCATCATGTCATCGCAGGCTGTTTCACTGAGATGGCAGAAGAAACAGAGTTTAAGGTGTGAAATCAGATCTTTAAAACAAATATCAAATATTGTTCGTCTTAGATTTTCAGAAGTAGTTCTTGTGGCCTTGACACTTTCAGATTTGGCTCACGTCATATGACTGCTGAGATGAAGGACAGAATTGAACGGCGCTGCAGTTTAGAGACAGTTTCTCCTCTCGGATTGAACAAATATCTTCACTGGCTGAGGCTTGGGACTTACTGTAAGAACAATTCACAGAGATGACAGTCAACCGTTGACTCAGGACTCAATTTCAAAGCCGGTATAAGCAAAAGCTGCCGTCATGATACACTCAACTGCAACCACTGTTGTGCTTGGATACAAACCAAACAGGCAACAGTGAGAGCATCGTGTGTTGGTCACACTGAGGAGTGGCTCTTAAAGTCTGTGAGTCCTATCTTCTTTCCTCAGAGCTTTTTTTTTTTTTACATGCCACATATCAATACAAGCAGACGCCGGAGAGCAACTGTATTTCTCTTCAAAACATCAGTACGCCATCCTCCTGCATGGGACAGGTGGATTTATAATGTAACAAAGTGAGTTATGAGGAGGACCTTCCATCCCCCTCTTACACCCCCTCTGATCGTCAAAGACCCGGTAAAAAACCACCACAACATCCCCGGCCATTCGTTGTGTTCAATCGCCCGTCGACCGAAATGCCCACTGAAAGGTACAACATAAGCCAAGAAGATTCCCTACTGATTACAAGTGCATCCTTGTTGCATGGGGATCTTAATTCTTAGTTCGCAATTAGAACTTAGAATAAAGTTATAAAATCTAAAGTTTGATCAGCATTTAAACTGATCAACAGTCCCATTGGCGGAGGATTGATCGAACCCACAGCACCGATTTATGGAGGAATTCTGCTCTATATTTCTTCAGCTGGTATGTGTCGGTAACTATTACAACAGGTTATACAACGGAGTTGTGGTTTGAGGTGAGTATTCTTTCGGCGCTCAGTGAGATCTTTGGTTTGTAGTGGACAGCCAGCCCCGGTTTGCCTTCTGCACGATCCACGGTCCAGACAAACCTCTTCATTTCACACCAAATGAATACATGTTTCCGGGGTCATGATGGCAGCCATTTTGGAGAAAAGCACTCACTCCTGCGTTGTACAAAAAGATCCTTTGTAGGTAGGTAGGAGTTTACTCAAGGAACCATTCGTAGGGTTGATTCCAGGGGGAGGGGCTCATCTCCGTGGAAGCCGTAATCAACTAGGCCATCTACTAGGGAGGACATAATCACTATTCCTGCTTGGAACTTGTGGAAACCTGATTTAAAACTAAATATAAAACACAACTAATCGCTGTCTTGTCTGACATCATAACATCCTCCGCAGGTGCTCTGTGAATTTCATGGAGTTTAATTCATTGTATCTATCAAGGACCGGACTGGTTTATTACGGGATAATTAACTACGCCCGACTTTCAGTCGACTCAGACCATAATAATGCATATTTTGCGTATTTTAGTTGTTTAGTCAACCTTCTAAGTAACCAGTAACATTCCTCTACAAGCTAAATGTAGCATTGAATGGAATTACAATGAATTAAAAGTAAATAGTATTCGGTAAACAAAGCAGGTTTACCTGTATGAATTCATGTTGATTTGCCTCTGACCGCACAAATGTCACAGATCCGCAGTCACGCCAAAGAGTATATCTGATGAGCCAATAGCACACAGGAAGCTGAATGACGAGTGTTTTTAAAAATAAAATGAATCCAAGGTTTTTCTTTTTATAATGATTTACATTTCAAACAAGCGTATTGGTATGTTCAACACTCCAATGCTCTTGTAGTGGTACCGAAACATTCCTGGTATTGAGAGAGAAGCCTGCCCTGGAGACGATCATCTTTGAAAAGCTGCCATTTCATATCAGATGATCAACCTCAACAGATTTTTATATTTGTTTCCATTCACTTTATAAACTCTCTCTCGACAGTTTTGGTTTGAACAAACAAAAAATGAAATTCCCATCACATTCTGCACACTGCAGATGTATTTGTAGAGACAGTGAGAGGATAGGTCTTAAAGAATAATCCCTCTGCATCACTATTGACCGCCTTGGCAAAAAACTATTGATGAATGATCAATGAGTTGAGCGCAGTTAGGATCAGCCATGACATGCGAGCACCATCGGTCGCTGGGTTTGCATCAATATATCGACCCTGCGGATACTGCAAACCCTACCCTCTATGGACGTTTCTGCGGCTGAATACTGTGATATGATATTACCCTGCCAGGCATATAACAGTAATGTTTATGCAACCCCAGCGGAGTATGTAAATAATTCAGAGGTTATGCAGGGGATCGTCTTGGCTGCGCCCGTGTCAGGCAGGGAGAAAATCTGTGCTAGGCGTAGGAGGATTCTCAATGTACTCATCCTTCTCTTTACAAAGCAGTACACTTGACATTTTTCCATTCCATTCCCAGAGTCATCTTTGAGCAGCGTAAGCCGCCCAAAATGTGTTTTTTTTTTTTCACCCCTTGGAGATCTCAAAAACAGCTGTGGGAACCGAGGACACTGCGAATGAAATTAGCGCTCTGCGCTCTGGTGGAAGTGAAAGCAGCATTAGGAATCATGCTTTTCCTATCAGATGTAAGGGTATTTTTAGCCTCTCACGAGACTTCTGGAAAAAGCCTGGTTGTTTAGAAAGACATCAGAAACTATAAAAACAGTGACCCGAGCCACACAAATGCAAAGCTGGTGCAATTGATTTGAGGTAAACACAGGTCAGAGACAATTGTGATAAGAAGAGTGTGACTCAGCTTACACATTGTTTGAAGCCGGGATCCTGCTTAACGGATCGAATGTGGAATCTTTATGGTCCACACCCGCAGACCGTAACCCAACAATGATTTATACATCAGAGGTTATTTATTGAGGCGAACACAGGAGCACCCAAGTCAGTTTAGCGCTACTTTCTTAAAAATTGCAATCATTTTGATTTGAATGTGTAATAAGGCCACAGTAAGTGGTACTTTGATGTGATTCATAATCTATTCCAAAAAATGAAATGGTGAGACCCAGCGAGGGCTCTGTTCTGGTGTTTTCTTGTTCTCTCTCTAGGAAACTAACCATCGAATACAATATATCATTACAATATGAACAATGTTTTTCTTTTAAATTGTATTGATGATGTGATATAAGAAAACTCAAAAGTAATGTCTAATATATGGAGAGGAAACTAAAACGCATTAGGTTGATTGATACGTATCTAGTCTATGTGGCAAAACATTTAAGGTTTTCATTTCTAATTCCCTGTGGGTAACAGTTTATTCACTGTTTACATCCAAAGGAGGCCCATTGGAGATCAGCTCTTATCCCCAAAGCCGTTTTTATTTGTCGAGGTAAGTAAAAATCATCTGTTAAACATCCCACTGCAAACACAACTGTGAGTATTTATTCTGTTTAGCTGTCACCTCTGAATATGTCCTTTATTGCAAAACTTTTTTTCCAAAAAAACCCCCATATTTTATTAAATCTTCCCATTCAGTCAGATTATTCCTCATCGATTCCCCTCTTGTCATTTGCACTGTAGATTTCAATTTGACTGATCTTCCGTCTTCAATCCCATTTACACAGCAATTTGTTAAACTAGAAACTTTAAAGTCCCCTTTCTTTTTTTATTCCTTTGTCTGTCTAGATGTCTACATCTGTTCTGAACCAACATCTAGCACATAGTTGTGTCAGATATCGTCGCGCTAGCACACCAGAGGGTCACACCGTAATTCTGTGTAATCTATAAAACATTTTAGGGAAGATGTTAAAGTTCACCTGAGATTAAAATAATAAGATGTGGCAAAAATGAGTATTGGAAGTTCACTTGATCTCTTTAGTTTTACTGATGCCTTCCCCGAATTATTAAAAGGAGAGAATGAAAAATGTAAGGGTCTTGCCGCAGTTTCCGAAGCTCAGCTTCATAAAAATATTGTATAGTCTCTTTTTAATATTAATTGCAGTGAGTTTAACAGCTCATCAATGCTGTAATTTATTTACCTGATATTATATATGATTATAGTAGTATCCCTAACTTTGTTTATCATTCAGTGTGTCTTCATTTTGTATTTGTTTGATAGTGTATCTTTTGTTGTGACGTAAACCTTTTCTTAGAATACATCTGCAGGCTATCATCAGAAAAAGAAATACATTCCAAAGCTACAATTTTACATTGATTTGCTGTAAATAACTTTAGTCAAATAACTTTGAGGTTTTCACCTTATTTTAATTTTAAAAGACTAATCTAACCTAACATGTCTGCAAGCATGTTAGCAGGGAAAGTGTTTCTGCTGATATGGGGGTCTCCTTACCAACAATGCAAATAATGTAAGTGTGTTTACTCCACCTATTTTAAACATCACAGTCTGCTTCAAATGTTACAGAGTAACTCTGAATGTGCAAAATAGATTTAAGCTTTTTGTTGTTCAGCAGCAAGCTGTGGTAAATCTGATGTGATGTCACCCGAGTCTGTTTATGCTCTGAGGTTACTTGGAACCAATATTGTGCCTCATCTCATCCGGAATTTGTGATTTGGGATGAAATCTTGATTATTGTATCTGTTAATTGTCCTATGCATATAGGTACCCATATATATGCAGTAAATAAGCCATCGTACACCATGGCCAAGAACTCAGTATAAACTCTGAGATCATTAAACTTAATTGACAAAGTTACAAAATTATGTGGCGTTCTAAATATGATAAAATCTTACATTTCTTGTTTCTGAAGTCAATTGTGCCGTAACTATTGTTCAATTTCTAATCCAATCCATAAGTTTAGGATTCAGAATTTGGAGTAAATAATTATCTTTTCATGTATCAATGTATCAATTATATCATTTCATTTAGCATGAAATATGCTGAAAGCAATGACGCTCACTCCCTTTGAGCCGATTTCCATCGAATGAATGAGCCACAATGTTTGAGTACCTCATTCATTGTATAATACATTCACGTATCTCAATCCAAATCCACCATCGGATCTGGCACCGCTTCAAGGAGGCTCATCGAGGGAACGAGGTGGCACTCGTGACTGAGTGCCAGTTCAAGCCTTGGAAGCGTGTACTTACCTCATTTTCAGCCGGTCTGCATGCATAATGTGACATCACCACGGAGATGGAATGTCCTTCCCCAGTTGTCTGCGGCTCTGTCCTTTCTTCACCTGAGAACGGGTAGTTGCGCGTTCTTGATTGGCTCTGGGAATTCTGTTTTAGAACGGCTCAACATTTAGCTCCGACAAAATGAGTGAACTCTGCAAAAAGTATTTTCTAATTGCGTTTTTTTTATCATGTCACGTGATTTTGATGCCTTTTGTGGCTTTGTGGCCACCTCAGTGCTGTACATGCATTAGGGTGACTATCTTGGCTTGAGTTAAGACCCTGCAAACACGTGGTGAGCTTGTTGAGAGAACAGGACAGCCTTAAAGGTTTAACATGAGGGATCCAGTGTCCCTTTGGCAGTACATGCCAGCTTAGCAAAGACATTTCCTACGTACCTAATTACGATGTAAACAATGCCACGGAGTTCGGATGAGAAGGACGGTGGTTTCCAACTCTTGAACTTGATGGTGGTATTTTTGCATCTAATAGGAAACAAATGGCCTTAAATATGCTAACTATCGCAGAGCGTATTTGGACCCAGATGCAGAGACTGAACATGAGAGACTGAGACGGGAATACGTTTATTTCTGGGATAACAACAAGGGATGAATGTTATTAACCTCTCTTGAACCAGGCCAATTTTTAGGCCTGTGCTCAAAAATTGCAGAGAAGGCTATACAAAAGAGTATATCTCTGCAACCATAAGGTCTATTTTAATAATCCGGATGTCATAATAAACGCGTGAGGTTTTGTCCAGTAAAGATCAGGCGAAACCTCTACCATACCACAGCAGCATATGTAAACACTCTGTATGTAACGGATGATTTTGATGAAGTGAAGTAAACGTTTTTAGAGATTCATTGTCGTACAGTTTACGGGAGATTTCGAAAATAAGGGTTTTTTGATCATTTAGTGCCAACTGTGCCATTTACATTTTGTCATGTACCAAACTATTTATCTCACTTGTATATCGCTGATAGTGTTCAACAGCTAGCGTCTAAATTAGGGAATATTTTAGTTTATCTTGCTTTTGGAAAATGTTCTGCAAGGACTCAAACTAACATAGTTAGCTGTTCAATTCACTTTAAAGACATTTGTCTTTAAATATACATACTGACTTGACGTATGATTCCCTGTTGGGTTTGGGGGATTGTATGCAATGCCCTATGCAAGTAAGACATTGACACAGCATTGAGCCCTGTTCTACTTTTATTTGACACGTTATGCCAAATATAAGTCAAAGAACGTGCACAAAACTAGTATATTTTCTCTGTAGCAAGAAGTACTATGGAACAAACGTCCGGATACTTCATCTGTAAATTATCCAGCTGTTATCAATTATTTGCGAGTTATATTACTTGTTGATACATTGACACCAGCTTGTTTTCTGTACATGACACGATTACGTGCGACCTTGAAAACATAAAGACGTCATTTTTACGAGACAGCTCCTTTGATTTGAGTAGGAGTCTGTTGCGACAGTGAGTCCAGTGGTTTTGTGGCGACTTTGACATTGGGTGTCCATAGAGGTCAGTAGAGAGCAGATTCAGTGTGGAGATGCTCGTTAGAGCTTTGCAGAGTTGCCACCACGAACCTCATGACCTGAGGCACGACAGATCTCTAAAGTGAGTAGCCTCTGCTGCTGGGTATTTGACAGTCTGTTTAATGTTACCGTGGAGACTAGCACTCACTACCACAGATACTGTTAAACATGGTAACTTCTAATTTTGTTCTTCTCAATGATATACAGCACGTAGCTTAAGGCTTAGCAACAATGACGGTTCGAAGCTGCCCTGTGTCGCGTGTTTGTACTGCTAACATTGCTGCTTGCAAACATATCACCGATTCACTCAAAACACCAGTGCACAGTATAATTCAGCATATCAGGCAAAGCCAAAATGCTGAGTCCAAGAAACCTGCTTTCTGCGAGCTGCATCGCCTCCCTTTGCCTTTTCTGCTTACTGGTACAATTTATCTGCATGCAATATTTACTCAAGATATGAGCCTCCACCACATACACCAGAAGAAGTCTTTGAAGGTCTTGCTTTTAATTTTTCTGTTTATCACTTGATTAATATCGTTCGTCCATTAAAATACCTTTCCAGTGGAGATACATGGGAGCAGTGTAAACAGGAGATGTGGGACATTTAAATGAATCTGTCTTTGGTGTGGCGCTGGGTCCCCAGCCAGATATCACATGGGATCATTCTCAGTGTCTTGGATACGGAATACAGGGAAGCTCATATGAAATTCAATTCAATTCAATTCATTTTATTTTGTATAGCCCAAAATCGCAAATTACAAATTTGCCTCGGAGGGCTTTACAGTCTGTACACATGCAACATCCTCCGTCCCAAGACCCTCACATCGGCACAGGAAAAACTCCCCAAAAAATGAAAAAAACCCTTCCAGGGAAAAAAGGGAAGAAACCTTAGGGAGAACGTCAGAGGAGGGATCCCTCTCCCGGGATGGACAGACTGCAATGGATGTCATGTGTACAGAATGACTCATACAGATGTAGAATACATTCAATTTCTATAACAGAAATTAATCAAAGAATTCCAAGTAGCCGGTCAGATGTACGACAGGACCACTGCAGGGGCCACCACCGTCAGATAGAACCACCATCCACAGAAGACTGTGGGGAGGGAAAGCAAAGATTTTAGGAAAGGGTAATAGTGATATGAATCATATTTAAAATTATGATGATGATGATGATGATGACGATGATGATGATAGCAGCAGCAGGCCAGCAGGGCCACGGCCAGAGTCAGGACCAGGGTCCTGACCGGACTACGATCTGCAGAGACCTGCTCGGCGAGAAAGCACAAAGAACTCCCGGGAAGGAGCTGAATTAGTCATGTGCATTAATGCAACGTGGATTTTAGTAAAAGGGGAGAGAGAGAGAGAGAGAGAGAGGAGTTCGGTGTGTCCTAAAAAGTCCCCCGGCAGTTTAAGCCTATAGCAGCGTAACTAAGAGCTGGTCCAGGCAAACCTAAGCCAGCCCTAAATATAAGCGGTATCAAAGAGGAAAGTTTTAAGCTTTATCTTAAAGGAGCTGACTGAATCTGCCCCCCGGACTGAAAGTGGAAGCTGGTTCCACAAAAGAGGAGCTTGATAACTGAAGGCTCTGCCTCCCATCCTACTTTTAATAACTCTAGGAACAACAAGTAACCCAGCATCTATAGAACGCAGCTGCCTTGCAGGGCAGTACGGTGTTACAAGCTCTTTAAGATAAGAAGGTGCCTCACCAGCAAGCGCCTTGTAGGTGAGGAGAAGAACCTTAAATTCTATTCTTGATTTAACAGGGAGCCAGTGCAAAGCAGACAATACAGGCGTGATATGGTCTCTTTTATTAGTTCTTGTTAATACACGTGCTGCAGCATTCTGAATCAACTGAAAGAGGTTCCTGGGGGTTTGCGCTCATGCAAGCTCATGTTACAGAGGGAATTAGCATTCTAACCGATGCAGTTGTTTAATCAAAGGGGACTGCAAAATGAACCCAATATAAGATGAGTGAGCCATTGATATCTTACAGTTAATGCAGAAAGCTTTTTTATTTGTATGGAAGGATATACTTTGACATCTCTTTTTATTCTTTTGGCATTTACACAAATTGGGTTGCTCTTGAAGCAGTGGTGAATGAATGATCATAGTAAGCACATTTAGGAGTCCTTCAGATTAATAGTGAATAGTGCCTAGAGTTATCAAAGTCTGAGTGGCTGACAGTGGAGTTAAATATAGCGTCTCAAAATCTTTCCAACTTTTATCATTTTCGAAAAACACCTAGTTAAAATGCATTCTAATAATTTTAACTTACCCTATTCCCTATGTTATAACATCTTCAACATTACACGTTGAACAAGCTAAAATTAAATGGCATGTTGCAAAAATTGAGGCCTAAATAGTATTTAATCAGTTTTTATCATGTAAATTGTGAACTATAGAGACTGTGAACTATAAAAGTTATGGACCTCACAATTTCTAAAATGGTATTAACAGGAATTCACAACCCGCTTTTGGCATACTTCCCAGGATATGAAAAGAAATGTATCTGTTGTGGACAGTGTTGAAAGTGAGTAATGGGGTTTAATTGAGACCAGATGAGGGAGAGATGACAGAGCCTTATGTGCTAGATATTCAGTGAATGCAGGGTTAGATAAATAAACTTATTCAAACACATGGTTTTAATAACTAGGACAGCCAAATTACGTGAATGATGAAATAAAGAAATTAAGAAATATTTGAAATCTTTCCTCAGTCTTTCCTCAGCAGTAGTTTAGTTTCCTGAAATGGTCCCAGAAAGTAACGTGTGTGAGTTGGGATACTTTGCAATAAGTCTTCGTAATATCCTGCAAGGATACGTCACACTTTATTTTTGTGCCAACCTGCCAAAGGGTCTGCGTTTATTTCTCAGTGTGAGAGCTGTGGTAGAGGAGTCGAGAGAAACCTAAACCAATGGGCCTTTGCAACTCCCTTTCTCCTTTGCTGATGAAGCGATGTGCTTGTCGCCATTTGTTATTACGATCTGAAGAGATTTATCATGACCTTCTCAAAGGGTCACATACAGACTGCTTCCAGTAAATCAAGTGAAACTCTGTGTCCAACGCTCTTTATACACAAAAAAGACTGAGTCGAAGAGAAAGTGTAACTAGAGAACAGACTTACTGTCGGATCATCAAACACATCAACTAAATGTGATCTGTCGAAGTTTGCTTATTTATGAATTATTCCGAAAATTGGAGAACCCAAAAGAGTTTTCACCAGGTATCTACCTCTGAGGGGACTATATCATCACACACACACATTCCTATTTCTCTACCTGTTCAAGATGCAGTGTTTTGCAGTGATGTGCATATTACAAATGACTTGTTGTGCTTGCTTGCGTTTCAATGAATGTGAATGTATCTTCTGTGTCAGAGTTAACCTCTTCAATGTCAACCTCATGGATAAAATTTGCAAATAAATACACATTAGTAATCACAAAATATGATAGAAAGAAAGACTTTCGGGGATGCTGTGTTGAGGGTTATTATATAACAATATAATCCCAGTACTTTCAGATGAAATGTATTGAATTGAATCAAATAAGATACGGCCACTAAACAACTGCAAACAAATGTTATAGCATATGGAATAATGTTAACAGACTGACAGTAAGTCTTACACATGCAGTTAATCTTCCTGACAATTGAAATTAGTGCTGCAAAATACTTATTACTCACATTTAAAAACTCCTGCCATGGAGATCCGATCAGCTTGGTTTGCGCTCGATGCTCCGCCATCTGTGAGTCTTAAGTATTTTTTCACAGCATCCACGAATGGAAAACAATTCACCAACTGTTTGGAACTTTGCCACGACCAGGGACATTGGCAGGGAAGTGGCCAAACGTGGCATCATTGCATGATGATTGGCTCATGCAGCCGCAGAATTGTGAGAAAAACCTCTTATCAAGACTAAACAGACCAAACCCTAAAGACATGATGAATCTCTAAATGTAAATGTATGCTCATAAATCAGGACAATTTACAACATGTCCTAAAGAATTAAAATAACTTCATATACTTTAATTCCACGGCCGTAAAGACATATATTTAAACCAGTAGCAGACCTAATACATTGAGGTGTGAAAACTGTTCACAAAACACAATCCTGTAGATATTCATAAAGAGGAAATAAGATCTACACTTTTCTGGAAAATGACTTTGCCACAATGGATGAGTTATACATTTTTTTTTTTTGATTTTTTGATTATTTTTTTTATTGGAGTGAGAGAGAGCGTCTGAAAAGCCACTGTTTAGTATTCAAACAAAACCCAAAGCAAAACATAAATGATAACGAGACAAAAGAATGTGCAACATTGATCGACTTGAACATGCTGGCCTGAGAGGTGAAGACTGATCAAATCATTGTGAATTATCATCCTAAACTGAAGGCTTCTTTCCACTCAGAACTGCCGTTAATATGGCATTACACTTTTATCGCAGCCTATTTGTCATGTGCCATGAAACTACAGACACGCTCACATTTACAAAACCGAGGCGACGCTCTAAATGAGAGATAGCTAGTTATACATTGGCAGCGTAACGGCCTTTCAACCGGTCTCTCATCTGGCTGTGATATATTTGCTGAGTATACAATACAATAATAATAAGGAGATTTTATGTTCATTGGAATATTTCATTAGATGTTTTAAACCGTGACACAGAAGCCTTTCAGTTCTTTTGGCCAGTATATGTTAAACATCCTGAGAACATAGCTAGAAGCTATGATTTGCCAAGTACGTGTACGCATCGCATCCATTACTGAAGACTATTCCAGTTGACTGTGATTTACCAGTGTTTCAAGTTTCCAGCTGTGACTCTCTCTGCCGTGCATCCAATTCTCCACATCTCCAATTTAACCTTGCTCACATTGTAAAATAACATCTGATTTGGTTATGTTTTTCAAGGTGTCATGGATGCGCCACGACACAGAAAAAAGAATGTGAAATGAAAACATTGAGAAAGTTCAGTACTGTTTAGAATTAAACAAACAAGGATGTTCATTTTAATGTATGGACGATTTCCTTACGCTGTCATTCTCACCTTTGCTAGAGGGGTTCAAATAACTTTTATTCAATTTTATGGTGCGATCATTACCAAAGCAACAATATTCATGACTGTGAGACGTGCAGCGATGGCCCACACATTCCGTTGGCACCTGGGCCTTTTTATTTGCAAAAACACCTGAAATACAATAAAGTGGAAATTGAATTTACGCCCCCTGAAGATTTTTGATGAAAGGTTCATAGCTGGATATCAAAGTGCTTATCAAATAGACTGTGTGTCTTGCAGCTGATACAGTTCATTTTGCGGTGACCTCATATATTCCCATGGCTCAACAATTGGCTGGATATTAGAGATTATGATAGACGACATGGAGACAGGAGCTGCAGTGAAATACGGGAAAAGAGAAAAGCTAACATCAAAATGAAGCAATGATTAGCAGGAGACAAATATCCCCGAATGAATAAAGGATGGAATACATGCCTATGGAGTTATGGGAAGGGAGTTTATGCCATGTTGTACACATTACATTTAGACAGCATGACATGAATGAATGGCTTTTAGGAAATATCAACTGTTTATGACTGTACGGTTAAGTATAAAATATGGTTAGAATATAAAATAACCATCAAAATATAATGAATGAATATGCAAGCAGTCAATTGCAATATTGTTAATGCAAAAATAAATATTGATAAGACAGCACTATTGCCATTTTCAGTTAACATTCAAATATTGAGATTCTTTAATTGTAGTTTGGTTGTGTTTCCTGATCACACGGTTGTCCCACACCAATGTTATTATTTGTGAATAATCTTACTGACGGTAGTAATTATATTGATTTCATTGTTATACTTGCTGATAATTAAGGTGCTCTTAGTCGTGCACAACAGTAGCGAAAACACTATTATTTTAAGGTTCTTTGCGCCTTACCTTACCAAATCAACACGCTTTTTTAAATCATTAGCAAGGTTACATGCAAAGCAATTAGGCAGAGTAGCAAGTTTACTTAATGTTCCAAAAGTGAATTAGACCTAATTCCGCAATTATGTGAACTTCTATTTTTTGTATTATCATAATTCAGATCTGCTTTTAGTATTTAATTGAAAAAAGACCATATTATGAGCCACAAACACACATGCAGTAAGCAAAAAAACAGCTACAGTTTTTCTGTAAACAATATTACCTTGCCCCTCAGCAGATGCATTATTCCATTGAGCATACACTTTATATGTAAATGCCAGAAGTGATGATTATGTTATTCTAATCAAAATAACCCTTAAATATTTTATAAGTTGTGGGCAGAAGGCAGACAATCAGCTGCAGCTCTGGCACCGAACCGTGTGCCTAAACGCCTGCTGTGACTGCTAACTCAGGCCTTACTTTGTTGCAGAGGTGTTGTGTCAATTTGTGGCGCACCCTAACTTTGCTTGAGATAAATTACTGTTACTTAAATTGCCATGTTTATTGCCGGCTTACGTCTTGCCGTGTGTGTATGCATGTCACGTTCTTAGTCCTTTACGCTCCTGTTTGAAGTTGTGTCATTTCTAGGCACACGATTAGTGGAACTATCCGTGCTTTCAAAGCCACAGTTGTACAGCCACACATTACGCAATATACAGTAGATCTTCTCACAAATCCCTGTGTTGTTTTGCCGTGTTCACAACAACAAAAAATGATCAAAAATGTATTTTTATTTTCACCTCTATTCACTGTTCATTAATGCATTTATAAATCCAGGAGGTGCTTTGCAACAGTATTTACACTGAATCACATCCATCCACCAACATCCATTCTCTTTTATCTTTGTTTTTGTACTAACGTGTGAATCTGATAACCCAAATAGTGAGCAAAAATGTATTATTAACCACCTGCAGCCACACTCTGAATATATTCCCACCAAAAGGGTGGTGTCCGGAATACATTTTGGTCCACGGAGACATGTATAGCTTTGCCTCTGTATACTCACATCAGCTCCTCCGACGAAATGTTGGTGTAAGAATAATAATTTTAATTATTCATAACCAGTTAAAAGTTATAAACACTAAGAGAAAATGTTTTAACATCAAAATGTACTTAAGGTACCAAAAAATATCACTATATTGAGGAGAATTTCAAATAAGACTTACAGTTAGCCTTCATGGATGGATTATATGCTTCATTATTGACCGTTAGTGTGCTGTATACTCAGGATACAGTTTGACCTGTTTTAACCTGCATTCCGCCTCGGTTCATCAACGTGTGCTTGTTCTGCGCTGGGCTGCAACGGTTGCCTCTGCATGGTAGAAAATAAGACAGAGGGGAGTTAAAGATGCTGCCAGATCCTCCAGGTACATGAAATTAGGTCATGTTATACAATGAAATGAAAGATTTCTGTGTACAATATATGCTAGTAATTTATGCACTTTTTCAGGGTCTCTCCCCCTACAGACTGTTCTATGTGAGGATCTTTCCCCGTCTCCCCATGCCTAAAACCAATTAGATATTGAATTTATTTTTCCCATTTCTGTATTTCAGTTAATTAAAACAAAAGAACAATGCTTTCTCCCAACTACTGAATGTAAAAAATGAGCTTCAGATGTAGGTCAAAAATACTCATCCTGACAGTGAAGTGGTTTCTTGGTTCTACTAAAACGGTTCACTAATATCTAACTCCTAACAGACAAAGTTCGAGCAGTTGGCCCCTTGAAACCGTTACTGGTTGGCATAAACTGTAAATACAGAGAAAAGGCTAAAATGCTATTTCACACATAAGGAGTTACTTCACTGAAGCGATTCTCGGACAACTTATTTGACAAAACGCGTTTATTTAACTGTGTGAACAATTGCATCCGATTACCTTCAGAGCGGAGCAAGTGTGTGTGTTGGCCTGCACAGAAAGAGGGCTGCAGTCAGGTGGGTTGAATTGTTATCAGATTACCACATTGGAAGCCCAAAAACTTTTGAAAAACAATGCTTCCTTCCGATCACTGATTGTAAATATCTTAAAACAGGACTTACACCTTTTCCTACGAGATGAACCAGGTAAAGCTTGATCAATTATTTGTTCATTTTCTGTTGGTTTGATGACTACTTACCAACAGAAACCAGCAGAGATCCTCCATGGCAGAATTTGCTGTTCATTACCTTGCAATTGCTAATTTAGTATTTTGGAGGCGTGCAAAGCATGAGAATAGAAAGCAGCAGTCGACGGTCCAGCTGCAAGGCAAAACCAATTGCAAGTATCATAATGGACTGACCCCCCTCAGCAGCTTTGGTCATGTTGGATGGGTTACTGACACACAACAAAGAACTGACCTGTCGATGCTCCTTTGTACTGTTGGGTTACGCTCCCGTAATGACAGCTACGGCTCGCAACCAACGCCAGAGCACTAATGCTAATGCTGTCCGCCCCCAAGTGAACCCTGATGCAGATTACAGCAGTGCTCCAGGGTGGTGTTGAGCAGAGTCTTTACAGCACCCCTAAGTCAGCCGTAGAGTGCAAACTCAATGCACGGTGGTCGAGCGATTGGAGTAGGAAAAAAGGGGTTGGAAGAAAGCGTCACTGTAATGCCAATAACTATATGAGGCCGTCCGGAGAATCGTAGACACACAAACACGCAAAAGAATATGCACCACTCATTACAGCAAGCTGTTGTTTAGTGTGGCCTCATTTACAAAGACATGTAACGAGGCAGGTCTGCGTGCAGGAATGAGTGGAAGACGTCACCTGCCACACAAAGCGATGTGGGCTCACCAATGCTAAATGCTAAAAGTCTGATAAGAAAGAAGCAAGTTAAATGAATCTGTCACTTTATAAGACATATTCCGTTTTTTTTTTTTGGGACACTTCCTTTGCCGTTGCTTTATATTCCGTCCCTGCAGTCATGTCTTTCATCGCAGCCTAATCTCTTTTTGGTTGGAATTCTTAACGGCGGTTATCATCCCCGAGTGACTCCGTCCCACTCCCTCTCTCTCTCCCTCTCTCCCCCTGCCTCCCTGCTGAGGTGAGCAAAGTGGCTTAGATGTGGTAACGGGGGAGGATTCTTCTGAGCAGTTGTACAGAAGCAGGGACAGCTCAAAGAGGCTTATGCATATTTATGGTTATCAAAAATGGTTTTTCGGTGGGACAGCACACTCGTGAACGCCGGTTGATGTCGGCATACGTATCTCAGTGGTAACCCAACACCAAAACATTTATCTTAATCCTTTTTGTTTTTCAATACGAAGGGGGAACACTTTTTACCACGTCTCTAATACATTAAAACGTGCGAATATGTGAATGGGTATCTTTTTATGAACATCAAATATTGCTAATTCTTAATACCGATATGCACAGTGACTGCAAAGCACTTCATTTCATAATGACCTCTACGGTTACGTTTTTGAAAAGCTAGTATAAGAAGTATTATCATAATTCATCTTCTGTTCATTATCAATACATTATGATTATTATAAATGTTAATAAATACAAAATAAACTGTGTTACAAGCAGAATCTATTTTTCTAATGGATTAGGGACATGGTGTCTCTGCTAACTAGCGAAGTGTCATCCACCTTTTCTCATGCATTGTTTGCCTGGTGTGGTCACACAGCCTGCATCTTGTAGTGCAAACCTTTGTGATCTGGCATTTTACATCTGTTTCCCCTGAGCAAAGGATCAGATTATGCTCTCGGGTTGCTGCAAAATCCGATGAGCCCTCTAATGTGAGATAGTGTTGGAATCTTACAAATATGTGGACTGTAGATGTACTACTACTACTACTACTACTACAACTACAACTACACCATAACTCTAAATGAGTGTTCCAGTCCACCCAAGCCCAGAATGTCTCATGATCTTTCAGCACTGAAATAAAGAGAAAAAAAGAATATCCACTTCAATTGTTTTCTTTCCTCACTCGTGCCTTAGCAGTGTCTCAATGACGGATGCCCGTATGATATTAGTTTAAGCCATAACATTTTTTGGAAATGTGCCACTCACACAGCTATTCTTTCTTTTTAAAGATTTAAAAGTTAAGTTGCACGACACCGTGTTGAATATTTTGGGTGGGCTTGTTTGTAGAAAAGTAAAGGGTATTTTCCGCCATATTTCATCACTTGTAGGAATCTCTGAGGTATCGTGGAGTCCTGTAAATCAAATGTGCGACTACGGTGATGGATGAGCAGTGGGGGCACCTCATAATCTGTTTCTTCTCTCAAGGGGAAAACACAATTTCAATGTTCAGCAAATGTGGAAAACAACCAAATATCTTATTTTCAAGAGTTGTGTAGGTGCTTTTCTCTTTTCTCTCTCTATTCATTATTATAACATGACTTTTTCCTCTCTTGAGATCTTTGTTAAACTATTTATTTTGGTAGTAAAAAATTCAGTTAACTCCATAAGAATGTGTGTTTTGAAAACGTCTCTCTGTCTAATTTAAGGTCCGGGTTCCACCGTGCAAAACCATCTTTGTAAAACATCAGTCAATTACTAAATAAAAGGTTTGGTTTGTTTAAAGTTTCCGCGGTTACAGTAAAAAATAACAATATTGCACACAGACACATCAACACAGGTTAGGCAACTGAAGTACCCTATATTTTACTTTTTTATTATCATCTTTATTCGCTGCGTTTTCAACAGTGCATATTCTACTATTGTATTTTTCGAATTGTCAATGACACTACGTACATTTACACGTAGTGGGCAACACACATCCGACAACACACGGAGGAATAAACTTTTGTTTGTCTTTGACCGATAAATATAAATACTTAAACATCTATGACACAAACCGGAGCGCTCCAAGCAGCAGATGATTTATTGTGTCTGGATGTACTCAGAGCAGATTACACTCAACACTCGTTAAAGGCGAGTCTACAAGGTTTTATCCGTTCTTTTTATGATGTTCACATTCCTGCGGCAGTAGAGAGCATCCAAGTGCAACAAGAAACTTAAAGAATCGAGTATTTCATATTCTCTGGCCAGAGCGAGAACAGAGGGAGTGAGTGACGTCCCCCCCTGTCTTTGTGTCTTTTTGTCTTCTCTTCTTAATTCCTTTTTATTCAAGAGGGGTTTGTCCTTTTTAATAGCACCAATTGTCATATTGTTTATAAATGTAGTTTTATTATTTACTGTATTTTCTATTCATAATTAGCATTTAATATTTCTTTTTTAGATTTCACTACCTTTCCAAAATTGCGTGCCATCAGCAATTAGATATGCTAATAGAGGCTTATAGTGTCAGCTGAATGCCATCGTTATTTTGCATTATTTTAAGGGTTTATTATTCGGAATTGAATTAGCTATGATTGAAGTGGCGGATAGTAATATGTGTAGAGTGGGTTATTATCGTTAAATGTTTGTAATCCAATTCTAATTATTATTCTCGAGAGAAATCTGAGGTGCATTTAACAACAGCAGTTATCAGCAAAAGGAAGCATGTCCTGTTTTCTGAGAGACAGAAAATTATAATCTTTCATTTCATATGTTTGCATTTAAACATGTACATTTTAAGTTTACTGTTCCCTGTCACGCTATTTCATACTCTGGTTCACCTTCAGAAATGTTTAAAGACTAAAATAATTTTAGACCATGACATTTCTTCATTGTTGACCTTCATACAAGTCCCCGTCAGATGTCCTCTGCATCATAAGGCCGGTCTTCCATTGTCCTTATTGGCAGTTAAAAGGCTAATGTTTCCATTAGGGTTCGAAAATTGGAAAGAAAATGAATGAGAACCTTACTTAATCAAATACTACCCTGAAGTTCTGACTATTTCTGTTTAATCCAGAATTTTCCTTTTTCCATTACGGACAGATAGTGAATAATAACTCCACAACATAGAGGGAAAATGAAATTCCTATTAGGTCTAATTACATCTCCCATTTATCCTTGGGAATGACATGAAGATTGATGAAGCTGTCCACTATTTTAAGCAAGGTTATTTAAATGAGTGATTTTACTCTCCTTTTATCATTGCATTAATCTTAATCCAAGAAAATTATTTTGCTTATTATTAGAATACATCTAACAATTCTAATAAACATAATAACTTTGGCCCCTGCTCTAGTGATTAAAGTACTTAGACCGAGAACTTGGGGTTTAGTTTAATTCATTTGGATATTAGCATTAGATTCTTAACATAAATGCTTTGCCAAGAACACTATCTCAAAAATCTCATAAAACATGAAAAATAGAACAAAATATACACAGGATACATGTCTACACAGGGGTACTAGATACTTTTCATAGCAATTGTTTTATACTATTACTGTCCGTATTCATGAAATGTGAAGCGGAAAACAAATACAACCAAATGTGAAAAGGTATCAATTAAAAACAGTTATTAATCCACAAAAGACAAGTATTGTTTGTTCATGAAAATTCCTATTTATACATTATGTAAAAAAGCACTGATAAAGTCCCAGTCAACACTTTGTGCAATAAGTCAGGAGCAGGGCCGTTTGAAGGAATTTGGGGGCCCCAAGCAAAATGGACATGGAGCCCCCCCAAGCGCCCGCCCCGCACGCACGCATAGCCTACAGGAACCACAGCATAGCCATAAAGTTTAAGTTCACTCACACTTTATATAAATACAAAAAGGTTTACAGTGCATAAACTGCTGTTGCATATAATGTGCATGAAATTTGAACTTTTTTAAACAATTGAACATTAGCAAAAAACACCACTGTACCATAAAATCAAATATACATTAAAAAAGTGCACAATAACTAAATCCAACATACTTAAAAACACACACACAAACACACACACACACACACACACACACACACACACATATACACTCACATTAACATTTTTCAGTTCTCACAAACATGTGCAAATTACCTAAAACTGCTGTTTACGAGCCTTGTCTTCTGCAAAGGCAATCACACTGTCCTCCATGTCCAAAGACTAGCGAACATCGCGCTCAATTGACGTAAGTGCCAGTCCTGTGAGCCTTTCTTGGCCCATGGTGGACCTCATGTAATTTTTTATTAGCTTCATCGCTGAAAAGCTCCTCTCACCAGAGGCCACTGACACAGGGAGAGTCAGGAGTAGACGTAAAGCAATGCTTAAATTACTGTACAAATCCAGTAGCTTCTCACTGTATATGTAATTAAACATGTCAAATGGGGAAGTGGCTACGTGGTCTGGAAAAGTGTAGAGAGATGAATGGATCTCAAGTGCCAAGTCATCAGCATCAATGTCATGGAGGGGTTTTTCAATTTTTTTGCATCGTTCATGAAGCTTTCCATTCTTTATTGTCTGCGTCATGTTGTATATTAACAATTCTGAAATGTCCATGGGGAAAAGTGACTGGTATTTACTAAGTTTGGTGAGAATTCAATAGTGATCTGCAGTTTTTTTTCTAACAATATGACAGCACACACTTATCAGGTTAAACTCTGGGCAGTGCGGGATATCAGCTATAATCATAGAGATTGTGGTGGTGATACCTTGTGCTATAGAGGAAACATCAGCACTGAGAAGTGATGCGTCTGTTGATGTTGAGGATGAAGTTGTTGGTGTAGCTGGGAAAATAATTGGAGAAAAAAAATCTGAAATTACCTGTGAAGTACGTTTTACCATTTCACTGTTAGCTTATTGAAAGAGGTCACTATTAACAGCTCAGCTCAGGGAGAGAACACACTTTATGTGTGTAACACTTTATAATAACAATCATTAATAGATGGTAAATCTATGAAATTGTAAACAATGAAATTATAATTAAGTGTTTACTAGTTATTAGTAGTGCTTTAAATGAACAGTTTATTGTAACATACATTATATCATATAACATATTAGGTAATGATTAAACATTTTTTGTAAACCTTTAAGAAACCATTTTTAAAACGTCTATAAACATTACACAGATAGACGGACCAGATATTCCTAACATGTCATTAAATATGATAAACAGTGATTCTGGAACAGATCTGCGGCTTCCTTTTCCCGCTAAAAACATTAGAGGATTATGTAACCATATTCCGTCCGAAAAAATGTTGCCGTCAGGCAGGTTACAGGTAACGTTAGCCTAACCTCAGTAGCTAACATAAACATATTTTTGCTAGCCTACCTGCTGCAAAATTACAACAAGACAAGTAGAGCTATTTCATCCAGTGTAATTAATCACTTACCACTATCTTGTTTTTTCTTATCCTCCTCTTCCTTTTTTGGCTTCCTGAAGTATAAGTCCGCTTCATGACTGCAGTGCCGTCGGAGGAGGTTTGTATTTTGCCAGCAGCGGAGAGCATGAGAGGGGCCCCTTGAGGGGGGATCCCGATAACGGTGTCATTGCACTTTACTGCATTGACTATCAAAGGGGCGCTCACACAGTTTGTCGTTGCATTTGACTCTTAACCAGTCGTTGTCTTGGGGCCCACGGCCAGCTCGGGGCCCCAAGCAATTGCTTGGTGCGCCTGTCCTGTTCCGACGGGCCTGGTCAGGAGAGTGCAATAAAGGAAACGTAAGTTACATGGTTTGTGCGTGACAGTGCTGAATGACTGTGGCTTAACTGTGTGCCTCGCCACACTAACCTCAGAAGGAGCAAATGCATTAGTGAAATGAGACTTTCAATGCTCTTGCTCCTCTGCCTTTGTCACCGTGAGCCTGCTTTTGCCCCTGACGTTCGCGTGCTTCTCTCTCCGTCTGGATGGTACCATTCACCGAGGGAGAAGTCTTTGTGTTCGGTAATGGAGCAGAGTTGAAAGCAGCGCAGCCGAGACGGCGTTGGAAACGCACCAACTGTGGCCTCTTACACGATAATATTTTCATGTTAGATTACCCATCAGCCTGTTGGCATTGCCCCGCATCTCCTTGAACCCGTAACCCGCTGAAGAGCAGCCAACTGCTAATGGTGTTTTTCTACAAAAAAAGCTCTCGTCTGCATCCACTGTAGTGCGATATTGTGCTCGCTCCTGCTGTTACCGCTCTCACTTTTCAAGTATTTCTGCCTGTGTGAATTTTCCCATGTATGGTTTTTATATTTTCCACCTTCGTCTTCCACAGTGTTAAAATGTATTTTTATACATGTAAAGGTTATCAGAATAGGAGAAGCCTCTTGACAATAGCTGAGGCGCAGTTTTATTCTTTCAGTGCCTCTGACTGAGAGAACCCATTTTCCAATTCTATACATATTTGGTGTATGAAGATCTTGCACTATTTAACATTCCTCATGTAACTTACTTTTATTAACAGGAGGCAGATTTCATGTCCGTGTCCCTCTCTCTTCACCGGCACTGAAGTGTGGTAAACGTATGTACTGACATTACATCCATTGCTTTTGTATTAAAAAATACCACAACAATTCATGTTTGGCCAGAAAATGTCTCCAATATGACTGGTGGCTGTTGCATGTGGTGCAAAAAGGCTGAATGGCAATTACTTGAACAGCAAATCATTTTGACAGCGAGTGGTTTGAGCGGGAGGTCATATTAATGTCAGTTACAACCCTTTATGTTCAATATATGTATACACAATGTTAGGAGGTGAAAACATTTTGTTAATTGAATTTCTCAATTTGACAAGCTCAGTTTACAGCACAACTTATTTTGCAGGATCCACGTACTGAGCTTATGTTGGTGTAGCACATAATCACACCTGTGAATAACTCAATACACATTATGAGAGGATAAATTGGGTATAAGTATCTTAAATACCAAAGTGTCAGGGGCGTCGTATTCATTTTTATTGGCTTGCCAAAATGACACCGTTATCTGTATGAGGAAAATGTAGTGTTTGACCTAAAGTGGATGTGAGCCATGATGAGTGGTGGGAAGGCTACACACATTGGTTATCTGCATGTCTCTCAGTTCATCTCAAGGTTAGTTTTCCATGGACGGCTCCTGAAATAATAGCCCAGACTTTCTTTAAGCTGAAGGATTTCAATCTTTTTTTTCAGAATAAGAGATTCAGCTAAATGTATGTAGTACAAAGTCTGTGTGAAATACACTTCTTCTATTGTCTTCATGTCAAGAATTCCACGTGGGCTGTTACATATGTGGCAAAGTGAATTGCACATATGTAACAGCCCACAGCAATCTGTTGTGGGTAAAGGAAAACAACACTGAGGGGGCTGATGTGTGAGAGAATTAGGCAGGGGCACATTTACATTCAGAGTTGCAATTTTAAAATGGATAAATCTTAGTACATGTAAGATCAAGTAAGAAAGAAACCAAAACTTCAAAACATCATTTTTATGAGGATTTTCATTTTCTATTTCTATCCTAGTATAGTTGTATAAATGTAATAAATGACTTGCTAATATATCAATATAGTCGCCAGCTTTAATACCTTTGTTGTAAAATTAAATTTTGAAGTTGTAATGCAGAATTTTCAAAACCACACAGAAACGTCAAAGTACCAAGGGTGATATGTTTCTCCATGTTCTATATTCACGCCTCGCCTTGAATCATAGCGTGGCTGTCTTGAAAAGACGATCGAAGTGTTGAATCTTCTCCATTTAATTGGCCCACACAGTCACACATGATAACAGTCGCAGTCTGTTTGCAATGTGTGGATGAAATGTGTCTTCCTGTAACGACTAACGATCAACCCTACTCCACAAATCAAGGCAAGTGCAACCGCATTACAGTTGCAGGTCTTTAACACTGGGCTGGCATTAATTATGTTCAACATAAACCAAATACTAAATTACTTTGATCCATGTGCATGCCGCAGGCTACTCATGGACGACCGGAGCAGAGGAATTGTAAATTGTGTAGCACATCGAGCTGGTGCACAGCAAATAAATAACGTTTGATGCATTGCCAACCGGAGGTGATGTGATTTGATGATCAGTGGAACAATGTCCCAGAAGGGACAAATGGATTGTGGCTTCCAATGAACAAAGCCAATTTAGGACAAACAGATTATGGGGTTTACTGTAATCTGCACGTAATGTATTTTACTCCCCGCTTTATTTCCTGTATAATCCGCTACAATCCCATTTAATTTCATTGGCCTGAAGATTATTCTGTCTTTAGATGGGTTATTGTTGGCCTCGAAAGGAAAAATTCATTACATGCATTTCTTCTATGAAGAAAACAAAACAAAATACTCTGCTAAATTGAAAACTATTCATGCCTATTTCTGTGGAAAGAAGTTTTAAAATCAGATGTGCAGACATGCAATGAATAAACTCTAAATTAATTGAATCCAACGCTCAGTCAGATAAGATCTTCCACCTTAGTTTACTCTGAACGCTGTTCTTCATCCCTTCATCTTCCCTTGATAAAGTCCCGCCCACTCGGCTATAACAGTGACAATGTTATTGTTTTATTTCCTCTACTCCCTATATAGACCTAATATCCGCTCCCAGGTCTGATCTTCCTGATGAATGCAGTTTATATTGCTGTATTTGGGACGGCAGTGATATGTTCTTAATATGTCAAATATAATAATCCTCTGTAATAAAAGCAGGAGGGGAGATGGAGGTTAATGAACTGCATGTCCTTATTGTAAGTTTAAGTGTAAAACAATAATTGTTTTGATTTACTCCTTGGTCTGTTGCTTTTAGTAGGGAGGATGTTGTATGTGTCTATTGGTACTTAAGATAACTAGCCATTGGATTTATGTATCCATATAAAATTATACTTACAACTCAATATTCTTGTTTTAATCCACCACTGTCTTATATAATACATCGTGAATGTACATTGTGGCAACTGGCAAATGCAAATAACTGAATGATGCTTAATCCTTGAAGAAAAAATCAGATTAAAAAGTGACAATAGTTTATTCAAGTGTTCTTTTAGAATATTTTTACTTGATTAAAAGTTCAATCCATTTATCAAATTCAATTCTTAGAAACCGTCAAACCATCATTTTTCAGGCTTCAAACCTACTTACCGTAATTTTCAGACTATAAGCCACGCCTTTTCCCCATTTTTCAATTCTGCGGTTTATATAACGGTGCGGCTAATCTATGGATTTTTACAGCTAACGGCCAGTATGGGACATATAGTAATTAAACATAAAAACATCTGCGGCTTGTTTATGAACACATCATTCAATTTAGCTGCTGCTTCCATAGTGTGGAAAATACAGTAATTAGATTTAGGAAAACAGTATGGTTGACATTAACTTGCTTGGATGAAGACCAACTTCACTCACATGAAGGATATCAAAAGTGAAAAACTGACAATTGGTCAAATTTACTTTTACAGTGCACTTAAACATTGTTCTCCCGGATGAAAACTCCTGCATTTATTTGACCTTCTGTTACTCGCTCTAAGCATATGATAATGATAACTTACCTTCCAACCCTCACCAACGGTCACAGACTCTGGGTCGTGACCAAAGAAGATCCAAGCCCCCAGGACGGCTTCGCTCCGTAGGGTTGCCGTGCTGAGCAACGGAAATATGTCGCTGATGAGAGGGAAGAGCGGGTCAAACTGATGCCACCGCCGTCCAACCCCGGATAACCCGAGGAGAATGGATGCATGGGCTGATGGACGAGTTCACATTCGAGTAAGTTTAATTTAGCAGGTTGGGAGCAAGACCCGGTTGCTCAGAGACGTTTTCAAGTGCGGAGACAACGACTGCTTCCTTTTACTGCAAACAGAGGCCTAACGTGGGGAACCAGAAGAGGGAATAGACCGGTTCCTCGCACCACAGACCACAGGACACCATTTGAATGTTTCAGTGTCTTGCTGGGTAATAAGTGATTACATATAATTGGTCAGACCCACGCACACACACACACACACACACACACTCCCACCATCTAATGAGAAAGATTGCCTGAGAGGCCGCTGATCTGAGAGACAAGGAGAACAGAGAGAGACAGAGGCGTCACTCAAGGGGAATCTGCCTTCCATGAAGCAATACAAGACAAAGCAACGCTTGACCAAATCATTATGAAAGACAGACGCAGTGGACAAAAAGAGACAACTTGACTTCAAGCGACAGTGCTTTCGATGCTTAGTCCTTTTCCTATGCAAGTGTGCACAGCATCATCCCTGCTGACAGCTGTTTTTGTTATGGCTTGTCAAGTATGGATCAAGTGTCTCACTCCGCTGGGTTTTAATGATGACAGGTACGTTATAGAGTTCCATCGATGTGGTTAATGTAATGACATTGTTTCACTTAATTGAGTGCTGGTAATGAAACTCCTGTTCCATCTCTGCTTACTTTAAACTTGTAATGGGAAAAGTTCACGCTTTGTTGACAAGCACTGAGGCAGACGCTCTCACACACACACGCACGCACACACACACGCCGCAGCAGATTTGTTCTTTTTTTCTCCAATCATTTGACTTCAATCAAGATGTTGAGATGGGAAATTAGCCTTTCAAACACCACATTCTTAAGGGGCTACACACAAATAATTCCCCCCTTATTAATTCCAACAAAGCCACTGGTTTCGCTTGCCGCTCGTTATGGATATAAAAGGATGCGGCAAACAGAACAAAATACCTGTTGATTTTCCAGAAAAAATGTTTAACTTGTCAACATAATAACATTGTAGCTGAAAGGCCAACCAATGTAATGTCATAAAATGCTGCTCATCTGCTAAAAATTCAACCTTATGGATCTGTTACTCAAAAAACAAATTGTATTTAACTTGCAGGTCTAAATAAATGCAGTGATATCATATTTTTTATCATTTTCAAATTAAATACAATCATGTACGAGGTCTAAGCTTATGCATCTTATACTCTTTTCAGCACTATTTAGTTTGTATCAAAATCAGGCTCCCAGCAAGATCTCTTGCAGGTCCTTCAAACATGACGGAGGTCCTTATGTTTCATTTTCTATTCCTCCATCTACTCTCATTTCTATCTTCGACCTTTGCAATCAACAATCATACTGCAATTAAGGAAGTTGTATTCATCAGTGCAATTTAGAAGGCAATACATTGCAATACGGTAGAGGAATAACCTGATGTTGCACGTTCACAGGGTGCAGCACTATTTACACAATTTATTGATAAAAATAATGTATTTTTTGTCCAAACAAATTTGTTTCTTGAAAACTTGGCAGACTTTTTACATGGACGGATGGATAAAGCTCTGATCTTCTCTTGTGAGTAAAATTCAATGCGTAACCTGTCAGCACATTATATTTTCCATGGATGAAGTCCAGTACTCAGCTCAACAAATGAACGTTCTGAATGGGGACAACCTGCAATTATCATTCTTTGGAAAAGATTTGGTTTTCATTTGCCTGTTTCTTTTTGAGTACATAAGAAATGTGTTTCTATCAAGCTGATCAGTACCACTTTTCGACTGAGGTTCAAAAGAAATCTTTTAAATCAGATTGTCCATAGCAACGGAGACTATTTAGTCCGCTTCCATATTATTTTCAAGCAATTTTCCACGACTATGATGTGTTGCATGAGGCCATAGTGCTTTTTTTTGTGTTCCTTTTATTATTTTTTTGGCATTATTTTTAAAATGCTTAATACTGCTTGAGCACTTCCAATATGCTTTGCTAGCAAGACTTTTCATCTCTGCTGTGGTCTGAATACTGAAAAAAACTGTAAGCCTACTGTAGTTATTCTTTAGTTAAATATTTAAATTCAACAGTTTTTACTGCACTGCTGGATAAGACTTGAATTGAATAATAGGAACTATACTTTGGAATATTTAACGCTCATATGCAGCTCTTTCAGAGTGAACTTTACTTTCATTGTCTTTCAGTTTTTAATAAGAAGAAGCGGCAAATTATATTTACAATTATAGCGTGTAAAAAAATATATACTTACATTTGAAATAAAAATACACTTACAGCCATACACTTTAAATCATAGGAGGGTATGCCTTGTGACTTTGAAACAATAAACGATCCGAAACCTAACTTGGCACATGATCAATAACGTCAGTTAGCCAGTACAGTGAAGTCAGGAACGACGAAATGTGCCCATGTTTTTTAGTATGAATCTCAAACAGGACCATAATCACTCCTCTCTACATGTCTGTCTGATCCAGCCAAACCGAGTGTGAACGTGCTCTCCTCCTCCTCTCCTCCAGATATTGATCTGACAGCAGGACCCTCTTCTGACCCGCGACCGTGACAGCCGCAGGTGTGGTCTGCACTGCTGTGTGGGCTGTGATCTAACTCTTAACAGAACATGCGTGTCTCTCGATAAATCAAAAGCAAAACAAAAGCAGGGAGAAGCCTTCAGCTGTGAAATGGGGCCACGGGTCACATGGTACAGTACATTATATCACTCTCCTCCGCAGGGACCAATACAAATCACTCTGCCTTTGTTTAGGTAGCTGGGTTCAACAAAAGCCTGTAAAGCAGCTTCTTTTTATTTAATACATGTATACCCTGTATATCTAACATCTAAATAAACGCTGACCTAATGAATATTCCTTTCTCAAACTTTTTAAATAAAGACTCTGGCGAGAAACAAGTAGATGCATCATGGATATAGCCAGCGTAGGGTGTTATATTTGTAAAAGTGCCATGCCAGTGCTGCAACTAAAGCCGTGATCAATCTGCTCGGGGCAGCTCTCGGGCGTCATTGCTCAATTCTGAGCTCAGGGTCCTGCACATCTACTGGCAGGCAGGCAACGTCAGATGGCGGCATTTGAAATATTAAGCAGGGGCGGCGGAAAAGAGCCGAGTCAGGGGTTCACCTCTGTGCACGCCGAATACGGCGGGTTCTGTGGCCCCGTGCCATGTATCTGACATCCACGGCCACCCCTCCGCTGGCTTTCCGTCCAATTGAGCGTAACATTCGGATCAAGCGCTTACCTGTGACAGCCAGCCAGAAAACAAATGACAGTTTTGCCTGAGCAGTTCAAGCATTCAAGTTGCAAGTTGCATTCCAATTATGAGGTGCTTCAATCTACTGACAAGGCAAAGCTCAGGATCGATAAAGCTAAGTGGTGTATATATCTATTAGTGCACCATATATATATTTATACAACTAGATAGCCGTATCCTGATTTGTATGTACATTAAATTAAGTCTGTAAACATGCTGAGGTCTACAACTACCTTTTATTCATTTATAAAAAATTCCAAATCTGTTCAAATAAGCAATATTATTTGATAAATTCCAAATGAACTTGGAAATGTACACACATCTACCAGCATAATATTCCAACTGTTCACGCCCACATTCAATGCAAAGCCAATGCAAAGCCTCTCATGAACTCAATGGTTATTCACAGTGAAGCACATCAAATACAAAGATTTTGAAAAATAATTTTCGAACAAAGCTATCGAGGGGCTTGTGTGTCAAGTGGGCCCTGAATATTCCTTTTCCTCTCAATTCCCCCATGCACTTAGTCGAATGCCAACAGTGCTCGTAAACCTATCACGCAGCATTACGCACGACGAGGGTCACTACAGTGGGTTACTTGTACGTTTACAGCAATCACACTGATTGCTCACGAAATGATCGGGACAATTAGTGTATGGATATCATTAGACAATGTTTGATAGGTCAACACAATTCATTCATTCATTCACTTTTCGGTCTGCATCACGATTAGAGTCACAACATTGAGCACGTTGTTTTTTCTTCCCAGAACTATAATGTAGTAAAAAAAAGTAAAAATAAAAAAGTGACATTGTTTTCCAGTGGTTGAAGAAGCACAGTGCTGAATTACAGAGGCATCTCAAGGGACGTACAGCTTCAACAACAACTCGAAGATGAGGCGTGTTGTTCCAAATACAAAAAGGAGAGATGAGATGTCAGCAGCACAGCTTTCTGCAAAGAAAACCCACTTTTGTGTGGAATGAGCAAACAGTTGTGGGCTGAATGTGTCGCACCTTCAAAAAGTTAATAAAGGACATTATCCTTATCCCGTGGGATTCATTTTTTTAAATGAAATCCAATTTGAAGCAAAAAAGGCACAGTAAAAGGTTGTGATGACCATAATATAAAAACAACAATAAGATATCCGTTGATTAATGGTGTTTACCACAGTGACGGTAATTCTTAACAACTACAACAACTTCATCAATCAGAACAAGCAATGGCTTGAAAACCCTTTTGTCTTACTCATTTCATTCGAAACAAAGCTGCAGTTGAACAAATTATATAATCTGACGAGCGATTCGAAATAGAGATTTTTTAAATCAATACTATCACTTCCTCTCTGGATATTTCCCATTTAGTGGAGGCTTTCATTTTCAGATTAGCTCAAATGTTTTCAAAAACCCTTCACATGACAATATACATTTTCATGTATGTGTTACATTATGATTACATTTTTACATATCGAAAGCCTTAGTCTCAAGATTAATGGAGGGAGGATGTGTTGAGGTTTTACAGCCCATTTTCCTGCCGTGATGCTTTAAACCTTCAAAGTGAGGCAGCGTAAAACAACCCCAAATCCTTTAGTCTTGCTTGCTTGAAATCAGTTTCACAAAGTACAACTGGAAATGTTTGACCTACAAAGAGGCACTTTATTTTAATTTTATTTTAAGGGCTTACTAAGTACACTGTAAAATGTTCTCAAGATTTAAAAATAAGTGCCCTTTTGACACTGAAGAAGAATGTTCATCTTTTAGTTGGCAAAGGAGGCACAACATGTTTTACATACAACTTAATTTTCTATTTAGTATACAGTTGAAATACTGCATGAGATTGTAGGACTCTAAGGATTCTAAGTTTAGGTTGTCACATCTGTAATGCAATTAGCAACCACAGACATGAGAATTCAGATTTAACTTTAAAATGTTGTGTTGGGGCTGCTGGGAGCTGACTTTGCAGAGCTATATTTAGCAGAGCAGGTGAACTCTTGAATAAGAAAGGCGACTCAACTAAATAATATTTATTATTAGATATCAACTAAAAAAAAAAGGACCACGTAGAAATTGCAGAAACGAATTAAACATTATAGCTAAAGTTGGAGCATAGATATTCCTTTAGTGGCCTTTGGGATTCTGACAGTCTTGGGTTAGCCAATGACAACATTTGTTTGCTTAGCTTTGCCCAACATATCAGCTGTTGTCACAGCTGTTCAGCAACTTTGGGTGGAATTTACCGGCCAATTTCTCCAGGCCCAGTACCCAGTGTGCCGAGGGAACAAGCAGTTTGGCTCTGACTTAACGCGTGGATTTACCCCACTGTCGGAGCGCTGCTTCGCTCGCTGTGTAAATTATGGACCTTGGGGACTATGACGTTGAAAAATAGCTTGACAAATTGTTCCTGGTTCATCCCAAGGAAGCTGGAAGTATTAGACAAACTATGAAGATATTTCTGTAAGAATGGGTTTGCTTACAGAAGAAAAGTATGTTTTTTTTTTTTGCATTATTTTGACTTTAAATTACTAAAATATTTTTCCTGATGCATTTGTTTTAATTCTGCTCCCCTGTGGCATTTGTATACAATCTGTTGTCCACAAGCATGACCTTAACAAATATCGTTTTGCAAAGAAAAACACCTGCAGCTTTCAGAAATATTATACATAAAAGACCCTTCTTCCTCTATTGATAATTGCTCAACAAGTTAAAATTGAATGTGTCCATATGACATGATGGACTATTAAAAATTAATAAATGGTGAAATTGTCTTTTAATGATATGAAATGAATCAAATATTGAGTAAAATTAACAATGATATCGAAAACAAATATTTTATGGTCGAAAACCTGTCCATTATATTGCTTTTCTACCGATTTTTCCTTTTCCTTCAATGTGCTTTGTTTTGGATATTGTCCGTGCTTGTCAGTCAACTTTTTGAGCTTTCAGTCAAACTCTGTTGTGGACTAATCAGAGTAATTAGTCACTGGATTTCCCCTGTGTAGATCATGCAGCATGATCCCAAAACGATTCCATCAATTAGTCCCCTGTAATTTCCAATGACCTCAAGCTGCTTCCCCGCATGTTCATTTGATCTGGACTGGATGCAAAACAATAATTCATCATTGCTCTGTAGTTCAGCTCTGATTTGTGTTCACACTGAATATATCATGACTGATCATTAATCATTTCACAACCATATGCGGCCTTTTATGAAGATAGAGGTCAACGTGTAACGTCGCAACTCACCCATGTGGTCTGTTATGGACGTGAAGGAAAATGACGGCGTCATTGAACGTGCGCTTTGTAAAGACGCCCCCCCCAGTCCAGGATTGGCACAAATGGGACTCCACGCACCAGCATGGACAGTGAGAGGCTATTCAGAGAAGATCATTAGACTGAGCTGCAGGAATGCCTATCTTTGTACGGAAAATGTGTGTCTTTCAAAGAAAAACATTCCTCAAAGCGGCCTTCCCAAGAGTATATATCAAACCCAGAGTCTCATCTCTCACTCCTTCTTCAACTACATATCAGGGGTCCAGAACTCCTGCTGTTGTTTTTTTATTTTTCCCAAAGACAACCGACCCCTAAAATTCCAGTCACTCGCCGTGCAAAGCCCACTTCATCAAAAAACAGAGATGGTTTGAAAGGGGAGCTGCTTTTCTCTAGGGACCCCCTCCACCAGATGCAGTCCACTGCCCTGTACTGTATGTATCTGAGCATTTGGGCTTTCGGTAGAATACATATAGTTATGGAGAACGAACTGTTTAATAATTTGGCTGTGAGGGACTTGGTGTTCTTAACGGACGGATGGGACATTCTGCAGTTGCTTTGATTGTTTTTACTCCATGTATTTGAGGGTGTCCCATTTGTGGGTGGTGGTTCAAAAATTGCCAATGGGGACGAATTGAAAATGCTAATAACTTTATAATTGCACAATGGAGGCATGGTAAAAAGTCGTCCCCTCTCTTTCCTCAAATTGCTAGTGACAGCAGTGACTGAGAGATGAGCTGGAAGCGAGCAGAAGGCACAGGCTTAATCCTCGATAAGATCTTAATGACATTGTACTGCAGAGATACTTGGTCTCCTGTGGCCCCAATATACACAAGTGCTAATCATCCATCTAATGATCTTTGTTCTGCAAAAATAGCAACGCTCGGCTATTGTTGCGTCTTACGCAGAGAAAAAAAGCAAGCGTAATGATTAAATACTGTGGCGCATTCGCCGCTATGTTCTTTCTGGAGCTTTGTTGTTATGAATTTTCTCTGAGAGCAATTTACAGTAACCATTTGGATTCCGGGGAGGGTCTATTAGCTAAACTCACATGCAGAGAATATTCATTGTCTTCCACTGGCACACATCACCCATTGAGTCTCTACCCTTTAGAGGGGATGGTGTGCCACACTACTTATTCTCTTTACTTCTGCAAACCGGGGAAACTTTACTTATTTGCAGGGTGCGATTTGACAAAAAAGCAGAGGGGGGGATTTTTTTTTTTGCTGCCGGCGGAAGTTGCATCCGCACATGCACGTCACGCGCTGCGCGTAGGGAACCAAATGTGTTTGTGTTCGATGACGGTCAGAAATATGCGTGCATGCGGGAAATCCTTGTGCCCACCGGAGATAAAAAAAAAATAAAAAATCAGAGGGGGGAAATCCCTGTCCCCCCCGGCGATAAAAATAATTTAGCAGAGGGGGGAATAGGAAAACCAGAGGGGGGAAATCCCCCCCATCCCCGCCACAAATCGCACCATGCTTATTTGTGTATTTCAACCAGGGGAGACTCCATTAGAATTTTTAAAAACCATTTATTAAACATGCATAAATAAGGTCCTTGGTATTGGGCTCCGTCCCGCAGTAGGGTAATCCAGGGGCAGGGATGCCGAGGTTTGGATGAAGCAGAATCTCCCCTGGAGTTCAGACACCCGTGGTGGTGAAGACAGTTGCCACTGCTGATTGGAGGAGGCTTCGGTGGAGCAGGGTGGCATCTGATGGACGCTTAAGATACAACTGCAGCAGTAGAAAGGAGAACAGTTTTTAAAGAAAGACAGGAATAATGCGATTGGCTCGCGAACACGGTTTTTGCCCACTTTTAATAATTCTGAAATTTTTCCTGTTAAACCTCTGAAAGGATTTAATGTAGTAAAAATACTTAGACTTGGAATCAGCAGGTAATAGAGGAACTAATTATTCATTCGCAGACTGTTTTTGTAAATAAATAAATCATGCCTTTTGTAGTGTAGCAGTTTTTTTTTTAATCATAATTAATTTAATTGTGAGCTGAATATTATTTTCTTTCTCACACAATACTATGCGAAAAAGCCGAACCTCATAAGACCATAAGCACCATCAGTATAATTAAAGTATCTCTATATTAAAAATCTCCTGAGCATCTTTAACGAATGGGGAGAAGTTGTTAGAGAGGATGCCGTTTCATTTTGCAATCATACTTGTAATTTTCCAGGACTCGTTTTGTCTGATTGCTGTTAAACATACTGAGAAGCGTGAGGGAAAAGACTGAGGGTGGCTGATGAAGCAGATTCCCGGGGCAGATGAAGTAGGAGACTAATTAGTTTGCAAACTTCTAGGAGTGTGAGTTAAGTAATTAAAATATTGTCTGTGCTTTTCAGAAACAAAGTGGTGTTGGATGTTGATATATTTTAAATTACAACGTGGCTGCATAACAATACATCTAATTTACATTACTCAAAGAAAACCTCAAATATAACAACCTGCATTTATGATTCAATTGTGGTGTCTGTAAAGGAAAACATTTATAGTTCAGTTCTTTTCATCAGCGTGGCCTCTAACCACTATTTTGTCTGTTGCTTGTCAGAATAATGATGAATCAGCTGGTGCCTTCCTTAATCGTATGTGTCCAAAGGCTTTTTTGAAAGTAATGGCTCAAATGTCCTCGAAAAACAGCGTTTTCTCATCAGCGTTCTATTCACTATAATAAGCGGAATAAACAAAAAGCAGGCTGGCAATCTTCTTGCCAGGTGTTATTCTAGAACCAGTGCAGCATATGCTGTTTCTCTCCAAGAACCATATTTAATACAATGGTATAAATACACGGACTCAGAATTTCATGTCAGAGTTGCCTAAATACATTAAGTCTTCTTTAAGGCTCCGTTATTTTAGTAATCATTTACTGTAAACAAAACTGTTCTCAACTGCGAATTTTACGGGTGCAAAAAAACATACCGCGTAATGAATTATACGGTGTCACTTTTATTTTTTACGGTAAACTTCTGGCAACCCAGCTGCCAGTAATTTACCATATATTTCACAGATTATTTTCTTACAGTGTAGCTTTTTATGACAGAGCTTTGATTGAAGGGCGTTACACGACCCGTTTGGAGAAAGAGACTCAAGGAGAGAACCAGAAGAGGGGCTGAAGGTGGAAGTTCTCGTCAAAGAGAAACATTAGACTGCCAAGAGATGTTTGATCAGGACCTCTCCTGGCTGACTGGCACATTCCACTTTTTATAAATCCATCATTATGAAATTATGCTAGAGCTTAAATCAAGACTATTCGAAAAACCACCAAGGTACAGCGTGTTAGAAATGCATTTAATCACTTAACAGATCCTCAATGCAACATATTCACAGACTCCAGACAGCTCTCACTAAAGGGAAATGGAAGTCCAAGAAAAGACAGAGACTGAGGTGTTTGCTCTGTGAGTCGAGGAGAACTTTAAACCAGGGTCCCCCCCAAAAGCCCTCATTCTGCATTGGTGCAGAAGAAAGGCTAGATGTATGTTGGGTGAAAAGAACTGAATCAAGGAATGAAGACTATTAAACACGGAAGCTGCCAGATCACAATCAAAAGCAATCCTGTCACTTTCAAAGGATGATTCATGGCAGAATTAACCAGGGAGACAAAGAGCGACAAAAGGAGAGGGGAAGAAGTTGAATGTGTGTTTGAGTGAAATGCAGCAAGGCAGAAAGAGTGAGGCAGACAGCGAGGTGAGAGGGGGGTTTTAGAGTAAAACATTGGATTAAAGACTATTCGATATTGCAGCACTGACGGGATCCACGGCCGCCTCACCTGCTCCCATTTTGTCGTGTCGATGTCATTTTATTTCTGGCAGTCTCAAAAGATCCAGGGACATTAAAACTTTCTCTAATATGACAGATGTCCGATAATTTCACGTTTAATATCTGCCCGAGGGTGCGAGCAATGCGAGGCAGAAAACTGATGCCTCTGTAATCATGAGATGGTGGAATTCTGGTGATTCTGAAATTGGATACTTACTCATCCAAATTCACTGTCCACATTAGAATGTAGAATGGGGTTTGGCCTGGGCTCAATTTCACGCTCTCTCTCTCTGGAGTCTTGTCTTTTCTGAAAGGTGAATAAAGCACTGGGAACAACGTACCTATGACATGAAACGCGTAATGTTGAAAATGTTTGCATTGCCTAATGATGTATAGCATGTTGTTGCTTCAATTACACTTTCATTTGACTACCTTTAATATGCGTGAATTGACGTGTGCCAGTGATGATGGCTGATGATGGGTAAGAGGACTGTGTCATGGATCGGACTCGAGATGGAGGTACGGACCGGAAAGAAGGTGGGACGCAATTGCAGGGGTTTCCAAACATAAAGGTTTATTGCTCAAATAATACCACGAGGGGCAAACTCAGGATTCCAAAAACAGCAACGAGGGTCAGGGTCAGGAACATGACATCTCACAAAAGACAATGACTCGACACTGGACGACAGATTCACAGGACTTAAACACACAAGAGAGGTGCAGGTGATTGGAAACAGGTGGAACGACTCAGACAAGGCGAGACAGGACAAGGCAGGAAGTGAAGAACAGGACCAAACCGTGACAGACTGTGCAAGTCAAGCGACATTCGACTGGTAGAATTGCCCCCTAAATTCACTTTGATACATATGTAACAAATGTTGTACTACGCAAGTAATAAGTAATAAATAGAGACATTTCCTTATACTCAAAAGGCGAGACCCCCCAAAATTTTTAACAGTATTTATCTCCATGCCAAATTTAACAACTCTTTGAACATGATAAAGCCCCCAAAAAGGCCTTCAGTTTGTGAGAAGTATAATAATAATAATTCCATCAGATACAATAGTTTCCTCTCCGACGAAGTCGTAGCGAGGACCCTAACTGTATGCTATTTTTGTGCCAAACTTTTCCAAAAATCTTCTAAACTGTGCTTTTTAATAGATGATCTCAATGACAGAAATATTCATGAGTACTAATGAGGAATAGAAAATGGATTCGTAAACTTTTCCGTATCCAAACATCACTGTGATGTGAAACAGATCGTCCATCCGTGCAGCGAGTAAGCAAGTAGGCAGAAAACAAACTGACGAGCAATTTGGTATTTTACGGGGCTTTTGGTCAGCAGAAAAAAAAGTATCTTCTGGTTGTCTCGTAATGAGAAAACTGTAGATAGCGGCCTTCACACAACAAAGAGCAAGGCTGAAAGAAGTTAATGAGATTCATATTTTCTTCTTGCAATAATGCCTAAATGAATCCATTGTTACCTTTTCCAGTTATTGCATTTGTCGCCCGTTGCTCTTGAACCGTGGAAGGTAAATGTTTTGTATTGGTTTGTGTGTGATTGATGTTTCCAATCATCGTCCCTTGCCATATATGATAACTCTGCATGAGCTGCATTGTTGGGACGACTCACAACAAATGGGACAACACAGCGGGCAGAAGCCCGAGACAGAGACGTGATTTATTGGGTACAAGTAGAATGCACTGTAAACCAGAGGAGAGGGGACTTTTTAATGGATTCTCTGTGAAAGACAAACAACTGGAGGTGTTCCTGTTCGTCTTGTGGAATGTATTTGGATCTCTGGCCTCTACCAGGTGAGCTGTCACAACTTTAACAAGCCTAGTGGTTTACAGTGCTTCGCTTGAATCTTGCACTTACATGTTCTCTCCCGGGAGGCTTTTTTTTTGGCCAATAAAAAGACTTATTTCTTATTGTATGATTTATTACGTCCCCTAGTTGGCTGCCCGGCCACATAAAGCCTCTGTCAATCTCAATGTGCTTGCCCAGACAGAGCAAAAGAAGTCAGTGTAGTGATAAGTGATCTCAGCACATAGCCGAGAAAAATCAATAACTATTTATCTGCTGTAGATGTCAAATATGACTTTAATGAAAAATGTCCTATTTCTGAGAAGGCTACATTTTCTTCTAATGTGAGCTCGACCACTGGCTGACGCGTTCTCATTCATTCCAATTTGGTTGGGAGGAGAGAAAAAACAAGACGTGGGTTGAGTTGTTGCCTTGATGACGGGCACGTACTTTTTTATTTGTGACCGTATGTGAGGGGACAATCGTTTGAGTTAACGTCTTCAATAAACCCTGACAAATGCATCTACTGAGACATATTTGGATGTTTTTCCTGTGCTTGTTTGGTGTTCTTAATGCTTACTGAAGAAGCGTTCAGCTTGATCATAATAGAAATACACACAACCGTTGCCACAAAACTGTCAAATATCTCCGGGGTAAAAAGAAGATCAACAGTGGGATGAAAAAGAAATATTTTCTCTTTGTTAAAAATGACTTTCTGTTGCACAAGCCCACAAGGATTTCTCTCGGATATGAAATACAGCTTTGCTGCATCAGCACTGGGCAATGACATAAATCATTTGGAAGCACCGGCTTTGGAAGGGGGTAAGATAATTAGAAAATTGGCACATTTAGAGTGAAATATTGCTCTCACTCCCATAAACAAATAGTGGATGAATAAATAGACAAATAAAAAGGGAAACTTTCAATCGGAGCAGTAAGTCCTAATAAAGGAGTTGTTGATGACAGCCTGTTGTTTCTGCCTGCTCAAGTGAGCCAGTTTAATAGAAAAAGGTTTTGATTAAAGTATTTATCCCCCGATGAGCCTGATATTTTTTGCTGTTCAGCTGCTGTCCTGGTTTTCAATTACAAAATAAAACCTTTTTCCATGATCTGTCAATCTAAGGTTGTGTGATGAAGACAAGGCAGCTATTTTGAGTTACCAAATGAAAAACAAGGAGGCCAGGAGGATATATTGACAGATGAAAATAACAAACCAAACATGTACTGTTTGCAAAGTGTTTGTTTGCTTCTGGTTTATTTTCCCCAGCCGTAACAATCAAACTCTGGCAAACACTGTTGATGCCACTGAAAAAAAAAGCTGGCAGTCAAGAATGCATTCTGGCTAGCTGGCAAACTCTAATCGTGTTCAAGTGATGTGATGGTAATTTAAATGAACGGAGTGCAGTCATACCCGTGTTTACTTGCACAACACAGATATGAGATCAGAATCAAGTGTTTGCATTCATGTTATATTAAAAAAAAAAAACTAATCAATCGCACGTTTTTGAAATTCATTGGTTAAGATTAAAAACTAGTTTTTCTTCCAAAGACTAAAATCTTATAAATAGTGTAACAACTGTATTTTAGACACTTAGCCAGGACGTTTTGTGGTGGTCTGCAGACAGTGTGGGTGCATGTTGAGATGGGAAGTAGCCTTGCAGCTACCAACGCGTTCCGGGCGCTACCGCTGCTTGAAGTGGTCCGTTTGCCACTCACCTCCCCTTCTGTCGGACGCATGGAGGAATTCCTCTGCAACAGTTCTGCGCTGTATGTCGCGCCTCTGCTTGTTTTACTTACCGATGCAAAAAGCTCTCTCTCTCTGTGTTCGTCTCGCTCTCTCCGATCTGACCGTGTGCAGATTGGTCACGCAGCTGGATGTGTTACGGTTTACTGGACACACTCAGCCTGCTGCGTTCTCAAAACACTGCCACAAGCAAGCAGTTAAAATAGATAATCCCATTTCTTTACAATAGAGGCTTTTTGAAAACGTGTTATATATACTTAGTACAACCAGTTTTCCCACGAGCCAAGTAAAGAACACTATAGAGAGATACCCATTGTCAAATCTGGTAACCTACACGATGATTACACAAGGAGAACGGGATTCATTATGATCCTCCACTTGTGACATCAATGGCGCATCTCTCCAACCTGCTTTCCCTTGCAGGTGCAATGTCATTTCCATAAGCTGAGAGGAACAACAGCATCTATTATAACCTCATCGATATGCCTTTTCTTTTCTCTTTCCTACGTTGTCACATTGTTAAGTCGGAACTTTGATTCAAAACCAGCTTCATGTGAAGGCTCGCAGCCACCTACAATTGGCAGCTTACAACACTTTCTGGTTGTTATTCTTCTCCCCGCCCATGTGAAGTCATGCTAACCGCAGCGTAAAAACCGCATCCCACACACTGACCAATAACGCACATCACGGGATTGTGAGACTGCGAGAGTTCATGTGGACAAGAAATTCTATGTGGGTTCATTTCTTTCGCTCATGTGAGCCTTTGGAATGAGCTTATAGTGGTTCAGAGAGGTTTTATATAATAGTCTGTCTAGATTAGCAAATAGTAAATACCCTTGTCCTTAAAAATCTGAACATACCAATGCCAGGTTACGCGAATTCAGTTATCCTCATTGGCTAATAAATTGGCAAAGAATGCATTTAAAAAGAACATTATGGAAGAGAATAGTAATAGAAACATGGAACAGCTCCACTGTATGTGTGCAGGTGATTTACTGTCTCTACCAAAAGCACTTGGAAAAGACAGACGAGGATCCATATCCTCTGGGATCATTCAGTCTATTTGGGGATTTCTTTAGTTTTTTTTTTTAGCAAAGTAGAGAAGGAATCACATGTATTGCTTTGCTCGCAGCTCGAGAGATGGACCTGGAATGGTAGTGTATCACTGCCGGTCTCCTTCTCATTTTCTCATTCCAATCACTGCTAAATAGGGTTTTTTTTTATTACAAAGGGGAATGGAAAAACTTTTGACTCTTTACATGTTACCTGTTGAAGATACTGGCATGTTGCTGCTTAAAGATATTACGAGCACTTCAGCGATGGAGTAATTACTCTATTAAAATAGCGCTTGGGTAAGCAAGGAAACACAAAACACCTCATGTCCTGAGGCTACAGTGCTGCATTGTTTGTGATTGCGTTAGTGTTGACTTCGATTGAGTGCTCTGTGTAAGTGGTTGCCTCTGTGCATGAACTTTATCCAAGATTGTGTGTTTTTTCATTGTATTTTTATTTGTTTGTGTCTGTATACTCTTTCATCTGAAACACATAGCCCGGAGCAAATAGCCTTTTTTTCCAGCCATTGTTGCCACCTATTGCATATTAGGGAATATTATGGATATCTCATTTTATTCACACTGCTAATGTACAAATCAACTCTGGAACAGATGCACTAAAAAACGTGTTTTATTTATTGCGTTCTTAGTTTTTCATGATGTTGCCAACTTCAAGTGTTTAACATAGAGCAGTGGTTCTCAATGTTTTTAAACCAAGTACCACCTCAGAAAATACTTGGCTCTCCAAGTACCACCATAATGACTAACACTATAAAGTAGCATAGTACGCATCAAAGTATTCATCAAAATATAGTATTCATCAAAAACAAGGCAAATGTTTAATTCCTAAAGAAGTATATTTAATATTGTCAGCCATTTTAACATTTTACACAGTTTCAACAGTAAGACTGCGCTTACACACTTTGAGAATCACTGACATAGATGACTCAAAAGTGAAATGATCTTTCCTTGAAGGGTTTAAATATGAAATACTATAATAAAAGAATATTTTTATATGATAATTAGATTCCTAAATTTGTATTTATGTCTTCACCAGGACAGTGTAGGCAAATCTAATACAAATATCAAGTCCTCATAATCAGAATTATTTTAACAAAGCAGTTTCAACCATAAAATATAATTATGTGTATTTAAGAAACAAGAAGTACCTATTTACATAATTAGTAGCTGCCATCTGCCATCTGCCTGCTAATTTTTCATAAATCAGAGGTCATGTTAGTTTCCTCGATGGAAAATACAAAAATTGAAACTAATGGAGGATACGTGACCTTTTACTCCGTTCTTTGAACATGACTCATTTAACGTAATGAGCTCATTTCAGTTGGTTTTGAATTGTGAAGGCTATTTGTCTTCTCTCGAAAAATGTAAGATAGCTATCGCAACACTGAGTACTCAGTAATGTATAACTGATCTGAAAACAAAATTATGTTTCAGTGGTAAACGCTGATTGGGTTGGAAAAGTGCTACAAGCCTTACCGTTTTAAGCCTAGAAACGTAAGCAAAACTAATTTTAGACTGAGATCAAGAATTAAGGCTATATTAGATGACAATTAGTGAGGTTTGCAATTGATAAAAAACATTAGAATTAAACATACAGCGACACATGTATTTTTACTAAGTCTTAGGAGTGCAGTACTAAATAGGTGCAGTACTTTGTTCAGCATACAGTACATTACACGTCATTTTCACAGTACAGTTGGTGAAAACGTGTGCAACATTTCAGTTTGTGCAAATAATCAAATCTTGATTTTAATTAGTATTTTGGCTTCAAATGATGACAAAAACAAGTACATTGAGATAAAGCAATTATGTCTTAACGATGTCTTAGTCCACGCTTGTCCTGTCTCGTTATAGATCCAGTGGACCCTTTTCCTTCACAGCGGTCCGGTCAGGTGACGTGTCAGGGACAGCTGCTCGATGTGGGATGATTCCTGAGCGGGAACTCTTTCAGACGATGGCTCCCTGTGTTGTCTTGACAGTGTGTGGCTACTATTGTTTTCATCTTGCGAGTCTCTGTGTGCGCGTCAAGACGGAAAGAATGGGCCTTTATTGTGTTCAATTCCTAATCTTCAACCTTCTTTCTTTTCATCCTTGCAGCCCAAATAAAACCCAGGTGTGCTGACAGATTGCACCTCGTGACATTGAGAATGTAAAAGTCTGAAGCCCAAATCAGACTTTTACATCAAACCGGAGTTTGACATTCTAGTGCAGGGAGCTAACTGCTTCAATTTTGCATAGGCGTAGTCGCAACTAAACTTATGTTTGCAAGAGCAATTTCCACCCCAGAATCCCATATGTCCCCAGAGCTTGAACCACTATTCAGAAAAAAAAACTTCTCATGAGTTTTATCTGTATGGTAAAGGTTTCTCCATCCTATGGAACAATGATACCACACACTCGTTTTCCCTTATTGGCTGATTAGAGATCTTCTTGATATACAGCAGACATCTACAGACCATATTCTGACTTCTCTAAAACAACATATTTTTAATTCCTTCCACCACACTAGCAGTTTTCAAGCATGACAGGTGGAGCACATGGCTGGGCAGGAAATGTGACCGTTAACATTAAACCAATCGGTCTACAAGAATATCAACGATCATTCAGATGGTTGAACAATCAAGAGTCCGACAGGCTGCACAATAAGGAATGACCAGGGAAAGGAAAATAGTCATTTTGAGTTAGTAAATCCAACCATTACATTTTGTATCGAGCAAGTGGTAAAAAAGAGTTTAACTCGCATTGTTTTTTTTCCAGAGCTGATGATGGAGGTCGGTATGGATTCAGTCATCGCGCTTCCTCCTAATTTGATAACTGCTAATGATTGAGAAATTGAGAAGGTAGACGTGATTTTTTCTTCTTATTTCGGAACCATCTACACATGGTTCTACATGCTTCACGAGCACCGGTTAATAGAATCCAAACACAATACTGCTCAATGATAACTAACGACACTGTTCGCTCAAAACCCGTAACGAGGGACACAGAAGAGCTATTGTCTCGTGTTGCCACCCGGCGATCGGCACTGATTAGATGGAAGGACATTGTGTGGGTTCCTCACACAGGCATCAGGGGCAGGCAATAACAAAGATTGATAGCAGCGTTACGACGGCCATTTGGAGCCTTGATCTATGGCGGCGAATCTCAAGGGATGAAGCCATCCCAGCTGCACTCGGCTGCCCAGGGCTGGTGGTCGCAGTAATCGAGAGGAGATGTATTTATAAAGTGCCCCGGTCAGCAGCCCTGCTTATTCCGGTAAATCTGAGAGGGAGCTGAAAGGGAAAATGTCACAACCCAAGGACACTACACGGACCTAACTCTGCCTTTGCCAGCAGGTAATTGGGGTGTCAGTGGGTCCCAGTCCCAGAATGCATTTCCTGCTATCGCACCTTTTTGGCTGCAGGAGCAGCTCCATCGGGCCACTGTAGTGATGGAGAGACAGTGGGAGGACCATGTAAACAGAGAAAAGAAGAGTGAAAAGCCAAAAGGAAATTGATACTTCAATGAGATGCACAATGTTTGCTTTGCTATGTTGTTTGAACATTGATATTTTATACTGCATACACTGAGTAACTTTACATCGCCCACCTGCGTTTGGCTGAACCAAATAAAGGAATATGTTATTGTTAGTGAATCCAACTAACTTTCTCTTCCGTAGAAGTATCTTTTAGGCCAAACAATAACGAATGCTTCAGCAGACTTAATAGTAGTTATTTGTCACAGCTGTCACTGGCTCTTTTTACTTGCTTTGCCTATTGCTTGCCTTTCGTGGCAAACCCAAATTTCACATGGAGGTATTGATTGGGGCTTATGACTAAATCTATTTGAAATACATTGAGGTATTAAAAGGCCAGCCAGGGAAAAGTCATTCAATGACGTGGTGTGGGATGAGAAAGTCAAAATAATCTTTTGGATACAACTGCTTGTCTTGATTGTGAATTCGCCACCACGCTCCCACGATGAACAGATGTCGTGGTTTATCTTATAACATGCCTGGATTCTGCAAACCCTGATTTATATGTTTACATTTACAGACACAGGAAAGCTGGGAATTTTTGGTGAATGAAGATGAAGGCAAAGGTAGAATAATTGGTCAAAAGACGCCACAATGAACTGATGCAAATCAATGGAATACACTAATGTGGTGTAGATGTTACACAAATGTCGTTTGAATCAAGTAGTTAGAACAAAGCGGAAAGAATAATGATGCCTAGATGTGCTTAAAACGCCCCTCCTCACTGGCCCAAATGCAAGGCAGAGACTTTGGAGATCAAACATGTACTAATGTGCAAATGAAGACACAGATCTACAATGTCGATGCAAGAGAGACAGAGTTGACTTTGTCGATATTGTACATGGAGGAGAGTTGTAGCAGTATGGCAAATTGAACACCAGCTTTCTTGATCCTGGAATGGCACATTTTTATATTGAAATGTTTCACATTCATAAAACATATCTGCCTCTCTCCCTCTTGCACATGCAAAATTAATTTAAGAAAATTATTTTCAGCAAAGTTGATGTGAAACACCATCCAGAAATGTAATAGTACAAGATTTTCCTACACAATAATGATGCTAACATGAAAACACAGCAAATAATCTGCCATACCGTCACTATGTATATAACATCAAATATTTAACACAATGCAAAGGTATCAACCTCCGAATTCAACAGCAGGCTTTGTGAATTTTCCAGTATCCTTCATGCTCTCCTCCCACGCTTGCATGTGCCTATAAAGTGGAAGAAACGGCATCACTTCAAGGACGACACAGCACAGCTTACCAGTAGCCAGGTGCACTTTGATACAACACGAGGAAGAAATGACAAAGAGACAGAGAGACAGTCTGGAAAATCCTCAGCTTGGACACATTTCGCCTTCCCGGTAAGTTATGTAACGAACAAACACACATCACGCCGTCTCCAAGCAGTCGTGTCCATCAGTTGGTCGGTAATCGCAAACGCTGTTCCCCAGCTTACACAGACATAAGATCTGTCACCACGGGTCACATCCTGGAAAAAAAAAGTGTGTTGGTGGTCTTTGGGTAGGTGAGGCCTGATATGTACTATGAAGTGATGACAAATCTAACCGTGCTCTGCTGAAGGGCTACGCTGTGCCACGCCGCCGCGATGACAGCGTCCACCGGGACGCGTCAGTAAAGTGAGGAGGAGCTGGAAAAACACACCGAAGGGAAGTCATTTTTTGTTCACGGAGCCATTACGAGGCTAAATCATTACACGGCTATTCGTGCTGCATGAATGTCCATAGTTATAATGTGAAAGGCACCTGCTTTTAACGTGTTCATACGAAATGGTCAGTTTCCCTTTGGGGTTATTTAGTGAAATAATCCTGTACAGCAGGATCAGCCTTGAAATCAGAGTAGTCTTTTTTCCACCATAATTCTTCACCTTCCCTGGACAGACTCAGTGGTGTATAGAAATGGTCAAACCTTAGTAAGCAACGTGGTTTACACATTCAGAGGAAATGCTGCAAGGTAGCACCACCTAATTTCCATTATCCTCCATTTACTGGTCAGAATACAGCAAGAATAAAGGGAGTCTAAATGAATCAGATGGAAGGATCCAGTTATTGTATAACTGCGCTGCATTGAGGTTGTGACTGGTGACGTGGTTCCCTGTTTGCTATTCAGTGGAAGAACAACATTGACTCAATCAGTCTTGTGCAACATATTCAGGTTTGCAAACAAAATGGTTATTTAATTAGTAGCAGCTGTTCATCGGGTTTTGGTTAATATGTGAAATGGTGATTTCATTATTTTCGCATTTTCCGATTCCCTTCGAATTTATTTGTAATAAAGAAAACTATGAATATGAAAGACCTCCATGACGAGAAAACAGAAATGAGAAGCTAAATTACTTCATCGTTACAATGAGACAGCGTGGAGTAATTTACTTAAGATTTATTTTCCTCCACAATTCAACAGCCTTTGCTTCCCCTGAGCACAATAAGACAATCAGCAGCAGAACGACTTAGTTACATGCTTTTGTTCCTGACACAGCGAATCCCATTTTAAGTGTTATATATATATATATATATATAAATATAAATGTCCTTAAGGTGAACTTGCCACAGCAAACCTAATATTGCTAGTGGGGTTAAAGTAATGCAGTTGGAAAAAGTGTATCAAACATTGTTCACCGGGCTAATATATGTGTGAAATAACTAAAATGAAGGGATTTTAGGGTACGAATGTGGGGAAGGTTTAAAGATGATCCGTTGACTGAATTGTTTGATGCGAATACGTTTCATTCATGGATTCTGTCAAGCATACAGTGCAGAAGATACACACACACACACACACATATCTTTCTTTCTATTTCTCGCATCATTAAATTCTCTTTTGTTCACGGTAGGAGCAGTTTATTGCCCCCACTTCCTGCCTGAGCTTCCTCAGGTTGGCAGAGGAACACGTCATTAAATGAAGCGGCAGTGGTATTTGATCCTGGTGTTGTAACATGTCAGTAATTGTCCAGCATTAAACCCAAGGCAGAGAATATACCAACGTGGAAGAGCAGCGGTAATACGGAGAGTACTTGGAGAGGAAATGGAACTGAAACACAATCAAGACTTCGTGCACGAGTGCAGGATCCTTCTCATTGGAGCGGAGACATCAGCAACTGTCCACCCCCCGCTTCCTAAATAGTGATTTGACAAACATGCAAGTTTAGTGCAGTTGAGAGGGTCTAGCTTGTGCTCGGGGGGGGGGGGTTTGGTGTCTTGCATGATTTACATATATATAGCGTATTTTTGAGGTCCCCGTGGGGGGGGGCAATAATTTATGCTGTTCACAGTGTGATTTATGTAAGTCCACATAGCTCTCCTTTTCATTCCACTGCTTGCGTTCACTTTGATGTCCGCTGTCTCACAGCAAAGCTCACAAACAGAGACAACCACAAGGCTGAAGGGCCTCCATGCAGGATCGCCACAGCTCTCTGGAAGCTGCTAAATCTTTGGGCTTCTATATATGACAACATCTTCAGCTCTGAGGGCCTAAAATAAATCTCTCTCTCTGAGAGTGTTTTACTACACTCCAGGTGCTGATTTGAGGAATTAGTAAACAAGGCTTAGCCAAGTGTAAATGATTGAAATAAACGAAGCTCTTCTTCTCCTTGTTAAGTCGCTTATGTCATGTGACTGTTCACACATGCACCGCATCCGGGAGCATTTCCGTCCTGCACCAGTTTTCCACAACAATCTAGCAATTTATTTGACAATCACCATAGATTTACAACGTGCATTATGATAAATAGGATTTTTTTTCTAGTCGTTTTCAAATATTGTATCTGATAAAAGGCACGGGGGAAACCCCACAGCAGTTTGACACCCACTTAGCTATTTAAATGTTATCAGGGGGGCCTACAGGGGGCAGCACCAAAACGCTTTGTGCAGTCAAACTGATAACTCTAGCAATTTGAAATCCTCTGTGTATGTGATAACACGTCTCTATTCAGGAAGTGCAGGAGGTTAAAATACAATAATCCTTTAGATTAGGTATAATAAAAGTGAAACAGTTATTATCTCATACTTAAAATTAACACCTCAGACACAGAAAAAATCTCCTAAAAATGTAAAAGCTTAAAAGATTTTGTAACGTAGTTACTGGCAATGTTTTAGTTGGTTTGTTTCAATTTCCACAACAATGGTAAAGAGAGTGTTTCAATATTCAGCATTATCGCGTTTCTATATTCAATATCGTTCTGTCTTCATCATCGTGTGACCCTATTTAGGGTGCGTGAGCCGCTGTATTCAGCACACAGCACTCAAATAGAGGAAAAGAAAATGTCCAATGAGGGTTCATCATCACCAACAATGGCACATAGCCGGCACAGACAGAAATGTCTCAGCCGCACACACAATTTTGGATGAGTCAAAAACACATAGACTCCCCAATCAGTCACAACAAAGAGAAACAATTCTTAAAATAATTCTTACAATGAGGATTAGTATAAGCTAAAACCATATACAGGTACAGCGCGTCTAACGAGGGCTGATAATTATCTGGGATTGTTCACTAATGGTCCCATTATGTTTGGTACTTTGCTCTGTGCTGTTTTGCGTTAATGGCCCTTTGCATTCCTCTCCCTCCATTTTCTCACTTTTACGTACCAACAAAAAACAATTCTAACAGACGCTTTACTTCCATATGAGCAACTTCAGACCGGACATTATTTTGTTCACTCAGATTGTTTTACAAAATATAAAGGCATTCATCCATGCCTATTGTGTTTCAGTTTCAGTTTCTCTTTTTAAATCCGTAATTATTACGCTTCTTCAGGATACATGCTAGACTTCCTCATCCCGGTTTCATTTTGGTGTTTTAATCCACTTTAATTAGTCAATCAACACTTCTTCTGAGGCGTATTCAATAATTTATTCAAACTTGGCTTGCAGCTATGGGTGATGCCACAAAAAGAAACAGCATCTCACAGAAAGGTGGGACGCTCTAAATAGAGAAAAGAAAAGGAGCTAGATGAGGAGTGTTGTTAATGTAGATTCACAATCATCTACTCTGTGATTGTCTTTTACTGAGCAGCATTATCCCAATAGATGCTTTTGTTAATAGTCGTCGGCAATAAAGATGGTATCTCTAAGAGCTAAGTGTTTTCCTTCTGCAAGCTTTGCTTGCTGTGTTCACTGCTCTTTGTGAAATTGATAGTTCTATTTGGAGGTTAAAAGGGGCTTTACAATATGTGCAGAGGTAAATCTATTCCTTTATTGCTTTAATTGTGGCAAGCTCTTTTAAAATTTCTGTCAATATGGTTCGAGGTAGTAAAATAATCAATACTAGCTGATGGTAAAGCATAGAAGCTGTGACATGGTGAAGATCATCGGCTCATTCGCACTTCGCTGGAACAACAACACTCGTCACTTGCTGCACAATGGCTACGTCCGAAACGGGTATTTGGGGAAGCTAATAGGTGATCTTGTTGAGTGTGGAACATGCAAAGTATAGACTACACTGTTTAGGCAGAGCTAACAATTCGAACGTGAAAACAGAAACAGGTTCAAACTAGACAATAAAATGAAATTGTATGGCATTTTCTATTTAACATATGTTTTAACCTGCACTAAAGTTAAACGATAATAGCAATTATATCACATAAATACAGGATTGGTACTGTGATAATGGTATATATTTTAAGTCACTAGCATTACTCTGCACTTTGTATCAGCGGAGATCCCGGAGGCGTTCCTCGGACAGATGAGATCTAAAACGACTGCAGCGAGGTCCAGGGTTTACCCCGGGTCGTCTTACCGTTTGGACGTGCCCGAAAAACCTCTAAAGGAAGGCGTCCAGTAGGCATCCTGATCAGATGCCCGAACAACCTCAGATGGCCCTTTTTCCGGCAAAGGAGCAGGGGCTCTGCTCTGAGCTCCCTCCTGACGTCTGAGCTCCTCACCTTACCTCCAGGGTTCAGCCAAGCAGCCCTACCAGGTAAGCTTATTCAGACAGCTTCTATCCACCATCTCATTCCATCAGTCACCTGCCTGAGTTCACGACCAACGTGGTTTATGCGATTTGAGATGAACACCGCAAGGATCTGATCTGTTATTCTCATGCTCCATTTTACCTTCAGTCCCGAACAAGACCCCGAGATACTTCAACTCCCTTGAGGGGGGTCGCAGAACATCATCTGAGGGACACAGTTCCACAAGGTCCCTCAAACACACACCACTCGCTCCGCTCAGCTGCCCCGTGAGAGGCAAGAATATCACTCACAGGACTGATGACAACGGGAAACACCCACTAGAAGCAGGTTTAACCGTTTGTTCATTGTACATTCACAGCGCCCCCCCTTGGTTATGAACGTTCCCCGCGGCTACGACCCCTGCATCGCACATTCCTCCGGTGCCTCCGCAGGACTCTTCAGCTTCATTACAATGAAACTATGTCATATTGTTTCTCAGTGTTTTATCATTATTATGTCATCATTAAAGCATTATTCAAGTGTAATCTAGAATATCAAGGGAACTGGTCAAAACTATTGTATTATGGGATTTTTTTTCTACATTACGTGTAATTTAGCTGACGCTTTCATCCAAAGCGATTTACAATAAGTGCACTTCAACCTTGGAGATACAACATCCACCACCTTTATTGTCAAATAGGCCTGACGTGGGACAAGGAGAGGAAACACTCGTCTTTCCTACAGCCTTGAAAGAAAAGTGAAATTTTACATTTTTGTTTCAATAGCAATGTCATGTGATCGATTGATAACACATTAATGGTGCAGTAAAGGTGACTCTTTTTGTGTCATAAGAGCAAGTTAAATATTTAATCCTTTCACGTTTAAATGAGGTGGAATGTCAGATACACTTCATGATTAAAACACTAATTGACTGGATGTTATAACCTGAAAGTAAGGTTAAATATTGTAAAACTAAATGTTACATGGAACGTTTCTCTCTTATTTGTGTGAATAACTTCAGTCAGTGACCTCTACTCATTCTAGTCCTTCCCAAGAGGAAAATGGTGAAGAAAACCTCTTCTTCAAATTAGAGTGGGAACTGACTTCCTTCCCTGACCTGTTCTTAATGATGATTTTGCGGTTCAGCAGACCCACTATGATTCTGAAAGCTTTTATTCTTTCAGCTTATTAGAGTTTTGTTGTTTCCGCTTGAATTTGGTGAGCTAGCCCCGACCGAACCTCAAAGACGTTGCTGTTTTATTCATAAACCACCAAATGGATTCTTAATGCTGCGTTGACCCATCACCAAGATTTGGCTAATGCTAATTAGATTGGTGAGACGTCGAATAAAGATACTATTTCACTGTTGTAAATATAGTCATTCAATCTATGTCCCAGTTTCAGTGCATGTGAATTACATTAGCTAATAGGTGGTAAACGTCGGAGTCTAAAGTGAACACTTTGAAACTTCACAATTTAAATTAAAATGAGCAATGTCAAGACGATAACATTTCCTTTTCAAATCTTCATAGTGAAAAAGGGGAACTCATTTAAACAAGGGCAATTCAAAGATGGTAAATGCAAAGTGGATTATAGTGAGGTCGTAAGAAAAAAGAAAGTAAAGAGTCAGTATATATACAAACATGTACATACACCAATACACACGTACACAAATATGCATGGCTGCATCACCAATGCATTGAGAAAAAGTGACGACCTGAAATAATTTCTTTATAAGCCCTGTGGGAAAAAATAAGGTAATCCCTTTCAATCAAAATACCTTTTCAGTGAGATCCCCCCCCCCCCTCTCCCTCTCCCTCCCCCAACCCCTCTTCCCAAAACTATTTTTGTAGATTTCAAATTATTTCACATTCCCTTCAAGCCGCTTTCTTAATTAAAGAATATTTGATAAAGGTTATGGCTTCCGGATTGTTTTCCATTCTACTGATTCATGTTGATTAATTACCTTTTTTTCTGCAGATTAGAGGCTGAGCGTACGGGGCAGCTTAGGTGTGCAAAGTTCCCCAGGCATTCCAGCAGATAATGGCATTTAATTGAATGATAGTCAACCACAGACCCGGGAAGGTAATGGATACCCAAATGGAAATGGCACATCAAATGGGGCATGCATGTGCCTGGTTTATCTATTTATCCCCGAACGGCCTGGGCTGGTTATGAATGACAGAGTGCTTGCTCAGGTAGAAGCATTTTTTTTCACGCATGAGAAGTGCAGAGAGAGACACAAAGACAGACATCAAGAGAGAAACGGGATGTAAACAGAGTGAAGGATGAATTATTGATGAAAGAAACTTTCTTTGAATTGAAATTCAAAGAATGTGTGCATAGAGCCGATTCTATACAGATGAAAACGATGTCTGAGGCAGTATAATGTGAGTTATAATTAACCTTTCAACACAGTTGAGGGAAACATGACATTTGTATGTTAAATGTTTTAAATCAATATCAAATGGAAGGAGGCTACAGTATGTCTGTCTGAGAACAACAAGGCGGTCTGAATTATTGTGTACATACACAATAATGAACACTCAATAAATAACTTTCATTAAGGGTAAAAACAATCACAATATATGAGGTTGCATATTGTAGCTCTGAAGCTGAAAACACTGCATCGTGAATCGGGGAAAACGATTCACAAGAATTAAACCCAGAAAGCCTGACACAGCAAAAGGTCACAAGTTCACGACCCGTTCAGCAGCAGAGCAGAGGAAGCTTCAGCGCCGACGTCTGCTGCCTTTGGGATCAATAAGCTCCGTGTAGTTCGTGTGTGTCACTTCACTGCTCGGCCTTCACTTCCATTTCACTGCACGTAGGCTTGTGTGCCAATAGTGACCAATATTCCACACAGACACCGTCAGTATAAGTATCCACTTGATTGTTCAACTGCTCCTGCAGACAATTCAGATTTTTCTGGATGGAAACGCATTCGGGCAGTGATTTTCTGTAAACTTACATCTGGAGTGTTGGTGGAAGCACCAACAGCCAACTAGCCAAGCTGATGCCTTATTGTGATTTTACGTCACTCGTTCATGGGTATAGGAAACACTATGACCGATTACATATGTTGTTTATCATGTGATGGTAATCAGCCAATCAACTATCTGCATTTCAATAAGCAATGCGGCTTTCACATGTCTATTTTAAAAAACAGAATGTACAGAGTCCTACGTGTGCAGTTTCCCTTCTGCCATTTCAAAACCAGCATGTCTCTAATGTCCAGGAACCATAGCAACTCTTTTTGATACAGCAAAAATATTCTGCGACAAACCAGCAACCAAAAGACGTACAAAATAAAAGTTTGTAGTGCAGTACAGTCGCGTGTGTCCGTTTACATCTCAAACAAAAGGAAATCTCTTTGTTTGCTTGGGAATCAATTATGTTCTCCTGGTTGACACGTTCAGCGCATCATTGTAAAATTGTCATCGTAACCAAAGCCTGACACAACCACAAGAATGGCAGAAATATTGCCTCTTTAATTCAACAAAAGTAATAAGTCATATTAATTCATTTTTTTGTAAAACCGACTCAGAACTTGTTTGACAGGACTTCCTCTTTGTTTTAAACCTGTTTGATATCAACAGGCTCCGAAACCAATGCCTGAAAAACGAGGACATGGATTTTTCTCCCTTGTGCTTTTTATTCTGAAAACACATTTGCTCACCGGGACGTATGCTACCAGACACATACACAATTTAGATATATGTCGGTTTTAAAAATGGTTCAGCATATCTACTACTCATATATGATATTTGTCAAGTGACTGTTTAAGCGGTGAGTTGACCCGTCGCTATTGCAGAACCGCCGTACCGACATGTCCAATGTTCAGCTTTGCAGAGCGGCCGTGTGTTCGTGTGAATGTGCCCACACTGTGTTGGGTGCGGCACCGAGGGACTATTTTGGCAGCGCCTCAACAGATTGGTTGAGAAAGAGTGAGAGCACCAGGGTGCCTCGCAGGGCTGCTGCCCTTCATGCTCTGTGCAGCGAAGAGCACAGAAGAGCAGCAAACGTCCCCCGGAGCCCGAACTGGAGGCGGGAGAAATGCCGCTCACATGATTTATTAACCGATAAACAGTTTAGCGCTCCTTGCACTCGGCTTCAGTTGAATTAGTGGATGAAAAAAGAGAGGGAGGAGGAGGGGGGAGAACACGTGGACGGTTTGTGGGATGGTGCAACTCTTGAATCTTTAGTAGGAGACAAAAAAGCGAGGAGGTGATTTCGTCTCTTTCTTATAGAGCAAATTCAATCTGACATCCATCACAGTGTCAATCACAGCAAGTTTGAAGCTATCACCTTGGGCTTCATGAATGTGGTTTATGAACTTGATAATCAAAAGCGCTTTTTCCTCTGTGCTCCAAGTGAGATGCAGTCGTGCCCGCTGAAGGAATGTAAGGTCAGAGGGCAAAGTGGAAAGCAGGCCGTATCAGGCACAGGGATCTCGGGGGTAGGGAGCTTAGATACTCACCAAAGCATGTCCAACACACACACACACCTGGTCGTAAATACTCGGAGTATAGGAGTCCACCACATAGCATGTGGTTGGATCTTTAGACTGCCGGAGAGTCGGTCAGGTCCGCCTCGGAGCTAGTTTAGGCCCAATAGAATCTTTCCTCCTGTGTCTTAGAAGGACTATAACACTTTATGTCTTTCCTTTGTTAGAGAGATGCCTCATGCTGTTGGGTCTTCTCACTGCCTTTGAAAACGCAGCGCCTATGCTCGACCTGTGATCTGACAATTAAAATTGACAACTAAAATTTTTTTTCTAAACTCTTAACACAGACTCACACCTACAAGACACAATTGGCCAAATTGATCATTTTCTTCTCAAAAACACATTTGGACTCTTTCACCAGCCTCTCTTAGTGAGAGACTTGGTCTGGTTGATTTCATGGGCAATGATAGTGGCAGGAATTTCATCACTGACATCACTGATCATTTCAGAAGCAGATGTTTTTATACTGTATCTAAGATTTGGAATATTGTATTTGCTATTGTGGGATGTTGTGTGTTAACATTCGTAAATACTGCAAAAACAATCCATAATTTTGTTGGGAGGTATAGCTTGTCTGTTAAGAAAATGTAAGCATTGTGGAAATGTGTTCACTGACTGCATATTGTGTGAAAACAACATGAAATATGTGAATGGTATGGCCACAAAAGGCCGATGCTGTGCTAATTGTGTTTAGAGTTTTGAAAATGTGACAACTGTTTGGACAAACGCTTGTTAGCGACTGAAAAAAAACTGTAACAGCTAAAATACAGTGTTGAATGCCTCTGGGATTAGTATTGCTGACAGCCCCCCCGTTGAGTACCAGTTTGAAATCTAATCTCAAGAGCAATGCTTTAAACACTGTTTTGACCTCATTCACGCTTACACGGCGCCTGTGCGGATTGAATAGCAGTCCAACATCAAAACAAAAGAAAAAGCATTTGAGACAGCATGCTGTGTCATTGTTTAAGGTACTTTAGGAGAAGGTTTGTGAAGATGTTGAAAAGGTGTAAATATACGGCTGCTGTCTTTCCAAAACCGCAAATTCCAACATCAGTGGCTTTCTGTTTGAAATAGCCTCTGTTTCCTGCAGCAAGAGGGACAACAACACGATCATTAAATCAATTGCCATTCTCTCAGGCATTTTTGCGTCTCTACCACTGTTACCTCTTCTTGTATTTTACTCATTGCTTGTGATACATTTTGATTTATCTTTAAAGTGTTTCATCAACATTGTTTTATTGCCTTTTTTAAAACAGTGCCCGTCTACGCTGAAAGACTGTTAAATTCATCATCCACTCTCTTCAACCACAGATCGCTCTGAAATAAACCAATAATTAAATTTAGCATCTATAAAACAGAAAAAAATATCTGCCAAGCGCTGGAATTGAAAGTGGCTTGAGGGCTTTGTATTTTGAGTTTATTTTTCTCTGTGCTGAAGTTGACTTGACTTTATACAGCCAACCTAAAATACCCCCATGAGCTGACAGCCGTGCCACGGTTTAAATGTACTTTGGAACACACTCTGATAACATATTTTTATTTCAGAAACATTGAGTTCCTCACAATTTTGCTTTTTTTATGCTTGGAGCATAAATAAGGTGTTGACATTCTATATATGTTTTAGTCAACGGCATGTTTGCATACACACGCAATCACAAACGTGTTCACAGGGATAAATATGCATCCGAGGTCCGTCGGGGGCCAGAAAGCATCTTTTGCATGAGGACTGCTGGCCATGTTTGAATATGAGAATTTTGCTTGAGTGATCCATCTTTATAAAACATACACTTATTCTGACCAAAGGTGCTGTTACATAAATAAGTCTGAGAGGGCCTACTGAGAAGTTTTGCAGAAATACACAACCACACCTCTGCTCCTTCACTTCATAAATATCTCACAATGTGAGAAGATGGGAATCAATTATTTACCTCTTATGACAAGGCCACTGATAGAGGCAAATGGAAAAAGGCAGCATAGGAAGGAGCGATAAAAAGAGTAGGAGAGAGAAAGACTTTGTAGAGGTTTATAGAGAAGGAGACGTTTACAGTAACCACACCTTTAATAAGGAGCCCTTAAGAAATAAGACTTCAAGAATAAGGAACGCTGACTCGTTTCAATTCATGGTTCAAAAAGGCTCGCGCTTTTCGCAAAGCAATTCACCGCCAGAACACTAGGTGGAGTAACGTTTTCTGTCGACGACGACCTAGAGAGTGGCGTCTTTGTGTGTGGAAGTTGTTTGTTCGCTTATTTTTATTTATTTTCGCCTTTTATTTCGCGGACATATTTTTTCCTCCACAACTTTGTCCCCCCCCCCTGCTGATTCACTCTCTCCTTAAAAATCGTCATTTTAAAAATGCTGGTATTATGCTAGGAACCGTAACAGGCTTGCGGGCTGCGTTGGCTTGCGTAGCTTCTGACGCAGGTCTAGAAAAATCGTTCGACGCAAGAGACGGGGAAAAGGCGTGTCCTTGCGTTTCTCTTAAAACGCAGACGCATAAACTAGGCTTAACATTTGAGGCGGCTGCAGGGACAACACTGTGATGATGATGCTTTCTCTATCATATCAATCAGAACACATTGCAAATGCCTGCATGTAAATTCAATATCTCCAGAAGTCATTTTAGAGAAGCAAATTCCTGCACTGGCTGCTGATTTTGCCTTGGTTGACTTTTATAAAGTGGCGTTTTTTCCTGATTACGTGTTAATTGTGTGTTAATTAAGCACATGATTCAGTTTCAAGTGATTTGTTGTGAACGGAGGGGCTACATCATTCCGCCCATAGTATAGTAAAGTAAGAAAACTTTATTTTCCTTACTCGTTAAAAGATTCCTCAGTGTCCTCACGTTGCTCGTTGTAGCAACAAAACCCCTTTCAAGACACAATCACCTCCCTCCCCTCTTGTGTAGTGCACTAAATTCAAACGTCAATTTGAACCGTGGGGACATTCACAACCGGCCTCCAGTTACAAAATGCCACTATATATTCCGTCTCACTCTCACCTCTCCCATGTTCCTCTGCTCCCGATCGACTGTTGACCCCTCACCGACACACCCACTACACATATTTCTCTCATCGTGGTCACAGTGCCCAGAATCCTGAGGAGACTACATTTTCTCCCAGGTCCTTTTTTTTTCTGTCCCTGGACCCGTTATTCCCTCTCCTGCCGGCAGCCTTGCTAACAGATTGCCAATAAGCTTGGTGGCAGGCCCACTGCCCCCCCCCCCCCCCTCCCCCTCCCCCTCCCCCTTCAGCCACCCCCGTGTAATGGCCTCTCTCTGGGGAGGGAGCTCCTGCCCTAGATCCTGTCAGTGATCCGACTACCCTTATAACCCTCCTCTCATCCTCCTCCCCTCCTTTTCTCTTTTCGCTTTCCTGTCACACCGTCTTCCAACTGCCTCAGGCCGGTCCATCACAGGTTGCAGGTGTGCTTCTCTCTGGCATACGTGCGATAGGCGCTCGACTGCACAAGCACACACACACACACACACACACACACACACACGGACGAACACATAAACACACAGGTTGAACCTTGCATAACGTGCACTCACGCATATTTAAGAATTTATGTCTCCGTCTTTCTTCCTCCTCAACACACATCCGTTTTTTATTCTTCAGTTTTTGTTCTTCCTCACCCTACGTCCTATGTTTATGATTGATAATCCGCCAGCAGCCATGCAGGATGGAGTGTTATGGATGATAGTGAAAAAAAGCAACCGTGTGGGGAAGTCCATCCACCTTGCTGAGCTGATCGCTAAACCCAACACCAAGGCCCTCTAAGTGCGTACAGTTCGTCAGCGCCTTTCTCTTAAATGTATATATCTTATTTTTGCTGCAACAAGCAGCGGCATAAGCACCCTTAAAAATCTACAGTGCGCCTTAACTTTACTACAGCCAGCAGCATGTATGAGAACTACAAATACAAGTGTTGCAAAAGCGGTTCATCTGGCTGTTATCTAAAACAATTTCTCAAGTTCCCCCCCCGTGGAGTCAAATCTAGTTATTGATTGCACAAATTGCCTAGAGAGCTCCCGTCTGTGGGAGATGACTGAAGTGCCCTCAGTGTCTTGTAAACCTTGGACTTTATCTGCCTCCCTGCTGTGTCAGTGATGAGTTAACGCTCCAGATTACCCTTTTTTTCGAGAATGGCCCACAGTGTCAGGCTCAAGCTTTGGCTTGGGATCAGGTGGGCTTCCCTCTGTGGAGAAATATGTGTCTGTGCATGTGTTTGTGTGTGTGTGTGTGTGTGTGGGTGTGTGTGTGTGTGTGTGTGTGTGGGTGTGCGACAGAAAGACAGCGTTCCAATCGAGTGTCTTACTTTGACAAACTCATAGTTCTGGAATGTAGGGATGCGTTTTTCTGTTTTTCTGTTACTCCATTTCTAGGTGTTTTAATGAAGTGAATTGTGCTCCTTCAAGTGATGTTCTGTAAATACGATGCAAATCTGTAACTGTTGGCAGCTGCGCAATGGATTGGATCCCTTCGCTGATGAAATTAATTAATTTGATCGACTTATGCTGTCACCAGCTCCACGACTAACAAACACGCTGCAGGGATTCCTGTGCGTTGCATCAGCTAACAGTGTAAGAGGGAAAGTGTTCATTTATGTTACGTTATGTACGGTAGCAAATCCATTAGTCCTTCTGTGTGTCATTTGTTGCTCGTTATTGTGGGTACGTAGGTGCACACATTTATTTACGGATCACTGTACATTCCTAAGTCAGTCAGAATGAAAGGTGCGCTGCAGGTCTTGGCCTACTTCCAAGGCACATGACTGATTCAATGTTCACGCTGCCGTGTAACAAGCTAAGGGAAGAAATGAAAAGTTTTCAGGGAATAGCGTGTTACTGACGAAATGAAAAGTGGGAAGAGTAGTATCTGACTCGGTTAGCGTTTCTTTCTCTCCCTTTTTTTTATCCCTGGTTTCTCTCAGTCAACCTTGACTCGGTTAAATCTACCTCTCATTCCTTTTCTGCCCCTATCAAACTGCCCCATGTAGTCTATTTTTGTATACATTGTTTTTCAAAACCCATCTGTTCTTCCCCCTGGCCTCTAACCTCTCTAATACTTTGTGAAATCAACCAAGTACCTCTGTGAAGGATGTTATCACACCTTTGGAACAGCTCCACTTCCTCAACCTGACAAAATGGGACAAATGCAATGCAAACGTTTCATTTTCCACTATTCTTTTGCTTGCCTGAAAAAGCTCATTGTTTTCCATATTGATGTCTGTATGAGCATGCAAACAGGTGTTTATACATTTTTAGGCAATTAGGGAAATTCAAGAATAATTCATGAGTAAAATACACCAGCAGGTATCAGAACATTGCATCGCCATGACATGATCGAGACCCATATGCAATTCAGAGCTCTCAGCGGTTTAAATAGAATTCCACTTTGCAAAGACAAGCCCTCCTCTCCAATGACAAGCCCTCAATGCGCCTCGTTAGTGTAGAGTTGGACCCAAAAGCAAAACACCGGCTCGCCAGCAGTTCACGGCTGGTTATTGGGAAAACCAGCAGCTGAGTTGTTGTTGGTGTGTGTTGCGTCGGATGGGAGCGGTGGAGGCAACGTGAGCCTGTGATGGCAGGCTGCTGGGGTGTTTGAGCGAGCGGGTGCCGAACACGGCATCAGGCAACAGAAGGGCGGTGGACCTGAGGCTCAGACACGGATTAAACAAGGTCGCGAGCACCCGGGAAATTAGTTTGGCTGTGGCTTTAGTAGCACACGCGAGGGCCGACGATCTGCCAGAGACTGGAGCGAAGAGCTGGGTTGTACGAACTGCGGAGCGCGGCTTGATGAGTGGATGAATAGCAGGTGTGCAGGTCAGTTGGCAGCAGGACGGGATGAGCAGCAACACCCAGGCAGACCCCCCCCCCCCCCCACACACACACACACACACACACAGGACAGGCACCAACAAGAAACAAATGGAAGGGGAAACAGCATGGACGCCAGAAGGTGGACGAGGGGAAATTGCTAATTTATGCTACTTCAGTGTCTGAAAGCATCTGAAAATATAAAATATACACCAATTGTTCTATTTGACATATTTTTTGTTCAGAGTTTTGCAGGAGTATGGCTCGGAGAAATACCCCAGATACTTGGAGTTTGTGTTCAAAGAACTGAAAGGGAAATGTAATCGAAGGAACTTAGGCATTAGTGATATTGACATCACAAAACGGATAAAAAAGGGATCCTATTTCTTCCAGGTCTCTTCCTCCCACACCACCACATCCTAACCCCGAGGCACTCACATTGCCTCCCATCTTTCTTTATTCCAGATCAGGACTTTAGGAGAGCTGGCAGGATCAAATATGTCCTGCTTTGCTTGCATTTTAAACGCAGTAGCTCGGGTGTCTTATCTGTTTCATTTATTGAATGGATTCAGGTTTCTTCCACCCCATCGGGCTCCCGAGGGCCCGCCCGCTTGCTGCCAGGAGTGAAGGTTTTCTGCTGACTGAATGAACATGTAAGATCCCTCAGAGCAGAGAGGGTGACATGTAGACCGCTCTGTTCACTCGCCGCCATGCATTTAAAAACACATAGCTGCGAAATGCTAAATGACACCATTTGCCACAGGCCCTCTGGCCTCCTGACTGACAGCAGAGGACGATCAGAAGGGGCAGCGGTGAGATATGAAATCGCTGTAGGCAACAGTTCAAATCATAACATTACAGCAACTTCACGAATCCCAGGGCAGACTCCCTCAGGTCCCACGCAATTTCCCTCAAGCTATTCCCCTCCATTTGAAGGGACGTCGCATGCAAATAATTTGTGCAGAATGCAAAATGTTTCTCCATATATTACTTCACACAGCAGTGTACTTGCATGAGCAACGCTGACAATATATTATAACGGTGGCGGCTGGTCCATAGAGGGCAATGGGACGTGGCCCCATCATGAGCGACGGAGAAAGAAAAAAAATATAATTTTTCTTGTTGTTTATTATATTAAAAATGTGTGTTTTTTTAAACGTGGATTATATACCCGGTAAAATTTGTACATTAAGATACATCTGTGCAAAATATATGCTTTCCCTGCACGTCCTGCTCTCCGCTCGGAAGGGATGAAAGGGAAGCTGCACACACGACGCTTCATTCGTACATTACAATGCTAATGGTTATATAAAGTAAAGCGATACATTATTTATCTACTCACATAAGCAAGGAAGTTGTTTGAAGTTATATTGTACATGTAGTCTAATATTAAAGTAATGAAAGTGTTATCTGGCTGTTTAAATGTTTTACTTTTTGTACAAAAATCACGGGTTTTTAACGAAGGCTTGTGCACGAAGCAGGTTTATTAATGTGGAATGTGGAAACTCCCTTTCACTAATGCTCAGTTGCGCTTAACACTGCAGTCAAGTGGCTTTTCTCAGGGTAGACGATGTGGAAACATCATTGCAGCTCCACCTCTAATGGTCTCGCTAACGGGAAAGCTGTGCCCATTTGAAACCGCTCGGCGTTCTTCACCTAAATTAATCAACTCAGACATGACTAAATGGAGCATGAAACTGTTTCCCAAATAGGGGTACAAACAAAATCTACAGTACAAAACCCATCCAGCTGCTGACCTAATCTGATCCGGCAGATCACACAGGACAGGAAGCAACGTGAATGATCACATTATTCCTTCCAACGTGACACCCAGACAACGTAGGTGAGAACACACACCTGGAAATATGATGTTTTGGAAAGGTTAAGGAAGCAACTTGATTGACTATTGATATGTAAAAGTCATAACTTACCGTATACAGTTTGATGTTTGTCAGTTAAAACGTTAATTAAGCAAATCATGAAAGTTACAGTTTGTCATAAACTGTTAAAGTATTGTGACAACCCTGAAACCGGCATGGCCTGTGTGTTGCATGCTGGGATGTTCTCTCCAAAGCAACTAGTCGTCTCGTTCTTTCGAGACGACCAGTTGCTGAAATAAGAGTCACTGGGGAAAACGCATTTGACGAGATGAGAATTTACATTTGAGCGTGGAAGTTACCTGGCCAACACGCGTGGGGGTGGAGATTGAGCGTGGCTCATTTCCATGAGAGGCTTCAAACTAAACACTATGATAACTTTTGCGACATGGAATTGTACCTTTTAAATTGACACCCCTGTCTGGCACATATTACTTTTTACGATATGGAGCGGCTTGGTTGCACACGACACTAAATCATCTTAAATTGGTTATTGCAGTTTGCACAGAAACCATAAAAAGGTTGAGCGCTGCAATGTTCAGTGCCTTGCACTGGATCATATAGAGCCGCAGTTTACTGGTGGGCCTCTTAAAGTTTAAATAGCACCACTGTTTTCACCTCTCAGCTAATGATGCGCCACTTAATGTTTGGACGCCCGGTACAGTGCATTGTGACAACGCGTAAACGGCCACTTGACTATCTCTTAACAATTACTACTTATCCCAAAGGAAGCAATTAAACTGGGGGAAAAATAGGTTAAGGGCCATTCTCCACCAGAGTGGCTAATTACCATACTGAATTTGTGCCCCATTATCGGACGCGGTTGACAGCACAACCCCGAAGGCAGACTGGATTTACTCTCATAATAAAACATCACAATGCCAAGGCTATCTATTATGTGCTGAGCTATCATTTATTGAAAGAAGCTTGGCCAGACACGTTGAAGGTTAGAAGGGGAACGGCTGCATTATCTCCTCGTTGCTTTAAGTTAGAACCTGTACGTCTTGTGTTTTTCACCATGTCAGCATTTTATAATACAGTGCAGAGCAACTGTGGAGAGAGATTTGATGAGTTCTGAGAAAACCTCTCTGGATAATCCACTTTGTACCTCTAAATCGTCTCTCCGTTTCTGAATTAAAGTAATGTTCCGATTCGTTTGACCTATTGAAAAGATTTGAAGAGATTGCAGCCTGGTCGGGGACATTAAAAGATGCTTTTTGGTATTTGAAACGAGCACTACAACAGCGCCCGCAAGGGCAGTCTATGAACCTTCGGTCACAATCAATGGAATACACGTTATATTCATTTTATTGAAAATGAAAATGAAATTAGTTTGGGCTGAAAGCCAAATTATTCAACAAAAAAACACAGTTGAATTTGTAAAAAGCACAAAGCAGTGTTTATGCAGTGTGAAACTACTGTAAATTTGTGTTGTCGGCATCGACAATGAATTAGCAAAAAGCGACAGAAATGGATAAGGAAATCAGTAAGTGGATGATTTACTTACTTACTTATTTACTTACAGTAATTGTTGTGGCAACGACACTTTGAGTAGTTCTTATCAGCAGTAAAGGTAGCATTAGTACCCTAAAATATATTTTGGACTACCACTTGCTGTCTCCCACTGTGTCTAAAATCATACTGTGCAGAACCAAAACCCATACAGAATCCAAATAAACGATGAAAAGGGCACGCTATCCCTCGGAGGTGTGACATTTATGAAAAGTTTTTGCACTGTCCCATAATCCCTCTGGTGAGAGAGAGCACAGAGAGACACACGCACACACACACACACACACACACACACACACACACACACACACACACGAGGAGACATTGTGTTGAGTTTGGGTTGAGCAGCAAGAGCGGAGCATAAGAAGTGAGCACCAATGTATTCAAAGTAGCAATTCCCAGTGGCTTCGTCTTGCAGTTCCTTTACTAAGGCTTTGAAGTCATGCAGAGAGGAGAACTAGTTTCAGAAGTTACCAGTCCATGTGTAGGTAATTTTATGAAAAGGGTTTAATGTAATCCCTTTTTTTGTAATTAATCAGATTGTTGTTATTGGCCGAAGTGCAAACGTGAAAACGCCAATAGTGAGTGCAATCACACCGGATCAGGACCGAGGAACCTTTTGAAACACAATTAGCTCTAACCGAGAAGAGGAGCATAATTCCACTTTAGGATACCAAATCCGAGGTAGAAGGTCATAAAGATGTCCAGCTGTGTTGGCAGATGTGAGTATAATAGGGCTGATTGCATGTTTCAGAAGCCGGCTGCAAAACAAAATAATGAAAGGTGTCACGTGCAGATCTGTTAATGGCTTGCTGCCTTTCCAGAGAAGATGAATGGATTATATTTATTTATATAAACATGCATATATATAAACTAATGTTCTGTCCAGGCAGTGCTTTAGGATTACTAATTTCAGGGAGCAGGGAGAGGGCGCCGCCCTCTTATAATGGAGAAATGTACATGGGGCGTAGCATGCAGCATTGTCATTGTCATGCAAGGTGGAAGGCTGGAGAAACATCCTATTGGCCCCACCATGACCACCGGTTTAATTACACTGCGAACGTCCCCTTTCCATCACGCCCCTGGCTCGAGTAGATGTGAACAGATGCTTCAGTGTCACCAATGTTGGTACACTGCTCTCACACTCGCCGATGTTTATGTGATGCAGATTTATGTCATCCTCACGGATCACTGAAGGACAGACCCGCAGTCCCTTGGAGGGGGGTAAGGGGGGGCTTGACACTGACCATCGTGCCTCCCATTAGCGGCAAGAGCAGCCCTTCAGCAGCGCAGCACAGAATGACACGTAACCACACTTGCTTTAATTCAACTGTTTGAAGTTGTTTTGAGGAAACGGACCGTAACTTTCGCACACGATACGGTTCCTCAGTGGCATTAAAAAAGCCTTTTTATGCTTTGCTCAAAATGCACTCGGATTTGTAATCAATAGATACGTATACATTAAAGCTGGGAAAGTTCACTTGTTATTATTGCATTAACACATTTATTGATGAATTAACGGATACAATTATTCCATTGCACGTGAACCATGTTTTTGTAAATCCCGATTACACTGAAAAATAAAATGTTGTACTAACATGGACTTGACAGACTTGGGCTTCCCTGCAGTAGATCCCAGCTGTTTACTTTGTACTCCACCACTTTATGTCACTCAACGGATGCACCTGCTACTGAATACAGATTATCGATAGATAGACTGTTTGTGCTGCTCCTTTGTAAAAGATAACCAAGAAATCATTTTAAAAGTATGAGCTATTCATCCTGGTTCCCTACGTTATATTTCAGAAGTGAAGGACTGGTGTTTTTTACTCTGATATAACTCCACTATTAACACATGTCTATTTCAATAGTGGACTATTTGTATTAAAGAATTGTAGGAGTTTTTTAAGTTCAAACAATGAATGAATGTGTTAAATCGCCATTTGTGATCAATACATGGATTTATCATCCAACCCGTCATTACCTTTGCGCTCTAGGCAGCTTTTTAATGTCCTTTAACTTATTTTTTTAAGCCCTTCGCTCTTCACTGCTGGTAAATATACCACTTAACTGCATCCCAAAATGATATTGCCTCACTGAAAAGAGATGAGCACAAAAAAACTCATTCATATGTATCTTTTCTTTACTCACAGGCAGATTGCTCTTCTATCCAAACCTTCACACGTAGCGATACACTGGAGACAAACCAACCATTTACCTTCACCGATAGAAACCGATGAAGACAGGAAAATGAAAAACGTTTTATTCAGGTTACGAAGATCCGGAGCAAGGATAATAACCGTGGGTTTTTCCTATGAGGTTAACGCTTAATTGAGTCCTTGCTATTGTGTCATGTGTTCATTTGCCCAAATTCTGCAGTATTTTCTTCCCTTTTAGTTTATAAAAGTAGCATAAAAGTGGATGAAAATCCTCTCATTGTTGAAATAATTGCTTTCACTGCCATCAACAACTTTCTTTTTTACAGTTTTAGCCGTTACTTATTGTATTCTATCTGCCTTTTCTTCCATTTTCTTTGTTTCTTTTCAAGGGACAGCATGCAAGAGCGCTAAAAAGAACATGTGCGGCCTTACAAACATGAGATAAAAGGATCATTGCGCATCAGTAACAAGCAAGTCAACATCAAATGGAATCTTAGATATGGAGGCATCTATAGTTATAAAGAAAGTTATTCTTTCATTAGCACATACTAGGAGCTCTTGATCTGTGACAGGAGAGTCAGAGATTCAGAGTTTCTGCACTGGCAAACTGGCTTTTCTCCTCTGGCACCGTTTTGTTGACCTGCTGACAGAAGACAGAAGTGCAGCAGATCATTTTTTTGTATTAACCAAGTACTGTGGAGCAGTTTCGCAGTGAAGGAAAGAAATGGAATGTGAGCTTGTTCAAACTTCCTGCACAAAACACATTGGAGGTGCATTTCAAATGACTGATCTGAGGGAGCAGTCAATGCACCTCCAATGTGTAATACCCACATGTACCCAGAGAACTCTGTGAAAACTGGGTGTTTTGCTTATTTTAATTGGAAAAGACTCCTTTGTCAAATATCATCCTTCGAAACTACAAACACATGCCTCTGCTGCTGAAGGGGAAGCTGCAATGAGGGTGGACAGACATGTCCCCCAGCTGCAGGATTGGAGACTACTTCTTCACCTTTAGACTACAGACTTAATGTCCAACCCTGATTTGTGCAGGATTAGTACTCAGCATTCCTGAATGATGTTGCTGGCTGGAAGAAATCTTCCACTTCTGGACCCAGCCAGGACTAGGGATGATGGTCCGAAAGAAGAGGACACATCCCATGAGTATTTATGACTTTAGCTGGACGTACACAGCGACAACAGACTGAACTGGAAGAGCAGAGTGTATTAACTCATTCTACTGGGGTGGGGTTAGGGGCCAATGATCTGTGCTGAGGGTTCGGAATGGAAGCTGGTGAAACAAAGAGACATAAACCCATTTAGTAGGCTTGTTCCATAAACGGCTGCGAGCTGAATTTGATTGAATTTGCACATACTCTCTGCATTGCATTTTTTTTTTAAACAGATTGAGTATTACTTTATTACATATAATATTTATTTTTAAGTTGTGGTATCTTGGTATTTCATTGTGTATTCCAATTTATAGCATACAAGATATTCTATTGATTTATGGTTAATCTGGCTATCTATCTATCTATCTATCTATCTATCTATCTATCTATCTATCTATTTATAAAGAAATAAGGAGTGAAAAAAAAACCTTGGTTCATGAAAAGAAAGCACCAGGTTTCTAGAATACTTATTTATTTGTGCTGCTCTTCCAACCTCTGCGTAAAAATCAATGATTGAGTCAATAATCTTCAAACCAATTCCTAAGAAACATGTCCACATTTCCTCCCCAACCAGCTGTGGGCACGTTTGTGAGGCAGGAGATCAAATCTCAAGATGTCAAACGCACACACAGAACAACATCAACACGCATGCCCTCTCTTAATAGCTTCAAGTTCTGTCTGTGTAGTTGCTTTACTCTGAATGATAAAAAAATAAGGCCTTCAGTCTCAAACTTCTCCTCACTGTTTTAATTCCTTGTTAAAACCAAGAACAGTTTGTCGCCAAGAGTGGTATCAAAGGTCAGAATTTATAGCTGTTAAAAGGGTTTTTTAAACTTTTAAATCATTGTTAATCTAGACTCAATAAAGACATACTTTCTTTTTTACCTTTCTGTCTCCCAGACAATTGAAAATGAACAAACATGGTCCCACACTCTTATTCTCATGTCCTTTTGACATAAACTGTTGTGTTGTGCTTGTGCATTAGTACCGGAAAGAAAGAAAGGTAACGGGTTATCAGCAGAGGCATGTAGATGAAATGCAACGCAACATTGGGTGTCTGAAAGTAGACAAAAACATACCATAAAACACTTATATCCAATTTGACTGGCCAAATATTTGCTTGGAATTCAGACTTCTAAACCAAGATTAAAACTTGCCACCTGAGGCGAGAGAAGATTGAGTGACGTGAAGGCTACTTTTAATTATATAATTAATGCTAGTGGAGATGAATTGGCTCATTAAATAATTTTATATTGAAGGATTTGACAGGCTGTTTTATGAGGAAAGCTTACATAAATATTTTTTACTCTAAACAATAACTGCTGATAGTGCATGCTGTAAATATGAATATTCATTTTCATCACAATATCTATATATTCCTGTTAATATTGCAAATAATTAAGGACTTCAGACTTTAGCCTGACTTTGGACTTTAGCCTGAATTACAATTGCATTGAATGGTTTATAGAGCAAGATCCCTTTATTTATTACGTATTCCCAAATATCGTGTTACTTCTGTCTTGAATCTAAAATAACATTTTAGTTTTATTGAGGTCAGTCGGAATGTGCATGGTATAGTTTGTATATTTAAGGTTTGCTTATAAATGATGGTTCACTCACAATGTGACCTCGCCACAATTACTCAACCTGAAATAAAACCATGTCTGATTAAATTGCAAACATTTGAAACGCAACCTTTTACTTTTACATCGTTATTTGGTGACTAATAAACAATTATAATAGTGACTGTTTGATCCACGGATCAGTGCGTTCATGTTTCCGGGAAGCAACAAACCCTTTCTGTCCCCCTTTTCCAAGTGACGACCCGCTTCACCCAAAGAAGAGCACCAGCATCACAACAGCATGTTGAGACATTTGGCACTTTGACTTAAAAGTTCCGATTGCTGCATTCCTTTCGTAAGTCTGATTCGCATAAAGCTGCCAAATGACTCCTCCCCCACCCCCCCTCACGCTTAAGATGTCAGAGAAACAGGAGTGATGATCCACACCGCACAGCAGAAGCAGGCGGACACGCGCCTGCTTATGTGTTTGCAGGGTTTATGTTGCCAAAGATGTCATTACACCAGTGAGCTGTGTTGAAATGAAGTCTTTTGTGTGCGTGAGGATATGCACCACCTCCAGAATGTGTGAGCGCACGCGGTACAAAGTCATTATAACAAGTGGGAAGAAGGGAGAACAGTCACCACGATGTCTTAGCATGAGCTCAAGATGAATCATCTGTTTCTGTTTTGTGAATGTATCAATAGGGAAAGCCCAAGTATATTTGTTTTGAACATGAACTGGTGCCCCCGTGGCTGAGAATCCTGATTGATATTCACAGGATTCCTTCCCTAATGTATCAGATCCAGGAGGCTTGGCGGCGAGCTTTGAGCAGCCAGCCAGCAAGTTGATGACCTTTGAGTTTCTAATCAATGAGGAGATGTTGGCTGCAATTTAGAGGTCTTGGAATAGGCTAACGCATTGATGGAATATTTTAGGAAATTCCCATACTGTTAAAACTGCTGGCGTTTACCAAATAGGAAAAATGTCCTCTCGACACACACAATTAAAATAAGTTCAATATCAGTGTTTTATCTTTAGTCAAATTGACAAAAAGGTTTTATTTTCATTGAGAAAATAAAAGTAGAATGTGGTAAAAAAAAATTTTTTAAAAAGAGCATTGAATAGGCTTTGTAAGTGTCGGCTTTAAGTTTTTCGTTAACATCAAACTAAGTACCTTGGATAATTGTTCTCAGCCGCTTGGAGACCAAGGTCAAGCAACCTTGTAATGAACAGCAAAAATTCCTTCGGAAGCAACTCATCGGTTTTGAACAGCAAGCCATGGGCAAGTGGCTATTGTGCTAATTGAAAACAAGTCTTGCATGCACATGTACCCAAACACATGCAATTTGTAAATATAGTTAAAAAAAAAACTAAATCTCATTAATGAATTGCGCAAATGGGATATCTCTTTAATTCAACAAAAGCTTATGGGCCGAATAATTTCACTCAGCGAGGTATAAGTGAGGACTTTTGACAAGCGACATGTGACAAGGGAGATTTAGCACCGGGCCGTGTTTCCATCCTGCGTATCGAAGGCGCCGTGCATAGTTTTGAATGCATTTTGCTTGACCCTGTGTCTGCCTCAGGTGGCCCTCGTCAGACCAAAAGCACAAAGAGACCTGTCACGCCCGTCTCCCTGCAAGCTCACCTTAATCTTTATTTCAATTGTTAACCGCAGCGTTTGACAATCGCGCTGTCAGAATTGAAATGGAAAACATTCTATTCCACGTCTGAGCGCATCTCATGTTTAGTGAAATGTTTATCTCTCACACGCACACTGAGGAGAGGGGGAGATGGGTTTTTTTGCAACACCTCCAAGGCCAGAATACGTCAATGAAAACGATTACGTGAAAATATAGTCTTTCTCCTTTTGCTTTTACTGGAAACCATCCACTTATTTGAACAAAAATTACATCTGCATTAAAAATCTGTAGTGTATTTAAGTAAACCAATCCCACTGACCGCATGTTGTTCTTCCCAGTTATGGAATGGTTTTATCCTACTTCAGGGTGTCCTGTAGAGTTCACGTGAAGTCTCAAAGGTGTTTTTTTAAACACTGAGAAAATAGAGGAACTTGACAGGACAAGCAGGACATTTGGGCAGAATTATGCTGACACAGCTCCTACTTCACTGAAGTACTGTAAAACACACAGCTTTAAAAGCTCAACGGTTTGTCCCTTTGAAAAGAGTTAGTTCAAAGACCTATTTTCCCTTCATTCATCTTGAGGGGAAAGGTGATCACAGGGAGACACAGCACATGAAGATAATGTCCTCCTGTTGCCTAAACGCCACACGGTAACGACAACGACGATCGTTCATTGCTACTCTTTCTCCCACGCCCTCTTTGGAGGTCCGGATTTTTTACGCCTTTACATAATCTCCATTTCTGCATGATGACTTGTTTCAGATACAGTCACGATGATAAGAGACATTAAGGCTTCCTGCAAATAGTGGCTGTAAATAAAATCTGCAGAAGCTAACAGACCATTTTCCGTCTGAACCGCTGTAATTGTGTTTTTAATACACAATGTTCTCAATAAAATACCTCTTCACTCAAGGTTTAAGTTAGTTATGTGAATTACAGTTTTTAAATAATTGGTACCAAGGAACTTTAAGAAAAGGAAAGTTTAGCAATTATATAGTTTTCCAGTTGTAAATCTAGTTTAAAGTGCCATGACAGATTTGTTCAGTAGACCCAACACTTAGACACTGAAGGAATTATCATTGTTATTTTCTACAATCAAAATCAATCTGGCTCCCAGCAATTGGATCGCACAGTTAAGGTATAGCGTGTCGACCGACTGCCAACTGTAAATTAGGGTGTGGAAGAAAAACTGCTCTACTTTCTAAGAGGAATGTTTCACACTGGCTGAAATAAGGGAATGCATTTCTCACAGGGTGGATTTTTCACTTTGAATTACTCCTCAGCTCCATTCATCGCCGAGCCAATAAAGTCTAAAATCCTGCCAACGCCTCGTCATTTGGAAATGTGATGTCAGGCCTGATGAATGGCATTTCATCTCTCCATTAATATGTTTCCAATGCCCGTAGCGGACTCAAACTATACAAAGTCCTTTCGAATTAAAAGAAAATAGTTTGAGTGGAGTATAATCCAGCTAACAGGAATGGAGGAGTAGCACCAACTAATAAATTTGCTTGATTGTTTCAACTCCGGCGCCAAAGTTGAGTTAGAAGATTTTTATATGGGGCTATTGCTCTTAGCCGTCTGAAATTGATCCAAGTCGTTTTGGAGCAAATTAAAGTAATTTGCTGATAAAGGTCAATGCAAACTGCATTGAATATGTTGTCGATTTTGCGACTGAGGCATGAAATCTGTCATATCCTGTTGAATACTCAGTTAATCACCAACAGAATACAACAGAAAGTAGATCCATGAATGTCCAATGTTATAAAGTAAGCAGTGCGCCTCTGTGGAAAATGGTTCGTTTTCATTCGCTCGGCTGCATCTTCCTCAACCAAAGGAAGCAGGAGCAACCGATCAGCACCAAAACCCGCAAATATGTACATATTATGTAAAAAAAAAAGAAAAATGAGAAATGATTAAGACGAAAGGTTTGAGTTTAATTTCCGAGGATTTACCCTGCATTTGATGATATGTACAATATGTCGAAAGATTTCAATATATTAAACTGCTCGCTCCAGACTCCAGGCAATTTTTAGCTGAATTTACAATTGGATCACAGGATTATTATATTTAACACGCATAAGAATAACAATTCAATCCAACGAGTGGTTAAAGTATTTTAAAAATCAATACAATAAAGTCATTTTGATTGAATTGTTAAATTGACTTATATTAGTATACGGGGTAAACTTTTCGGTGCCAGTTATTGCTTCACTTTCAGCCTCCCTAATATCCGTCCAATTTCAAATAATAAAACTGTATTGCATATTAGAGGCCAACAGAGACTGATTGCTTATGAATAAGGTAACAGTTACCGATGCAGCAGTATGTGTTAAAGTATCATTCCAGATCTTGATAAAATTCCCGTTAAATAGGAAAGATGCGGCAAACCAAAGAAGAGGCACAATGTCCTTGAGTTAAACTATAGTTTTGTTCTGCCCGGGAGCGGAGTCCCTGACTTTATAGGTTTGTACTTTTTTGTACATTTTGTCTTGTGCCTCTGTTACCCTTTCATTTCTTGACGAGACCTGAAAAAGAGCCTCAACTTTGATGTTCAGGTTGTCAATAAAAAGTCAGAGTCCACAGTTGTGTACACTAAAAGCTTGTATCCCTCAGGGCTGTGTGTGTGTGTGTGTGTGTGTGTGTGTGTGCTGGTTGTGTTTATTTGTCCCTCTCAACTTCTCCTGGGCAGTCCCTGGAGGTATCAGCATTAAATTGCTTTTTGGTTCAGAAGCTGCTCAGATGCATTAGAACTTGTAATGGACTTTGCCTTGGTGAAGGTGACAGACGGCGTATTGATTGTGCCTACTGGGTACAGCTGAAACCGCACCGCGCCTTTGAATAATTCATGTCTTCTATCACAATTATTGTCCTAATTGTAACAATGTTTGGATGGCAAACTGCAAGCCAGGCAAGGGAACTTATTCGGTCTCCCTCTGCCCTTTATTATTTGAAAATGGGAATAGTAATATGATAATTTTTCATGCTGCATTATAATCATATCCATTAAGAAGATGATAACTTGTGCTGCCTGAAAGGCAAACAAAGTTCGAGACGGTTCACGCCTCTTAGTTTTAATTAAAATCATAGACAGCTTAATTGCGGTACAGTTTTGCTCTGCTGGCCCGTCAATGCTTCAGAAGCCGAAAACGAGATTGTAAGAGGGGCTGCAGCGGATATGTTGTTTCAAAGTTCTTGCCTCGTGACCCCATCAAGTCTGGACTCGATGCAAACTTTGTTCTCAAAGGCCCCTTTGGAAGAGGATTCTTTAAGTTGCACTTTGATTGGTGGAAATAACATTATTCTGCTCTTTGAGACAGTTTTGTAGTATTTTGCATCTCCTGAAGTAGATGTGAGATGTACCTTGGCCGAAGTACATATTTCGGAGCTGATATTACGGATCTGTAATTCATTGCCGGCTCTCGCCGATGTGTGAGACGCCATACATATTTATAAAAATCTAATCCTGCGGCTTACTTTTAGCTGAATGTGCACATCCGCATGCGGACCGGTTTGGTCCTAATCCATCATTATGTCTTAAAGTGGTGGCTACCCTGACCCCTTCCTCCCACCCCAGTGTATTGAATCATCACTTTATTGAAAACATCATACGTAGCAGAGGCGTCGATGGCATGAGCTTACCTGTAAAACATCCCTGAATGTTTTTAAAATGTAAAACATTTTAAAGAGCATTCTGATTTGTTGATGTTATCAACATCATCCGCATGAGGCTGCCTGCTTCTTATTTATTTCTCCATGAGGAGCGAATGGTTCAGTTTCTTCCTGTGTTATTCTCTCAACTTTCTTGCATCCCCCCTTTCCCAACACCACCAAGTTTGTTCCAATTTTCTCAATTTGTAGAACTTTTCATCCGTCTATTGTTGCCCGCTGCCACCTTTTCAGATAGGAGTCTTATTTGTCCCATACAGATGTGATCCTACGTAATGGTGTTGTGATGCAATGTGTTGAAATCCCCCCCTTCTTCTTTTTTCAAATATGAGTATCTGATACATACAACAGAAACTGTTAGTGACTAAATTCTGCTGCTTCTCTTATTATGGAGGGTTTGAAATGGTTACAGTGTTTGTATCCTAAGCAATTCTTGTCACTCCACTATTACACAAAAAAAAAGCTACTGAGTTAACGTTGGACCGCTGTTAATAGATTCCATGTTGTTGAATTTTAATTCAAGATGATCTCCGTGGTTGTTAAGGATTTTCCATCAAATAATTTCTTTAAGTCACTGTAGTAATTCCACTGATTTGTCCCATTTGACCAAATAAAAAGCGAGAATTGTATATACGCCAACGGATGTTAAAAAAAACAATAACCGTGACCTGATATTTAAAATAGAAAGTGCAAGCACAGAGTAAATTTGGTGTGTCGGAAGCTTTGAGTTGTCATTGTGAGGATTAATAAACAATGAGCTTCTTTAATGTTACGCCCGAGTGAGCTCACAAAAGCTGACATGCAGGGAAGGAGGAGACGGAATACAAATAAACCCAGGCCCAATAAATGTCACTACTTTCCTTTTGTGTTACAGGGCACGCGGGAAATGGGAGACTCGGAGGTCCAAGATCGAGAGGCAGAAAAGATATAGGCATTGCAAAAAACTAATAATTTATTATACACAATTGGCTGCATCCTTTCAGAGAGCAGCGGAAAAAGCTTGTGTTTTCCTACGAGCTCTGTGCTTTATCGGGTTCCACCTCCTCATCACCAAATCTTTACTTCATTCTGCAAACCCTCATTTTATCTCGGTCCGCCTTTTCGTTTTGCACGGCATCCACAGACGTTTTCCCATATTAGGATTCACCTCTTTGTACAACGCTACGACGCTGATTGAATTCAAAGTTTAGGCCAGGCAGGCAAAAGAGTCGTCATGCGGGAAGGTTGCGGTGGTGAATGTAACCTGCAAACCCCTGCCGTGCCGTTCAGTGTTTGGTGGTTAAACCGTTCCCCCGTAACGTTGTTTCATTTCACAGTTCAAGATAAGAATGCCACATGAGCAGGACTGTAGGCCCTGATCCATTCATGCACTTTCTAATTCAAGCGCCTTTGTCACAGGTACAGCCTCACAGCTGCTTGCATGGTCGTCTCGGTTCGCCACGCATTGCCTTTGTATTCGGAGAGGAGGAACACGCTGTTTAGCCACCTGCTTTCCACCTTGTGCTCACCCTCGTCACCACTGGGCCAACGTACCGCGTTGCATGCACACAGACAAACACCAAAAGCCTACTGACGTCTAAAACGTCACCCCAAAGAAATCTATCAAAGTGTGTCGTTAACACTCATGCAGGTGCACACGCATTACATTACACTCTGTAGCCGAGGACTGAAGAAGCAAGCAGACTCTTAAGCTGCAAGGGCCCTCAGCTAAACAGCAACTTGAATCAATTCCATTTGATTAGGTGCACTACGTCTTCTAATTCCATTAACGCAGGAATGGGTTTTCAATGAATGTAACTTCAGGCAAATGGTTTGGCATCATTTTGTGAAACGATATAGGCCACAGGTTCAGAATAAGGGTGTAAATTTCATCCTTCACTCCTTTTTCTCCTCCGTGTTGCTGATGAGGGTTCTTGCTCATCCTACTGATGAGGTCTTAAACAACTTGTTTTTGCAAAGCATTCTCATAAAATACTTTTGTCGTAAAGTACTTTTTTTATCATATGAGCTTTGATTCAGTAGACCTTGGTAAAAGTAACATGCAATTGCAGGATTTAGGCTGAAATACGGCTGAGTAAATGCTGCACATATATAGGCACTTCAATCAGGTGCATTGTGGTTTTTCTTCTGACCTTTTTTGCAATAATAATAGCAAAGACATCAGCTGCAGACCCAAAGCCTGGATTCGGCAACGAATGTGTCACCTCGAGAGTCCTCAGCAAACAAGCTTGCTGTGATTGGAGCCATGATTTGCTTTTAAAGACTGAGAAAGTACCAGTCAGTCAGCCAGTGAAGACAGGTAGATTAACTGCATGAAATGTATGCATCACTAATCAACCTTTGCTGTACCTGCTGGGATCAGGGAACAACAACCAGAGACACCACGCCAGGTAAGACAACCAAATGGGGACGGGGTCGTGATGGAAGCTGCGTTTTCTCCCCACTCGTGTCCCATAGCAGGGTTTCAACCTGCGTGTGCACAATTCCCTCTGCGGACAAACCTATCTGCATTGTTGGGTGCGTGTGCAGATTAGTAAAAAGCGTCGAGGAAAAAGGAAAGAAAAGAAAAGAAAACTCTGAGCGAAGCAGATCCTCACCTCTGCAGAAAGTTCCCCCCTCACACTGACAAACGGCAGGCAAACTCCGAGGCGGCAGACCACGGCTCTGGTCTTATAATAGATCTACAGTTACCAAATTAACTCGCGCTGACTCACCTTAACAACAACACCTATTACAGCAGCATGGAAAACAAGAGTCACAGCCGTGCAGCACTAACGCAGCTCGTCGGGCCACAAGCACACAGAACAACACATTAGAACAGCACGATAAACGCCAAGGTAACAACTTATCTTTGCACAGAATAAGGCGTCTTGTTGTGAGATACGTAGCGGTGTGTTTCTTTGACTCCGGCGAGGTCAAAGACTATCAGCCAGTGTCTCAATATAAAGCAACGTTGCAGCTCATTACACCAACTCGGGTTGGACAGAACTGCAAGGCGCTGGAGGTAGGTTGTGTTTTATAGTCTCGGTTAGGTAACTTGGGGTCTCGGTGTAATCTCCACCCGAATCAGACTCGTGACCATGCAGGCCTCAATAGGCCCAACTCTCTATTTGTTCTCAAATAGCAACATGTGTACAGTAGGTCCACTAACCATTTACGTTTTTCCACTTCTTTAACTTTCAGCAGCTCATCCATAAGGCCCTGTTCAGCTGGTTACCAACACTTGAACTGTTTTGGCTGTTGAGTCAAATTGTTTGCATAAATCCTCAGGTCTCCTTCACGACATCACTGATCACAGTCAATTCCGAGTAAACTGGTCCTTAAACTGCTGCAGAGTTTGTGTCGGACACGGCGCTGCAACTTTAATGCAGTGCAAGCCAGGGAGACTGATAAAATATTTGTGTCTTTTCCAGTCAAGCAACACAGTGCTTACACTGGCTGAAAGTCCCGGTGCCCTTCTGTCACCTCTCAGCTCCGCTAAATGGGTTCGGCGGATATTTACGGTGACAGAAAGTCACTGACGAAGGTCAACGCCAGGTTTCGAGGACGGAGATAAGACGGGGCTACTGAGCGGACGTTTTACAATTTAAAAGATAAACGTATGTGGCAGGATAAATTCTGACCAGATGTGTTGTGTTATTTTTCTTTGTGACAACGCTACACGTTTGGTTGGACAAAACTAGCATGACAGAGTATTTGATTAGTTACTTGCCGTTAAGAAACAGCATAAAAATTGCTATTGCTGCAAATTTTTTAAAAACTTGTACATAACAAATATCTCTACTTAAAAGATGAGCTTTACATAAACAGTGTAAAATTGTTTTGAAAGATGAACTTAGTGACCCATAGTGTCTATAGTATAAATATCCGTATTATTCCCTAGCGTTACAATAACAGATGAGCAACACTTTATCAATGCGTGCAAGCCAGCAGCACTTTGTTGGTGAAGCCAAGGCAGCACCAACTGCACCACTATACGATGAGCAAGGGGAAATCAACAGAAGATTTATGAGCATAATAATGAATACTCTGCCCGCCTTAATTACAACAATGCTGACCTCATTGAAGTGCGCTGTTGTCCTTTACGCTGAACAGATAAACACGGATCAAGTGTTAAATTTGCATGTTGGGGAGAATTCTGAAATGCTTTTGCCATCATTGTTAGTATTGCTGTTAACAAATTGAAGCAAAGGGACCTTAGTTGCCCCCTCTGCTCACACGTGTGTTACAGAGAAGATTTACATTTTACTTTGACCTCCACTGTCCATCAGTGAAACAGGTCGCTCATCTAGGTTTGCGTGTATATAAGCGACTCATGAGCCGTAAACGCAGATGACGCTAATGTGTTTCACGAATGAATTTTCAATGTCAACGAAGTTTCGTTAGCGGGGCAAAGAAGCACCCTGCCAGATGCCTTTCACTCTCGTTGTCTCCGAAGCACCTGTTGCCGCCGTATGTCAAGTGCTCAGACCTTTTTTCGAACCGAGCGAAACAAGGAAAAGGGATCAAAATCTGTGCCAAAGCAGGTGTGCTGCAGTTGCACGCGCGTTTTCATCAGGCGTTTGCGTCTCTTTATCATGCCCAGAAAAAGAGTCTGGTCTCTGGCAGGAAAGAAAAGGATCCGTCAGCTCCCGGCAGGCCAGAATATCAGACTCCTGCAGCACCCATCTGCTCTCCCTCGTTGATACCGATAGGGCTTTGGGTTTGTTTGGGGATTCCTGTCAGGTTAGACTTCTCTTTGGCATTCAGCCGGTTGTTTTTTCATTCTACGTTTATCTAGGAATACCAAATCTTTGGAGATCATTTGCCAAAACAATTCTCCGACCTGTCTCACACATGCAAATTCTGTTGTTTGCCGTATTTCTTTTTTTAGTTTGGCCCATTACTATTATCAACCAGGTTTTGCATTTGTTTTGGCTTTTACATAATGCAATCAATATCACATTGTATATAATATTTTTTATAGTATGAAAAGTTGGCCAAATAAAGAACGCGTATAATGTATTAGGGATGCGAGATTTACAAAGATATACATGAAGGGTAAATTATATTAGCATCGAGCTGGAGTTCTGACCATCAGTGGGAGCTGAAAATGAAAATGCATAGGCATTAACGACTAATACTCTGAATTTACAATGTGCACAAGATAATTCCTCTACAGAAGTTAAAAGTGGAGTGTGACCTTGCATGCCATTGGCCGTGACAAGAAGCAACCTTTCTCTTGAAAAACAAAGAACCACGATTCTACCAGCATTTGGTAGAATTGAAATGCTTAAATGATGTGGTGACTTCTGTGCATTTATTATACATATGATTCCTTATTGCTGCCTGACATACGGTAGTGCCGATGAACATATGACTCAATATAAATTCTGGTCATACGCAGTGACTTCCCTAGAGAATCATGTGACTGCGAGTCTCTGCATACTGCTATCTTTGCACCTCCACTGTAGGTGAGAACACAGGAACACGCAAAAAAGTCCTGGAGAGCATGATCTTCTAGCTCAGTTCATCAAATGTGTAATCTACATTAAAGAGTGTTGTTACGTGCATGTGCTACTCTAGAATTAACCAACGTTTGACTTTGGTTTTACACTATCTTTGCTGTCCTGTTTCAATGGATCATCATTATGTTGCCATTCAATCTGAAACACATTTGCATACTTCCAGTGTATACAAAATCCCTTCCATGCAGATTAACTCTGAATTGTCTTAAAACAATTAGCAGGAAAGCTAATTTGCATCTAATTGTGTTCCCCTTTAGAAAATATATTTTCTAAAGGGGAAAAGCACTTCAAACCCGTTTACTCATAGCACAGAGAACATTTCAGCCAGCATTTGTTTTTTACGTTGTTTGTTTTATTCATTGGAATTTACACAGAATATCTTGTTTGTGGGCCCAGAGTACTGCAGAGAGAAGCACGTTCTTAAGTGGTGCGCTGAGGAAGCAGAGTGTGTTTGATGGATGCTTGGCACCTTTAGGGTGGGGCGCCTTAAGACCTCTCACTCACATTGACTGGCGTGCACCGCTCTTTTTATGAGGTGATGGAGGGCTGTAATGCCTGGCACGGAGCATCCATCTAGAAAACTCATGTGCATTTTAGTGATACAGCAGAGGAAGGTCTTTTTTTTGCTCTCGGACAAATGCGTTGATGGGTTCTTTCCGATTGTGCTTAATAATGCAACAGTAAGCTGACTACGATCACAGTCACTTAAGGACACCGGCATCTCCAGGCAGCCAGAAGAATAGTAGTCGCACAATGGACTGATAGCGGGAACCCATCATTAGAGAAAACAAATCTCACTGTGTCGCCCTTTTTTTATTTGTGTGTGCGTGTGTGTGTGTGTGTGTGTGTGTGTTTAGGGCTGTATCTGTGAGCATAAATGCCTTTTTATTTGTTTGTGAACATTGCCCTTGCACATATCTGTTCTCTTTGTGGCTGTGTTTGTTAATGTCACTGACGACAGCCAAACTGAAGGTGCCATTGTAAGTGTCGGGGGAGGGCACCAGGAGTGAATTTGACAACTTGACAGCTCTCATTAGCCTATTAGACACAAACAGGGGCACAGATGCTCCCGGTCAGTCCTCGTCGGTCTGCAGCTTCTCTTAACGGCTCGCTGACAGCTGGCTTTGTGGCACTCTGTCTCATGGATGTCAGGGCGGCAAAAGCGTGACCTCATCTTCAATAGACTGCTGGGATTACCAAGGATGTTGGATATTTCTATTGGTAGATTACAATGGAATTCATCTTGAAGGTAATACAAAACATCCAGACGGATACAAAATATAATATAGAGAATCACACAACGTTACAGTATGATTTTAAAAAGGTGTATGTTCATACCACAATGATATTATGAAGGAAGACCAATAAACAATGGCAATAGTAAACATTCAGATATATGCCCTTTATGCAACACATAAGTTCATACAGCCTCAACAACACTGTAATGTAGCTGGTCCTGTTGTCATTTGTTTGGCACGAAGCTCAAAAGTTGGTCACTCACTTTCAATCCTCACCAGCCAAAAGAAAAGCAATGCTAGAGGCACCAAAGTTCTGTTAAAATGAGGTCAAATGATTTTCCAACACACCTTTTGAAGTTTTTGCAATGCCTTGAAGGTAAAATAGAGAGGGCCTTGCATGTAATAAGGTCAATGAGAAAGATGGGCAGAAGAATAGTTTGGGAAAAAAGCAGAAAAGAACCAAATGAAAAAAAAGAATGAATGGGGCCAAACACCAAAAGAGACTAAGCTTGTACAGATTCCGTTTTAGTCCTATTTTACTCTTACCATGCGTGGAGTTATAGGCAATGCCATTATTTATCTTTAAACGTGCAAGATTGTATTTTAAAAAGCCCACAGTAACCTGACCAAAACAAATTAAGGTGAACCCTTTTAATTGTTATACTTAAACTATGTTTGCAAAAGGTTGACAAGTTATTTTGGGCTACATCTGCCAAATTTGATGAGATCATGTTTATAAACTACATGAACCAAGTACGGCTGGTACAGCAGCTCACTCTGTTTATCAGACTATCCTTTTTAATGCATGTCATTGGTAAGGAGGAGGAAGCAGGAGTCCTTGCTCGGCTAAATAGTACTTGAAAAATAAATGGTAAAAGTCGAGTTGTTATGTTGTGATTATTATCATTACTATAATAATTAATTATCATTATTATCAACAGTGTCAATCAGTTTTTTTATTAAGAAGTAAATCAATTACCAATATGTGAAACATGGGGGGGGGGGGCGCAAGGGCAGAAGGGTGTTTCACACTTCACATAACCCCACAAATGAAACTCATAAAGAGCTTGCTCTGACTGGACTTGTGCACGCTTTGGGGCTGGAAAAAAATGGAATGATTCAAATTTGTCATGTACACCTCCTGGTCTCAAGAATAATTCTCAATCTTATTCTCCTTCCAACCCGGCAGGTTTAATGTAGAATCCAATCATCGAGGTACATTTTATTTCAGAGGAAAGGCAACGTTGGAGTTGGAGGGAGATGGACTTAAAGCCTGTTCTCAACCCCGGAGTGCATTAAAACAACAGTGTGCTTTGGAAAAACGCAGACGCATGAGCATAAGGTCTTGCTAAGGATGCTTGTTATTTGAGAGGCCTGACCCTGAATGTACGGGGGCACAGATTATTCATCCCAAGAGGGCTGGGTCAGTTGCGAGTTCATGTAATTTTCCTTTAATCCACTTTAAAGATGAATGTCAAATCATGGCACTGGGTGCATGTTATGTAACTCCCATAGCGACGTATAGCTTCAGGGTGCCCGTGTGTATTTAAGTGCTGTAGGCAGTGCCGGCCCGAGCCTCTTGGGGGCCCCCCTCCCACCACGCACAGCCACCTGTGCTAGAAGATTATTGGCACAAATGTCACGCTATACTGTTATAGCGAAAATTATAAACGAATACAGTGAGGTTATAATACAAAACTAGAGCTGCTTGCAGCATAAGCGAACTAAGCGGCTGCTTGGGGCCCCCCTTATGTCTTGGGCCGGCCCTGGCTGTAGGCCTAGAGTCTGTGCACTTGTGTGTAGCTCTGCATTTACTAAAGGCCCTTTAGGCCAGATTTACGCTTAATCACCAGGATTATTTGATACTATATCAGACCGGAAAGAAATGGGAAGAAGTCACACTATTAAGTCGCACCATGAGATGAAGCAATCCCGACCGAACTGAGAAGCACTAGCACCCGATGTGTCACTGGCCATGGAAAGAGAACGCTCCCCCGTCCAAGAACCCAAACAGGATTCATGCTACCCTCTCCAACATCGCACAAAAAACTGTAACTGTGCAAATCGGCTCTTGTCCGTGGCATTGAGGCAGGACGCCTTCGACTCAGAAGCCAAAATACTGTGCCGCCAAAATCAACTGTCCTCACTGATTAACACTATCCATTACTTCTCAAAGTTATTTTATGAAAATGATTGCAAATCTAGACTGGGAGAGAGATCCTGTTTACCTTGGCAGTCTAGACCACTATTCATCAGAAACTGTAGGCGATTAGTTGATGTCTCTGGAGCTCGTTAGGAATAAAATGAAAAACGTACTCAGATACGTATCGAATCCGCATTTTTGTCTGTAATAATCAATGCAAGGGCCAGCACACAGCCAGTCACATCATTATGCACAGGCATGTGCATGGTTAATTAATGGCTTGTTTACAGATATGACTGAGCCTTCGCTTCACTGAAGGCTAATGGGCGGACTTAATTGCGAATGGGGGTTATTATTTTGGATGACAGCTGTGTGTATTTGTGTACCTAGCTTGTTTGCACTCTTATATTTCACACGACGGAACCTCATATGAGTATTGACAGAGCACTCTGAACTGATTTGCTCATAAGCCAGAGAAAGTCAATAGCAAGAAATGAAGAAAGTCAACATGAATAACAAACAGTGGAGGTCCATGATGCAGAATTCTTGAAACTTGCAGCAGGATTTAAGGACAGTGCGGCCAACCTTGTATGACAAGTAATAACATTGTTGTATTTCATCTATGGTCGGTTGACATTGTTTGTTGTGTGATTCCCAATTATTTATTTTTAACAGATTGCACTGGCAACAAGACGGCAGACATGTGCAGTGGGCCAGGTGATGACCCTGCGTTGAGTGATGTGACAGCCATGACGAGGGGTGACCAGCTTGCCATGGCAATCCACATCACAGCAAATAATATCTGAGCCCCCCCCCCCCCCCCCTGGACTTCTCAGGAAAGAACATGCGCTTTGTACTGGGACAGGCTCTAAAGAGTAACTTTGTGTGTGGTACTCTCATAGGTATTACACACTATACACTAAAGGTATCCAAAAGAAGTGCGTGAACCGATAAGATTTATAAGGTTAACTTGGTGAAGAACTATTATATGATGGTTCATAACAGAATATGTGTTTTGCAGCCCATTCATAAAAACAGCATTGCACACGTCTTTCTACAATATATTGCAATCCAAAAATACTCACTGCAAAATATTAAGCATAGTGTCAACACTGTAAACAAAAGTGAAACAAGACACACCTCTAACTCACAATTCAACTCTACAATCGCAACCTGATAATAATTTTATGAAAAATACTTTTTTTCAAACACATTTGACCGTGTGAATGACACTGTCAAAACAGAGAACAACACAAAGACGTACAAACTCTGCTGTCTTTAGTACTTTGTACCCATGTTTCAACTGTATTATATCTACTCAAATGCTGACAGCGAACACACAAATACAATATAAACTCAGTCCCCAAAGGAAGAGGAGAAAAGCATATGCATTGGGCGCTTTTTAAGTATTTGAACTACATTTCCCATGCCCTGTAGTTTCCTTTAATTTCCCACAATCCTTTGCGAAGCTCCAACGCTCTGACAGGAAGAAGAAGGTCGCATACGGCAACGTTAAACCGAAGCACCGAATAAACCAGGCTGTAATCATGCTGGGACAAGCTGTGAGGCGATTCGCAACGTCTGCTGTCCGGTCCTCACACTATGCCGAAGGACCAGGGAAGGTGAAGTTATCTCTTAAAGCAACATTTTTGTTTCAAGAATAATATAGTCTGTATTCGGCCTTGTCTGTATCTTACCGCCCAACGCTAGCTAGCATTACGTGGAGGTCACGTCCGTCATTCGACAACAGCGTGATTGTAATGCTAGTATAAACTAGCCAAAGCTTTACATTCCTGCATTATCTCTTACACAGTGTTACAAAACAGGTTACGGCATTTCCATTTTTATGACTGCAACTGTCGAGTGTTTGAATGATACCTCTTACGGCACGCTGTTTGTTAGCAATACTAGCTGTGTGGCTAATCGGTCGTTATTTGTTAGCTAATGCTATCGCCGTCAATTCTACCAAGTTGGGGTGGACAATACTTAAGCCAATCAAAATATGTCCGTTGAAGCGTTTCTATTTGATGCAGGATGTTTGTCAATGCCCAAGTAACGTTACATTGAACAAACGCATAGTGTGAATGCCTCAGCGATGGGTGCTACCGTTAATGTAAATCACCGTCGGCTAATTGTAAGACTGTTAAGGTCACAGCTAGAAGCCAACAACAGGCAACGGTAAGTTAGACTACTAAATACCAAATCATGATGAAGACAAAGGATGTCACTAATGGCGTTTAAAGTATCACGACAGTGTATCCTCTTTGAGCTATAAATACTGACACTCCGCCTTTTAATAGATGGATTTGAAACAATGTGGTGTTTATGCCAATGCCGTGTTTATGTGGTGTCTGGGCTGATGTTGAATGATACAAAGGCTCCTTCAGTTTAATGAAAGGTTTACTGTCGACGGACCAATTGGGCAGAATTAAAATTCTACAAATCGCTGCAACGGTGACCTTTTTTTATTACAAAAGTCTGATGATGACTTTCATTACTGAATTAAACATTTTCTCCAGCCCTGAGGTATTTTCTTGTATGAAGAAAAAAATTATTATTAAATTCTTTAGTTCTTAAAATCCATCCATGCAATTTGTTAAACTATAGTGGCCTGTGTAAAATAGGCAATAGATACTTAGCAAGAAATTAATAATGTAAATGGCATCTTTTAAAAAAAAAATGTTTACAGGCAATTGCTGAACTTTCAACCTTGGGCCAGTATTTCTTACCTGTGACTGTCTTTTTTAAATGGAATGTATTATGACGGTCTTTGCACAGACATACTCAGCACTTGTATTGAATACTATTAATTTAGAATTAATCTAATGTTTTTCATTGCCGAGTGGATGTTTTATATGGATTGGTTAAATAGATTAGTAACTAGTAAGGTATAATTCAACTTCTTGTAGTTTCCCCGAGTCACAATGTTCCTTCTCTTTTTGCAGAACCTGCCATTTTCGGTGGAGAACAAGTGGCGTCTGCTTGGCATGATGGTGGTGTTCTTTGGCAGCGGCTTTGCTTTTCCCTTCATCGTAGTCAGACATCAGATCCTGAAGAAGTAAAATGGGCCGATACCGACAGCAGTCACGGTAATTGTGATTGTCATCTTCATCAAAATATGTCTTAATTAAAATGTCAGGGTGATGTGGCCTTTACGTCAACCATGGCGAGCTCCGACAACGACAGTTCCTCACAGATCCTCTTTAGCCTTTTTGCACGGTGGCATACCGTAAACAAATTATCTGTATGTCTGAGTGAAAGCTACAAATGGCATGTGGGTTGATATCAACGCCATGTTTGGATTAACTTGCACTTCAGCAAGCTAATGTGACAGTTTATTGCAGACATTGATGTGCATCAGATCAGGTCAGAGTTTTTGTCACATTTATCTTAACTGGTGTTTACTCTGAAATTGCTTTTCTGTCATCAGGTTTAGACAAGAAATCTAATCTCATTTTGCCCAATTTTCTTCTTCTGCCTGCAGGTTGTCAGCTGGAACATGATTTATCCATCAGAGTTCTATCCATGTGAGATAATGGGAATCTCTTAATTTTCTTTGTAAATAAAGTCTCCTCAAATATATCCAATGCGTCTATTCTTACTTTTTGCAATACCTTAAATCTTCTCAGTTTAGAAGCCCTTAAACGTCTCTTATACAAGACTATCTGACGATATATTTTGTAATTTCATCAATTAATTTAGTTATGAAAGTGTAATTTATAGTGACAAGCTACAGAACATGTTTATCTAAGCTAATGGACATTAAATCTAGACTGTGAAGCCATATTAGAATTAACTACCATATCATTTATATAAATGCACATTGCAGGGAGTAGATGTTATTCTATTTGAGGTCAATTCCTTCTGACGTTGGGTGAAGTCACTTTTCAACCTGGATAACCTGCCAGGCCACAACAGGACAGGTAACCATTTACACCAAGCACCGTCTGTTGGTGGGAAACTGGAGAACTGGAAGGAAACAAACATGAAGTTTGTTGCTAGTCTAAAATCACTTGACATTCAAGTGCTTAATTGATACTTGGATTCATATTCTGTAACATGTTTGCATACAAACAGTGTGAAAGTTGACAGAGAACCTGTAACTTCAGCACGTTAAGTCATGTGTCACCAGCAAACCAACATGGAAATTAAAATTCAGTGTGAAGGAGCTTGCATTGAAAAACCTGGTGGTCTTGCCCGTACAGCTCCTCTGATATTGTTACCCTAGCTGAATGTTGCAGATCAACCTCTATTAGTTCAATTAACACTGAATTATCCAAGGAAATATATAAGTGGGAGGTGTTACTGCTCAATTGCTCAGGGAAAGAAATGGTAAGAAGAGAAGTTGGGAGGTTTTTAGTAGACATTTATCCAGGTTCACCTCATGCATGAAGTAGCCGTCAGTGGTCTGCCAAGATACATTTTTTTCCTCCTATTTCCTTGAGTTGTACAGCAAAGTTGTACCAGGTTGGGCGCCCTTAATATATAAGCTGAGACTTACAGGGACAAACTGTAAGCAACCTGGCATATACACTTTGCAACCCTGTGATTTCCTCTCTCCCCAGACAAGCACACACATCTAAGAAACCTGAAAACCTGTCCGGTGGTTTCGTGTTCCCTCACATGCCTAATGATGGTACACCGAGTGCCTTTGGCTATCTCGCACGCAGGCAGCTAGGCAGTGATAAAGTTATCAGGCATTTAATGGGGTCAACAAGCGAGAGACAGTCTTTAGGAATGTTGTATTGTCATCAATTAGAATAGGTTGACCTTTGTAGCTCAAGGGTAATGGAGTTTTTTTTTAAGTTACAACTGCTCAATACAAACAGAACGCCAAGCGTCACCATAGCATACTGGAGAAAGCACATCATTATCACCTGCATAGACACATCCATCCGAGTGCTATCGAACTCTAATCAACACCTTGCATGTGTTGCACTTAGCATCCCTGAATAAAACCAAACATGCGTTGAGAGGTGGGTGCCTTTTCTGTCATGAATGTTTGATCTATTTGCTGCCGTTTTACTGCTAACCGAGGCTTTTGATGCCGGACTTTGGCAGTGGGGAACAAATGGGCACAGTGGTGTTATCTGAACAAATACCAAGCTGCAGTGCCGTGCTGGTGATTTTAAAAGTAAGTAAGGGTGTAAAATGACACCGTGCGTGAGACGTGAGGTCCCGGGTGCCCGCAATAGTCCACGTCATTCACACATTTTGCACACATCCACACAAATCCACACACATTTTGGATGTGCGATGTGTTGCACTTTGAGCGGCTGAAGCAACGGAGCAGGGTTGAGACAGAAAAATAATAAATTACAGGAGGATTACGCACCCAGTATGCCAAGTCTCTCGCAGTTTATTCACGCTGCATTTAGTATGTGAGTGCGGGGTGAAAGAGAAAGGGAGTGCTGTTTTTTGGGTGGTTTGCCTTCATCGCAACCAATATCTGGTAAGTTCCTTGTAGTTGCCATTACAAGTGCTTTACATTCTCTGACACATAAGCACTAATTAAAACAAATTGCAGTCATTGAAGATCCGCTCCCATCATCTTATCAACACTGATTTTCTAATACCATGAATGCTGATAAATTAAATAGCTTAGCTACAATTACTGTGCTGTAAGTCTTTACTATAAATACAGCAATAAATCAGTTTCAGCATTCACATTTAAATTTAATTTCCACTTTTATTTAACAAACTTTTATTTTGTTACGTTCATGCAGTTATGTCGATCGCGGCATTCATCAGCCGTTCATTACAGCCTCTGCAGACTGTCCAATAATCTCACGCGTGGAATCTAATCATGGACACATTTGATCGTCAGAGGAGAAGGTAGTTGTGCTCGCTGTGGAGCATCTGCAGCCATCAAATAAGAAGATGCAACATTTTATCGAATGCCTTTAGAGGCGCCTTTCACATTCAGCCACAATATTATAGTCAGACCAATACAATCACATACAGTCAGTTGGTGTGTGAGGACTCATTGGTGATTGACGGTGGTAAAAACATTTACTGACTGTGGGTGAGAGTAGGTGCCTGACAATTACCACACAGACTAGATCTTTCCCCTGCGGGTGAGTTGAATGAGATCTAATCAGAACAGTTGTAAACATGCCGTTGTGCCATTGTACCCACCAAGCAATGCGTTACATGCAGGAGCGGAGACGCTCCGGATGCGGCCCACCTATCACCTATCTATCTATCTGCGGCCTATCTGCATGACGATGGCAAGAGGTTGAAAGCAGCTGTTTCCAGTGGGAAGAACAGCAACGACACGCTGAAGCTTTCTGGTGAGCACTATACGTACACCTTCGCGCTCGACCTCAGAGATGCTGACTCGAAGAAGTGCAGAAACTATCAGCGCAGGGAGATGAAGTGCGCACGCACCTCCCATTTCTTCAGAGTGCTACGCAATTAGTGCAGAACCTCCAGGGGATGACTGTTCACAGGAGATGAATAATGCGGGCTACCGAGTTGACTCATATACTGTGTGTCTACTGTGTGCGTATTTGTGTTTCACAAAGTTAAAGAAATGCAAGAGGGACTTGACACCTTGATTTGACAACTAGTCGCAATAAGGGTAGCAGAGAGAAACAGCTTGACTGGCCAACAAAACAAAGTCTATGAAAAAGCCACAGCATCAGCCGCACGCAACATTTCACCAGGGCCGGCCCAAGGCATAAGCGAACTAAGCGGCTGCTTGGGGCCCCCTGGCCGCTTAGTTCGCTTATGCTGCAAGCAGCCCTAGTTTTGTATTATAACCTCACTGTATTCGTTTATAATTTTCGCTAGAACAGTATAGCTGACATTTGTGGCAATAATCTTCTAGCACAGGTGGCTGTGCGTGGTGGGAGGGGGGCCCCCAAATAAAATTCTGCTTAGGGCCCCCAAAAGGCTGGGGCTGCATTTCACAATATAGACAATTGCCAAAAGATTGCACTCGGCAGCCTTTATCGTTCATTAATATTGCAGTGTCTTTGCTTAGACAAAATAGATGCTCTCAAGCACCTCGAGGCGACACGCCCCCTCGAACTTCTCCTGCGTTTTAATGGATCACAGAGACATTGTGAAGGCAAAGTAGTAAAATATGTTAAAAGTCACTTTAGTTTTTTTTTTTAGCACATTCAGTCGGATATGAAAAATAACGGGTTCAGAGACCTGACAGGGAAACCCGGGTGGAGATCTATAACTAGCATAATCTCAACACCCCCTCCACCTTCTTTTGGAACCCAGAGCGCTCTTCAGCTCAATAATGCAACACTACACACTGCCGGAGTTAATAGCGGCGGGTTTCGGGGTGAAAAAGTTTTCCTTTAAAATAATCATGCCCACTTCAGCCACATTGAGCCTGGTGTTAATGACCTCTGACGGGTTTGATGTGGATTTGTCTCTTTTACACAATATAGAGGGAATTTTGAAGTGAGCTTCGCTCCTCCTCAATGAAAAGCACATATTTCCATCTTCAATCATAATCATTTGGTTGTCTTTTTACTGGCGTAGAGCCGTACCGATCATCCGCTCAGACGCCCCCATACAAACGGCAGCATGCTTATTCACTGCAGGAACCCCCCTCTCAGACTATACGCTAGTGGGGTTCCATGTGATCTACATAGACGAATATAAAACTAGTGGGAGGATTTCTCAAATGAATCATCTCCAGAGGAGCTTTCTGTTGCGGCGGAACGGTGCGAATGTAGTGTGTGAATAAGGTCTGACAGCGAGACCACTAGACAGCGAAAGTGAGAGGGATTGCAGAAAGGAGGAAGGCCACAGTTCAGATCGTTTGTGGTGGTTTTCTCTGCCGCAGCTTTTTTTTCTCCTCCCACGGATGGAGAGAACATATTTGAACCTTTGTTTCTGGTCCGGCGCCGTTGCTCTCCAGTGGTCTCCCTCTCTCGTTGCTCTCACTGGGGAGATTCATCCCACAGCATTTCACACAGCATTTTTATTGGCCACAACACCTACTTATTTGTACATGTATGAACCCTGAAACAGATCTATGAACATTGTTCGACATGAACACTACTGGAATATGCACAAAATATTTCATGTTTCTGTTACAGCCAATCTCAATTTTGGCAAGATCTCTTTCCTTTCTGTAAGAAAATCTGTTAGGACTAAATGCAGCTCTTGTGCAATCCATAAAATCAGTGTCAAATAGGCTCGCTAGCAATGTCAAAATACATGGTAAATTCTAGAATGTTGCTCATGCTATTTTTACTTGCAGACAGCTGTATTGGGGACAAACTACAGAGACATTTTGATGCATGTACAGTACATAAATGAATAGAGAAGCAGCGTAGGTTCAGGAACTATGTTTCTACGATCGTTCCCCGTTGGTACCAAACACTGAGAGTCAGCACATTTATGCTTTTTGCAAACTTTGTTTACTATGTTTGTGATATTCCATTACGTGGTTCTGCAATAGTCCCCCAGGACAGAGAAGCAGAGGTAGAAAGGCCTCATAATGGTACACTGTTGTACAGCTGGTGGGAAGCATGATAGCTCCCCCATCTGGACCAAAATGTACTCTAAGCCGGCAACACGCAAAGAGTTTACGAGGGAATTAAAACACTTAGCTAGTTAACCGCTACACTGCTGAAATGTAGGTTCTTCACACTGTAGTTTAAACACATTTTCAGTTTTATGTCCCTTCATTTTCATTCATTTAAATAATAAGTTACTCAGTACAAGCCAAACTCATTACATGAAGCTCAGAGGGGCACAACGAGAGGCCATGCAAACACGATTTAATTGAGTTTTCTACCATGGGTTTTTGTCCGTGTTTGTTCAGGGGACTGGATGGAACAGTAAATGTTTCCTCTGAAGGTGGGAACAAAGCTCCAACAGAGATGCAATAGAGGCCACAAAAGGCACAACGGACTGCAGGGGGAAAATGAATGAAGAGGCTTTCGCAACGCAGCGACGTGAAGGGAAATCTGGAGCGGAGACAAGCCCAGGGTGCTCCAGGTGGTCGTTAAGGATGTTCTTTGGACGTCGAAACAAAACCAGCAGGCACAATGCAGGTTGGCCTGAGTTCAGTTGGGCCTGGGAATGGTGCCTTTTACAGCCTCGCCGAACCACATGGCAGCCAGGCCCTCCACCACAACGCCTCACCAGACCAACTCAATATTGCAAAGATAAAGGGATAAAAAAAAAAGAACGAGGCGTAAATATTTGAAGTTTGAATGAACCACTACATGAAACGTAATCCCTGTGGTTCTTCCGGCATTAGTTAGGCCTCCAGATGGAAATCCCTCTGAACATCCTTCAGATCTGCTTTTGATGATGAACTCTTTAAAGCTCTGTTTGTTGAAGAGCAAATCTTAATTACCTTTCCCCTTTCAAAGGATAAAGACCACTCAAAAGGTTCTTGAGAATTTGATCTTGTTATATCTCTCGACTTTTACCATCCAAAGACACATTTCGTGTGAGTGTGTATGGGGAAGGTCCACAAAAACAGAGCTACCACCCTGTTCCGAACCCTCTTCCCTCCTGATAGGAGAGGCCAAGGCATCCAATTAATAAGAGAGGTTAAAGTGGACTTTACACTGGCTGGTCCAAACACAGCACTCGCCCCCGGTTAATATAGGGAACAAAGTCATAACAGGGTTGGTTTGCCACTCAGGGAAAGCGAGGCAAAGGAAAAGAAGTGGACGAGAGGAGGCGTGATAAGGACCGAGGGAAAGATCGCGCCCGGCTGACAGCTCAGCTTGCATGGCAAGTGAGGGAGCTGACTGAACAGAAACATTTTCTGAATCTGTAATGAGAACAATCGGACAACTACCAGAGGAGCAGTGTGTTATAATAATATAAAAATAAAAAAAATCCACAAAAAGTCCACAGCAGGGTTTAATGCCTCTGTGAATTTGGTATTTGCTCACCCAAATGTCATTCCACATCTCCACTCTTGTCAGCCTCGTGTTTGTAACAAAACAAATCCTGTTTGCAACATTTTCTATGTTCCTTCTCAGTCCAGAGCTTTCAGCTGTGACACGTGGCCCTTTCTATTTCAGACTACAAACGCGGTTACAAAAGCAAAAGGCATCATTCACTCCACTCTACCCAGGAAGCCGGTGACTCTAAACTCTGCAGTGGACATTTCTGAGGTGGCAAAAAAAAACAATAATAGATGTTGCAAAATTATAGAACATAATAGAACCCTTATTGGGACTGAAAGCCATCCCCCACTTTGATAGGCAACGATGGACGACGTTTGAGCACATCCACTGTTCCTAAATTCCTACACAGACACGGACGGCACGTTTGCCTCAGGAAGCTGAGAAACATTCCCTTCTGCTGGCTTATTTATTCTCCCCTACTCACCCGGTATCTGCTACCCCCGTCACATCTCTCACACTTGGTTTATGGATCCAAACTGACGGCAGGCAGACTTCTTTTCCAACTTTGAAAAAAAGTGACTCTGAATAGAACATGCAGCCTTTTGGCTCCTGGGGGGCTCCGAGACTCCAGAGCTTTCTAGAGTGGTGCATTTCAAAAGTGGAGAAAAGAAAACTATTTGAAACAAATATATATATATATATACCAATAAGTCTAAAAAAAGATAAGAGTCGAAAGTAAAGGCAATAAAGAGGTTCATGGAAGTTGCAGATATTTGTTTAACAAAAAGAAATCCCTCACAGAAGTTAATTCACATATTACCAGAATTTTCCTGTTTCACCATTGACAGTGGAGATCTAAACCCGTTAATCTAGTAGTTATAAGCTCTTAAAGAAGGCCTTCTCAGCAGTATTATCTTAATATACTACGTCCTTATTCTGAATAATAATGTTTTCATCTCACTTGAAAAGCTTCCCCTGCGGCTATATCACCATATTTCATTACTTGGGAGGAAAAGAATTGAACAAGTAGAAGCTCAATTCGATGCAGCTATGGTCATTTAGAGTTTTAAAATTGAATTTCACCTGCCTCAAAGTCTGGTAACATAATTAAGCTTAGTTCCTTGACTTTAAATGTGATTTGGTTCTCAAGGGTCTTTGTTCTGAAAGTCTTTTCTTCAAATTTAATTGCATTTCCAGCAGGTGTTGTTTAGCGGTGCAAAATGGGCATTCATGACACTTAAGTTCAGCTGCCCCATTGTCAAATACATCAGCCCAAAGTGAAATAGCTCAATGGAATCTGGGTTTTAACAGGCATCTATACACCAGCAGAGGAAATGTGGAGGACTCTTTTTATCTTTTGTTATTAAATTGGGTTCATGTACTCTCACCTCTTTTAAAGCTGGGTATTTTCTGTGGTTCATTATATTTGCTTTAGAGTTAGATACCGAAAAAAAAGTATTTTAAAGTTGAGGGGACTTGCCTGCTTCACAGAGCAAGGAAAGAAACCATTCCCTGCGTCACTGTGTTTAACCTCGGGCTGATTTTTTTAATGAGTTGCTCACATAAAACCCGTTTGATTTGTATTCCATTTGTTCATTGGCAGTGAACATAGGTTGGCTATCCATAGGCTTGACTTGCGCCACAAGAGCAATTAAAGTCTTTAAAAGTGAAAGTTTATACGTGTTAAAAACTTCCGCCTTAGCAGCAACCGTATAATACTTAATCCTTTGCAGTATTGTTCACAACAAATACATGGATATTTCTTTTCCTATTCCTACACATCCTCTGGGAATGAACGACTGTTACGGTAAATTCAGAGTGCGGATGGGGACAAACATGAAACAAGAAGAAGTGAGTGAGGCACAGGTAATAAGCAACAGGAAGTTTGATGATTGTAGAAAAGATGAATCAATCTGCACTTGTTGCTGCGAAGGGAGAAATGTAAGAGGCGGTGACCTGGATGCAAAACGCGTGAACCAGGAAGACGAACCGCTTTCACGATGGTGAGAAAAACACGCAGAAATGTTAGAATGTCAAAGTTTTCTCACTGGAGGACAAATCTAGTCCTCCAGTGAGAAAACAAAAATCTTGAAAACAATCTTGAAAAACAGCTTCAAGTTGAAACTATTTCTATAATTTCCATCACAAGGTCATATTCACAAAATATGTATGAGTTTAGTCAGGACAGATTGCCCAAACTGAAACTTGAAAATCGTGGCATGAAATCATGCCAAGCATGCAACACGCTTAGCAGAATGTTCTAAATAAGGGTTCTAAACAATTGTATGAGTGATGGAGGGGTAAATGGAGGGGGTAGCGGAGGATGGAGAGGCCTGACGGGGGGGTCAGCGGCTGTGGGTGGGAAAGGGACAGACTGCTCTAAAATCTCCGCCCAGGCACCAGCGGGATTTAGAGTGAGAGGCAGTTTAGAGCGGCGGCGAGACAAATCACTTCTCTTGACCTTTGAGAAAATGGCCACAATGTAATAATCCAAAGAATGTGGGGGGGGATATCCACCATATTGGAGTTTTTACCTTTGGTATACAAAAGTACTCTTCGAACACACTGCTGAGGAAGATAAGGACGACAGCGTGCAGCTCTGTACCTGACCATGTTTATTGGCGTTTGAGCCGCAGATTACTCGCAGCTAACAGTTTCCCCCTTCACATGCCTTCATTAGATACTAACTATTGCTCTAAATCTCCTTCCTTTGCTTCAAAAGCTCTTCTCTGCATTGTTTTTCCCCGCAGAGAATATGTGGTACAGCCTGCAGAAAAAAGGGCTTCAGCATCGCGGGGCCCTTAACGTTTTCATCAGCTAGTGTAAGGAGGTTAGCATTCTGCACTGCCTGCCACTGCAGTGTGCGCCGCACTCTGATCTACATCGTTCTGGGCTTTAAGTACTACTTCATGCTCTGAGCAATTATGGGCTGCTTCACTTTGGTCCGCTGCATAGATCGCCAAAGATGTATTACGGGAGCAGTACCGTTTCTGATAGTGAATAATTCATCCGTTGCGTTAACTGTAGAAATGCTTTATTTACTTCTACCTGTATGCAGCCAACTCGGTCATGTGTGCGTTTAATAGAGCGTTTTCTTACGGGTAGACGCACTTTTTCTAAAATATGTTTTTGTATATCTTTGATAATCAACTGTATTTTCAGGGCACACTCCTATCGGCCCTTTATCAGCCAGTGACACACTATGTGATGGTGCTGGCAGCATGCCAGCCGTAATCTTTTGATTTGCAATACTTTACTCCCCCACTTTTTCCCTCTACTTACCACTCATAGATGCTTGATGAATGGATGCAGTGTTGTGGAATCAGTTCATCTATTTCCACGACACACTGCAGCCGCTCACCTATTTGCTCGTCGTGCATCATCTCTAATCATCATCCCTGTCATGCACAAGCGTTCAATACGAGGGGAGCCCCTATCAGTAACGCACCGATTCTGGGTCTAATGGTCCACATTTGACGGGGGCACGAGGCAGCGTGCTACAGAGGGATCACGTCTTAATGCATGTTCCTCTGAATCCAACAGGAGCAGGCTCAGTTGATTCAGTGACACCTCATCACGCAGATCCATTAATAACTGCCGCCAAGATTCGAATGACTTATGAGGTTGTTAAAAACCTCATCCTCCGTGAACGTTGTGCTTTACAGCATTATCAATTACAGGAGAGCACAAATACATGCCACTTTATTATTGCAAATAAGGAATGAACATTAGGCAGCTGGTAATGCAACCAATTTGTCTTTCTGAGGGCTTGCTAATGGTGCAAAACACTCTGCTTGAACTTACCCTAAAGAACTTTAGATATTTCGGCACTTTCCATTAAAAATTGAAACCCAATCAGTGTTGTAATTTTCGGGCTGCAACTCTTGCTGAGCCCGATGGTGCTGAAACAACAGCCAGCCAATTCAACCTAATATCAACCAACCATCGGAGATAGCGCTCGTTGGATAAAACTGAGAGAGGCAAGCAGGTTCCGCTGGTGGCGTAGGTACAGACAATACCTATTCTGAAACATATGAGCTGAGTGAGGTGCTGAATAGACTTGGCCTGCCTCGGCAGCATGAGTTCCAACGCTTTGAACTGTATTTGACCTTCTATAAATATGGTTGCTCGTTCTTTAAACTGGGGACGTCCTTGTCTGTGTACTCGCTTCCTATGCTCATTAAACCCGGTAAAAAACATTATACTGGGCCAAGTTTTCTTTAATGTGCCAGTCAGACAGCCACACCTTGCTCCCACCCCACACACATACATACACAGCCGACACACACACACACACACACACACACACTTACGCGTCAGTGTCTGGAGTTTTATAGAAAGTGACACTAGCAAGAACCACTGAACAGCTGTACTTCATATCCACAAACAGAACGGGAAGCTTGTGTTCTGCATGCACTGTGGTGTGTTGTGTGTGTGTGTGTTTGTGTCTGAAAAAGTGTAAGGTTAGGAACCCGACAGGCCTCAGGGTGGAGCGTAGAAATACACACACACACACACACACTACAGCCGTCTTTACTCCAACCATTCAGTGGATCAGTGAAGCCCAGACATCGTAAACAGAATTTATGTCATTTAATTAAGCTTTTGTACAATTACCTTTATTTACAGCTGATTGAAGCAGGCAACGGGGAACTCGTGGCAGCGTGAGCCAAACACAGAGGTCGTAATTCCTGTTATTTTCCTCTCATTGATCCCAAGATACGAGAACACTCTTATGGGTTTTGGCAGCGGAGCAGCACGAACAAGAAATCTGTTTTGGTCCTCAGTAATAATTTGGGTGTTTAATTAGTAATTCAATCTATGTTTTTTTTTCACAACATGAATAACCTTTATGTTGGTTTTAATTGTGAAAATCCTAATTCCTCAGGATACGTTCATCCTGATATTTGACTACTACAACTCTTATGAAGCTTCCATTTCCAACATTCTGTTTTTTTTGTGAGGGACTACTGTATTTTCCTGCTTCTTCAGGGACACTTGTTTCAGCTTTGATACTACAGTGCCATCTATTGGCCAGCCTAAAAAGTCAAGACTTTTGGCCTGTGGCTAATATAGAAAAGCAATCAACGTGTGGTTCTGTGTGCGATGCCTGGTTGCTCTTCTAGCAGCCTAGTGTCAAACCACTGGCTGGTTTCCACTGCCGTGTGGCAGACTACCACAGGCACACTGCCACTGTCACATCAGCCATCAGCATGGGAGGGTCAAACAACATTGTCACTTAACATGGATGCTTGAAACAAGATTCTCCACGATGCATTTGATGTAACACATATAACAAAAATAGGCTTTAATAGTGTGATTTGTCATTAAACCTGAATAATTTTGGAATATGCCCTTTCAGATATTGCAGATAAAAAGTATATTGTGTCATTTTCTTCCCTGTTTCCTTTAGACAAAACGCCTCTTGCTTTAGGTTGGCAAGATCTGACCAGGAGAGGGGGCTTACTGCACGCTTTAGTCAAGTCGAGCTCAACCTGCACAGTCATCGCCAGTCCGTCAACAGTTTACTATACCACTTGTGCAAATATATATGACACAGGTAAATCCATCTCTGTTGGGGTTTTATAAGACAAGACAATTGCAAGACACATGGTAGCTTTAAACTGAGCACAACAGAGGCCTGTATTCTTTCATAATCTCATGGAGTGTGAAATATAACAGGTATATTTCCCGATGGTAAAAATCTCACGACTACAAGTTGCCACAAACTCCGTAGGCCGGCTACGGAGGCACAGCAACTCTGCAGCCGGAGTTCCCGAGGCAGTTGGTGTGTGTTTACAAAACGCGCCTGTCTTCGCCAGGAGTGTCACGAACATACTTTTTAATTAATTGCAGAGCAAGTTTCCCCCTGAAGCCAAAACTATGCCTCGTGTGAGGATGCCCGAGGAGACGGCAGAGCGCGGCGTCTGCATATTGCAGCGCGCATGTTGTGAACTGATTGCCGCAGGTATAATAAGTACATGCTCGGAGCTGCAGGCCTTTCCCAGTTGAAATGTGACAACACACATTTTCTCTAACGTTCCAAACGGGCACAGGTTTGTAGGTATCTCTCCTATCTTTGGATGGAAGAAAGTACATCTTGTATTATTTGTGATAGGGAAGCTAATATTGACGTGAAACAGAATAGCAGAAGCTAGAAAGACAATATTTCTAGCCAGTGCCGGCCCGAGCCTCTTGGGGGCCCTAAGCAGAATTTTATTTGGGGGTCCCCCTCCCACCACGCACAGTCACCTGTGCTTGAAGATTATTGGCACAAATGTCACGCTATACTGTTATAGCGAAAATTATAAACAAATACAGTGAGGTTATAATACAAAACTAGGGCTACTTACAGCAGGGGGGCCCAAGCAGCCGCTTAGTTCACTTATGCCTTGGGCCGGCCCTGTTTCCAGCCTCTCTCAGGTGCAACACATCGGTTAAGTGCTGAAGACGAATATCCTTCCTCGTCTAATGGCTCGTCCTAGATTTACCCACCTGCAGTGCCCTTATTTTTCAGTGCAGTTTCTAATCCACCATCGCTCCTCCACTTAACACAAAACAAAGCCTCCTGCAGTGTTACTCGAGGCGGCCCATGGGAGCCGCTCTGTCGAGACCCAGTTTGTGTGTTGCTTACAATTCATAACGTTGAAAGTAGAACACTTTCTCTGGCATTCAGACAGTCACCTCTTGCCTCGTAGAACTCTGCTGACTTAGAATACAATCTATTGCATGATCCAAACTTGCATTGTAGTATTCATCCTTGGATGTTTTTTGTTTTTCCGGGGGGATATTTAGCTTGTTACTGAGCCACTGAATTACATGAAGAGCTTCACAAGGAAAGTGAAGTAGCTTATTTGCTTCGACCCATCGGAAGTTTTCAAACAAAATGTTGTTTCATTGAAAAGTCGGCTTGTGAGTTTATTAACAGCGTCTGTCATAATGTCGCACCACTTTTACACGTAAGCATAAGCAAGCAAGGAATAGGCTATATTTTTGTATAGCCCAATTTTAATATTATAATATCAAACTTTTCAGTCGAAATCCTGTTTTAAGTTGTTCTCATTTTTTTGGAAAAGCCATGAAGCATTAAGTTAATAGATTGACACAAAGTATGTTCTTTGGCTGTAACATTAAGGAAGCCTCCAGGACCCACAAACAGATAATTAGCATTTAATGCTTGTAGTTTAGTATTTTTGCCTTGTTCCCATCCATCAACACCCGCTTTGGAATGAGGCAGGTATCCTAACAGGATGGTATTGTTGCAACAGTTCCAATCATACTTTCTCAAGTAAAACATTAGTACAGGTAGACATCACGCAGAAAATACATCTCATTATTATATTTTACACATACGCCTAAAGTATGTCAGATGTTGGCATTTACAATAAAATGTCACTGTCCATCTCTTTATCTGAACGTATGGATAAACATTTGTACAAACACACAGCATTTAACTAGTGAAATTAGTATGAGGAAGCAGTCGCTTCATTCTTTACCTCAGAATGGGTCGTAGTGTATGAGTGAGATGGTAAACATAACGGCATCCTTGGGTGAACACACCGTATGACCAAAAGCAAACAAAAACAAACAAAACATCCAGACATGAAAAACAAATGCCCTCAGCTTGATTTCAAAGCCAAATAGGTTTAGCTGACTTCTGTTTCTCTCTGCACGTCACACTATGAGTCCTTTTTACATTACCTACTTGTTTGATCAATCTATCGTAGCCTGAGTCAGAAACATGCCTGATGCCTCCTTTAGGGTGAGGGATGACGTTACAAAGGAAGTGAGGAATACTACCAAGACCCTACGTTTAGAGCCTGGAGCTTTACAATTCTATCTAGGCTCAGTCCCCTGTCCTGATCCATTCTTTATTGATGTACGAAGAATAAATATCCCCAGGGCAGATATTTGAGTGAGACAAATGAATCGTTGTTGTGTTTGAGGAATTGCACAGCGATGCTTTACAAGCAAATCATTTGAAAGATTTTTGCCTCTGTAGACTGTCCTGTGAGAATTAAGTGAGGACCCTGCCCCCTTAGCAGTGCCCTAATTTCTCATTTGGCCTCACAATAGTATCGATCTGAGCATCCCGTTATGGGGTCCAAGGAAGGATTCGGCAGAAGATCGCTGATGGGATGTTGCCTCCACACCACCTCGGCTGTCCATCATGCCAATGAAACGCCCAGAGGTGATCAATGGTAATGACTCCAGCAGTGGCATAATGCTTTGCTTGTCTGATAAATGAGGCATGTTTTATGGGAAATAGTGCATTTGATTATGTGGACTATTGAAACGAAACAAATTTATTTATGAAAGTAATTTCTTTGACATGTTCAAATCCCTGCTTGAAGCTGGGGAGAGAAATCCAACCTAATTTATTTATCATTTCTTTAAGAATGTATAGTGTATATTTCTGAAAGCCACAAAATTCGTCAGACTTGGCCCAGCAGCCCTACTACAATAACACTTAAGGTTCCCCCTATGCGTAAAAATGATGTTATGAGCTTGACATGTGTGTTGGAAGGACACCGAAACACATACTGTGGCAGCACAGTGCGCTGACGTGACAGTCAGCTGGAACATGTTTTTTGGGGGGACGCTCCATTATTTACACCGTGCCTTCTGGTGGCTCCGATGAGACATGACAGGAGCCACAGGAAGCTCATGAAATAAACAGAGGGGCCTAAAAGCACTTGAGGGAGGGGGGGTCGGGGTGATGGGGAGGCCTGGGGAGACGGCACAGCACGGGAGGTGCAGATTGCAACGCACGTGTGTCGCGGCCTGAAGCGCTGGAGGGAGGTGAGGCCGGGAGGAAAGTCACACACGGACAGAGAGAGACGAGAGAGCTGAAGGAAAATACTGTTTTATTAGGAAGAGAGAGAGAGAGAGAGAGAGAGAGAGAGAGAGTAGAGAACAGCAGAGAGGATTTACAGAAATGTGTTAAGGAAGTTGTAATTACACAGAAAGAGAGGAGAAAAAAAGCCATAAGAGCACACCAGCAGTTTCGCCAGATATTAATCCCTCACTGATGCACATAACACAGTGAAGATGATGTCATTCACTCAGTGGACAATTAGGGGGGGGGGGGGAGTGTGATGTCTCAGCTGTTGCTGAAGCAGGCTGGACAGTGAGTAGCCTCTGGTGTCGGCCGGCATGTCCAGATGGATGGGATAACCTTAAATAGGCTGTGACTCATCACCTAAGGCAGCAAACCAATGCGCCGTAGCTGCGGGCAATAAAAGCCCCCAGGCAATACTCTTACCGGCTTCAGTGAAGCGATAAAGGGAAGGGAGTGTTGAGGTCACATACGGGAATGTTGAATTTTGCTGGACTGCGAATTTTCTTGCTTAGATATTAATATATTACACTAAATATTCTGGATTTACCCATGATGTGAATTAGTACAAACTTGTTTTTTTGTTTTTTTACTTCAGACACCATGAATATTTGCTTGATAATATGATGCCTTTATGTCCTTCCCTTTCTCTCGCACGCTTAAGTGTTTTATGAGTATGATATTTGTAAGTAACTTTTTATTGGATGTTCTTCTAATAACAACCCATTTAATTGTGCCTCTGGGAACTGCTGTCCATCTTCTGTGGCAAATCCAGACGGGAAAAGGGCCCGCCCATACTGTCAGTGCCAGGGTGATGTCATCTGATCGCCAACCTCAAACATGGGCGCTGAGCCACGCGGTACATTTTCATACTGTGGAAGGTCTTCATCCTTCTCTCTCTTCTTTTATATTCAGGGACCTCTTTTCTGCAAGTATTAATCCGGCAGAACCAGCCGGGGAAAGTGGCTTGTCAAATAAAACGGGAAGTTGTGAGCTTTATATTAGTCGGAGTCGGTGCCAAGAAAATTAAGCTTATTAACTTGAATCTGTAAAATCTTCTTTTTTTTTTACCTCAAGCTCAATGTAGGTTCACTTATTGATGCAGTCCATTAGTTGCAATAGTAGTCTGTCTGTGGAGTATCAGTTGTCCTCCTGCTTATGCTTGAGTGCTCTTAATTTCCTCTAGGGCCCATCTAGACTTTTTTTTTAAACAATATGACAAGGCACCGCAGTGTAAAATGTAGATACATGCATCACTCAAGCTAGACATTTGTGCAATCATTTCAATTTCTGCTGAATTTACATTCAAGGTCTCAAACGTGTTACAAGGTAATTCATAAAAGGTCTTTTGAAGGGACATTGGATGTTTGCCAAAACAGGAACTGATATCCCAGTGGCCGCTTTTCCAACGTACGTAGACTGATGGACAAACTTGAATATATTGTTTGTCAATCCAGCTGTCTAAAAATAATTCGCAAAACAACATAAAATATCTGGAAAAAGAATGGAGCACATGTGAAAAAGCCGCGACCTCAACCTAATACCCCAGAGCACGTCTTTGGAGTGTGGCAGGAAGCCGGGGTACACGCAGAGAACCCACGCAGACTGAAACACAGAAAGGCCACTGGGCAGAGCTGAACCCAGGACCTTCTAACCACCACACCACCGCGCAGGAGGTGAAACCATGACCGGACGTTTCACACGTGGCATTTATCACTTTGCGACTTCTAATCCCACTCCTCCCGTCTGTAAAAGTTGTCTTTGTATGGAAAAGTAAGCCGAGCTGGTGATTTGCCAGTGCAATCCCTCTCTGAAAGTGTGACTGAGCGGGCCATGTGCTCTCCCCCCCCCCCCATCTCACAACAACACCTACCATATGTGCATTCGAATGACAGCTGCAAACTCCCCCGCTCGCCCTCTGAAAAGGAAAGTGAAGAACAACCCCTCGCACAGCTAATGTAGGAGTTGGTAGACTTTCTCTCTGGGCAGATAGTGTCTTGCTTTCACTGCAAATGTCAGGAAGGATAATGAAGGAAAAAAAACGGACAGTCAAGGCGTGTGGTGTTTATTTCGCTTGCCAAAGCAGTCAACGTGTGATTTGCAACGACTGAATTTTTTTTGGTGTATTTTCACACTGTGTTGTGACTGAATCAATGCATTCATTGTGTGTGCACTTTGACAACCTGCAGTTTATCCACTAATAAAACACCACAGTGGCTCCCCATCTGCCTGCTCCTCCTCCTCCTCCCTTTGGCCAGGCATGCGGGAGGTGTAGAGCAAACTGTGCCATAGGCTGCTCAACCCATTAGTAACTCACTGACACACAAGGACCGGGCAGGCACATATGGCACATATTGAGGCCATGCCAGAATAAGTCGCATCCGGTACCAATGAAAATATTACAAGACAAGTGTGTCGGTAGATAAACAAATGCACGATGTGCTCTAAACCCATACACAAATATGTAGCAGTCCACCCACATATGCTTTGTTCACACTCTTTGTTTCACAAACACTACAGCCCTCACTTAAATGTCACCTCACGTACACACATACATGGATCTTTTTACAGAGTGGCAGACAGACCTCGGGCATAATAACCAGTCATTTTCATTTTCAGTCAGTAGTCTAATTGTTAGACTACTGAACAGACCTTATTAAATGCTTTCTGTTACAGGAACCAACCAAGAGGAAGTTAAAAGGGAAAGTATAATATTACGCTGGTGATATGAGCCTTAAATGCAATGAATGATTATACAAAACACGTCAAAATTGTCAAAATGGGTTGAACTTCAACTAATGAACAGTGTGTGTGTTGACAGCAAAGACTGCATCCTGGCATAATTTGAGATATTTTCATGAAAACATAAACTTATTGGAGTCATTTTTTCACGCGACACTTGAGGATTAGTGGCACATCTTGAAAAGTGCATTTATAATTCACATATGACATTAAACTTTAAGCATCCGGCTGACGTTGAACATGACACAGCAAGGTTTCATAAAGCCGGGGAAAATGGAAGAATGTTGAAAGATACCAGCACACTACTCCTGAGAAGCTCGGCTCACGCTACCCATCCATGGGACGCCCACTCCCCCCTTTTAAAACTTTTATGTTAATGTGGTGATTTATTCACATTAACATTAACATTCATATTGTGTCCTTTTCTTGAGTAAAGGAAAAAAAGGCACGCGGGCATGTTCACTGACCCTGGAACTCTGTATCTCTTAATGTGACACTCACCACTTTAGTACTTAAACGAGACACCAAGGTGGTTATTCCGTTTGCACACAAGGAAGATCTTGCAGAAAAAAAGTGTGTGTGTGATGACAGAGAGAGACACTAATAAAGGAAGTGGATGTGCATTTACACTCACCGCCGTGTGACTGTTTATATCTAAAGTATGACTTTGACCTTCAGACCAACCCACGCAGGATAACTATTCTCTGCAATAACTAATCTGCATTCTCTCATAATGGCTACGAGGACAGAAATAAAGGATATTATTATTATATTATAATATTATTCTTGATATTGATACTCGGAACCACTAGACCGAGCAACAACATTAAACCTACGCCTCGACCCTGCTGTAAACACGGAGGAGAGGACGGTCTTGTAACCAGACTGTTGTGCCACTTCGACAACCCACTCACACTGAAGTGCCCTCCGCGATTAATAAGCCTGAGTGTATGGGGAGACGGAGGCGCATGGAGCAGAGAGGGTGTGCTAGGAACCGCAGGTTTGGTGGTTTCGAATCCTGGCTGCCCCATGTGCCCTGTCGAAGTGTCCTTGAGCAAGACACCTAACCCCTAATTGCTCCCGGGGCAAAATGTATAAGCCCATGGGTTAAAATGCACCGGCTAAATGATACGGAATGTATGACTAGTGGTGCATGTTTGTCTGCGTGTTTACTGTTGTGTGTTTTCAGTTGCTTTTATGGTTACATGTCAAGTCAATGTCATTCTTTACATTTTTCAATTCGCTGACCATCTGTTACACAAGACATAACATTCAAAGTTATCTATCTGTTATGAATCTCAAACGAAAGAGTGAGAACAGATCGATGGTAAAATAAGAATTGAGCGAGCGACAACAAAGGGGATTTTTATAGGACCAGTTGCTCAAAGACAGGCCAGTGCGAAGGCTGAATGGTGACGGCAGCTGCACAGAGAGCATGACTGGAAATGTTGAGCAGATCTCCAACAGGGGCCCACGGCCTTAACTACTCCACACCGTGTTAGGTCTATGAGGTCAAGTTCAGCCTATGGCTGGCTTACTGAAGCCTGCGAAATAACATTTGAACTTGGATGAAAGAGCAACATCAATGTATATTTCCACTAGGTTTGCAGATATATATCTACACCAGGTAAACCATTTTAGTTGTTTTTTAATTATTTTGTTATTGAAATGTGCTCCAAAGCAAATATGCCATGGGAATATTTAAAATATATCAAGAACAGTTTAACACCTTTAAATGTGTCAGAGATGCCATTCAACCAGCTGCAAATATGGTTAATTATACATGCCCAAGACAAACATCAATATAGTCCATGTTTAGTGAAAAGTAAATCAACACTTTTTAGTGTTTGCTAAAATAGACATGCTCTGCCACGACTGCACAGTCTTCACCCAATATGAAAAGCTATCCCTGTCCTAATTCTTTCTGACTGGCTTGAAGGGAGCCGCTCTGTGTCTGTGGTAGTCTAAAAGAATCCAGAAGCCAAATGCATAAAATTAAAGGGCTGCGCTAGCAAAAATGAACAAAGATGGACTTTCTGTCACAAAGCCAGAGCTATATTCACCGTCCTCGGCAGTATATCACAGTGCTATTAACAAACCTTCACAAGACCATTATGCATATTTCATTCAGGAAGACAAAATGATGTCTGTCCAGATAACAAGCTTGGATGTTAATCAACCAAAAAGGGGAAATTATTGGAACGGCTGGAGTTAACGATCGTTTCCACTAGCCATCAATCGTTTGGTCTTTGAAATGTCAGAAGGTACTGAACACGTCCATCATGATTTCTGACACCCCGCCGTGGTTTCATTAAATGTATTGTCTTGTCAGTCCAAAACGCCAAGCATAACATGATATCGATTACGCGCATTGATACAGAACACCGATTAACTGATGAAGGTATCCTCGATTGATCCGCAGCCGCTCTGTGTTCGACTGGCTGTGTCTGGTGGATGAGCGAAGAAGAGTGGGAGAGGGAGGGGAGAAAGAGCAGCGCAGCAGCGGGCAAGCCAAGCCAGCCCTGAAACCCAGAAAATTAAGGCGAACTTAGCTTGGGAAACGAAATAATAATTTACTTTTACGCCATGGGAGCTCGCACGGAACAACCTGGATTTCGGCGGTAAGGCTGGGTCGCTTGTGGACTTTATCCAGGACGGCTAGTAACTCAAGAGGAAAGAAAACAACAACACTGGGAAAAAGAAAAGACGGGGGTTACACACAACAATAAAACAACACTCGCAGACAAGTGGTTTGCCTTCTGCCGAGTGGGGAAGTCCGTAGTAATGAACAGGAAATGTTGGCGAATTTATATTCCATGTGAACTGCACATGTTAATTTCCAGCCAGTGTTGCTGTGTGGACATTTAAACTCAGGAAACAATGAAGACATAGCGAGAAGGAACTCATCAAGTGTCTCGAGGCTGCTAGCCATCCCGCTAGCGCTAGCTTGGCTATCTCGTAGCGAGCGAATGCGAGGCAACGCTAACGCCCGCTAGTGCGGCCAACTGAGCTAAGTTAGCTTGTCGGCTAACGGTAGCTGGCTAGCATAACGCGTTCTGGAAAAAAAAAACTTTTGGTGTTGTTGTTTTCCAGGAGCGTAAACACTGAAGGAGTTTTGTAAGAACAGAGGGGAAGGGCAGGTTCCCTTCTGGACTTCCCCGCAGCTACACGTTGCCCTAATATGATGGCTGCGGAGGTCAGCAGTGAGGATGCGGGCTTGGTCACGACAGGGACAGGGGTGGCAGGCGGAGGAGGCCCGGACACGGCCCCTTTCACCTACCATCCCAAGGCGAGCCGAGTGCGAGTCCCGGATTTGGGACAACCACCAGCACCAAACCTGCGCCAAAATTGGTTCCCCTTATTGGGCTCACTTCCCGAAATGAGTTCGACCTACCCCCTCCCTAGTGGGGATATGACCGGACCAGGGCTTTTCGCAGCAGGGAGTGGCGGAGCGGGAGGTGGACATCCAGTCTCACAGGGAACAAGTTCAGGGACCGTTGCGAGCGGCATTTGCTATTCTCCCACTTCGGAGGGTCCAGCTAGTCGGATTTCACCCACACCCACAGGCCCGGATGGAGCCACCGACTTCCCCCCACTGCCACCACCGCCTCCTCCCCCTCCAGGTTATGGGGTGGCCGGGGTCACTGTGGATGAGAGCGACATGCAGGATGGCCCGGAATACGAGGAAGAAGAAGTGGTCTTTCCACTGTCTGCACCTCCTTCGAACCAGTAAGTACTCTGGGAAACTAAATTTATATCTGGGTCATTTATACTTAGAAACCAGCATCCTGTACTACTTGTTGTGTGCACTTCCTTCCTGCTGTAATACACCTGAGGTCTGGATTTGACTCCTGCAGGAGTTGCAGTGTCACCGATCATCAGTTCTAATCATTAAATCTTACAACGTCTCAATCTCAAACTTTATACGTTTGTTTGTTTAATCTAGTATAGTCCTATTGAGTTGAACTGGCAGCAGAGAGTGGAATTTTCTTTATCATGGATTTAGTGGTTCAAACGGCCAAAGTAAATTTAAATGTGTGTTTCGACCCCCATTCAAAATGCAGCCAACAGTATTAAAGACCGTGTGCACACTTTTACGATTAACATCATGAGCCCTGAAATGTAAAGTAAAGCATTGAGAGTAAGCGTACCAATTTCAAGCAGTATTCCCATAATCTCAACGGCAGATACAGAGGAACGAAGCATTTCCCAGGTCTTGCTTGTACCGATAATGAACCCCTAAATGGAACAGTAACAATCTAATATCTCGCATATAATACTACTGTTGTCATTGTGCATTGATGAGTTTTTTTTTTGTTTTTTTTGGGGGGGGGTCTAGGTTGTTTCACAATGAGTGTCTTGTAGTCAAATATTCATCCGTTACATTCACTAACACACATAACTAATAATGCTTCTGAGAGTTTAAATACATTTGCTCACGCTCTCATTCTTGCCTAATCTGGGATACTTTACTCAACTTAGTTGTGAAAGGCTCATATGCAACAATCCCTGTTTCTATATTGTGGTTGTGGTTTTGGTTTTGGTGAATTGCTTGTTGTGGTGAAGGAAGTTGGATCACACTTTCTTTGTTGGTAGTTATTAGTTTGCTCTTTGCCAATATGTGTTTTGATAGTGTAGCCTTCAATCTGCTAAAGGATAGTGACAAAATATACCAAGCGCTTATGGTTGACTACAACATTCATTATTTAATGAATCAATTTTCGGCAACTAGTTTATTTATTATGAGAGAATTACATGAACCAAACAGCCGATCAAAAAAATATTTGGGTCAAATGCTGCGTGTTTGCACAGTTATGTGTGCTCATCATGAGAACACTTGCCAATAGAGATATGAGCGAGGTCAGACGCAGGCTCTCCTCTCAGCCAGGCAGATAGCCTTCATTCCTTCTCTTTGCCAGTGGAGTCATACGGTGCTGCCATTGCCTCGCGATGATGACCCAGATCTGGAGAGGGTCTGTCCGTCCTTCAGAAATGGTCACTGATCCACTGTGATGGACTGGGCTCATATTCGGATCCTTTTTGTAAGATCACTGTCATCCAGCGGATCTGTTTTATAGAAAAATGTATGGCATGAAATAAACTTATCTTGAATCACATTATTTATGTGAACATCCAATATAGGTGTGGTACGACAAATGCATACATTTCGTTGAGGTGGTGAACATTTGTCTTTCAATTTGCCTTATAATAGCATACAACAGTGGCAAACAAACCACTCGCAGCAACCGTTTTATTCACAGCCCTGAGTGTTGCCGAGTTTCCCCCCCGTCTCTTCAGCTGTGTAATCAGGCTTTAAGACTGATCTTATATTCTTTTTTTAGTTATGTTTGTAGTCTGCAAAGTACGTGTTGTAAGAGTGATGGTAGAAAACGTCCACACCGTTTGAAGTGGTCCCACTGTGTGTTGCACAGTGACAGTGAAAGCTAAACTTGGCACATCAGCAGAGTGAAAAGCCAACCAAACTTAAAAGACGGCAGTCGCAATTATTCACACCTCTGTGCAACAGTCATTAATTTACAAACCGTGGCTACAGCATTGTGTGAGAATTCCACGCTGATAATAATTTAACCAAGAGGCAATAACGAAGATGTCAGGCGGCCCTAACCGAGAGCGTTAGAAACCTCCGCCTGAGTGCATGAGCTTAAACAAACAGAATGTTGGGAAATGAGTTGTTGATTTTGAGTTTCCACGAAGATTAGTGCGGATTTTAAAATTTATAAAGGTTTCCCCGGGTAAGTGGTGGGTGAGTGGGGGAGGAGAAACAGGGAAACGATGGATTTGAAGAACAGTGGCTGTGTGATTGAGTTAAGCGCTTGGCTGCGGACACGTCTCTCTAACTGCAGTGCTCATTGAGTAGCCACACTACTTAATGACCTAATGCTGAGACGGTGGAATCTGAAACTGCACTAGCACCATATCCTATAGCTTAACAAGGATTTTTCCCTAGTGGAGATTGTTCCCACCAGAAGAAACACTTTTATAACAAAACAGTCTTATTAATGATATTGGATCAGTTATTGCTCAGTCTTGATGACTGGATCAGGCCAGAAATGTGTATAAAGCCTTTAGTTCCCCATTAAACATTTTAAGTGCAGCTTGTATGGGGCTGTATTTGCATCTTCTTGCACAACTAAACGATTCGCATGCTTTTTTCACTTGGTCCCATTGATTGAAATATCGATCCCGCCGTAAAGTCTGTGATGTGGATTGATAAGGCAAATTAATTTTCATTATATTACGCAATGTCCTGTCGTGCCCTTCTAATACCCACACTGGCCTGCCTTTTCTCTTCCACATCCTGTTTTAAACCACTCATTGTGGCCTTTACAGGATCTTCAAAAACATTTCAGTATTGTTTGACAATACGTAGGATTCCTTTTTTGAATGAGTCCACATTACTTGGATGTGCTGAATAATGAGTTGTGTTTGCATAGAACGCATTACAGATCCAGGATAGTGTAATGCACCATAGCAACAGACAGGCTTCCTGTCCAACAAGAGTTAAAAAGTATTTCAAACAAGAGCAGCCACGTAACTGACAGCTATTGTTGCATGTTTCCATTTTATTGAGATGCACACTCTGACCGTCTGGCGGATGTTGGTCTAAGTTTTACTGCATTCAGTTCGACAGGAAGTGAGACCTGAGGTTGCTTTCACATTTAACCTGTTGGATTAGTTAGAAACCAAAGTGGTTGCTTTCCTCAGGTCGTACGGTTTATTTAGTCTGGTGTCATAGCTGTCAATCAAACTGTGGCACTAAACAAAAAAAACAAACCCTAAGTTTAAGGCATGCCCATGACCTTGTCAGCATCCTCATTTCACTGATTAATGCTTTTGTAAAAAAACATGCTTGTGTCCCACTTCGAGTTCTGTCATTTCTTTATTTTCATTATAAAGTGTGTGACAGCTATCCCACCGATCCCCCACGTCATACATTCCCACCACATAACCCACATCAAACCCTCAGTTAGTGGTCCTTAGATGTGTTACCATGGTTACCAGCTGTCCCTCTGTCAATTTGAATACTTATTTGTGGTTTACAATGTAACATTTTTAGAGATCGGTGCATAGAAAAGCATACATGCAGAGGTTCTTATTGCATAGCTTACCAAAGTTCTGCCAATGACCGATTGGGCCTTTGGCCTCTCTGCATATGTTCCTTATATGAGTACATGGTTAAGGGATAACGATTTACATTGCAGTTATTTGGCTGCTTGATTGGTGCATAAACCCGTTCATTTACTATAATAATACTTGTGTGGAGTTAATACCACTGTGAAGGATCAGGCCAACGTGTGTTTATCTTTAAGCGTGGTTAAATCCAGGTGTATATAGGTTAGTATTTTTTAAGGTCAGAGGCTTGTGGTAGTTGTTTCCACTGATGCCGCTGCTTATTTGAGTGATCACGGGCAGCACATGAATATGTGTTCGTATAGTGAGATGCCCCTCCCTACCCTCTCCGTCCCACTGCTTTAAAAACCAATAGGCGACATGCTCATGATGCGTGGCTTTATGAGAGGACGACGGGAGAGGAAGAGCCAGAGCAGGTTACATTTGGATTTGGAGCAAACGCACCCAGACCAGTTTGCTTCAGCTTTTGAAAAACACAATTCTTCAGAAGTCTCTGAAGGCGACGGAATAAGGCGGCGTCTTCCAGTTATCTTCAACTTACATACCTTAACTACATGCACCTGCACCTCCTGTGTCGTGGCGTTCGTCTTGCCTCCACGGATTATGCGCATCGAGACTGCTGACGGGAGATGATCGTATCGGGGCAGCAGCAGGGTCACATGATGCCTCGTACGGATTTTGAGCTAACGCTGCTCCGCTTTCCACGTTGGAGCTCGCCGTCTTTGCCTGGCCAGCAGTGTCGGTGGAGTGGTTTGACTCTGTGAGACCACAGGAGACGGGAAGGAGATGCAGCGGAGAGCAAACTCGGCGTAAGTGGGGCATTGTGTCCCCCACAACTGCAGCCCCGCCTCCCCAACGATGGGTGGCCGAAAGTGATGGCAACTCTTTTCTTTCATTTTAGATTCTAATTTGAATTAAGTTAGTAATACAATTTTTTTGAAGAAAAGGGAAAATCAAAGTGTAGTTGTGTAGTTTATTAATTTAATTTTATATATAGGACTGTACGAGTGATTTTTATGCGAGCCATCTGTAAAAATTTGAACAGTCCCTTTTTCTTGGAAATATGTTAAATAATAAACTATAACAATGGCATAATGTGCCTTATTTGTCTGATAATACAGTTGACATAACATGTGTAACCACATTGAAATCGGTGAGACTAATCAAGCAAAGTGCCTCTGTTTAGAATTGGTTTTGAATGCCATGTTGCATCCAAACGCTGCACTTTGTGTGTAGAAAACAAGCTGTACTCCATCCCCTTTGTTAAAAGCCAGCAGCTCCACAGAGCAGCATTGCTAATGCACTGTGATGCCATGTTTCATCTATTTTGAAACTGAGGCGTGCTGACAGGACGTCTGTGGAGATGTTTAAGTACAGCTGCATCTATTGAGGGAGGGAAGAAGATGAAAAGAGACGTGAGCCAAAGCAAAAAGAGTTCAATAAGGAGCTTAACGAGGGACAAGCGGACTGACAGGGAGACAACGTCCAACTCACTCAAGTCACAGCGAACGGTCCCGGTAGTCTGAGAGTCGAGTCCAGCAAACCAAAATGAGATTTTTCTGTCGCGCAGTAACGGTAAAGCTGTACACAAAGAAGATCGGCACAAATAGGAGGCGCTTTGTTCACCTGAAATGTTCATGTTCGTATTCATAATTCAAAAAGTGAATACGTAATGCTTATTTGAATCATTAAGTAGTAGCCAACAGACTGGAGTCACGCTTCAGTGATTTCTGGCAGTGAACCGTTATGTGGTGGTCTGGTTTGGAGCACAAACGTTTCAGAGGACTTGGTGTCCTTTTCAAGCGTAACCTGAAACTTGTTATTGCTTAAACGTCTGTGCTAATCATGACAATCTTTTCACCCTAGTATGACACAACTTGCCTCACATGATGGATTTATTTCTGTTCTTTCTATTCATTATGTAATACCTTCTGTGGGAAGTATACAAAATACTTAAGTGGTCAGCAGTGCTGTCTGTTTTTCTATTCTTTTAAAACATAACTTAAATACATGTACTGTATGTTGTCACGTATTTTCTATTTTGCAGTTATGGCACACATTAGACTGTTAATCTATATAACTCAATACAACTAATGTACATCTACAAATTAGGAAATGTCATCTTTACTGTAGTTTAATTCTCTAACTTGGGTGTCATTCCAGTTGTCGTAGTGAAACTAAATCTTGGCCTCTGTGCTTCCCGCAGATTCGCGGTGCCACAGGTCGTTCGTTCCGAATCAAAAGCTCTAAACTTTGAGTAAACCCACAGTGACGGTTTAAGTGGCTCGACCCTACATGCCTAATCTACAAATGGTAAATCAGTCCTGTCTCATCAGGACTCTTGGGATGCAATTCGTTATGGCATTCTAAAACGTAGCCAGACTCAGTGTACACACAATAATTCATGCTGCGGCGCTTGCTGGAGCCGAAGTGCTATATTCTGGCGTCTTTCCCGAGCTGCCTAAGCTTGGGCATGTTCAGTTTCAGCAGCAGAGGAGAAATATATTGTTCTTTACAATATGACACACAATTCGCTGAGCTATTCATACAAGTTAACTTACAGGCTACTTTGCATGCAGGAACTGCAGAAGGCATTATCTCTCACTGAAGTGACTAAACGGGTGTCTGTTTGGAAAAAGACCTCGTTATGCCCTGCGTGCGAGATGCCTCCGCTGCACGCATTAATACCCGTCCATCTGTTTCAGTGTTGTTGACTTTGCGGGAACTGTCTTCAGAGAGAGACGAATGCCTCGTCCCGGGCTGAGCGTCCGTAGAGGACAGGGGCAGAACATCGCAGCGCGACTCGCCGTTCGTGTCCCAACACGCCGGAGCATTCCTCAAGCTGACAGTCTTTCACCGCTGTCAAGGCTCATGCTGATGATAGCCTTTTGTAGCACCATTCCTGCCTTTTTTTCTTTTTTTCTTTTTTTTTTTTTTAACACATCCCATAATGGATGTGTGAAACTTCAGTAAACTTGAACTAGGCATTTTTTTTATTTTATGTAAATAATGCAGCTGACCTGGATGCATTTTTAAATGACAAATCCATAGGTTTGAGTTTGTAATGGCAGTATGGAAAATAGTGCACAGACAAAGCAGAATAACAGATGTCCAATATTTTATTAAACCAACATAGCAAGTCTCGTCCTGCTTATAAACCAGTGCAGGGTTTGTTTGTACATGATGTGGATTATCCCTACTGGATTACAAACACATTTAGGATGATGTCGGTACCTGCCTGATTCTCCAACCCAACAAATGATCTGCAAATAATATTTCCCTGTTTTGTTTGAGGCCCCTAGTCAAAAAACAGGATTCAGTAATGGAAGGACACTAACAAGCTGTTAATAGTTTCATGGCTGCCCAAAGCAGCTGCTCGTTCCCTTTTGAGATTTTACTTGGAGGTGGCTGTCAAATCTACCACAGGTTTTAGAGCAGAAAGGAAAGGGGGGCCCTGGTCCGACCTCAGCCCCTTCCTGTCCATCCTGATCCATGCCGGCTCGTACCTCACTAGTTGCTGCCATGACAACACGTATATTTGCCTCTTTAACGTCATTTCAAACAGGGTTTGATGGGTCATTTGTATGTTTTGGTGGGAGTATGAACTTAAATATAATGCCTTTTTTTTTTTCTACTCAAACGTCACTTCTTTGGTTTTAAGCTGTTCCTTCACCCTTTAATCTTTTGCGGTAATCTTCCTTTTGTTTTTCAGTTCTCCATCACTTGTGTTTCCCCCGGCTCTCCCAGGCCTTTAAGGGCTGCTTGGTCGCCCTCTTCAATGCTCTTATCACCCAAAGCCCCCTCGCAGACCCTTAACTCTCCCCTCCAGCTCAACAAACCTTCCCCAGCATACTTGTAATAGCAGACTTCACCAGACCATTTCAGTATGGACTTTACCTCCCCTGATCCTAATGGTAATAAACCCTAATGGCTTTAGGTCTCCTGTGAAACGAGCCACTGCGACACCCAATTCATTCTCTCACCGCTGGATGTTTCTTTTCTGGTTCGAGAGACACCATTGGCCTGAATTTAGAAAAGAGTGTTAATTTTTTACAAATGCTGGCAAACGCCCAGTCAAGTTCAGCCTCACCTGCTAAAATTTTAACCAGTGTTGTTCCTGAGGCTTCTGTTTAATTCATAAAGCAGCAGCCTTTAATGGTCTGCTGGAAAGTGAAAAATAAATGTATTAAAGAACACTGACCCAAGCTAAAAATGTACATCAACAAGACTCTCACTGTAGTTTGAACCCTTCCTAATGCTTTCCTTCTCATCTTTCCATCTCAGGTGGTACCATGGCAAGCTAGACCGAACCATTGCTGAGGAGCGGCTGCGCCAGGCCCGGAACCCCGGCAGCTACCTCATCAGGGAGAGCGACCGCCGGCCCGGTTCCTTTGTCCTGTCCTTCCTCAGCGTGACCAATGGGGTCAACCATTTCAGGTACGAAAGAGTGCATAAATCTCAGAGTCCCAGTTTGAATCCGCGTCTACGCTCTGTGCCTTTTTTTTTTTTTAGTAAGAACGGGTGTAGCTTTATTTGACCTGACTTGTCCTGCACTATGCTGTCCACACACTTCTTACCAGTGCTGGTACAATTAACTGGTAAACCAAAAGGATAAGATGCTGAAGGATCCTAGAGAGGTGGCATCTGTGTTTGCCATTCCAACAATGGATGATGACCTACCGTGTAACTCACAGCTCCGTGTGGGAAGTAGTTGTAATTTTGTCATCTCAATTTTCTATAGAGGCCCCTTACAGTAGGGGAACTATAACATAACGTGGCATGTCACACTAAGCCGCCAGCATGCCACCTAAGTAGAAGATTAGGATATGGGAAGTACAGAAGTTATGTATTGCATGCTAACCTAAAGGGCCCATAGACCCGAATATGAACAAATATCCCCCCACTAGGTTTTAGCATTCCATCGTATGCATTAATTCCCCAATTTGGACTTAAAGACTTAATATGGGCCTGTGATGAAAAACCTTCACTAGCGCATATCTGTCCAGTACATTGTGCTGTTTTTGCTAAACTGTAATTTCATCAAATGTTTTAGCACACCCTGCTCTTGCACCTGTTAGTTCAAATATATGTTCTTTTAAAAAAGGAAAAAGGTTCGTGCCCTAAAAAACCTGGACCTGTCGTCCGCAAAGTGGATGACAATGACCTCATCTACTTGATTACCGTAGATTTAGTTTAAAGACGGGATGCTGGAATAAGACAGCCCTTTTGTAATGGAACTATGAGCAAAAGGTCAATGTCCTTAGATCGTGCACGCAGCAATTGAGTAATAACACAAGTGCATTTATTATAAAGGATCCACTCAATTGATGAGCACAGATTTAGGATTAGTGGCCTTTGAATGGGATACGGTTTAGAGCAGTACTTTTATCAAAGCATAGTAATAGTGTGATGGTTGGATTTAAAGAATCAGCCTCAATCTCTTTCTCTGACATTACCATTACATACTTAAAGAGCACGCTACAATTTAGCTTCCAAGTACGTGAAATATTCCATCTGATGAAAAATATTGTTGCAGCCAGTGTACATGGATATTTCTCTTTCCATTGAGACAAAGTCACTGCCCGTTTTTACCAACAACTTTGGCTTCTTTTATCTCTTTTGTTGTGCCTTCTCTGAACAGGATAATCGCCATGTGTGGGGACTATTACATTGGTGGGCGGCGGTTCTCTTCTCTATCGGACCTCATCGGTTACTACAGCTATGTGTCTTGCCTGCTAAAAGAAGAGAAACTGCTCTCGCCTGTGGCGCCCCCCGAGGTAAGAATGACACCGTGCCTGGGGAGTGTACGGTTTATTGTAGTACTACGTGTTAAAGTGCCATTCTGGTATATTTCAATTCTGGTAAGTTTTTTTTTCAAAATGAAAATACTTCCATGCTTGCATGCCTGAAAAAGTGTATCACTGTCCCTGTACAATCGGCAGCCGGTGTAAAAGTACTATAGTATCCTTCAGCAATGAAAGGGTGGGCTTAGTACATCTTCATCTATAATCTTCCTCTGTATACTCAAAACAACTGATTTGAAACAAAAGGAAAAAGGCTTACAAAAAATCCATGTTTAACCAGGTCATTGCTCCATGAATTCGTTCTGCGCATGCCTCTCGCTCGTCTCGGCAGCTTGTTGTTTTCAGCGATGGATGTCTGTCTAAGTGAATCAGTCTCCTTTTACTGCTTGAAATTGACTTCATACAGAGAACCCCCAAAAAAATAATGAAATAAGAAACTAATATATGTTAAAAGCATGAAATAACTGACAAAAGGTATGCAAAACGTATCTAAATCCCAAGACATGTTCTCCTCCAAAAGCACTTCCACCTCATTTAAATGTTGGAGGATCTTCATCTCTTTGTGGTAACTTGAAGTCAGCCGTGATTCCTTTTAATCAGCCACTCGCTTAATTTTCAAGGGGGTGTTTTGTAGTTTCCCCTTTTACCTTTAGTTTCAGGCAGTATACACAGCTGTTTAAGCCAATGCTCGAGCTAATACTAATTAGATTCTTTTTTTTTGTGCAGTGTTATGTCTCCCAGAGGGACTTGTAGTAGAACACTCCCGTGGAGTAATTGGAGGATTTAACATGGAGGTGGTTTTTGAAGGTCACGGCTGAGAAAGAGCGTTTCTGCCTTGTGTGCATGTTTCCACAGCCTGTGGAGGACCGGAGGAGAGTCAGAGCCATACTTCCATACACCAAAGTGCCAGATACGGATGAGATCACGTAAGGCCCTGTTTGGAACTGTTCACCTCCCTTTGTGTAATACTTGTGTGCTAGAATGTTCATATCCATCCAGTCACTTACAAATACGATCTCCAATCTCGTGAGACACAGACAATCCCTGATAATCCACTGGGCTTAAACCATTTTACTTTGATTGTATTGCTCCCTAAGCAGCACAGTATTCCTTTTTTAGTGTTTTTTTTGGTGAGGCAGCCTGGAAAGCACGTCCTCTGATTGTTATTGAAAAACAGTCTTTACTGTCATTAAAGTGCACTGAGCACACTTACTGGTGATCCCAGCTGTCCCTGTTTACCTAAATCTGATGAACATCTGCCGGACGTCTGCCTCAGCCATAAGTCTGTCAGGGGGAAAGGTCCCTAGCCGGTTTTTTGACCTCTTCTCTGAAAATGGCATACCCGTGATAAAAGGTATAATAGCTCTGGAACTACTTTGTCTATATGGGCCATTTTTAGTTTTCTGATGCGTACATATCAGTTTTTAGGGAATTGGGGAAGAAATAAATTGAAATCTATTGATTTTTGAGGATCGCCCGAGAAGACATTTGCATAACAAAACCAGTTACCTTAGGAATATTTTCAAACAAATAAGTGTAGATTGTAGCCACGGCTCTAATGTTTCAAACTGTGTGAAAGATTCATCGAAAGCGAATCCTCGAAGTAAACAGGAGCAGGCCGACGTGCAATAACCTTAAATGTTACGATTCAGAAGAGACGTGTGCTGGTAGTGCTTTGATTTTACAACGGACAGTAAAAAGAAGGCAAGATTTTAATGTCAGCAAAGTGTGATCGAGACACACGGTTGTGCCTTTATTATATCCTGTTTTTAAAGTCTTTATTTTTGCCTTATTTGAACAATCTGATCCCATTTTGACTTTCTTGTATCTTCAGCTTTCTGAAAGGGGACATGTTTATTGTTCACAACGAACTGGATGATGGCTGGATGTGGGTGGCCAATGTTCGCACAGAGGAGCAGGGCCTCATTGTGGAGGATCTAGTGGAGGAGGTGGTAAGTACAGCACAAGATAGCACGGCCACATACAGTTACTCATCAAAGACGATTACAGTATATGGAATAAATAATGAATACATTGCCATAGCAATCAATATACAGAAAAACAGTCCGTGTCACAAAAACTGCACTTGCCGGCCAATCAGTCGTGTCTTATCGATTTTGGTCTGTGATATTTTTTCAGGGGCGGGAGGAGGATCCGCATGAGGGAAAAGCGTGAGTTGTGTTGCATTGAATTCACCTCATGAAGCAAAATGTAAAGGTTCACATGCCTACTTTTATCTGCACTTATTAGTCAACAGGATATTATCTACTAGTCAGTTAAGCCTCTTTTGTTAGTCTCCATTCATACAACAAAGGTAGATTTGTCCGTAAGAATGGCCTGAGAGCACATTGTGCACACTATGAGTCATCCTGTCATAATAATAAAATTGTATTGTCGATATCCTGAACAGCTGGTATCATGGAAAGATCACCAAGCAAGAGGCCTACAACCTGCTGATGACGGGTAGCATTCCTCTTTGCCTTTCATTATGTCTAACTAGCTACGCTATAATTCAATTCATTTTATGATAGTAATGCGTTCAATTAGTCACAAATACACTGCTGAGTATGCACAAAAACCTTTCCTCTTTGTCACTGTATCTGATTCTTTCGCCACCACTCCTTCCACAGTTGGACAGGTGTGCAGTTTTCTCGTCCGACCATCGGACAACACACCTGGCGACTACTCCCTCTTTTTTCGCACCAATGAAAACATCCAAAGGTTTAAGATCTCCCCCACTCCCAACAATCAGTACATGATGGGGGGGAGGTACTACAACAGGTGAGTTTGGCAATTTCCCCAGCTTCAGTCAAGAGACATCCGAAGCTAATTGTAGCCTTTTTGAAGTTGTAGCTGGCGTCCAAAGTGTCTTTTGACTTCCAGTAACTGATATGCTGGATCTTGTTTTGGTCTCACTTTAATTGGCAGTGTTGATGACATCATCGACCATTACAAGAAAGAACAGATTGTTGAGGGCTACAACCTGAAAGAGCCAGTGTCAGTGCAGGTAGGTGCAAATGTAGTCCAGCGTTACTTATGTTTGACTTGCCACAATAACATTTGACAATTAAAGGGGTCACATGTTGATACATTTTTATAGCCATGTTTTCAAATACTGATGAAGCACATATTGGTTAAGAAAAGGGCAAATCCTGATTTGCTAGTATCACTGAACTGAAGACATTCTGAAGAAAATATCTTGCCTCCTACATTTTCCCGTTCGCTTTCCTCAAAATCTCATTTCTCACTCGGCATATACATCAGTTCATTTAAGGATCTTTACGTAATCTGCCCCTCTCAATGGAAATGATTTGATGGTTGTGTGATGGCTTATCCTGCTTTTTGGTTTAACTGTAGCACCAGGAACAAGTTCTTAGTGACACAGTGGACGGGAGAGAAATCTACAACACTATCAGACGGAAAACGAAAGACGCTTTCTACAAAAACATTGTGAAGAAAGGATACCTGCAGTTCAACAAAGGTACGTATGACATCTGACATCTACTCCGAGCAAGGACTCTGAGTCTCCTCTCGTAACATCCTGACTCCATCTAAAACTATAATTGTTAAAAATCTTGAATGATTTCTGTCACTGTCCAGGAAAAGGCAAAAGATGGAAGAACCTTTACTTTATCCTGGAGGGTAACGACGCCCAGCTCATCTACTTTGAGAGCGAAAAGAGAGCCACCAAACCCAAAGGTCTCATCGACCTAAGTGTGTGCTCTGTGTACGGTGTGCATGACAGCCTTTTTGGCAGGTGGGATGTTTGCTTTGGTCCGATTCAGTAAAGTTGGCAGCGAGCGCTGTGCAGCAGCTGTCTTTAACATGATCTTGTAAAAATCTTCTTTCTCGTTTTTTTTTTTCTCAGGCCACACTGTTTCCAAGTTGTTGTGCAGCACTTTAGTGAGGAACAGTACATATTCTACTTTGCAGGGGAGTCTCCAGAGCAAGCACAGGTAATGGAAGCACAGATAACTGACTAGGCAAACTGTGAAGAACCAGTTTCATTCATCTATTTGAATGCTGCTTTGTCCTCTATCTTTAAATCACTCAACAATTGGGACCTGCTCCTGTAGAAAAGGAGAGTACTGCTGCAGCTTGAATGGGTTGTTCATCAGATAGTTTGGCACAGTGGTAATCAGAAACTCTGTGTGGGTGTGCTACGAAGAACCGCTGCTTTTTAATTTTTAAAAAACGTGCGGGCGGTTTTCAGGGTTGGGAGTTCTAGAGACGCAGCTCATGTCCACTGGACTTTCCAAATGTCCTAACAGTGTTCGGTTTCTCTGCAGGATTGGATGAAATGCCTTCACACGTTCTGCAGTAACTTAAGGAAAACTACTCAGCCGACATCCAACAAAAGGCTTAGACAGGTACATTCTATTCGTGTGTGTTCATGAGGACAATTTTTTTGTTTTATTCTACTTTCATTGTAAAACATCAACGTCAATCTTCTTACTGCATCATTTCTCCATTCTGATATTGTTCAATTTAAATTGTTATTTATAAGGCGTGATGCCTGGAGGGTCCCTTCTATATATTTTGTTTCATTCATAAGCTTTACTTTGACATGATCACATACAATACGAGACAGTGACATGTGTCGAGAGGCGCAGGCGGATGTAATTGAGTAAGAATCCATTTCTCTCTCAGGTGAGCAGCCTGGTGCTGTATGTGGAGGAGGCCCACAAGCTGCCGGTGAAGTATTTCAACAGCCCCTACTGTAACATCTACCTGAACAGCGTCCAGGTGGCAAAGACCCACCCCAGGGACGGGCAGAACCCCGTCTTCACCGAAGAGTTCATCTTTGAGTGAGTCTCTCGTGGCACGTTCCCCTTCCCTTCTGATTCCTCTACAGCTCTTCAATCTTCTGTATTGTATCGTCCTCAGAATTTACGCCTCTTTTTTTCTCTTTTAAATCTAATTTTTTTTCTCCATTTACAGAATAATATAATGCGTTGTTCTTTGTTTCAGTGATCTGTCGAGTGAAATAAACCGATTTGAAATCAGCCTGAGCAACAAAACAAAAAAGAGCAAAGAAAGTGACATCTGTAAGAACACACACACACACATATATATATATATATATATAAAAACAAATATGATCACGGTCTGCATTCCTCTTCTGTCTTTATGTGCTATTCCACGCCTCCCTCTCTCTCTCTCAGTGTTCATGCGTTGCCAGTTGAACCGTCTGCAGAAGGGCCAGATGATCGATGAGTGGTTCCCTCTCAGTTCCCACGTGCCTCTGAAGGGCATCGAGCCCGGCTCTCTACGCGTGCGTGCCCGCTACTCCATGGAGAAGATCATGCCTGAAGAGGAGTACAGCGAGTTCAAAGAGGTCTGAACCGCGGAGAAGTGGTTGCATTTTTGTTGTCCGTCAACTGCCGGCCTCTCTCTCCCCTTTGCATGGAAATGACTATGACATCGTTGTTGTGTGGCCTCTGCAGATGATCCTGCAGAAAGAGTTCCACGTCATCTACGCTCTGGCCCACGTGTGTGGTCAGGACCGCACCTTACTGGCAAGCCTCCTCCTGCGCATCTTCAGACACGAGAAGGCTGAAGCCCCTCTCCTCAGGACGCTCAACGACCGAGAGATCAACGTGGAAGGTCAGAGAGCAGTCAGCCGTAACGAGCATATGGATCTGCGTGCAATTCACTGTCACCATTAATGCTGACGTATAGGTGATCGCTCTCTGTAGCTGTGAATCAGTCTGCAGTGTTGTTACAGGGTTCGGCTTGATTGTTTGTTTGTCACTTCAGCTGAAAAAACGGCACGTGCCCACACACTCGCGTAACTTCCTTTGCCTGCGCTCTGCCACCAGACGAAGCCACGACATTATTCCGCGCGACCACACTTGCCAGCACCCTGATGGAGCAGTACATGAAGGCCACGGCCACGCCCTTTGTCCACCACGCTCTGAAAGACACCATCCTTAAGATCATGGAGAGCAAGCAGTCGTGCGAGGTAAAAACCTACGAAGGGATTCCTCTCGCAGGGCTCTCGATACACGTTACTGTGCCGGCCTTCAACTTCTAAACATTGTGTGACGCGGCTGAGGGCTCAGTGGTGCTCTGGAGCCCACTGAGGATGATTGTGTGTGTTGTGTAAATAACACATTAATAACAACATGTAATGCGTGTTACTGTCAAATAGAATATTATTTTATTGTCCACAGTCACGCGTTGTTAATTTGAACGCATTCATCGTCGGTTGTGTCTCTTACCTTCCTCTGTTTTTGCTTTTTAAGCTGAACCCTTCCAAACTGGAAAAAAATGAGGATGTGAACCTGAACCTGGCTCATCTCCTCAACATCCTGTCTGAACTGGTGGAGAAGATCTTCATGGCCGCTGAGATTCTGCCACCGTAAGTACGAACCCACATGTGCTCGCAGGGTGTCCTGTGCTGTGGTCAGATCATTCAAACACAAAGGTTTTTTTTGTGTTGCATTCAGGACTTTGAGGTTCATCTATGGCTGTCTGCAGAAGTCTGTGCAGGAGAAATGGCCGACTAACACCACCATGAGGACGAGAGTCGTAAGGTAGAGACGCAAAAGTTGTTTTCCAACTTATTTTCTGGGTTGAAAAGTCCCCATACTAGTTTAGTCTGTGTTAACTGTCCATTTGTTTGCAAATCTTTGCATCTTACTTTGTGTTTGTTCTCATTCCGTCTAACGTGCTGCCTCCATTATTCCGCCAGTGGCTTTGTCTTTCTAAGGCTGATCTGTCCTGCCATCCTCAACCCCAGACTTTTCAACATCATAGCTGGTGAGCATCTGTCTAAACAAGCCAACCAAACCCCACCCGTTCGCCGTGTGACATGTTTCTGCGCCTTTTCTTGCAGACCCTCCATCTTCAGCAGCAGGCAGGACTCTCACACTGGTGGCCAAGTCCGTCCAGAACTTGGCCAACCTGGTGGAATTCGGTGCTAAGGTGCGAATTATGTACTAGAACAAACATCAACAGTGGCTCTACGTTAACTTTGGCATTAGTAATTGTTATGTCTGATGTATGTTACAATCAACTCATTTCCCCACCCTAAAACAGGAACCTTACATGGAGGGCGTTAACCCTTTCATCAAAAACAACAAACACAGGATGATCATGTTTCTGGATGAGTTGGGGGTGAGTTTGCCTTTGCATCAAGTCATCGCAACCCTGGCAGCTGACCAAACTTCACGAGCTCAGCAAAGTGTCCACTGTGTTCACAGAACGTCCCTGACCTCCCTGAAGCCACAGAGCACTTTAGGACGGATCTCTCCCGGGACCTGGCGGCGCTGCACGAGGTCTGTGCCACGCACTCGGGCGAGCTCCGGACGCTGAGCAACGAGAGGGGAGCCCAGCAGGTCAGAGGCCGACCCCCTTTTGTCTGCCGTCTTGTTTCAGAAGCTCCGTCTAACTCCCGCTCCTCTCCTCTGCAGCATGTGTTGAAAAAGCTGCTGGCCATCACTGAGCTCCTCCAGCAGAAGCAGGCTCAGTATGCCATGTCCAACAGCAACAGGTAGTACTGCACTCCTCATCCTCCCGTCAAGTCTCCTCCACCAGAGTGCAGCCCAGAGGAGACCCTTGCATGCTCTACCCTCATCACCATGGCAACCCCTCCATCATTTCCTCTTCCAGTTGCCCTGCACCCCCCACCCCGCCATTTTTTTGTCCCGTTCAACGCAAGAGAGCTATGAAAGAACTGACGCAGTACCTAAAAAGATATAAAAAAAACAAAAAGAGACCTGCAGGAGAGCCGGAGGCACCATCAAACTATTCACAACGCTGACTCGGGGACAGTTCTTTCCCTTCACAAGAGCCAAATATTATGATTTTAAGAGATTCTGTGGACCCAAGATGTGTTCTGACAGCACAGGTTGCCAAAGTGTACCTCCCCCCCTCCCCCTATAACTGGATTATGAGCGATAAAGCTTTTTATACTGTAACTGACTGATTTATTTTAAGGTTGTGACAATATCCTCAAAGTGCTGAAACTAGAATATGTCTTTGTTTTTTTTCTTTGTTTTCTAGATTGAAACAACGTTTTTCTGAAAAGTATGGTTATTTTATATTAAGAATAAATTCTCTTGCTGGAATCATGAGTATATAAGTGAAATAAGCTGAATTTTTTTCTTCAGATTGTATCAGCTATTTTGATTATCTGGTCTTTTTTTGAAACTTCAATGCCGGACAAGACTCGTAATCAGAGAAACAAAGTAAAATGAAAGTGTTTACAGCAGCAACAATTTTGAATAGTACAGATTGTATCAAACATGCATGCACTTATTAAACAGTTTTTGTAAAGTAGATTATGGAGTCGTTCATTGTCCACTGACAAAGGAAGATGAACAAATATGGAAGTAGTATTCAAGTACCATGAATAATCTCATTCTGTTTACTATGTAGAAATAAGACACCAAATGTGGAAAAATATCTTATTCTTACTGCAGAGCAAAGGCAAACCAAAGAATTCAATGTTATAAAAAGTAAATATGACATGTACACTTATGCAAACTGTCTTTGACTTTCTGTATTTTCTTTAACGGAATGGTCCTCCGATCTGGACAGTTTACTACTGGAATAAACTGTTGGTATACTAGAATATCTTTAAATCCCAATCCATTTTGCGGTAAATGATCATAGCAAGTCCTCGTCAGTCCATTCCTGCAACAAAGACAAAGAAGTTTTAAAATGTGTTCCTTAACCAAGTCGGCACGTAACGCACAATGCAGTCCCACCTCTTCTTCTGTTAAACGTGGTTCTTTTGCTACGTGACCCTCTTCTTCGTATCCCCTCTTCCGTTTGCTGCAATACAAGTCATTTTACCATTTTAGAAACGGATCTCTGGCCTAACAGTTGGTTAATACGAGTCCACAGAGGAAAGTCACGGGGCTTCAACATCGTCATGATCGCCATTGTGTAGTAGTTCTCCCCACCGCCCTCCTTGTCACTTCATTTAGACCAGTTCACCCCATGAATGAACATGTACACACGCTCGAAGCATTTGAATTAAGACAAACATGTCCACTTTATTTACTTACAGGACAGAGTGCACCATCATGTCACTGGCTGCTGCCATCCAGGTAATGTGAGTTTTACAGAGTTCTACCTGACAGTCAAAGCGTGGTAGTCGGACCACTCGACCTGCCAGCCGAAGCCAGTCCGCCAGCTGCCCCACCGAAGACCCCCAGCAGTTAGTATTTAGAAAGCATGTGGCCTAGATCTCCGGCTGTTCTCCGTGGGAAACCCACTCGCTGCATATCGGAACACCGTCCTTCCAAAGCCCCTTCCCACAATGCTTCAGACGCCGTGTGTTGAAGTGATGACGCTTTGACGAGAGGCTTCGTCGCCTTGAAGAGTTGATGTCCTGCCACTTCCCTGTTTCCCCGTTTACGCTTTATTGACGTGTGCGATGCCCTGATGGCTGCTACTTTCCCTGGATAAGACTTGCGGGCGGGGGGGGGAGGCGACCCAAAGCATTCGAGTAGCGTTTTCCGCCGTCATCAGGGAACTTAAACACAGCACCTCTCTCCAAGATGACACGAGCCTTAACTCCGTCCACGCCGCCCACTTCTCCCAGACTTTTTCCACGAGGTCCTTCTTCAAACCATAAATGACATTGTGCGAATTGCCGCATAGCACCGGAACCACTTGTTAGACTTTTATAAGCTGCTTTGTTTGTTGATATTATATACTTAGGCGTGTGTAGCTGAATCGCACTGAAAGCTAGTTTGTAGGAGATATCTGTAACCTGTCCCGTGCATGTGTTTATCCTCAATGGATCCAGCTATTGTGTGTGTGTGTGTGTGTGTGGACCTACCTATATAAATGCTGCTCTAAGGAGCATCACCTGAACGCCACACCTCCAAGCCTTTGGGTGTGAAACGCTTTTTTGCATTTGCAGTCCCTCTCCTGACCTCACAGGAGGCTTTTTAGAACACGTCTGCACCGACTATTTTCATATAGCTTCATCCTGCGATGCCATGCACAGATTTATCCACTTCAAAGTCATAAGGGGTCGGCCCTGTGTGCCTCAAGCCGCTGAAGAGTCTGAATCTGTGCCTGCCATAGCTCAAGAGTTGACCAAACTGTTTACTGTAGTTGCATATAATGACACCACGGACCTCACCAAGTGTTAAGACAGCTGGTGACCTCATCAGCGCCACCAATACCAGCTCTGCTACAGAGTATGGATGGTTTTGGTGGAAATATGGCGTGCTGTCTTACTTCCTTTCTGTATTTCATACAGCTGATTTGTTCCTTTTTATTTTTCTACCTGATAAAGAACCTCGAAACTTTTGCATCTTAGATACAACCTGGCTAAAATAAAACTTACTATGTATAACAGAAGTCTCTCCCTAATTGCTTACTTAAATGGCATCTGATCACAAAAGCAAACTCATACAAAACACTTTAAATTTGAATTAAAAACACGATAGATAACAGCATAATAGATCTGTCCTAATATAAAGCACTGGATAAAACAACATTGTATTTGGTGTCTGATCTCCACAAAGCTTCATATTCTTAGTTATAAAATGTGACAAGATGTTTTTCTCTCTGATCATCTGAAATCTCCCAAAGTAAACACAGGACTTCATCTCCTTACTTGCTTGTAGTGGAAAATTCAGCATGAATCCTTTCCAACTTCTTTTTGCAAGCATTCACATCCTCTGGTTTAGGAAGTTCATACTTCTTAAGGAGAGTTTTCATCCCTGGATGAACACAGAAAAGTTTGACTTCATCTCAGATAAGACTTCTTTAGTGCCAAGTACATTGCAGTGAAGCTCAATAGCTCCATCTTGTGGTGTCAAATAAAGGTGCAGCCTACTCACGTCTCATGGAGTCATACAGCTTTGACAGAGTCTCTTTGTCTTCTTTCAGTTGCAGACATTCAGTCAGGTAGCTTGTTAAAAAATACAAAAGGGAACGTTTTCATTTACAAACCAATAGTTTTTTTTCTTCAGTGTAATTTCTGTTTGAGTGCTTGGTTGTTTTTAGTCTGGTGGAACATATACTTTTAATTGCTACACAAATAAGGCAATGTTGGATATTTTGCTGTACCATTATTACTAAATTACTTCAAAAACTACGTTTCTAAATCCTAAATTAGCAGACAACAAACTTGATTTAACATGAGCACCTCTCCATGCTGAGACCGGCTCTCGAGGCGCTGTTCAGAATGGCCGTTAGAGCAATCTGAGAGGGGGGAAACAGCAGACCTGTGTCCGTCATGGCGGCCTGTGTCAGAAAGTCGTCTGCATTCTTCCTCAGGGATTCTGGGTTCTCCAGCGTGGGGAACCTTGTCTGTTGAATGCAATTCATGAAAATAATTTGTTTACTATGAACCTTTGACCTTCTCAAGGGTTGCAGCTCTCCCCTGGAGCCGCTCTACCTTGAGGTCGATAAGCAGGCCCTCCATTGGTCTGTAGGGGTTGTGGACCACCAGGTGGAAGTTGAGTTGTTGGATTAGAAGCAGCTCATACTCCAGGATCTGCTCCAGAACCATTTCCTGCCCTGCCGGAGTCTCCTGCAGAAGGTTGCCCACAAACTGGGTGCTGGAAACATTGAACTCATCCACTTTACAGGAGAGGTATGCACAAGTCAGCCTGCAACAGGAAGGTTCAGACCTTTCACACCAGTTGTAATGCAATAGTTGAAGTTGGATAAAAGGAAATATACGTATGAACTGAATACAGTCATGTTTTGTTTAATGTGAATCTGATTCATTTCTCAAATCTAATCTCTCTACCTTGCATTAAAAATGACATTTTAGTTTTTTCCCCCAATACCTCAGAATTTAGACAGTTGGAGACAGATTTGGTGCGACCTATTTTCCCCTCAAACCGATGTGTACTCACATGATGATCCTCGGGTGATACTCCATACTGGAATTGTTCAGGTAGAATCTCCTGAAGTACATGATGGCTGTACCCTGCACAGGTGACACGCGTGTAGGTCAGACATGCCATAGTACCCGGATGTATACAGTCCTGTTTATATGATTGTTCCCGCGCAGTAGAAAATGAATCCCATACATACCACAACAGACTTCGGCATTACAGGTTTGAAGGCGTTGCAGAAGTCAACCAGCCTCTTTTCATAGTGTCGGAATATAACGTCTTCTTCGTGAAGTTCCAACAACTTGGACTCAACCACTGCGGGCTTTATTGAGGCGGACGAGATGAAGTACACACTCACACATTCGCCCTTTTGTGCTGGCTGTGTTACTTTGGGGTTTTGTTTGTGTGTAAGGTCCCAACTTACCTTCCCACTCTCTAGTATCTTGTTGCGGAATTTCTGGTTGGCCTGGTACCTCTTCTGTTCAACGTCGTCGTCGCTTAAAAATATCCAGTATTTTGCCTGTGAACTTTTGTGGAACATGGCTGCGTCTGCAATTAAAAGGACAAGAACGGAACCGTTACGGAACATGAGAGGAAAGGTCGAGTTGGCGTTTTCTGGTTTGCGCTGGCAGCAACTAACATACTTTAATTTGTGTCCAGCTGTGTTAAAACAGCCTCTGCAAATGCTCGTGAAAATTCAAAAATCGCACCAGCAATAACAAGCCGATGCGTGTCGCAACTCCCTTGCGTCACGTTGTCTCTTTCTGATGACGTAATTTACCGTAATTCACGATAGACGGCGCAAAATAAATATTTCACAATGGGATTTTTTTACCTAGATATCTGCTATATATCTTAAGGTAATACCAATAGCGAAATAGATAATGAAATATATACATAAACATATACTATAGTGCGACATTGTATAGTGGTAAAATACTCATTATATGTATGTCAGGGTATGTTGAGGACATAGGGACACATGTAGTTTGAATACAACAGCATGTCAAGTCCTTATGTCGTTTTCGCTTTCGTCTTTTTTTCTGTGTTATGGTTTTGTTTTGGTCGGCCCAGGTAAACAGAGGCTACTAATTTTACAGAAGAATACAAATTATGTAAATGTATTATCATAATTGATGCATTCATTATTCTCATTTTGCAGCTGGAAAGGGTGGAGCTCATTTTATGTATTTGATGTACTGCTGGGTCAATTCATCTTTGATAATAAATGATTTATTCTTGGCTATATTTTGAAAAATCTGAATCTTCACGGATAAATGTAGTGCAGTTAAAGTGTATATTATTCTCCTGTGATATAGCAAGAAATGGAACTTATGTATTCTAACATAGTACACAAGTTAACTGTTTTTCATCGTTCGACAATGAATGGGATAGCAGTTGTGAAGTTTCTGTTTTTACTCAATATACTAATTCATAATTAATCCCAACAATTTCTTTTAGGGCTTTCGACAAACAAAGGTCGGACTAGGCCAAAGTCCTTTAATAAATAGTCTCTGACTAGGCCCAATGTCCTCAAAACTTACTTAGGTATTGCCTGCATTTACCACACGCTGATTAGCCTGGACCACTATAAAACACAGTAACCCGATCAACAGGTTCAGAAAACGCTAACTAACCTGTTCACGCCTAAAAGGACGTTGCTTCGCAAGTTGTGGGCCTTCTACCTGCCCATACCAAACCTCACCATCTACCAACTGGATGAATCCCCAGAATAACCACGCTGATGCTCCACGCGGCTCATTTTGGCTGGAAGAAGAGCATCAGTCGAATCACACGGTGCGTTTAGACGGAGCTGCTCAACCCCCACCCGTGTTTCCGTATACCGTCATCTGCATAAACATGAGTAATTTATGAATAATAAATGCCCTTGCGTTCAGCGGGAGCCCTTCATTTGCATTTCACCGCAGCTAGAGTTGTATTTCCTTAGCAAGCCCGCGTTAAACCAGAATCAAAGACAGTACGCTTTAGCAGGTATGTGCTGAGGACCGTTTTATTGTCTTAATTCTCTTTCTCGACAGGCGGAAACGCCTTTCAACTTGGACGTCCGAGCTGCGTCTGTGACATGTGCGCGTGTAACACGCTGCATACGTGCAATGTGCGCCGCTGCTCGCGCGCTGCTGCATAAACATGAGGCGCCGATGCATTATTGATGAGACCCGCGTGCGCGCGCACTGATAGGGCGTATACTGTTTGCGTGTGTGCGCCCACGTCTTTGTTGTCAGTATAACCAAACACCTTTCCTTGTGTATATTTCGCATAATTCCGAGGTGTGGTGGATGACATAGTTTTGTCCTTTGTTCTGTTGTAGAATGTCTTAGAAACGTGGACAGACCAACAATGATGTGGAGTGTTCTATATTTTGGCAGTACTGAGGCTCACCCAATGCAGCGTGCATATAGGGACATATAAGACATTTGGGATGCTGTGGACGCTCTGTGTTTGCACATGCGTCTGTGAGACAGAGGTGGTTTGGAGGGAGAAATAAAATGTGACTTCGGACTTGCGTGTCTATGGCCGCCAAAGGCTTTGTTTATATAATTGGACAGGCCGTGTTTTATGCGACATCCGTCTCAGGTGATACTGTGGTATTAGCTGAATGATCTGTGAGCCTGGCCGATCAGGTTCGTCTCAGCACACGGCGTCAACTCCTATCTGCTATTTCTCAGCCGCATTTGAAAACCTTTTGAGACATTTATTGCAATTCAAGGACACAGGTCAGTCATTGACTGACAGATTAATGCCGTGTGAAGCGTCACCGTAGCTTTATTTTACCCCCCCATTATAATGTTGTGGAGGAGGAGAGCTATCTAGAGATGGATAATAATCTGAAGTTATTTTCTTGGATGAAACAAAATCATCTGGAAATAACCCCCGACAATGATGCGAACGATTTCTCTCACAATGACCTCGCTAAATCTCTTTTTTTCCCCTCCCGTGATATTCCCCATCATTCGCTGTAGCGCTCAATCCAATTCAGCTTCACACCCCGACAAATGCAATTACGCCCTGATTTAAACTCTGTATACGTGCTATATTAATTATTCTGCCCTCCACACAGACACACACACACACACACACACGCTGAGGTTGCTGTGGCAACCAAGGGTGGCAGTGCTGATGTCAGAGACTCTCTGAAGGACGCTCATGCGGGGGCCGGGTCAGGTGATGTATTGCTGTTGGGCATCGGCTAACGCCCAAGAACAAAATGGCCGTCATCCAAAGTTTCTCTTTGAGCTTTAAACCAAAAAGGGAAGTGCGCCTGAGCTGGCATGACACCTTTGTCATGGGATGCGTTACAAGGATGTTGTGGAATATTCTCAGTGTGATTAATTTGACCGGAACGCATCACAGGGCTGAGCTCTCTGAGCCCCTCTGGGATCTGCTGCCTGCCTGAGGAATTTAGAAAACTGTCCGGCATCTTATGTGCATTCTTTTATATGTATGCCTTTGTGTTTGGACGTGTCCGTACATTGGTTTCCTCAGGTTGGCATTAAACAGTCATGTTTTTTCTTCTTCTTTTTTTCCCTTGCCCCTTCCCCCCTTCCCTGCAGACACTGAAAGCTCCCCCACAATCGCTCTCTCTCTCTCTCCCTTTCTGTCTCTAATTGAGCTTTGTGTCTACCTCCATTCAAATCCGGACTCATTTGCATACTGCCGGACAGCTCCCCAGCTGTACAGTACAGAACTAAATGAGGAACACAGACCCACTTTACGTGACGTGAATACTAAGCAACCAGGAAAGACGTTTTCCTGTTTCCTGAAAATATACCGGAGAAACGAGGGGTATAGGAAGGAAGACGGTTTAATCAAATCAGTGCATTCAGAGCGAGACAGGCATCACCAGAATGAAAGGGGATGCTGATGTAGCGGAAGACTTTATTATTTCTAATAAAACCCTACAGAAGGTATCAAATACTATCGTTTGACGTATGATATATGTAACGGAAGGCTGTGATGGAAGCCAGTACTACAGATGTTTGTATTCAGACGTCAATTCTTGAGCACTACAAATTTACCGGGATTTCAGATTTGTTTCATATCGAAAAACAGGATTTGGAAATACTTTTTTCGCTTAGCAGTCTGACATGAATGACTTAACTTGAATGAATGACTTGAATATTGGCAGGTTTAATTTGAACCCAGCCGCGCCTTGTTCTTCTCTGGCTTTAGTCCGGCGGAGGCCTGTCCCAAAGCCCTCTTGCACTTCAGGATGAAATCATTTTTAGGGACATTTTGTTTCAGCGCGTGGGGACACGTAATGATGTTGTATTTGTGATGCACTCCGACCGCACTTAACAGAATATGTTAAGCAGACCCTTAATGGGAACCTTAAACCCCCCAAGGCCAGTTTTCATTTCTAGCATATTGGTAGAGATTTGGGACGTTTCTACTCATTTCAGGATTCAATCAAAGCCATAGCTTGAGGAGAGTGAAAATGGCATGCTCTTTATGACAAATCCAGCGCTCCTTGCTTTGCTATGTGCGTATAACTTTTCCTCCGGGGTAACACCGGTGAGAATTGTGTGAAATTGAATGATCCATTTAACTGTACCTTGAATATAAATGCAGTGCAACAATGTTTGAGATTTTTTTTCCCCTTACTGAGTTTAAATAAAAATGTTTTATTTGTAAAGCAAAGTTACTTGTGTTCATTTGTAAATGCTGTTGCCAGGATTTAAATGACTTGGGAGTGAAAAACACACGTCGTCTTTCATCGTTCGGAGCACCCTGGATTTGAGTGACCTGCAGATGGAGGGATGTTAAACTGCAGCCATTCTAGTGGACATCCAATCCATCACGGAACAAAGCTCCAACAAGTCCTCCGAATGACCCTTCATACCAACGTGCAATGTTCCCACCTCTCCGAACAGCAAGGCCATATGGGGGAGAAATGGGTGCATGCTGGTAGAGTAGCGTACGGCTTGGCATGTTTGTTGGCACTTTCACCCTCCCCCCCCTCCCACCCCACCCAAAGGGATCAAATGTAATCGTGTATTTTAGAATGGGCGTGTCGAGCTGCATATTGTGTTCTGCAGTTATGATACATAGTTCTTTCCTATTTAAAACATGAATTTGTCTGTTTTCACTTGTAAAATGTCGGTATTGCAAAGGTAAAAGTGTCCCAACAATTTAAACATGTCTGTTCAAATGATACGTTCAAAAAGAGATGTATTCTTCTTTTTTTTTACTAAAATGTATCAATTAAAAAAATAAGACCACATTGCAATGGATTATTTAATGGATAATTAAATGACTAAAATGGCATCACCAAAGCAGAGGCAGAATGTTGAGCGTGTGTCTCTGTGTGAGATTCATACATCGGTGTGAGTTTGCTCGCAGCAGCAGGTTTTGCATCTTAGTCTAATTAAGACCGTGATCTCTGAATATAGACGATGAATTATTCCGGAATGGGGGAAGGGAAGGTGTTTCATCAAGTCTGGTTGCCAAGCAACCAAAACCATTTATTTCAGACAAAAAAAAAGCCTTTTAAGATTTAATAATCAGGTTGTCTGCATTAAAATGCAAAAGAGCCTGTCGGGCTGCTCCTGAAGGACAGCAAAAATTAGGGAGGGTAATTTCTCAACTTACAGGTGAATTGCTGACCTTCTAAAGTGAGTGCCTGTCAAAATCAGCATCCAAACATTGCAAATGGGCCCAAAAACGTTTATAAATTGACATTGCAAAAGCGGAAGGAAATAAAATCTGACTCGCATTCAAATACAGAATTTTATTCATTTAAATTGTGTTAATTGATCAGGTTCAAGTGAACTCACACACATTTAATTAAACACCATTTTAAATGTTCCAATCAGACAGGTTCATGGTTTTCCCTGTTTATCGCAGGAATTAAAACAAAGAAATATACAAATATAACAGACAAGATTACATGTATTTTTCTCATATTTCTATACATAAAAGTAAAATAAATGTTGGCACAAGAAATTGTACACAATTGTATTTTTGAATGAATATAATTGTATTCATATAAGTCTCGAATTAATCACATAGCTTTCATTAAAAAAAAAAACTAGCAGAAGGTGTATTTTCTGCCTCATCAATGCTTTTCTAATTGTCAGTGTTCACACCGGGTGTTGGCTGTTCAAGTGCTCCTTCTATAATCACCGGCACCCTCTTCTCTTGTTTTCCTAATTGCCGCCATCCCTTTTGATAGAGCCCATTGTTGCATCAATCCTGGTTGCAGAGCTCTGAAGGCTTCCTGTGGATTTCCTGTGGACTTCAACAAAAAGCCCTGTCAGGCGGTTCAGTAATTCTAACGCTACATCACATCGGCTCCGACAAATTTTGATGTTTAAAGTACACGCGTGATTCCGAAGCACTTTCTGTGCTACACAAATTACATGCAGTTTATCTGAAAAATCAGTCACAGACGTCAGGTTGCAATTTTTTACAGTAACATATGTTGATTTGGGCCCTTTTTCAGCTAAATTGCATCTCATCAAATGTATGTAGTTATACAACATATCTAAATAACTAAATTTACTGCTCGATAAAATTTGCTTTTTTTTGTCATGTTAATGACGGTTGAACATTGTAAAAACCTACCTTTTTAGTTTGGCTTTTTTTAGTTTAGTTTTTTTTCATCTGTCCATCTATTCATGTATTCTATTCTGTTTTGCTCATCAGCACATGTTGGCATACAAAGTAAGAGAGTTGCATTGTGTTAATCACAATATGTGCATGAAAATAGTAATTTAAATGAAGTCTGATTGATTGATGTGGTACTGGTATGGCTCAGTAATTTAGGACTTTAAATATTTCTGGTTTCTAATGGACATATTGTAATTATAGCTCATAGCTATAAATTTTTGGGGGGAATAAAATGTACAGTTATATATATTTTAATGGCAATTTAAACCCTCTAATAATGATCTATGTATCCGAATCAAGGTTTTCTTTATATTTTACAAGTTACGAATGTAATATGATTTGGTACAATCCCCTAAATAAATAATGCCCTCTTGTAGTTTTTCTGTGAGGAATATTAAATTGAGGCAAACATATAATTAACATAATGAAAAAGAGACAAATACCTGTGTTTTTTCCTCTCACTAAATCCCTAAATATTCAAGACACGTCTTTTTTCCTCTCAGTTTCTTGGACAAGATATTAATTTACAGTAACACCAAACACACACACACACACACACACACACACACACACACACACCTTTCACTTGTGTGTAGGATGGGAATTACTTTGTCTTATCACTAGATGGAGTAAGAGCATCATTTAAAAGGCCTTGAGCCTGAATGCAAATGTCGCCAGATTGCACCTTTGCAAATATAGATCTCTTGATAAAACTGCATTTAAGTTCCTTATGGATTTTTCTAGAAATCAAAGTGTTGTCGAGGTCTGAACATAAGTCAGCAACGTGTGCACGCGCGTGTGGTACCTCTGAAGAAGGCGTCTAACGGAATTTCCCCCATAAGCGCTTGTATGTATACTGTATGTATTTCACAAAATATCTAAATCAACATTTTTTTTTATACATTCCCTTTATTAAGTAATTATATAGTTGTGTTTTTCTGTGATTCATATTGTTTTTCTGCTCCCCCCATCCTCCCTCACCTGCTTCACACATTGATTACAGGGCAGCATATCATTAGCTCATGGTTGTGTTGTGGCCTGCTGTTGTTCGTCTCGTCTCGGCTCCTCGGTGCGTCTGAATTGGCAATGGGGGAGAGAAAGGGAGACCTCTACGGCCAGAACTGTGAGGCTGTGTTGGGTTGACAAGTAGCTCCTTGATTAGCCCCACAGGCTGGTCCAGCAGACACACTGTGTTCTTTATTCATTTCCCTTGTCCTTTTCTTTCAGAAAGAGACCCAATAGGGCCCGGCAGGTGAATGTAAAGAAACGCGGGAGGACTCCCCACTGATCCAACCTTTTTTCCAACCCAGGACAATGGGACAGCCCACCTCTTGTACAGCTGCATTAAAACCCTGATTAAAGTTCTTCCTGTCCAGCGATTGATTGAGGATGCAGAGCCAGAACCAACAAAAAGCTGAGCTGCCGAGGCCTGATAAAGACTAGACCTCAAAGCTCAGGCTTCAAATGATTAGTGGGGTTTTGTTTTCTTAGTAGGTGTGTGAGTGTGTGTGTGAGTGTGTGTATGTGTGTGTGTCTGTGTGTGTGTAAGAGAGATGTGAGGGAGGAGAGGTCTACAAATAGCTCTAATTAAGCAACAGTATTTCCCAAGTAAGTATTTCTTCCTCAGCAATGACATTGTGTGTCTGAAATAGATATACATACATATAAAAAAAAGTAAATTATAATACACATGAAGCGGTTTTGTTCTCGTTGTCCTTTAATACTCAATAGCATTATGGGCAGCTAAAGATTAAAACTAGTAACATTTTCACATGCTTATCATAATCATGTTTTCGAGTGTCGGTTTTTAAACAGTCTTGTCATTGTTATGTAAACAGCCTTTATGAAAAATAATCCTTTCATAGAGGAACGTTAGGGTAACGCATGACGACGTGGGAAATCATCTGTAGAGAAGCCGCTGAGAAGCCATTAACAATATGCATGTGTGTGTCTAGAGAGAGAGACAGAGAGAGAGAGAGGGAGGGAGGGAGAGATGTACTTCAAGGAGCCATGAATATTGCATTTCTTTGTTTGACGGATGTGTGACACATTTTCATGTTTCCTCAACAAATTCCACTGTCACATTTTTCCTTTTGTCAGTCATCTTCCAAACAGCAGATCCTGACAATTATCCCAGAGAAACTCCTGATCGAAACCACCTTATTCTGTCTGCAGCGCAGCTCCATCACACGCACTGATTCTGCATAACTCTCATCTGCCTCTCACACAATCTTTACTTGATGTAAGCTCGGTATATTGCAGTTCAAATGCCAAAATTATATTTACAAAGGGTTTGTGTCATCTATATCTCACGCATTTTGTAATGCCTATTTGTTGATGCACAGTGCATTTATTGCAGCGTTGCTGCAGAGTGGGTGTCCCGAGGCCTTCTGACTGACTGTAACAGAGCAACAGAAACATGTATTTAGTGTATAATATTTTAAGCCAAGGCTAATTATGAAGGTAATTTAGTTGTCAATTCAGAGAGTTTGAATAACAGGAGAGTGGAAAAGAGAGACAGCGAGGGTTTCGGGCAGATTGGCTCTTGGGCTCTACAAAGACCCTTACATCCCACACATATATCAGAACAGGGTTAGTCACTGTACCTACACTTACGCTGTACCCTCCTGCGAACACACACACACACACGTTTAGACCCAGACGTACGCCTCCGCCCACTGTAAGCCTCAAAGCCTTTTAAACTTCTCCTCTGTGCACCTCTTCTTCCCACTCCATTGTTATTAGCCTCAGACAATCATACCCGCTCCACCGTGCGGCATATGAGTCAGAAAGACCTGCAGTCTCAGTTACTTTCAAGAGCGTAATTGTTCTGTGTGCATCAAACTGCCAAAGCACAATCAAAGAAATGGTGCACTCGAAAAAGGTAGAATGAATAAAACACTGAAAACACAAGATATTTGAATACAGAAGTTATTTGGCTTTTTTTCTTGCAACATACAGACGTTGCAGCTCAGCTTTACTCTACATATACTGTGATTTGATATTTTTAATTTGGTCAGGTAGGTATTATTAAGGTTTACCTGATGCGAGAGAAAGTTCAGCCATAGACTCATTCATTTTCACTTTCTATATCTCTTTACCCCTTGAAATCTACCTACGTATTGGAATGGACGTTACCGTACCTGGGAGGCACGGAGCTGGATATCAGCGGGGGTCTGTTGATAAATTGCAACAAGGCTTTGAAATTAAAATAAATCTCTCTTAGCGCTGCTATCCAGTATTCACTGCAGATTTATTGTAGGTTTTTTTAAATTAGTTGTGTTCTCACATAACCGGTATAAAAATAAATGTAGAGAAAATACAAAAGAATGTCTGATTTACGTGTTTTCTACGATAAATCTGAGGACCTCTGTGCAATCCAGATGGTGAGAAAATCCTTCGGTGTTTTGATTGGTGTTTTTTTTTTTTCCTGTCCTTGCAACAACCGCAAAGACTGTCAGTCTCAACAACCCCTGTCCTCAGCTCCGACCCCGGAGCTTCGCCCCTGCCCCCACCAACCCACCCTCAGCAAACCCCGGCCCTCCGCGGCACAAACAGCAACGTGTTGTCACACACTCGACCCTCTGTGGCGAACCCCCGGGTCAGGGAGGCTCTGTGCACCATCAAACACACACATGGACTGCCGGGGAAGTAACTCTCTCTCATCTCTCTCTCAACCCCCCCCCCCCCCCCCCCCCCCCCACACACACACACACACACACACACACACACACACACACTTGCACTGAGTGGCCTTGATATCCCGATCTGTCTGACCCCAGTGGATGTGGATCAGTGCAGAGCCACTGACAACTGAAGCTCTGGCATTCCGACAAGTCTGGTGTGGGTGAAGTGACGCTTTGAATTAAAAGTACTTTTGACGCTTTAGTGGAGCTAACCTGATTTGACTGGCTAACGTGATTTTGAGTATAGCTCAGAAGGAGATGGAGCGCTGAGCGTGGGGATGGATCTTTGCCTGCTGAATCTGCTCATTCAGTCGATAACGGAAGCAAATGCAGCCAAATGACCCCAGAGTTCAATCCAGAGAAATGTTAACATTAGCCCTTGCATAGATATTCTTTTATTGTTCTGGTTATTTAATATCATTTGCTAAATGCTCTTGAGCATAACAAGCATTTCATATAGGCTCTCACTTTAGTTTATTGACCCTTCAGTAAATACAAGTAATTCAATATAATCCAAAAACATTGGTTAATGTTTGGATCTCCGTATTTGATTACAAGTATAATATTATGTATGTTATTTCTGTCCCTTACTGTGGCTAATTTTGTTAAGAAAAGCATCTGATGAGAAAGGGCGGCAAGGGGTTGTTTTTCAGAGGTGAAAAATTTGTCAATTTGAGTGCCGAAGCGTTGATTGGAGAGTGTAGCTAGAGGAAAATATTTGACTACTAGGCCGCGCATTTATGTCTGTGTCTATGAATCACAGGCCTCTGTGCATTTCCCTTACCAACACAGTCTCTGTCACATGACTGTTTGTGCAGGAAAAAGCAGCTTATTTTGCTTCGTATGTAAAGAAGGCGAGGCGCAGCGCGGCACCCCCTATGCTCAAAGCGCATTAATCAATGGCTCTCAAAGACACAGGCCCTCCGAGGAGCAGTCACTCACCCCAGAATGACGAGACACACATGAAAGCTAGCAAAGAGAGGTTCAAGATAAGGTATAGCGAACCATCCTGAAGAGAAGAGGGGGAGAAGATCTACCCCCCGCCCCCTCATTAAAGATCAACTGCTTGGCTCTCGCCTAACGAGAACTCTTTCTTGAAAGCAAACACAACAAACAAACACTCACTCGGAAGGGATCCATGAATCGGAGAAGGCTTTACTCAATGTACTGTATTATAAGCTGCGATTGTGTGCCGTCATGGTGAGGTCTTTGGTTGAAGGTGGTATCACAGTAGTAAGCTGGGTGTTCTTCTGCTCTTCTCAGAAATGCCTTCATGGTCTCCGAGTGCAAAACCTCAACCCTCAAAATTGAACCCTTGCTGTGCCTTTAATCCTGTCTGAAAAATTAAATATGGCTTTTATGCTCCTTCTGTGGCCTTTGGGTCCCCCAACAGTTCCCAGTATATGAGGGGATTAGAAAAGCCGACCTCGCAACCCCCCCCCGCTGTCTCAGCGTGGAGCTGACCTTGCGAACCTGTGGCCAGGTGGAGCTCCATGATGGGTGGACACCCGAGACTGAATTAGCCTCTCTTTTCCTCTCTAAATGAGGTGTCCTGAAGGGCGCCAGGTAAGACGGGTCACGAGGGGTCGACGCACCCCTGTGGTCTGACACAAAAAAGAGGCACAGGGTCACCTGCCGCTTGCCAGATCAAATGAAGGCTTAAATATGGGGCTCCTCTTGTCAAACCTCTCCATGAATACTCAGAGACTACTGTATAGCCCCCCCCTCCCCCTCCCCCAGTCTCCTCCTGTAGACCTGAGACCCTGTTGACTGCTAACGCGTCTGTACTTCAGCCCAGGTACCCTCGCAGTAGCCATCAAGCTCTTAATTCCTACTCTCAGCCCATCACTAAGTACTGTGCGCATAATAGACCTATAATCAACCCCTGGCCAATGGAGCCTTTCCTCTCAGCGTGTCTGCACTCGTGCTGAGCTCGCATGCCGAGTTGCAGTGAGATGCTAATTAGACCGCATATCTACGGGGCTAATCTGCGCGTTCACGTTCAGGTGCTTTTCATCCAGGTGCGATCCACTCCATCGCCGAGCAGTCCGCTAATTGGCAGGTAGCGTTACCATTGTGCAGGCAAAAAATGCTGATGTAGATGCTGTTTTGAAGGGAGATTTTCTGGTGGAACACGACGCAGTGATTATCTAAGCACATGCATGGTGTGTTCTGTGGCCTTGAGGTTAATGGTCAAATTCTGTTCTCTCTACCAAATAACCTCATCAAACTACACTGCATGACAGGGTAAGTGAGGGGTGTGGTGATCTAGGTGCCCAACACAATGCCCCTTGTCAGTCAGCTTCATTCCTTGGGGTGAAGAGGAGCGAGGGAGGGGTGCGTCAGAGGCAGCCACAGGCCTTTGGGTCCCTGCGATTGGCCTTAATCCGCTCGCTAATAAGTTCAGAGAGGGGCCATATGCTGCAGTGCAATGTGTGGGGAGGGGAGTGTTGCCTCATGTTACTTACACCAGGCCGGCGCTTTCTCAGGTACCGCCCTCCCACGGTCTGTTCCTTTGTACTGAGGGATCAGCCCTCTCCACGCTGTGAATGGTCCGAATTGATTAAACCCCACCGTATAATTGTCAGCAAATCCCAGCGAATCATTTCCCATCCATTTGAAAAGTACAATGTGCGTTTCTCTTTTTCTACCCCACCTCCTTTCTTCCTCACCCTCCCCAAAGCTCAATGTCCTTCCCCTCCTGTTTTCTTCTTCTTTTTTTTTTTTGTTGCTCCGAGGCCTCTGGTTTTTCCCTGCATGCCCATCTCGGTCCCCCTGCGCGCGAGGGAAAGCGGAGGCAGGACGAGAGCGAGGATGGATAAGAGATGCAGTAGTGAGGAGGCACGGGGGTTTGCTCGGCTGGGTAGTTGGCCGTGGAAGTGGGCAGAGGGAGATGTGTTTTAATCTGCGGCCTGGGCCCGAGAGTGTGGGGCGCTGATCTGAGCTGCCACCTGCCTGAGCACAGCCAGGGCCGTCTGCTCAAGGCATCAAGTACACCTTGGCATTCAGCGTTTTTTCGCTGTAATGGTTGTATGGTTTGTTTATTGCTTGTTTGTTCGCCAATTGAAAATGAAAAAATCTCCAATTTGTTTTTCTTTTAAAATTGCGAGTCAGTGTTGTCTGTTTAAAACCACGTTCCCAATTGTTTCCCCGAGCATGACAATGGAAGTCCCCAAACCTCTACATTTGAACCCAAACCACCAATCTTACAAACTAAGCCAAACTGTGACGTTTCCGTGGTCAAGTTTTGTGGGTGCACATAACCAAAATCGAACCAAAAAAAGACATTCTGCCAATAAGCGGTGTTTGACCAGAAAACCCTTGGGTGGTTCAAGAGGACTCTTACAGTTTAATTTGAGAGACTTAATGGATAACTTTATTAAACGGGTGTTTTCTTCATAACAAAAAAATAACGTTAAATGTAAACACATGTTATAGTGTTCAAACCCAAAATATAGTTTGTATACCTTACTTTATAACATACCTGTTCAAATGTTTGGGATTTAGATAACGTAATTATTTTCGCCGATCACAGGCCGATCAGACACTTGTCCGTCCTCTAATCAATCCACCACCCCAAGTACACATGCTTAACTCCCTAGAGCGATTCCCTAGACAGAGGTTCAACACCCTCTGACCTCAGTCATTTAACCCTTGACCTCGGCTACTGGCTGAGAACATGCCCTAATCTGAAAATTCAGATAATTTCAGTTAAGCTAAGGTTTCAAACAGCACATTGAATTAGATCATATTTAAAACAATGAACTCTCACAACATAAAAACATTTTAGTGTTTTTTAACGGCTGTCTGATCTGTTTAAAGGCCTGAAGTTCAGTTAAATGTACCATTATCTGACAGCAAAATAGTGCTCGCCATTCGCATCTCTCGGAGATCTCCTAATACATGGCACCATATAGGCATATACAAGTAATCCCTGTCACGAATCTCATAGCCTGACATGGATCTTCAACTTTGACGCTTGGCTTTCATTACTGGCTGAAGGGCGTTGTTGGTGAGAGCGATCTTTATGTAAAGTGATCATAAACGACCGCGGACCATGCAGGCAGATTTATGATCATGGGGAGTCACAAGGAGACGCGCGACAATGCAGAAGCTCATCTATTCTCTCCTTGCAATAGTTTGGGGTTTGTATGCCGTCATGGCGGTGGTGTAGCGATGATGATGATGATGATGATGATGGTGATGACGAGGAGGGGATGGACTTATGTGAAGAGGCTTGGATGATGATGAGGTAGGGACATTAAGCCGCAAGAAGTTGGGGACATAATGTTTTAGGAGACATATAGAGTATGTAGTAATTCATAGGAAAACTAACACTGAAATGCTCATATGGACACAAAACACATTAACATGCTAATTCTGAACATGGCTTGTGGTCAGCAACCGTTGCACCTCTTAAGGCCTTAAGGTCAGTCAGTTAGTTGCGCGTTAATCGTAATTAATCCCTCAATTGTCCAGCGTAAGTCCTTAAAGATATCCGTTAACTAGCACAGGGATCCTTCAGCAAGAGTCTCCTGGGAATGAGGTCGTGGTGTGGTTTCATGACCTCTGACCTCAAGTGACCACAGTGTTCTGACCCACACATGTGCTCTTGAAGCAATGGGCCTTGAGCAAACAGATTAGGCCCATTGTTTGTAAATAGGGGCACCAGTTGCCTCCCTGGCCATCACTATTGTTATGTGACCCGTGAAGAAGAAAACTAACACAAGGCCCGGTTTTATTGGCAGCTTGAGTAGTTGTCAGTTTTGAAGGAATCACCTAAATACATGTTTATATTTCTCTTCTACAGGGCAATTTTCAACAGTTTGAACAACACCTCATAATATGAAAACTGGACGGCGTAGAATTTCAGTTCAATTAAAACATCCTTCAACTAGATGATGTGCAATATTTTATTCTAATCAATGATGAAAAACCGCAAACAAAAAAGTCAAAGGTGTCCAGGATGAAGTCAAGTGTCGCTTAACGCCCATCATTCCCTCGTTACCCCCCTAATCCACGACAAATTGCTCCCCTACGATTGCAAGACACCCATCCCACCTGTGTCCTCCCAGTCGTGCAGACCCCCCCCTTGACCCTATAGAGGGATCGCTGTGGCCCACCATATCCTTGTTGGACCTACATCTCCACTACGGAGGCAGACACTGGCGGAAGGTCAGAGGTTAAATGACCAGGACTGTTTACAAGGCTGTGGGGAGTTCAAACAGCAGATGCTTGTCCAGTCTTTGTCCTCAACCTGTTAACGACTCCATTAAAGGAGGACAGAGGGACAGAGCCTTTAGCATGTTTCTGTCCATAGGTAGGAATATTTATTTGAAGAATCAATGATTAAAGACAGTTCACTCCCAATCAAGTTCATTAGGTGATTTAATTAAGCCGGGAAATATGTTAGAATGCTGTAAAGCATACTTTAATGAACAGGCAGCTAAAAGTCCAAATCCAAAAACCTCCACACCTTAGCCTCTATACATCTTCTCAACTGGGTTATGAATCTGATTAACACAGGGTTTGCTTTGGTTTGCTCAACCTGTGTTTACATAAAGAGGCCCAGTGGGAGCAGCCCCGGAGGTCAGCGGGGCAAACCGCGGTTGTCAGAGAGCCGTGTGACATTTCTTTCCCACGTTTCCAGGCTTCCATTGTCCGTCGTGAGGAGCCCCCGTTAACGTTTGGCCCTAGGAGGTAGTGTGGCGTGAGAGGGAGGCCCAGGGCCCTCAGCGGGTCCCTGGGAAACGGGCGTAACCAGGCGGGGCTGAGGCGAGCGGGGACAGCATGGGGTCATTTTCCGGCTTGCTGCCCCTCTATAGGGCTTTGGAGCACAGTATTGGCCCCTGGAGGAGTGCTGGTGTGGAAGACAGTACAAAAGGCTTTGTCTGTGTGTTTGTGTGTGTGTGTGTGTGTGTGTGTGTGTGTGTGTGTGTGTGACTGACTACACACAGCAGCAGTTTTTTAGCAGTATCAAAATATTTGTTACCAATAAATCTTGAATAACTAATTGTGATAAAGGTTAAGAGAGTCAAATACTGTGGTGATTATAGCTGAAAGGCCAATCGGTAAAAAAACACAAAGTCTTACTTGAAATATGGGACGATGAAGCATGTTTGCATCTACCCATAACTGTATCAAAGACAAACCACTTGCAGAATACTACAATCCATTTACAAGCCCACTATGTAGTATTACATTTAGTCATTCTGCTATACATTTATATTACAGCATGATCTTGCCATATCGACACGCAAATAATATCTTCCATACCCAAATACTTGATGTATTTACATTTTGCCCCTCAGTTTTCATCTCAACCTAACACACTGAGCCACTGAATCCCAAATGGAAACCAGAAAAATGAATAAATAAAATATGCCATTATCAGGTTTTTCGCTGTCGACATGCCAGAAAAAATAGATCAACAACATTACTACTTATAAAAAAAATTTGCTTGTACTTTCTTACTTTATCTGGCACCAACAAAATTGATTATGATAACGCACAAAACAAATCTGCGAAAATCGTTAGCCGTAGCTTGCTAGTTATACGGTTCCATACCAATGTTTGAGATTGTAAGTGTGTTTTTAAATATTAATAGACCACCTTCATCATTGCGTTTGACATCATATTACTAGACCTTTATAACGGCATTTGTAAAGGAAACATGAGTCCTTTAATGCGTCAGTTTCATTTGTAAAAGTCAGCCAACACAATACTTGCAAAAGCTGCAAAAATGACAAAAAGAACATTACATGCCTCAGTTAGCCTTGCATACCTGGTTACATTCCATGGTTTGGTTAAACACGTAGTAATGGTAAAGCAACTATTCGCACAAGGCCGACACAAAACATTGGTCAGATAGGCATTTTATACACAGAGAAAATGGAGATGCATATTAGCGCTATTAGACCATGCCAGCCCCTGTAGGCTTTATTTGAAAGTTTAAATGAAATGTCTTTTCATCTTATTATAAGTTCACCCAGGCTAAACATGTTACAGTAGCATATTATAAGCCTCAACTAGCCTGATAGAATCTTTAGAACTATAAAACACTTCCAAATTGTGGAAAGTTGTGTGTAATCTAGGAGCTAATTGCAAATATTTTCTTGCTGGTCCCTTTAGCGGAATTGTTTCCTTGACCTTACAAACTTATTTTATCAGCTATGGAACAATGGAATAGAGATGCTTTATCGGGGGTTAAACTACAGAAATATTGTGCAAAAGTTCAAAACTTTTGACAAAACGGAAAACCTAACTTTTTCTAAAATTTCATTCAAAACCTTTATATCTAATAAAGTGCTCACTCGCTGCCTTTCGTGCATTACCTCCTGCACTCCGAAAACCTGAACCTGGCCTTGGGATTTCAGGCATAAATTGGTATGCATGCCCCTACTTTGATGACAGGGTAAATATTCACACAGACAGTCAAGGTGCCCTCATCATTACTGTCATACATTCGTGTGCTGTGTGTTTGCCCACCAGTTAAATTCTTAGGCGGAATTGTTTGGTGAGATGAATGTGGCCAAACTGCTGAAGGATTGGAAGGATTTTTTTAGTTCAACAAACAAATCCTGCTCTGAATTGGCTCAGCAACAGCTTGGTCCAGTGGGAAAAGTTAGCAGCGAGGAGGTGAGGGGTGGAGAAAAAGAGCCGCTGTAGGGTTTTGCCTGTCAATTAAGGCGGCCGTGAATAGCCGGGAGGTGGGGAGCGCTCGGCCGTGCTCGCCATCTCTCTGGTTCCTGTTGGATCTGCGGAGATAGCTGAGGTCTCGTTCACCTCGGATAGGAAAAACCCTGTCAATATTCGACTATTTAATAACCCTGAATGTGGAGCCCGCGGGGCCTTTTGAAGACTGTGGGGGTCTGCATTTCCCTTTGATGTACTTTCATTGTCAGACTCTCTATCTGAAATCTTCGAAGATTGAATTGGTGACATTTTCTCTTTTTTCATTCATTCATTCCAACCTCAAAGGTTTCCAGCAGTATTTTTCTAGTCCAAGATGCTTTGTTGTAAGGTGTGTGTGTGTGTGTGTGTGTGTGTGTGTGTGTGTGTGTGTGTGTGTGTGCGTGTGTGCGGGCGGGAGCATTTGAGTTGGCTGTAGCTTCTCACAAGGATTTCTATCACTGGGGAATGAAACACAGTAAGATTTTTTGATGACGAAATGAATACTTTTGGATGTGCTCTACCTACTAACATCACCAGCATGGAGCTCAGCGTCTGGATCGCTCCGATTTTGTTCCTTTCTCCAAAGTCAGGAACATGAATCTACAAAGCACATCTAAAACCCTTGTGTACTACTCACTTCCACTGAATGAAAGAATGCTATATCATGACACGGCTTACGTTGCACATGTTATTCCGCTTTTCATTAAAGGGAGCCCTCTTCTGTCTGTATCTATGTTTACTATAAATTAGTAGGTTTAGCTTGTTTTTTTTTTTTTACATGTTGTTGTATGTTTTATTACATGTTTGGGTTTTTTCATAGTCTGCATATTTCTACTTAGAGTAAAAATACACCTGTTCCACTTTGGTTGTTGCTAATGGGCTAACTTCAATGGGGCTTTCCTTACAGATTGAATTTAGTTCACCACAAATGGAGTCATTTCAAAGTCCTTTCCTGGATGCAACGCATACAATCAGCAAAGAAAGCAGTACTGAAGAGAACGAAATCACAACTTCAAATGTATTTTTTATTTCTTTTCTTAATATTCTTAGGGTTTATATTTGACAAATATGTGTTTGCAAAAATAAAGTACTAACTCATTTTGGATGATGTGGGCTGAAATATAAAATGTGATGCTCTTGGCTTTCAAAGGTTCATTCACCATCAGAGTTGTGGCCATCATTTGAACTTTTTGGTGGAATTTAACCCTTTTACATGCACTTCAGCTCCCTGCGGGCCCTCTTTGACCTTCTCAATACTAAGTGAACAAATGTGATTCTAATAACACGTGAAAAGTTAAAGTCGAACCCTGAGCCAGGCAAAGCGTCCTGTAAAATGAACCTTGTGGACTTTGCTCACTGTAAACATTTCAAGGTCTGTCTTGTGGCGGACATAACCAGTGAGAGTCCACAGAGGAAGTAGCTGTAATGCCTAACAACTTCCTCCATGTCTCCTTCTCACACTCAGCCAATTTGAGTCTCCTCCGTCTCCCTGTGGTGTTGTGAGCGCCATACATCTTCGCCCACCGCTCCCTCACATTTTCACTGTGTGCACTCTCGCTCTGGAGGACCTATACACTGACAGATAAGAGGAAATGAAGTCTCGTCTGCACATTTTGAAGCACTGCTTTGAAGCTGAATGTGAAAAAGCAGCTCCGTACCTCTCTGCTCCCCTCTGCCTGGTAAAATAAAAGCCCTCTGGTGAAAAGCACTTTACCTGTCCTACGTCTATGGATCATTGCTCTCATTTGATATATTTTTTCGGTTACCTTCAATCCACAATTACTCAAAGCACTAACTGTTACCAGCCACAAGGGTTGAGTGTAAGAAATGCTTCTGACACTTCCTTTCATATCTCTCTTTAAAAACACATCAAAAGGTGTAAGGTGAATCATAAACTCTACAACCGTAACCTGAATGGGGATTTGTTTCCCCCCAGACTGTAACGGGAGCACATTCTCGCACTGATGTCACATTCCAGTACTTACCGAGTACTTCAATGTGCAACGCACATTATTGTGTGTCTAGTGTGAGTTTGTGTGTCTGTCAGGGGAGTGCGGTATACGTACTAGACTGTCCAGATTGCCCCCTGGGGCTTACTGCACATTGCCAAAAAGAGTGCAGGAACGATATACTTTCATCTGCCAACCACAGAGAGCCTGCCGTGTGTGTGTGTGTGTGTGTGTGTGTGTGTGTGTGTGTGTTTGAGGCATTATGGACATGTATTTTGTGTCTGTAGTGTTTATCTGAATGGTTACTTGGTGAGATATACCACTATGGGCTCTTCAACACAGAGAAGAAAACATCACACATTAAGTAACTGTTCCTAATTTGACACTTAACCTGCAGACTGCTTCAGGAAAATGAAGCGTAGTACGTTTATATATATATATATATATATGACCAACGGAATCCAGATGTTGTGCATTTTCTCATGACGCTTTCTAATGTCTTTGAGCGAAATAGAATAAACAGTAAGCACAACGATTGGGATTCTGTGCGCGATGTTGTGTTTGTGTGTGCGGTTCCAGCGTGTGTGTGTGTGTGTGTGTGTGAGGGCCTCTCCTGGCGACTGCCTAGGGCAATAGCACAGGATGTAATCCCGTGTATGCCTCCAGTCTCTCAGCAGCCTGCGTAGATGTGGAGGGACGTTTTAGCCCCTGCAGTGTGCCGCAGGGCACAAAGGCTCACCCTCCTGCTCTGCAAACAGACAGCAGCTGCCTGCTGCAGTTTTGACACATGTTTCGTCCAAGTACTCCCCATTCGTGTGGAATTCTTTCGACACTTCATTTTTTTTTTTTTGACCCGGACCAATTCGCAGCAAAAAAAGGAGGGATGATTTGACATTTGACAGCATTATATCAGAGTATGCACACTTTTAGAAATGTGTATCCCTGTCAAGAGGTGAAGAGCTTTCTCTTGTTTGAAAATGAATCATCTACTTAATGTATAGACTCGTCTTGATTGGCCGTCGCTGGAGACAAATGTCATGTAATGTTTAAAAACGGAGTCCTTAGTGCACAATTCAGTTTCCAGTACAGGCAGTCCTATACCATTTGACAAATTGATCCAAGAAAACAGTCTGACATGAATAGCTTTATTCTAGGTGTAGAGATAGAAATCATATCACTTAAAATAAGCATCAAGGGATGTTACTCGCATTCTTTCTGTGTTCTTAAAATAGTTTTATCAGTTTTTCTGGGAAAAACGAGAGCTAGACAAACAACATTGACAGGAAAAATGGGCCTGTTCTTTTGGCCTAGATCCCAAAGCGCCGTTTCATCAATGGAGGAATCACATCTTCTGACACTGTAGGTTTGCTGTATCCTGCTCTATGAATGTGTATTTGCACTCCTCCACCTTTTGGAAGTTTCAAAAATGTACGTGGCCACACACAATCTGGGTCCTGCATCCATTATTATTCCTGAATTGTGTGAAATACAAAGTGATCACATGGTCATGCTGCTAAACAGCAACACAGCGTGTCCAGTCTGCTCTAATGTGATTAACACCCAGAAGTTGATATCTTAGAATTCAAATGCGCTGACTAAAACTTTATTGCACATTACCGTGCAATCATATTATTCAACAAGATTGATTGCATAGCAGATATACTCTTTATAATCACCCAGCCCCGTCAAGATGTTGAAATGATTTGATGGAATGAAATTGTAGTGGCTTTTTATTGCCATTGATGCTTTTACTATTTGCTGCAAAACCTGTTATAGCCTGTTTCCTTTCCTGTCTGTGTCCGTATCCTTTCAGCTGGTATATCATTATCATGGCCTGATCTCCTGCGGTGCATATCGAGAGTTTTGATGAGGTTGTCGAGGAAGGTTGAAGGCGTGGCAGGTGGTCTTGATGATAACTATCCATCCTCCCCTTCCACCTCTCCACGGTGCAAGTCTGCACGCTACTGATCTCATCTCTGGTGTCCACAACTGCAACAGAACACAGCAGCAAGGTAGATCAATAGATGTCATAATCGATAGGTCAGAATGAGGAATCACTGAAAGGTTATTGCACTGCAAACTCTCTGCTGTTGCGTGTCGGTCATTAACCATGACACTCTGCAGGATGCCAGACTCCCCCTGGCTCTTTTTAGTACCAATCCTAATTATTAGTTCTGCTCTGGTTGTAGGGTCAGACTACGACGTTTTATGATATCTGCCTGGCTCTCACACTCCTGACCTGTCTCTCTGTGAGACAGGTCCTTGTTAGGAGAAAGTCAACCCGCCCCCTGCTGCATGTAGCCTCTAGCATACAAGCAGCATTACTGAGGGACAGTGCTGCGTGTGGCTGCCACACCACATGGTCTTGAGCTCCAGGAGGCTGTCGTGTACCAGTATGGGGCTCAGGTCACGGACCGTACACCGCTCTGCCCACACAAATCTTAGTCCAACATAGAGCTTAGCAAGACACCGGCGAGAGTTTTCAGTTCTGCAGCGGAAAGATGTGAACCTACGGACCAGTATGAAGCTATGATTCAGCTAAGCTATGTTCTGACTGGCTTGAGAAATGCTGTGTCAACCGGGTAACAAAATGGATGTCAGAAACCAGCTCATGGTGCAATCGCTCATGGAGTGCAGCCATTCTGTTTTTTTTTTTTTTTAGGACATGAGCGATAAGTGCCTTCGCAACATTCCTTGCATACTTATAGTACATCAGGTAATCTTTCAACTTGCCCAAGAAAGAGATAATAATATACAAAAACATTTCAACACATTGAAAAATGGATACCGACATGCATTTTCAGTACTGAAAAGACTCTCTTTTGACCATCTTAAGCCGTTCGGTCCAGCTCTTCTTCCCTGAAATGGCATTGGCATAAATCTCCAACCAATAGAGGTAATGATAGCGTAAAATTACGGTTGCCTCAGCAGACGATATTCCCCTCTCTGTTCTCCCTCCCTCTGGGTCCAAGGCCTCAGCCTTCAACTGAGACCATATACCTTCCTCCTTTCCCTCTCCTTTCCGTTGCCTCCTGGTTCCATACAAAGGGAATGTGTAACTGAATTTGAAATTGAGTGCCCTTCCTTCAAGGACCACGGCTAATGCGACATTTTGCCTTGAAACCCAGGGTGGGGGGAGAGAGAGAGACCCTGATGGGCAAGGCCTTCAGATGATAGCCGCCCTCTCTCTCACCACTGAGGAGGGCAAAGGTGTTTCTACAGGCGTGAGAAATAAGGACAAGCCTTAACCATTGACGCCCTTCTATGGGTCACCTGGGGCATCCATTGTGAACTTGAAATAGTGTGCATAATGTGGTCTGCATGTATGTTTAACGACAAGGCCGACACCAGCGAGGCTTCCCTGTCTGCATGCATGTATCAAGAGCTGTAGAGGGAAAAAAGAAGCCCACAAGGGTTTGGAGAGACATGGGATGTGACAATGGGATTAAGATGGAAGAAAGTATACAGGAGTGGGTCAGAGGGAATTGAGGAAGGAGTGTGCACTGGAGTTTGCAGGGATGGAAAAAAAGAGTCAAGGACACAGACAGGCGGTCCGGCCCATGGAAACAGGTGTACTTGACAGTTTGAGGTCCAGGGATCATATGAGAGACGCCGCATGTGTGCAATGATGAAAGGAACTGAGAGCTTTGCGTTGTAGGATTTCCTAAGTTTCTCCCTTTAATCAAGGCCCCCGAAGAGAGAACCATGCGGCCTGCGGGCCCCCGCCGCTGCGAGCCACTGTCATGCTAATGGGAGAGGCTCAGTGTGTGAATGGAGATTCTGGCTTTTTACCAGCGTGATCATTAATGCGTACGCCAGGGGTGTGGGTGTGTGTGTGTGTGTGTGTGTGTGTGTGTGTGTGTGTGTGTGTGCGTGTGTGAGAGAGAGAGTGCAGGTTTTATGCATTTTAAATGTTGTCTGTGTGTACATGTGGGTGTGTCTACGCGTGTAAGGATGATAGGGATTTGAGGAATTAGGTGTGATGGATGTGCAACCAGGTATAAAAATAGGGGCTCAAGACTGTAGAACACAAAAGATGCATCTTGGAGGAATCTAGAAATAATTAGTTGAGACTAACTGGAGAATGTCGCCATCATCGTCTTGCTATGATTAATATTTTAAAGGGTAGACATTAGCTGCAATATCAAAAAACATCCGGATTCTGTATATTTGCAAACCGATCTTGGAACAAATTCATGCCAATTATCTAACTAACTTCCTATGCTCCAACCTGTTGTGTGTTGGAAACAATCCTGTCTGATTTACTTCCTCTTGACTACGTCGCATTGTCTGTCATGTCCGAGACTACATGAACAAAAAATATCCTTGGAGGTACGTTAAGGGCCCTCGGCCCAGACAACCCTTTCTGTGGCCCCGGTGTGCCAACAGACAAATGGAAGAGGGACTTGTGGCTGGCAATAGGCACAGCATATGGCTCTAGGCTGCAGCATTGTTCTGATTTGTTTGCGTCAAATGCAGAAACACCATTGTATCACTCAGACAAGACGTAGAGGCGTCATAGAGAAGCCATTAAAGTCCGTGACCTTTTAATTTGCTGGTGACCTCTCCCACAGACCACTGTGTCAGCCATACATGCCCCACTCTGTGATTTTGGGACTCCATCAATCTCATCGGTATTGACAAGGGACACGTTTGCTAGATTAAATTTGACTGATGTAACGAGAATGTGGATGTGGAGAAAAATCCATAAGGTTATGAAATGCCAACACACACTCACGTTATTATTTTCGTTACGGGGTCTGTGCCAAATTGGAAAAATGTAGATAATTGCTACGATGCCGCACATGTTATATTATCATCTGTGAAGAATTGAAATGATTTTCCTGAGCATCAATATGAATATCTCAGAGGACGTGACCCAGTACAGAAGTGATACACAATGAAATAAGCTCTGCTTTTTCCTGCAAAAATCAGTTCATGCTCAACCCTCGGGAACAGCCGGTTGGACTTTTAGTAGGTTAAAGTATTAGCTTTTGCACAAAGGCTACCACAAAGTCAAATATTGGTTTGTGTAATATTAACACTAAATGGATATAAATATTCTTCAATTAGGGGCAAATTCACACATGCATTTTAAATGCACTGACTTTGGTTGGAATGCAGATTCATGTGTTTTGTTCCACCTCATACAGCTGCTCATATCCCATCCTAAACCCCCAACCTTGTCCATCCTGTAAAGTGCTGTTATAAAAATGTCAGGGGGCCCTCTCTCTCTTCCTGTCTGTCAAAATCATGTACCATTATGCAAATCAATATGTAAGCATACACTCTCAAAGATTTACATAGCTATATGTTCTATAGGCAGTGGTGAGTTAATCCAACATATATGCCTACGTGTACTGCATGTTGACATTAGTGAAACGGACTAAATATTCGCCATTTGTCATTGAACCCTTGAAGATGAAAACATTATCACTGCGTTAGCACGTAAGTGGCGGCTGTGTGTCAGGCGGTAGAGCGGGTTGCCCACCAATCAAAGGGTTGACACCGATCCTTCCTGTCCTATAGTTATAGTTAAGAAATTAATCCAAATTTGGAGTGAATAGATATATGAAAAATCTAAATTAGTTTGGTCCCCCAGTCAGTCAGACAGACACCTGCTCGATTCAGGATACAGTATATTCTCCAAGATAAGAGGATTTTCCTCCATTGATGGTTTTTATTGAAGAGAACATACTAAATGGTCCGATGCTGGCAGCCCCTTAAATCTGGTTTAATGTGATTTTGATTTTGAATGTGACCATTAGGGTGGAAGTGCATATGTGATTTTATCCTTTTTACACTTCTTAATTCTCCTCTTTCTCTGGCCTTGAATTTCTGTGTTTGAATTGCAGCATCCTGAGTGGTTAAGCTGTTTTGTAGAAATGGATATAACGTGCATGAGAAAAGAGGGACATAAAGGGAAGAAATGTGTAATTTTCTTTACCTGAAGCAGAGGTCAACCCGATAATCCAAACCACCTGGATGTCCTGACAGAGGTCCTCCTATTGAGAGAAAGAAAAGAGTCACCACTATCCCTCAGGTGTACCTGTACTATACAACATGTTACATTACATTAAAGCAAGAATAGCAGATAACTTCAGGGCTCTGTGATACATTAGGGTATCCATTAGCAGCAGCGGAGAAAGCACAAGAGAAAAAGACAGGCACAGAGATAACGAAACAGAGACCGGGCCTCCTGTTTTGACATCCCTGAACCAGTGCATTGCTCCATTGTTTGTTTCTCGCGGCAGAGGAGTCATGGATGTGGTTTGAGTGACAGTAAGTCCGATGTACGCTGACACGCGGAGCTGCTTCACATTTCCTCTAATTGCTCCGCATTGCCCGAGCTTGGCACACATCTAGTGCATGGTAAGAGGCGCCTCTTTTTAGGTTGAAACAGAGGGTGCTGTGATTTGGCATACAAAGAGAAATGAAGGGGGGCTGTGGGGGCGGAGGGGGCGGGGGTGGGTGGGGGGGGGCGGGGGTATGGTTCTTGAAGAGGAGGCATCATATTATCCTTAATAGACTACTCTGAAGGACAGAGAGGTGATGGCCTTGCTTGTACAACTCTGTGGCATAATAACGTTGTGCATTAAATCTCTGGCCAGTTGATGTATACACGGTGCCACTGCGGCAGATATATATATATATATATATATATATATATATATATATATATATATATATATATATATATATGACACCAGGTATGTTTGACCAGCCCGGTGTCTTTCTGAAATAACCAAATGTAGAAACAAAGCAGAGGATGTGAGGGTTACAATAAGGTGGCATACATAGCGTCAGTTATGATTCATGGTGTGCTGAAAAGCACTCTGATTGGTGGAAATTGTTGCAAGGGATAGAAAAAAAAAGCCTCTTTCCTCGCTGATGCTATTTTAATTAAATAGTTGCTAGGTTACATCGTGCAGAACAACAGGGGTGGGTGGTGTGGCACAGGCACCTGGGTGAGGGGAATAGTGTGTGCGTGTGCGTGTGTGTGTGTGAGGGAACATCTCTGAACAAAGCACATTCCCTTTATTCCACATCCAAACTCTAATAAGGATTTCAAATGTGAGACATATTGTCATGGAGTACAGTGAGAGAGACTTTACGCGCTCTAAAACTCTCTCTAGTCTGCCTATTTTATTTTCTCTCACAGATCAGAGTGTGGGGGAGGGAAGGGAGGGGGAGCCCCCTTTCATCCCTGTGACAGTGTTTTTCCCCTCCACCGGTGACTTACCAAGGACTAGTGCTCCCATTGCACCATGGGATGCCAGGCGGTGGAGAATGCCACTGGGCTGTGTGCCCTGGCAACCATTCCTGCTTCAGATACCCCCCTCCCCAAGACACACACACACACACACAAACACACACACACACATGAACGCCTCTAGTCTCCTTCAGCTTTCCACTTTCAGCCTCCATCCAGGACATTGACCACACAGAAACCCAGACGAGGTGCTGATGGATGGGCTTTGTGACAGCAGAGACTCCCCTTGATGTCGGAAATAAATCTGACAGGCCCTACTGGATAAGGCCAAGCATAATCTTTCCCATTGAGTTCAGGCTGAAGGTGGTGTGTGCGTGTGTGTAGGTTTGTCCTTTTTTTCCACACCCTTTTCTTAATTTCGCCCCCCCCCCCCCCTCCCTCCCTCATCTCATTCCGCTTCAACTCCTCTCTCCACCTCCTCGGCTTCTTTCTCTGCCAGCGGAGATAATGCCATAATTTGACGGCCATGTAATGTATAAGGTGAATGATAGTTGATTTGCTTAATATGCATTTACCAGTGAATAGTCTTTCTGTAGGAAGAAAAAAAAATCAATACCTTCAAAAGATCTCGAGCTTTTTAATGGTGGACGCTACATCTAATGTGCAGAAAAGTGAAATATAATTCTGTCTTTCATTAGGATTAAATTGATGAAAATGATGAAAGTGGCCCATGTTTTTCAATAGCTCTTTGTTTTTCATGTTCTCGAGTTAAAGGTTAGCTTTTTTAGTTTTTCCCTCTATAGTCTCCTGAGTGTTTATGTAGCTGTCTTTAAAAAAAGTGGGAAAAGTTACACGTACACATAGCCTGGGGGCCATTCCGAACTTAGTCCCGCCCACAACGTTTTTGGTCGGGAAGTTCGGTCTGGCATTGCTCCATAGTGGCGCGAGTATTGCTCGCCCGAAATCAGGCGGGCCAATCAAATTGTCAAGGCGGGCTTTATACGATGATGGACAGATGATCAACAGTAACGTAATCAACCACGTCATCAAAGAGCGCTCGGGTTGAATTTGTTTACAACAACGCTGGCTGCCGCTGGAGAATCGAGGTGTGTAGATTCTGCTATCGGGTCTGTTCTGAAAGATACCGACAGCGAATTCATTTTAAAAGAGGAAGAGAGAAACGCGATCAAGGCATTTGTTGATAAGAACAATGTTTTTGGCGTTCTTCTTACGGGATTCGGCAACTACGCGTCGCTTAACATACGTCACACACTCCGTTGCTCTCATTGGTTGTAGGTCTATCCGATTGAGTGCAGAGGCATGCATATACAGCATGAACATGTATTCCACGTCTCAGTCACAAATGTCTATTTCTCTTTTTCCCTTCGATGACTGGAGCTACAGTATCAAAAAAAGTTGGGGGCCCTCGTGTCCACGGGCCAGTTTCCCCAAGGGCCTCCTCCAGGGGACTCGCCCTCCTCTGTGGTCGGCAGCAGGTCACAAAAAGAGGTCAAGGGTCGCTTGAGACAACATGATGTCAACAAACCTTGTAACAGACAAACAGGAGTAAATAAATAAATTAACACTCTGAATAAAGGTCACATTTTGAATATTGTTTGAAGGGTGGACAATATTACTTCTTTTATAGAAATCCCCTGCATCTATTCCTGTTTATTGATTTTCTGAATTTGAGTCTGCTTTTTTTTTTTACCATATGAACAAAGATGGTTATTTGGGGATTTTCTCGTATCGTCTCATCCCATGAAATACACACATTCTTGATTAATTATTTTCAACAAATATGTTTGCACAAAATACAATTCTGAACAAAACGCTTAACATGAAAACCGTTTCACGTTTTTGTCGTTTGATGTTAAGTCTATTTTTTTAATCCTCCAGCACAGTTCACAATCATAATCGTAGAAACCATTGTAGGTATTTATAAGGAGATGATTGACAAAAAGGTCTCCCTTTAACCAGATTAATGTTGCAAATGTCACACCTTCTGTACAATCAATTTCATATTTCCTGAAAACAGCACACAAAGTGCTGCGTGAATAAAATGTGCATCATCAGCATAATAAAATACAACGCTGATAATGAAGTCTACTGCAGAATAATGCAGATTGCAGAATAACAGGATTGCTGGAGCAAAAATCAAGCTCTTTCTATAGAAATATATGCTAGGTGTATTTGTGTAAAACCCCAAAGGAATCAAAAATAGATATCTTTGCTTCTGTATTTCTTTAGTATGGAACTGATGAAAACCTGCAAAGAAAATGTGAAAAGGCGGCATCTCCTTTGTCCCAATTTGAGCACCACATTCACCAAAGTGCATCAAAGTGTCAGAAATTGGAACGTAAAAAATGGAGAAGGACAGTGGTGCAATTCTCACTGTTTTCTAATAAACTGTCAGTCAAACTGCTCCACAAATGACACTAATACGACGGGATGCGGCATTCCATATCAAAGATCTCATCGACGCTCGTTCCTCTTTTGGCTCAATCTTAGGCCTGTCCTCCCGTCTTATTAGTACCATCATCATTCGGACATGAAAGGAGAGAAACAAGTGCTGCGCTATCGCCAAGGAGAAACCTTGATCTTCGGTCATTTGCATTTGTCACCCAGTTCCTGCTGGGTCGCTGAATATGCGTTACCAAGGTGTTCTCTCATTGGATGGCAGTGAAAAGCTGGCCTTTTGCTAATGCTCAAAGCAAGCACGACCCCCCCCCCCCCCCCCCCCTCGTCCCTCCCCCATACTGTCACACTCAGTTGGTGGCACTAGGGGGCAGCCCACTCTGTTGGTTGTCATTGAAGAAGGCAAACACAGTGGGATTTACATCAAAAGAAAGAGGGTACAAATAACAATGTAAAATAATGATAAGAAATCAGTAGATGAATTCATGTTGACGCCTGGAAAAATCGATCAATCCTGATTTTTCAACATGAAGAGATTGAAACGCCGCGCGCTTGGTACAGAGTGGCTAACTACTGGAATTTACCTCTAATTTGTCAAATAGGTTTTCATCAAATTAAGGATCATATTGAAAAAGACACAGAATATCAAATGATGGTGGCTTGGTGGGTAAACATTCCTTCAGAGCAGTGTTAGACTTAAACACGTTGTGGATAAATGAAGTGACATAATTGATGCAAATCTGCCTGCTGCTTGTTAAAACCGGCTGATCTGAAGTAATTGTGTCCACTGTTTGAATTCACTGTTACTGTGAAAGAATGATCAACTGCACACAGCAGTACACAATACATTTCCATTGCACAGTAGTATTTTAAAAGGCCACTATGTATTAGGATTAAGTGAACTAAATCTTAAGCTTACACAAGGGAAGAAAAGGTGTTAGTTTACATTAAGTGTCAAAGGGAAGCAATTGATCAAATTGCTAAAAACACACATAGGCACACACACACACACACGCACACACACAATGTTTACAGATTTGCACTTGCAAAGCAATGCGAGCTGTACTGTAGCAGTTTGTCTGCTGGTGAACTATGGAAACCGCAAAGGAACAACGTTCATCTGCAGAAGAATTAGCGGTGGTCGTTATCACAGGGGCAGTCGGCCATTTCAAATTCCAACCACGGCAAGATTTACCTTTACTTTTCTTGATGAGAATCTGATTATTTTCCTCTGTCTTGCGGTGGTAACTGGTGAATGTTTAACTCAATTGGATAATACTACACCGACAGCTTTATAGATGACGCATATTTCCTGTGTGGATGTGTGGCGTGGAGTGACAAATAGCTTACCATTAGTGAGCGTGTGAGGCTAAAGTAAAAATAAATTTGCCAGCCACATAAATGTAGAAGTTATAATATCTTGTAATACAGATACAGATACACTTGCATGTTTGATTCTTTGTTGTTTCCTAAACACACACACATTCTCACTTCCATCTGTCAATAGATTGCAATAGAAAAATGCATGAATAATTTTTGAATTGTAACTGCATAGACCGTTCACAACAAAACCCATCACCCTTTTTTAAAAATGTTTTATGTTGCATTGTGGGATCTTAAAAACAATTTAGCCAAATACATTTAATAACTAGGATCTCCCCCCTGATATGGCAGCTTTTTTCCCGAATCCCAACTGTAGCCAAAGACAAAGACACAATGTTTTGTGCTACCTTCTCGACTGTTGCCATGGTAACAAAAAGATTATAGTTGCATGTATTACATTTAAGGCGTGAAATGCTAATCTCAGTCAACCTATTTTTAACTGGCCCTCAATTCAGAAGGGTTCTTTTTTTTGTGTGTTTATAATCCTTGCAATCATTTCGGAGGTATAGATGAGAAGAAAAAAAAAATGTCATGAAAAAAAAACAGGTCAGACGAGCTCAAGCAATGTAAAGTGTTCTCTTGTGGGCCTTTCAACATGCAAGGTCAGGTCAGTTATGAAGTACGGCTGCTGCCTCTCCAACTCGCCATGAGGGTGGGATCCCCTCTCCGACACACAGAAAGCCCACCATTATGGAAGCTCCTCAATTCTTCTGCCTGTGTTGGGGATGGAAGAGAGCGAAGAGGGGGGGGAGGGTGGTGGTGGTAGGGGGGGGTTGGGTTTCCTCCCCCCCTCGAAGCGCAGCTCCACGCCACTCTATGGAGAAGGGACTATCGGTGAATGGACCCCACTCGAGGGGAAGAAAGGAACCTCTCCAGCGGTTTGTTTTGGAAGCTGTCTTATTGATCTGTCTACCTACCGATGAATGCGCGGGCCCAGTTTTCCATCTCGTGGTGGACAATGGCACTCGAGGCCCTTATTAACTGGCCCGACGCGATTCCCAGAGAACGGCTTGTTTTAACAGAGTTCCCACTCTTTTTCTAGGGATTACTTTCCGGGACGCTTTCGGTGGTGATCTCAGTTGGTGTGACGGAGCAGGATGGAGCCTTTCACCGATGTGTCAAACTTATTATTAAAGATGTGCAGCCTATGGTTACAATCATGAAATCACCTCTTTCACAATTAGAACAGCAGCACATGTAAAGAGAACCACCCACTATTACTAATTTAACCTATTTGGAATTCAATAACGTCGTACTAACTCCATGTGGTAACATGACCGTATTTGTGGTTTCATTCCTGAACTACTCAAATTTCCCTTGGAATTAGAATTAGAACATTTTTTTCAAAGACTGAACGAAAAGACACAATTTGAAATCTTGTGTGGGACCTTGGAGAGGAGCTACTGTAAATGCAAAGAGCCCCGAGTATGTGATAATATTCTCCTATTGGAGAACTAAGCACTTTTAGGTTTAACAAAAAGAGATGTTGGTGTTGTAGAAACTATTTCATAAGCCAGGGCCAACCGTGATAACTTGAATAAGGCATACCATCATTTCCTTCAAGTACATTGAAGCATGAATTCACGGCCATGGCACAGAAAGTAGGTCTGCGGTTGAAAGGCAAAATGATGTAAAAAACACTTTTTCCAAGAATTGTTCTGATTTTCGGGACTCTAAAACGTTACTGATTTTCACATTCAAAGCACACAAAGAGCTATGCAATGTTGACAATTTTAAAACACACAAAATGAAAAAAAAAATGTAGTGCATTGTGGCCCACAGAATTTGAGGGACTTGTACCTTGTTGTAGCGTTTCGGATGAAATGAGGCGATTTAATTGTAACAGAACTATTTTGCGAAGAGTCTTTGGCGAGGCAGCATTTCAGAAGTGCTTCAGTCGTTATCTGGTCTGAGCAAATGTTTCATCAAACTTTCATGTGATTGTTGTTATTCACATTTCAAACAAAGTTCTGCTTCTCTGCTGCATCTAATGACTGTGACCAATGAATCCATTTGAGACTTCTGCTTTACCCAATTATGGGATGTCCTTTTGAAACTAAAAGCAAATGCTTAAAACTTGGTAAATGAATCCAACTCCCAATATGACTTTGTGTGTCAGTGATCCAGAGCGTGGAGATAAAATAAAAGGACATAGTAAAGAACATTATTTATTTAAGACACAATCTAAAGCAGAAATAAATACACAAGAGAACAATGAGTGTAATGAACTTAACACTTTCAGTCATAACAAACAGAAGAACTCATCAGACCACTGAATAATCAGAGAATTCCTGCTTTTTTTGTTCTTGTTCTTTACAAATCAGACCATTAGGGGAAAAAAAGGGTTAATCTGCAACTGATTGGTCAAACGATTTAAGCCATCAAGCGCTTCTATAATAAAAGTGTTGTTTACATAGCTCGGCACGTGAAATAAATAAAAAAACGGAAGAATAAATCAATGAAATTAGTCATTAGGACAAATTTGAAAGTTGGTAGTTAAGAGCTCAGGAAGAGCTGGGAATGGGAGTGTTAAATAGGTTTAGCATTAAAAATAATTTTCATCAAAACAATCTAGAAATCAGGCAGGATGGATACATTCACTGTGTGCATATTCCCCACCGTTTAAAAGATACAAAACTGAAGCTAAGACCTTTGACTCCAGGAACTAAAACATACGAGACGATTCTACTTGAATGTGTTGACGTGTTTTGTACAAACCTCACAGCTCTATGACTAAATGAAATACCATGGTACCAAACGATCAGGTGACCTGTAATCAATCTGGCACAACGCAGTCTACATTCCTGAATGGACTGGACAATCATATTTACCCAGCAAAGAATTACAGCAGGCCAAGAGTCATTGTAAATACCACTAGGTCTTGCTGTGAACCGGGGTTTGCGATTCCCTCATAAAGAAACTACAGAAAACAGAAGGCCGCATAGTTGTAGTACGGTTATGCTTTCAAACACTAGCACACACCAAATCGTCAGCCATTGGGACGGGGGAACACAGTCACTTGGCACCATTTTAAAAATCAAAACTTGAAAGAAATTTAAAAACGGACAGAAAATGCTTCCCAAACCAGTTTGAAAACAACAGATGGCTAAAAGTTAGAAAATAGGAAAGCAGACCAACTACCGGCCGTAGTTGACATGATCCTCTTTAGATCTAAATGCCCGTTGAGTATACAGATGACCTACAGCAGAGATCTTCCACATGCAGAGAGACACACAGACTCGAGCACACATCTCCACTGAGCCCTCAGTGCCGTCCTCCCTTTAAATCACTGACGATGGTGAAGCGCTCTAAAATGGCTCACAACTTCTAAAATGGCTCAGTTAAAACCGCTGACTTTACAAGGCAGAATAAACATTTAAATACTTCAGCTTCAAGTCAATGGGATGTTTAACATCTTTCTCTTTTGTAGGAACAGCTCCGACCCCGTTTAGCCGACAGCCGGTCTGTGAATATCCAGACGGCTCCTCCCTCCCTCCCTCCCTTCCTTCCTCCCTCCCTCCCTCCCTCCCTCCCTCTCACAGACGTGCGGGTCCTCGCCGCGACCTTTTAAGACTAGTTCAGACACTTCTTTGGTCCGAGGCAATGGAATTAAGCAAAAATATACACATATTTTAAAGTTTGGATCAAAATATTCATGGAGCACAAAAATGCAGAGTAAGTCTGATGTAACTCACTACTGACACACTGTTAAAGACGCACAGTGAGCACACAAATGAGAAAAGATTCAAATTAAGAAACAGCCAGGAATCTGAAAAAGACTCTGAAGACGTTGTCCCGCGACACCGATGCAAATAACAGTAATCAGCATCTGAGATTTACAAAAAAACCAACATGTTAACCTCATGTTATTTAAAATTCACACAAGAAACTGGACCAATTCCTCATTACTAACCCAACGCATGACCTATGGCAGTTCCTATTCCTCTAACTCATACTCATAGTAATCAAGGTTTAGAAATCTTTGTCGCAAAATAAAAACGTAGTGGATGTGGTAAAAACGATGACACGCGTTCAAAGAGTCATCTGTGGAGGAAGCACTGGAAGCTGAACCAGGAGCACTGATGATATGGTCCGTCACTAACGAGGCGGTCGGAGGGAGAGGCGGCGGCGGCGGCGGCGGCGCTGTGGAGCAGAGTCATCGCCGGGGGCCTCCGTTACCCGCCGCATAGTACTTTGTGACCCGGCTGCCACGCTATGCCGCCATGAGATACTGATGGTAGAAGAGGCCGAAGAGGGACGTGGAAAAGAGGCAGGCGGCGATCCACCACGTGAAGAAGGAGAAGAGGCCCCGGAAGAGCAACGGGCTGAAGACCGTCCGCAGGCCTCCCAGAGCCACCGACAGCTGGGCCACGGACACCCGGGCTCCGCCTCCCGCCAGCGGAGCCGGCGCCGGCGCCGCCCCGTTCGCATAGTCAGAGTGAACCTCGTACAGGCAAGGCAGGTCTTCTTCGGGATAGACCCACCAGGAGTGTCCGCCTGCGATAAATGACACAAAAGGGGGACGACGAGGTCATTGACGGCAAAGCGACGACCTGGGAAAAGGACGCGAGCGGCGTTTCACTCACCTAAGGTCTTGAGCAGCAAAGTCGTATGCAGCAGCATCACTAGCGGTGCCATATACTGTAGTGCAATTACACACAAGTAGTAAAAAACACGAGCAACCTGGGGGGAAATTAGAGGAGGAGGAATTATTATACTACATCATCTTACACACGCTGTATATTGGAATATTACTAGTTGGTACTTTGCGTGTGTGAGGGCTTTTGAAAAAAAGGAACGAGTAGGAAGAGCTGGTTCACCTTTCTAGGCAGATTTCTCACAATTTTCTAAGATCACGCAAAATTGTATATTCAATATCACACAAAAACTGATCTATTCAGGCTTCGAGTAGCGAGTTGTGTCCAGTCGGCATTCTCTCAGGAGCCATTGGCAGCTTGTGGCGCGGATTAGGTTTGTGAGAGACGACAAAGAACAACAATGGCGACTCCTGCAGAGGTTAACGCAGATTTTGCAATACCATCAATTAAATATGCAATTATACAATTATATAATATTCTTAGAATTGGAGAGTATTTATGCAGAGAAAGAAGGCAGCTTTTCTCGATGGGAAAGGTCTTCTGGCTTTGGTTAGTGTTCCATTCACAGATGGTTAGTATAATCATCTGCCACCCATTATTGGAAAACACCCGTTTGCAGTGGATGTTCTCTTTGTAACAAAACCATCCGGGGTGTCAGGCTAGCGGCTGATGTGTTTAGCCACAACACGCTGACCAATTGGAAGTGCACCACAGGTGGGCTGCATGAGTGTCCTCTAAACACGATGAGAAGAGTCTTGCGCGCCGTCTCTAAATTGCAGAACGATATATAAAAGGGTTATTAAATATTTATCTTGATCACCATCTTCTGCAGGTCAACGGTACTTATCCGTCCCGCCTCCCTCTTCATCTGGTCCACGCCCTTCTGGGCCAGGTTGAGGTAGGCCTGCAGATGATGTCTCATCAAAGCGAGCCGCAGCATACACATCAGTATGATGGCCCATAACCGCAGCGTATCATACGTGTCCTCAGTCATCCTGGTGTTAATAGAAAAAGAGGAGTAAGTGAAGGGGAAACCCCGAGGAAGGCATGATGGCTTTTTTTTTTTGGATTGAAAAAAAAAAAGAACTACACATCATGTTTCTGCTCCATCATTTGGACTGTATACCGACACTATAACAAGGAGGGACAGCAGGAGCAAAGAGGTAGAACGTAAAAGGGGCTGAAAATGAGAGATAACACTTAGCAGCAGAAAAAGGTTAACACATGACAGAATTCAAAAACGTGCAACAAATACAATAGAATGACTTTAAATGAATAACCAGCCGACGCACGACAGCCGTTTGAGATGCACTAAAGAGCTTCCCTGACTCAAATTGTTTACGGTCCAATTTGAACCCACATACACAGCGTGCATATTATCACTTCATCTACAAGCTGAATACATCCTTTATCTCCGGGAACAATTCCATTTTCACAACTGCTGTTGCATTGTTTACATTGTTTCCGGCACAAAAGCCACAATTACTAATATTTTCGCCGCTTGCCAAGGTTGTCCTATCCCTGTGGTTTGAATGGCAGGTAATTAGCTTGCTGGGTATCAGGGTACTCCAGCCCGCTGACCAAGCACAGATCAAACAACGGTACACCTTCAGCATTCAGTCATTCAAGAGCTGGAAATCATCAATTCACCTTTCTTGAAAAAAAAAAAGGTAAACATTTCTTATTAGCAAATTAGTTTGCAAAATGCAACGAGTATTTTTTGCCAGAATGACAACATCCGTTACAGTGGCGCGTGTATCCGGCCCGCACATGCAAACAATGTTGGAAAGAGAAAATGACTTACAAAGGCACATTCCCCTTTTCCAGAGTGGGGTTCATGAGGTAGTCCTTAGTAATGGGCTTCACCCACAGGAGGACCATGACAAGAGGGGACAGGAAGTTGATATGAAGCAGAGTCCTATTGAAAAAAAAAAAAAAAGGTGAATGAAGATAGGCGGTCAAACCAATGGTGATTCTAAACACCGTACTGCTGGAAGAAGCCCGGAGTATTTGATAATACATATAAACATGCTTCATCTTTGACTCAATAGTGTTTGAGGGGGGAAAACTAGCTCATAGAAATTGTTGCTTTTTCACCTAAATTGGAAGTTAACATAATGAGAAATAAAGTACATGGTTTCTGTGGAACTTTCCATGAGAGGCACAGAGGCTTTACATCCTCAGACGCTGCCACTTCCAGGAAATGGAAGAGGAGGCCATTTTGGGGTCTATGCCAAAGTGGATTATCCAGATGCGACGTACGCGCGCGTCTCTTGGATCTGACACACAATAAATAATGAGACGAGTGGAGTAGCACCATATTTGGCTTCTTGTTATTCCAAGAAAAAAAGAAGAGTTTGCTACTTCAGTGTAGTAACGAGCCATTTTGAACACCTTGTGTATTAACAAAGCATAAAAAATTACATCCTATTCTGAAGTTCAATGTTCATTCCAAACATGAAACTGAAAATAAGTGAAGGTTTTTTCATTTTGACTACACATCGAGGGCCACAACCGCCGTATGAAGTTGTGCAAAGCACCTAAGAAAATGTCTTGACCATGAACTAAGCTTAAAGATTTGCTTGATGCATCCTTATCATCAAGTCGATCATGTAATGTTTTCAATGAAACAACAAAAACAAAACACAAGTGTGACAATCACGGCAGTGGACTCACTGTGTAAATTTGGCTGTGGTCAGATTGAGAGCATCAAGGTGCATCTGAGCCAATCGCAGACCGGGGAATGTTAGAAACGCTCCGATCAGGGAGCAGAGCAGGGCCAGGATCAGCTTGAAGGTGAGTTTGGATATGGGACCCCTGAGGAGGAGAAATGAATGGTGAGATACTGCTGCCGCCACTCGAGACATTAAAACTATGAGAACACCGATGTTGTGCACTTACTGGGAATCTAAGCCCTGGTGCTCCAGAAATTGTAAAGCGCTGTCAGAGAAGTTTGCAAAACCTTAAAAAAAAATTAATATATATATATATATATATTAGAGTGAGACTCACTTGCTGGGGTTCAAAATGATTAACATTTGGTTTCTACCAACGGGACCATTTCTTTGCACTCACCGGTCTCCAGACCAAACTCCAGGTAGTTTTCAGTAACAATGAGAATGGCCATGGCTTTGACGAAGAAGAAGAAAGCGAAGGTAATGCAGAGTGAACGCTCGCCTCCTTCCTCCAGCTTGAAGTAATGGGCCGTTAGAGAGAAAAGGGTCTTGCTGTGAAGACAGAGTCAAGGAAGCAGACCTCCCAATGGCATATGAAGCAATACATAAATATATTTTTAGTGCCGTGTACAGGTGCACGGAAAATAGAAATACGTTTCAGCATTCGAGCAGTGGAGTTTGGGCCTTCTGGCAGTCCGTGTAAACCCTCCACCCCTATATGTCACACGCAGAACGGGAGGATATTTGGCTCCATGCCATCGAGGACGTACTCATAAATTTACGCTGCCCTGTCAACCTTGATGAAAAAGCGCCAAGGACAGAGCATCAATCTAAAGCCAAAGCTTTTTTTCGCCAAGGAGCTTAAAGCGTCCGTTTCTCCAACAGGCAGGTGACACATTTTTTTTCTCTCTCCTTTTCAAAAATGGTATTCGATTCAGTGAAGTCTTCTTTTTCCTCCCCTTCCACACTCTATTCAGCACTATGCAGTTTAAGCCAGTACAAGGTCAAAAAGAGCCAAGTGGTGGACCACAATTAATATGAAACCGAGTTTGTCTGTCAGTCAATGTTGACTGCACGCTGCTCCGGGGGGAATCAGAAGAGCTGACGAGAGCCTGAAACACATCTTTAGAGCCCAAACGGGGGGGGAGCTGAAATCATGTGGCCCATTAACGCCTATATTGAGCATCGTCATCATGCCATTATCCCTACAATCCCCGACGTAGGCAGGAAATGACACGCCACCCGACCACACGGCCAACCAGGCTCGACTACAACCGTCGGACAGGTTGATCCTTATGGTTGGGCAGGGGGGGGGGGGGAAGGATAATGCATATGATTCGACCGTCATTCGCTGTGGAAGATTGGGTGCCTGAGCAGTCGTTTTTATAGTCGCTTTTCCGCTACTGCTGCATCTAGATAGTCGGGTCGGAATGATTTGCTCTCCTATAGGCAAGAGATGTTAACCTTCGACATACACAGGGCGGAAGTGAATGTAAAGTGAAAACAACAAAAAACGTGCTGAGGAGTGTCCGCTGGTTCAGCTAAACCTGAGCAAACAAAAATGTGCAGCATGAACGTTTACACAGCTCACACCTAAATAGTGTTGAGATTCAACACTGCGATCTGAACAAAAGGATACAGGACAAACGCAATTACCAACAGGCACCAGACCACACTGATGTTCATCTCTCCCGAGGGCTGAGCCACGCTGTAGTACAGTTCGGTTATCAGATAGACCACAGTGGCCGCCACTGTGAAATCCACCAGCCACTGGAACTCCGGGAAGTAGTGTAATGCTGGGGACAAATCAAGTTAACCACAATAATAATAAAATATACACAGCTTGTGGTGATGTTTAAACCCATATTCATTAGATCCATACCAAATGTGTCGACCTCCGCGATGTATTTTGTCTCCAGTTGCAGGTCGATGTCCTTGGGAACCGTGAGTGGTTTATTCTCTATGTGACCATTGTGCTTCCTGTGGGAAAAGAGGACGAAGGACAGTCCAATTAGGAGGGCGGAAAAGATGCGAACGTAAAATAGAAGCCAACAGGAATTCGGACCGTTCACAGTTTATTTTATCCCGTAAAACGAGGCACTTTTTGTAAAAGACATTCTCGTGGGTGGTTCCTCTCATCTAGCCTCACTTCTTATTACGGCCTCTACCGCTGCCATACACACAGCAGCGGCAGCAGTGCTAAATTGCTAACAGCAGGCCATTGGAGAGTCTGGTTGGCCTCCTCAGTTGGCCGCTTTGTTCCTTCGGCCCCTGCGTGCACGCTGGGTTCACAGGACAATACCACTGTAAGACTCTTGGCCCAAACATGCCCTGGACAGATTTCATCTGTGAGGCACCTGACAGGGAAAAAAAAAAAAAAAAAAGATGGCTCAGCCTCACCCCTGACTGAGGGGGAGTCAGGCAGTCGACAAAAGGGAAACGAAGCGGCCTGGCACGAGCTGGCAAAAGGACAGTGGTCCATCTTTTTCTTGAAGGGATTAGTGAACATGTGGCGCTGGAGAGCCTTGACCTGCCTCATACAGGGTCAGGGAAAAGACTGTGCCACAAAAACCGCCCGGTTAGAAGCTGGACACGGTGAGGATTAACTTTCAGCCGAGGCTTCAATTTAAATTCACACTTAAAAAAAAAGAAGAATACAAAAAGAACGGTGCTTAAATTGCGTGTTACAACATATGGTTCAACTTCCACCTGCAGCCTTAAAAAGCCAATAGGAGGGGGTTTTTTTGAATTTCAAAGTAGTGTCGATGGAGACTCATCGTCCGGATTCAAATGTTGACATCTGACTACTTTAAGACATCACAATGTTTGAGAAACTTTGATTCCAGAGAAGATGCAATCTTTTTAAAGTGTCGTCCCTAAAATAGCCCAACAGTTACGGCTCCAATAGAAGCCCAACTCCCCTTCACATCCACTAGACAGGGACACTTCTAAGCCCAGTAGTTCTGAGCCTCGAAGATCCTAAACAACAGAAACAGACAGCTGCCTCCTCACTACAAACGGGCCTCGAGCCACATAAACACACAAACACATCAACACATACGTTTGCCAACACTGCGGTCTCCATCCATCTCAAATGAAATGTTTTCATCTTTTTTTTCCCACCCTGTGATGAATTGCGTGCCTTTTGTATAGTCTGTGTTCCCTTATATTTCCTCAACTCTTAAACAATAGGCCTTATTTGTAGCCCCCATCCCCTCGTGCACCAACCTGTCTTTCTTCTTCTGTCCTTTTTGTTTTCCAGCTAAGCTCCTCAACTCATCTTCCGTAGGGTGCTGATACCACTGCAGACTGACAGACAAAGAAAAGGAGAGAGATGTGGATTCAGGCTGAGATATTGACAGAAGGAGACACTGAAAAAGAGAAAGATTATAAAAGCAGATTCTGGGGAAATTCTCTTACTTAAACATCGGAAATCTAATAAAACATTTGCCCCGTCAGGCGGTGCTGTTACGTTGTCATTCTATGAACATTACATGACGCAAAGCCAAATGTGTCAGCGCTGACCACAGACAATGAACAGACTGCTTGATTTCAGCAACTTCGATACGTGAGAAAAGCACCACAACAGCAAGGTGGTCTGGCCTTAAATAGGAGCTCATTTTAGAGCACACTCCTAAACTTTGTTAAAGAAAACCCTCTAGTCAGAACATCTTAAAACAACATCTTAACAGAAGCACTTTGAATGACTGAGGAGGCTCAAAATATTCTGGGGGGGAACCTCTTGACTTTCTGTTCAGGGTAAAAGTTTTACAAAAATGTTTGTGAAAAGAAGAGAATTATTCATTATTACATGGGTTCCAAAAGTTGTTTACTTAATAACGTATGCAGCATTAATTAAAGGAAACTTTTTATTTCAGTCCTCTCGGGTCGTCCCAATATTTGGATGCGCTTCACGAAATTATTTAAGTTTTTTTTTTTTTTTCTTAGATTCAAACACCTTCTCAACAATCTGCCGTGTTTTTGACCCCATTGTTCCAGAATCTTTTTTGAAATGAACTTTTCACATGGTACGGTAAGAAAAAAGGAACTAGAGCATTTAGAGAAATGATCTGAAACCACATGTGCAGAATTCTTCATTACCTGCCACTGCAGAGTAGCCATCTTGCAAAGGAATAATGAGGTATGATTTTCTGAATTACACTGGCCATTACCATGGTAACCACCAGCTGCACACCAATCACACCCTGTGGAAAAAGGATGGATATTGAAATGTTATTCATAAATGCATACAAACCCTTCCTATAGCTCAACCATCAGGCCCCCTAAAATAAATAAATAAATAAAACACTTAAAAAAATAAATACACATTTGTTCAGTGACATAAAATGGGCTTAACGTATGAAAAGTAGATGCTGAAAATAATTTCTGGCCATTTCTCTCTTTGGTGCTTGATTAATGCAGTCATCTGACTCATGGAAAGTGATACAGAAGTAAGTTTCTTGCTGAACTTGTTGAAAGGCTCTAGGCTCTATTATCTTGATTAAGAGCCAAAATTCAAATTCAAATAAGAAATAGCCTTCATATTGACCAGAACATAGTCTACTCTGTAGAACCTGGGAGTTATTGAAGTTATTGTTGACCAGTCAAATCCCAAAACATGAATTAAGCTATGTCAAAACGCTAAAATCGCTTTATTTCATATTTTACGTAAAGTCGCTGAGGGTGTTATAGGATGTTTTCCCTATGAATATATTTAAAATGTATTGAAGACACCAGTATTTCCTAATAAGTGAATTTGATCATTAACTAAGCAACTACTGCAATGTGAGTAAATGTTGTAATGTAAATACAATGTTCACTAAATCTCACTGTCTGCGACATCCGTCACAGTGTCTCCATGTGCGCCGGAGGACAAACAGCGACCACTCCTCCCAAAGATTTAGCAACATGAGGGGCTCAATATCAACCCAGCACACTCAGATCAATATTCTCTTAGGCTTAAGAGGCCAGAATCATTTCTGCCATGCTGCGCTTTTTATCCTTTCACTGCAGGTAAGGTCTGCAGGTGGGTTTATCTTTTTAGCAATCATTAGGAATCATTGATATCGGTGCCTGCAGACACTTGAGCAAAGAGAAACAATTAGCTAACCTTTTCCCCAGTTAAATACGTTTAACAGGCTTAGGTCTGTATATCTGGTAGCACCTAAGCACCCGTGATTCTTTGCACATGGGATCTCAAAATTCTTCCCTTGCATATAGAGTAAATCCGGCTGCCACCGCCCTCGTTTTGTAAACATGATATTTACACATCGATACAGATCAGGCCAAACAACACGCCCTGTCCTAACGCCGAACAACAGAGCCCGCATTCACCTTTAGAGGGCGTTTTGAATTGCTAATGTCTCGCTGCCTCATGGGAGTTTTGGTGGCAATTTAAACACCGTTTGAAGGAATGCCCCCAGCTCACCACTAACTACTTCAACCATAAATGTATCATCATCAAGTCAGCAAGAGGAAAACTTTGTTCATAGTTTACAACTCTGCACATAATGCATTTCTGAGCGATGGTTAGACCTACAGTACTAGTCAAAAGTTTAAACACATTCTCATTGAATTGAACGAAAAAAAGATTTTGAAAACTTTTCACTTTTGGTACCGTGTGTCAGACTGTTTCAGGTGTAGGCAAAGGAAAGCAAATGACACGTCAGGACAGGACCGATGATGTTGGCAGACTTGTAAACTAGACCTAGATTTTGGATTTCACATGGGATCCCAAGTGTCACTTAGCAGGGGGTTAGCTCCAGAAGCTAAAGTCAATACCTGTTCCGAAGGCACAGAGGGGAGAGTGGGTGGCATTCATTTTGCAATTCGACTTGGTAAGCTGTGATGCGTGACCACACACACACACACACACACACACACACACACATACACACTCACACACACTCACACACACACAAACACACACAACCTCGGACTCAAGACATTCCCTATGCGAGTAATGGTCATGATATATGGGTCAAAAGTCTGAGTTTGGTGGATGTTGACCATTCTCTGTGGGGGCCCTGCCAGCATCTCAGGTCTGGGAGAAATTGAGCCAGCATGGACCCTCTTATCATCCCGAGTCCGTTTGACCCCCTCTGCCCAAATACCAAATGAAATCTGTAGGGGGCAAAAGAGTCGGCGCTGCAGTGATAGCAGCCATCTTTAAAGAGCTGAAATACCTCACTTCTATTTTGCCCATGAAACTCAATTTGAAGCAGTGAAACCCCTCATTGACCAATGCTTACCCCAGTCTCCAAAATATAACTTTTTTTTTTAAACCGGAGATTGCAAACTGTGACCTGCATAACAACTAGTGTGCTGTGCAGAACCTGGCAGGATGTGGGTATGATAGATGATTACGAGGAAGAGAAATACACATCAACTAATGAACCACAACATTTTACTTTTGTATGGTCAGATTGAGTACTCGTGTTGAGAGGGAGGAAACCAACTTTGTTTAGGAGGAAATCTGAAAATTGTTGGGTAGTATAACACATGCATGGATGCATTCCAACATAACTGTAATCTTCGCCCACTCTTAAAAAAGGTAAGGAGACATACACACGGTGCTGTAGTTAACTAACGTTACTGTCACTTCACATCAGTAAGCTCACAGTGCAAACACTTAAAGCCCTTTAAATGAAGGTGGGTACACCTTGACGTCTCCCAAAGGTATCCTGCTGCCTGCTGAATGACAAGGCTAAGCTAACTACTTGTTGGTAGGATTCACACTGTTAAACTAGTCTTCCACTACTAACGTTACCATGAGGATCTAGCTAATGTCAGTGGAATTACTCTCAGAACACTGAATGCAAGTGCACACATCTGAAGCAGTAACCGTTATGTGCTATTCGTACATTAGACTGCAGTCTACGGTCACTTTCAATAGCTAAAGGGCTAGCGTTACACTGGTTAGCCGGCTGCAAGTACCTGATTTTGCTAGCAAGACAAGCTAATGTAATATTCCAATCCTCATAACACATTGGGTAATCAACGACGCAGTAGTTTCGGCGAGAATGCCGATATTGCACACTAGTAATGTATCAGAGGTGCCACAGATGGGAGAAGCTGTTGCGTTCAGGTGCTAGCTGTCATACTCACCATGTTGATGCGGTGCAGCTGAAACGGACTTTACCCGAACAACACTGAGCACCCCGAGTCGGAAATCAAGCGGCGAGGAGCACATAAGCCCTTCTTGCGATGTTTTGGCACACAATGAAGGGGATTCCTATTCAAATTGTCACAGTATTCTTGCGGAGATGGGTCACATCTTAAAAAATCAATGGATTCAACCTCCGGTGCCGAGTATTTTCAACTGCAGTAGAGGTCACGCTAAAACTCAGTGTATGAAGGTGTCTTAGGATATGCCTGTAAGAAAATATCGAAATACGGTGATTATATTATTTCATTTCCCACAAAAATAAATAAAACTGTAATTATAAAAACCTTGAACTCTTATGTCAGTTGCGTAATTCTTATTTTGACTTAATACATACACGGGATTTTTAATTCTGTATAGGATTATTTGAGACTACTATAACTATACATTGGCGTTGGGACCGCCGAAACCGGAAAAGAAAATTGATACGCCACTACCAGAGCCCGTCCTCTGCCACTACCCGTAACAGATCTACACCTTCATCCGGTCATTGGCGGTGGTCTATGGTCGCTCTTAGGGGAAGACAAAATAAGTCTCCCAGCTTTTGCTTTTGCAGATCTTCCCATCTGGGTGTCATTATTGTCAGCGTGTGTAGTCTTTTGCCGCTGGGTTGTTTCCTCCGTGAAGCGAGGTAACTGTTAAGGACACCTTGACCCACTCCATTTTTGCTTCTCAAGTTAATGCGTTCTGCAAAGTCAACAACTTAACTCTGAAACAGATCTGCAAGTAATTAAAAAAAAAAAAAACAGGTAACTTTAAGGTAGTCTGAACGAACAAATGATATGCATCTTTAGACCAATGGTCACAGAAAATTCATCAAATCCCAATAACTGTTCTGATAACCAGTTATACATTGGAATAAATGGCTCTACTCAAGTATAATGTCAGGGTCATCGCAGTTTCCTTGAGTGTTACAATATACTGTATCACTATATCTGTAATTATTCTTGTTTTGTCCTCACTCATGAAGACGTTACCAGATTGGTTTTGTAAGATGGTCTGCCGATTGCACAGGAATTCAAGGATAATAACATGGGTTCTGCTGGTGTTTTAAGTTTAATTCATGTTAACACCTAGCATGTAACAATCACTTACAACATTTCACTTCAAGAATGAATGAATTATATCTCATTGTAAAGTAATACAGTGGTGTCCTTTGATGCTTAATTACATTGTAGGCCATTCCTACTAAAAAGGTTCATATTCTGTATCCCTTTTACACCATGATTCAGACACAAACAAATGCTAAACACAAAAACAAAATCAACAATTTGGTGAATTTGTCTTTGCACCTGTCACCCCAGCGTGGCTTCCATTTAACATGTGGGTATAAAACAGCTAGGCTGTAGATGCACATGCGCATGCGTTGGCTAAGCCCTCCTCTTTTATTGCAGAGCGACATACCCCACCCCCTTGATGCATCACATCAGCCCCTCATTGCATGTAGACACAAACACACTGCACAGGAGTGTATTTGCACGCTGTCTCATCCTACTTGCTACGACATCTCCCATGGAAGAATGCATTAATTCATCCCCGAGGTCTAGGAGTTATCTTTCTAAGATAGCTTATTTACTAATGATGATATCCGAAATTAATGCAATTAAGTTAAAGTGATGCATACATTCACAAGATTCTATTTGTATCATCAAAAACCGTGACTTTTTAGAAAGAAATGTATTGTTTCACTTTATAAAAAAAGATGTCAGCGCTTCTCAGGATCCACTGGCAATGTTTTATTCCTGTATCTGGGTTACTCCATACATTTCACACTGATTTCCTTTTAATTTATAATTGAAGGAACTCACAAACTGTACATTCTCCTCATTGTATTCCATAAAAGAACTTTATCCTCGATGGAGCTTTATCTATCTCTTTTTTTTCTTCTTATTGCAGTGTTGTCTGTTCTTTTTAGATAGGCTTGTTATTTTTAGATGAAACATCATAGGCAGGATCCTCAGTGTACTGTGAGTTTTACACCCTTTTCTAGTGTTTAATCCATATGACGTCTTCTTCATGCCTACTGATACCTTTGAAGTTCTACTAAAGCCTTACAATAGAAATACAAATGATGAGAATATTGCAGTAAAAATCCCAGTCTAGTCAATCGAATATCCTCATTGTTCAATGTCACAATCCATTTTTAATGGTAGCATTTTTTATGAGTGAGTGCTGGTGAGTATTATACATTGTTTCCTTCTTTTATTAATCAAACAACAGTTTGAAATGTGTGTCACTGATCTCAGCAGTATACCTAGAAGCAGAGGAAGAAAGTGGAACAAAAATCCATGTCAACTCGTCACCAGGAAGACTGAAAGTGGTTCAGAATGTGATTCTCTTTGGTGCAGCGCCTGCTTCGCCATTCTGTGTAATCTACCAGAATGCAAATCGCAATGCAAATGCAAATACTGCTGAATTATTTATGTGCAGCGTAGATCCGGAATCCTTTTGCTTAAATAAAGTAATGTGGCATCCAGAACACACATTTGGTTAACATTACATTACCACAGAGATATACCATAGAAATTCACTGTTCAAATTTCAGTTCAACAATTTAGTCACCGGTTTTAAGGAACTGGGATTACATTTCTCCATTTTTTGGAACGAGACGATCTCAAAGGCAGTTCACAAGTGTGTCCATTTTATTGCTGAATGCTGAAAAAGTCAAGCGTCTTACCATTCGAACCTTTCATTGGATTTACATTCTTCATTGCTCTTTGGTGTTGATGTGTCATTTGTCGCGTGAATCGGAAACCAGATACTAAATTGATCTTGAAGTGATGAAGGTCATGTCTTTAAAAGAAGATTTATTTTCATGTTCAGTGCAGCTGAATTGTGTTACATGTCGATCCAAACAGTTGTTGACATTAAATCTAATTTTCAGATCACGCGTTGCCTTTGCATCAAACACAGGGAACGTTCGCGTTGAATACGTCATTCTAATTTCTGTATATCAAATTGAAGCACGTGCAGATTAGCTTTGTATTTTGTTTCCAAGCTGGGGAGAGAATGACACCCATTACAATTAATTATGTTCACGTACACTTGAACAGAACTTTTTTGAGGAAAGGATTCCATCCTAATGGTGCTGTAATAAGGCTTCTCCCTGGGTGGTTTTTCCATCAAGGAATGTAATTAAGCAACAACATTCATGAGTGGGCATGCTCATTTAACCAGCGTCTGGGCTTATGCAGCTTTAGAGGGATGAAAGAACAAATCCTGGTGGAACAAGGCCATGTATGCTATAGCTGAAGTTACAGCATTGCAGACAGAATAACAACTGATCCAAAACTTTCTTCTGCAGCATACATGTTTTTTTTTTGTTTTAGGAAGCTTCGTATATGTTATGATGTACTTTTTTTTGCAAATACCTAAACTGAAAATATGTTGTAAGCATATTTAAAATATCCCTATTGTCTGAATTATTATTTCATGCCTGACAGCCGACATTATTGGGATTACTGGAGTAAAAATAGTGGCGGCAGGGTAGTTGGGCAGGTGGCACAATTGCTCTTAAGGAGGGCAACATAAGAAGCGAAAAGAAATCAAGGAAATTAATGAAAAACATTGCAAACATGTTTTTTCTAAGTAATTCAATCAATTAAAAAAAACAAATATATGTTTAACTTGAACAAACTTCCCAAAATGATGTTTCATTTTCATTACTATAAAATGGTCACAAAAATGTAATTATTCTATGCTGTTCAGACTGAACAATTATGCCTGTTTTTGGGCCTCTCCTTAATTGTTTAACGGTTTTGACATTTCACATTCGCAGCATCCTAAGCTTCCAGTTTCAAGGGTGAAACGTAACACAAATTCAAAATTCATGTCATTTTTTCATATTCCACAGGGTTCTGAGGTCATCCCTAAGGTCAGTGGAACCACGAGAGGTTTGTTTTCATCTTCTCTGTCTCACACTCAATGAATTAACAACGCAGCCCCGGGCAAAGAGTTATGCTTGGTATCAAATTAGCCTACTGGCAGTTACCAGCCTGAAATACACAAAAATCAATTACTTCATTAATTTTTGGTATAGGTGTCACCATGGCCTTTGTTGCAGTTGTTGTTTTTTTGTAACTCCATACATATTACTCGCTTTAAACTCCATTGTCTGTTGGAATCACAGGGAAACACTGCACAGCGCCATTGCTTCACTAGAAAATATGGATGCAGATTCCTTTCCCCCATTCAATCAGAGGCTGATTTATATCAGAATAAGGCTTGTGTGTAAATGTGTGCGTATGTGTGTGCCCACTCAGCAACAGACACAGAGGAATAAAGGCAGAGCTACAGGGAGAGAGAGAGAGAAGCTCATTATAATCAGCCAATTATGCTGGCAGAATTAGAAGCGTCCTTATTTTCTCTTATGGCAGCCTGAGTGCGGAGACGTTTTTTAAAGCGACTGCAGACTAATCCATGGATACAACTGACTGTTCTGTGCAAATTTGGAGCACATGTAGTTGTGTATGACTACAAGATTCGCAGGTAAAAAGCCTTTGATTTGGGCTTTTTTTGGAAAAACCCGGGACTCAAGCAAGGCTCCCCAGGTTCTGGGCTCTAATTTGCATTGATGAGGATTTTTTTTCTTCCTTTCTCTCCAGCCTGAGGTTGGTGCACAGCGGTAGTGAGAGACGAGAGCAGTTACACACGCCTACAACTGAGGACCTTGGATGTACACAATCAGTGTTTTTCAAACAGTGGAATACAATTATATTGCATGTTTTCTTTGAGACATTCTATTCAATTTCATGTGCCATGGTATGTGCATTGCTGCTGTTTTTGATGTTTTTGATGTGTGAGTGTCTTTAAGTGTGTGTGTGTGATTGAGTGACGGTGGTTGTGTATCATGTAAGCTTTTAAAATTGAATGCAGTTTCATTAGAAATCAGTACACGAAAATATATTGTTTAATAAATGGAATATAAAAATATGAAATATTATAATAAAATGATGATTTTTTTTTTTACAAATGATCAAATGTATAAAAAAAATACAATACTAGTCTCACCGTGTTTACGAAGACACTTAAATCCAAATAAATGCGCTGTTGTTGTCACCGTGCAGTAATTGCGTGTCCACACTAAAGACTTTGACCTTAGGTCAAGGGTGTTTGAGCAGCATTTGACACTTGACCTCTACTACATGTCTTATCAACTGGCCGGTTCATCTGTATTGATCATATCATTATTGAGACAGAGGGACTGAAACGTATCATTGTGATGTCAAACCGTTTATACAGGCACGTAGGAACATTTTGAATGATGATTTCAAAATCATCTTTATTTCCTGCTTGCATTGACGACATATTATAAAGTCATCCTGAATGTCTGTCTGGAAAAAGCCGCCCGAACACCCCACTTTTTACCCACCCATTTTCCACTTGTCAAAATTGTTGAATTGTGCATGGAATTTTGCAATGCTGATTGTCTGCCAGGGTGTGTGTGTCTATGTGTGTGTGTGTGTGTTTGGGGGGCGGAGGGGGGGTTAAGATGAAGTAGAATGACAACTCCCTGAAAGTTCTCAGGCAAGTGCTTGTGTCTGGCCACGGAGCAGGCAGCTGATTCGGGATAGGGTGTTAGCATAACAAAGGGCCTGAGCCTGTGAACTTGGGGCACCTTTCGACCCCGGCGCTGTGGGAATGAATAGTCTCCCGGTTTCCCCTCAGACTACCCCCATGGCTAGCCTGATCGTGGCTAAATTGTTAATCAGGGTAATTTAATATAGTTTTCAATATGCCTCATCTGTCATCGGGAAAGCATTCACCGCCTTCTTGCCTTCCCGCTCCCCCCCAAAAACGAGCCCCCGCCTATTCAACCAGGCGAGACAGGCAGCTGCAGGTCTTCTAGCCTCCTCGATTGAAATGTTCAGACATCAACAATACAAGCCCTGCCTCAGCCCTGTGTTTGTATGTGTGTGTGTATCTGTTTATACGTGTGGGCCGTACATTTACTATGACCCGTGCTCGTAAAAAGAGGAAATGAGGCAGTGTCTTTAGGCTCCTACATGACAGACAACCTCCCGCCCTATTTTCCTGTAACCAGAGGACATAAGGAGGTCGCTACGGGCGGTAACTCTCGGCCTCAGGACAGATGACGTCAGCTCTCCTGGTAGAAGCGTCCGGTAGCCGAGGTGAGTCATCGGACTCCTGGCCCTAGTTTTAGGCAGTGCGACTTTGAAATACCCAACCACCCACACACACGCACGCACACACACACACACACACACTTAGACCCAAACATGCACAGGCACACAGGGCACGCAGGTCCTGACTCTACCGCCTATAAATACATACTGTAATCGAGAATGACTCACACACTTCATGGCTCTCTGTTGGGAGGCAGAAGATGGAGTCGGGAGGACAACGAGTCCATAGGAACAACGGAAGAAGGCCAGAGGGACCCTGTGTTGGTGCTATCGTTGTGTACATTTTAGCTGCAGGGCAAGCTCAGCAATAGTCTGGTGGCAGAGAAATGGAGCACTGGGAAGAGGAAATAGGGTTCTCACAAAACGTATTGAAACACATGATTGCACTTCTTATGGTCATTGATTGGAAATGAAGAGTCAGTAGGGGTGTGGTGGCTCGTCGAGGTGATCAATATAATCTATTTGAATGAAGACTGACGTTGCTTTGCAAGAATGCTATGAATGAGAAAATGCCGTTGCACACTTACAACCTTTTAATTTCCGATTATCATTAAAACGGATGCAAAGATATTTTATTATGTTAACTGTATTTTACCTCAGTGATGTTTGTAATTTCAAAAGTAAGGTAAAAAAATACATATTATTCTGTTATGCTATCTAGTGATTAAATTAACATGTTTGTCACACAGGTGTTTTTGTTCTTCACAGAACATAATTAGATAAATATTGAAATTGGTCTTAATATTTATATTTATTTAGGAAAAATAATAATTGAATCAGGAATTTAAGAAGTACATGTTGTACCTACTAATTGTTATTACATGTCAAAGCTACTATTTCTAGTCCCAGACAATATGAGACAGTTGCTTGCTGCAGATGAAATCATTTTGAACGTTCACATGAATTTGCACATGAACAGTGCTCTCAGGTTCTCGCTTACTTAGTTGCTTCGGTTTTTTTTTCTATGTCCCTGGTCAGTTAATAGTTTTTGCCATGGAGACACAACAACATATTGATGCACACATGTAATTGAACCAGCATACTAGCATAACACCTTGCCATGAGCAGACACTGCAAGGATTCTCAGGCCAGCGCAGCGGGTTCCCTTGTGGGCCGTTGAATAGATGGGGTCTCCTCTTGTGTCGTGTGTACTCTATCTAAGCCCGCGTGTTAATTTATGCTGTGTGACGGGACGATAATTCACGCCAAAATCATCCCACAGCATCCACCCAAAACCCCCCAATCCAGACAAACTAAAGATCGCTTTATTCTTTATTGTTAGAAATTTCTATTACTGTTTCAACATTGAAATATTGGCTATCGCTGACATTAACTGTCTGTTAATATCAGTAATATTATCAAATTATTATCTGTAAAATAAAGCCTTTATTAAAATGAATTCACTCTGAAAGTCACCAAGTCAGTTACTGCTGAAGTTTCAAAGTACTGATGTCCCAGTATTTATTTTGCGGCTAGTAAGACAGGAGATCACATTTATCAATATGGAAACAAAGGTATTATGGGCCCCTGGGGGGACGGGGTCTAACTGGGGTCAGGACTACGGTGACTTGTCTAGACGGTCTGCTATTGTGGTTGCAGGCTTTCAGCCCCTGTCTCACCCTTTCAATGGGAGAACTTGACCTGTGTCTGTAGCTGCCGTGGGACTCAGAGACAAGGGGGAAAGGAGGGATGGACTGACGAGACACTGGCAAACCAGCGAAAGAAGTTTTGAGCAATTAAAGTAGTGACACTGAACATTTTAGTGGAGTCAAATAAAAAAAAAAAAAAAAAAAAACTGCTTTCATTCACAACCTTGGATTTACTCTAAATGGGCCCCGGTTGACTCCAGGCCTTCGCTCAAGTCTGAACTGTATCCCTGTCACCCTGTATGGTCATTCCACTCCAAACAAAAATAATACAGAAAAAGTATTTTCATGAAAGCAATTAGAACACGACAACGACAACACAAATACACAATACAACCATTGCTGCAAACGCCAAATTCAAATCATTCCCTCCTCCTCCTACGTTAGCTCCTGTCTTGGTGCGTGTGCAGGGTGCAGGGTGCGGCTGCGGGGCATGGTATAATTGAAAGGCAGAAGAACACTGCTTGTTTAAACCAAGGCAGTGAGGGCATGATGGGAAAACAAAGCCGCAGCCCCAGGAGCGCGTGACACGACATCACTAATGGCAAAGCAGAGAGGAACGCTCCTCTCTTTAGTTACCCGTGGTTCTTGTGAAAAGCAGAAGATTGCATACTAAACAATTGGCAGGATTTTACAAATTACACGTGTGAAGTTTGACAAGTTATATTACGTTGGTTCACCAGGATCTGACAATTTTGCACATTTCTTAAAGAAAAAATATTGTCGACCAACCCTGTGTGTTATTTTTCCAGCCATGATGGCTTCATAAATGTTGATTTCAGTATTTCAGGCTGCCACTCATACACAATGTTGGAAGTAGCACTTATAGATTGACAAAATACTGAACACATCACTCCCTTCTATGCACAGCCCCTATATGATATAAATAGCGAGTGGTAGTTGGGGGAAAACTGCAGAGAGGACGCAAAAAAGCTATTCTGCAATGTTGCCTGAGACCCTTCCATTCCTCAGAGCTGTTGTTTTTTTCCCTTCTATGGACGAGTCTGACATTGGCTCTATCGCAGCAGTATGAACTACAGCAGATGTTAATTCCCTCAAATCACAAGGCATGTCTTTCCCTTATTGACCCACATCAGGAATCTCCACCCACAACCTGCAAGACGGCGGCTCATTTTAGCCAGCAATAAATATCAATATTACATATCAATAAACCCATCTGAGAGGTGGGGAAGTAATAGTAATAGAGAGGAAAAGGGGTCAGATTGAAAGGGGCGGGGCGGGGGGGGTGACAATGGATGTGGGGAATGAGAGAGAGGGCAGAGGAGAATGGGGGAGGCAGCGAGAGAGAGAGAAGTAAGAAAAAAAGATGAGAAGGAGAGAGTGACGGCTGCTCGTCTGTTTCGGCCCCGTGGTCTCCTGCCTCCTGGGATGGCCGGAGACTCTGTCGAGATTCTACACTTTAAAAATCAATCTCGTTCAGGTTTGGCACGAAAAAGAAAAAGACACACACATTCACGCACACAAGTCCACACTCGCACACGCAAACAAATGTTCATTTCAGCCTGAACTAAGCCGCCCAGGCCTGTCGTGGCCGCTGCAGGGAGAGGGAGAGGCTCCGTCACTCACTTTTCTCGGGCAGAGATCGTCTTCGCGATTCCCAATCAGGAGGGCGGGTACCTGGGTTAGGGTATGCATGCAGCTGCTTGGGCGCAAAGATGGTGCAGAGAACTAATTAGAGAATTCCACATATCCACATATTGAGTCAGGTGTGACATTTAAACACTTTTGCAATTGACTGTGTGTAAAAACTGAATAGATGGACAGTTTGCTGAAAGAAATAAAATAGTTAAACGAATGCTATTGGGCTGTTTTCTCACAATATCCACTCATATGTAGTCATTCAGTACAGTGACATTAAGGACTGGTTACATTTGACCCCATCCAAAAGAAATGGTCACATCTTTTGTCGATGATTTTGTTTTTAAACATTTAATTTTACAGTAAAAACCCATTTAACCCCAACGACCTTGAACAATCCAATGAAAAGCCAGTTTCCTGCAGCAGATTTCAGTTGTGCTGTCGAACAAGCTGGTTTATTAAAATCTGCACTTTTTTCACAGTCCTTAAACACTATGCAGCCTGCAGCTTCATTGGGTTCCAGATCTTCTTTAACCAGACATTTAAACACACACCAAAGGTTGAGTAAGACCTCATTTTTCTCGCTGTGAAGTTTCCAGACTTGGAGCTCGGTATCTTTTTGTCTGTTGGGATCATGGGGCCGATAGTACTCGTGAATCTCCTTCCAAACAAAATAAGATAACACAAAGTGTGCTGTCTGTACATTAAAGGAGACAAATAAAAGAAGCAAAAGAGTTCCACTGTGTAGCAGTTTAGAAGTTTTATTCTTCATAATTCTTCTTTTCCAGCAGCTTCCAAGGTCATGTTCAATTGGCAAAAAACACCTTCAACTTTATTTAACATCTGCACTTAAATAGTCAAATTTGTGCATAAATTCTTACCGCCTTCAGGATATCAATGCTGAGTAAGTGTCATCTGAGATCTCTCTGGTTTCCCAAATGCTTTCGGCTTAATTCAATGGTACTGAAAGATGCAGCTCGATGTAGTGTTTTACAGTTTTTACCAACTGCTTACACACAAAATATTTTCATGTCACACGATATTGAAAAGATTTTTGAAACCTACATACGTATATATACCTGTATACACCAGCATACAACAAAACTATAAACAAGTAAACCAAGTGACCTATCCAAACTATAACGCTGTGTCTTCAGGTGTTTGAATCTGTCTCGATTGCACAATGCCTGTTTCCACCACCTGGTTCGACGCAGTATGATGTGTGATCAGGCTTGTTTTTGGATGGAGAAAGCCATATTATTAATGCAGTATTCATCCCGATACAGAATTGTAGTATTATTAGTCCACAATCCCTGTGGATGTACAGTAATGTTTGGCATTTAAGCATTTGGGAGGGGTGCAAAGCAGTGCTCCATGCAACTCTGATGCCTTCCTAATGAAACTTAATCTGCGCACACTACAGATGACGTCACACCTGATGAAGGCTACAGAGACAGAGTAGCCGAAACTGGTCAGGTACGCAAATTTACCTTTGTTGGCTTGTAAAAAAGAACCTCTTGTTGAATTTTTATACTTTTTCTAGTCCTTCAGACCCAGGTAGTGACAAACCACACTGTTCTGTGATCAACAGCAATTAAACTGACAAATGTTTCAAGCAGCGGTTTGTATTCTGTGAATACATTTATACAAATACTCACAAAAATAAATATTCTTTGGAAAATAACGGGTAATTCTCTAGCCGGTCTTGCAGGCTGTGGGTGAGGATTCCCTAGTCTAACTGCATTGGATAAAGTCTTGTTAAGCTATTTCATTGTAGGGCTAATTGTCTCAGCATTTTTTTACCTTTTTCTGTCAGCAGCAGGAAATAGGTGGAGATCTTCAAAAGGATTTTGTGCCGCATCCTTCAAATTGACAGCGTGACACGTTGGAGCTATTTTAGCACTCCTGAGACACTTTAGGTCGACGCTTTCCTTTTTCCTTTTGCTGGTTACCTGTAGAGGTGACACTGCTGGCTTCGGGGCATCCTTTGTCTCGTGACAAACGCCACGCGCAGGAGATCCCAAACATCAGTGCACCATCTTGGAATACACACCGTCTCACCTGCCACACTGTAACAATCACGTCGACGACTCGGTGCAAACACGGCGGGTAAAAAATGTCCCCAGCCCCAGCCATCAGCTCGGATTCCCATCCAACACGACCACTGACGTGTGCGCGTTTGTGTGAGCGCACAGAGCGTGTGTGTGTGTGTCGGTCTGTCTCCCTGTGATGGGAGAGGTGGAGGCCATCTTTCATCTCTTGCTGTGATCAGATATTCTACATGATATGATACGATGATACAGACCCAATTAAGGGATGGGCTTGTGTGAAAAATGTGATGACAAGGCAAGCGGAAGAGTAGACTGTGATCTGACATCTGAGAGGGGGAGAAAGACAAGGGAGGGAGAGAGGGAGAATGGGTGAGGGCGGGAGGAGACTGGGGCGGCAGACAGGACCGAAGACAGCTGTAGGAAAAGAAGGGAAGAGTGATGCCGGTAAAGGAAATGCAGATCGAGTTAGCGTGAGAAAAATAGGGAGAATGAATGTTAAAGACGAAGAGGCAGAAAAATGAATGTGATTAAGCAGAAAGAGGAAAAGAAGAGGTAAAAAAAGATGGGTCTAATGAAAGATTCTTTCTCAAAGGTAACAATTCATCAAGACTTTATGGATCCTACTTTTTATTCGTCTTGTAGTTTGAATATAATTCGAGGAAAACTTTGCCATGAATACTACAAAGAAGTTGTCCTACTTTTCCTTGTCGAACCTGACATGCAGTTTTTAACATGGAGAGGAAACGGCAACCAAAGGAGGTGCATATAGATGCATCCAATCATTTCAGTTTTTAATTGTTTTATTCGGCAGTCATAAGAACCAAACACCAAAGCAGCACAAAATATAAAAATGGAGCTGATTTTAAACATGAAGTCTTCTTGGAAACTGTCTGAACCTGTTTCCCATCGTGTCGTTAATCTGTCAGAATAAACTACAACCACGGCACGCGTGTGATCAGGACGCATTGTGCTTTGATCACCCTTCCAGCTTTTATCAGCATGCATGCTCTTTTCAGAATAACCAAATATTATGTCAAGCACATTGTTCTTTACAGAAAGGAGAGAAACAACTCACTAAAACATCAGTTAAAAGAAGAAAAGGCCTTTATTAAGCTGTCAAAAATATATACTTTTTAGACTGAAAAAATTACATGAAAAGAAAACGGAGGAAATATTTGTATTCTCTCATTTAAAATAAAAAAATATTTAACACAATTGGTATGTTAGTGCATGGTCACAGGATTAGTCTGTTTGACCAGTAGTGCAGTATCATTCAACCAACTGACAGAAATACATCAATGGAAAGTACAGTGCAGGTTCAAGTATTGCAGAGTAATGTTAAGCTCAAGGGAGTTATGAGTGTAGGTCTCGATGCTCTTATTTTGAAGGTATTCAGCCCACTCTTGTTGCTCAGGATGACGCGTTTACCTAAAAAGAGAAAGAGAGAAAATAATGAAACAACTTCATTTTATGATGATCTTTGTTAATATTTGCTTTTTATTACATATTATCACATCAAAGCTCCGTGAACTAACGCTTGGGACTCTTCACCACATTCTGTGTAACGCAACACCTTCTACAGCAACTTCCCTTGTAGAAACAAAAAAGTGAAACTAAATCCTTTTTCCCAGCCGGAGGTGATCTGCCATTTTTTTCTGTGACAAACACAAAATTTAAGTGAGTAAAAATTTGCGGGACGACGGCACTTGACGTGTTTTTATCACATCTTAAAGCGCGATGCTCATATGAAAGGAGTTCACTGAGCTGTGAGTTCCCGGTGTACTTGTCGGTGACAAAGGCCTCGGCAATAGTCGCTGACATTAGTGCCCCTCGTATCACGCTGCACTTTCCTCCCATTGTTCGCACTGCACTTCTCACATGTATTGTCTTACGTGATATCCCTTAGAACCCGATAAGACGCCCGGTGAAAGTTTTTTGTAGCTGAGGACACAGGCCTGGGAGTGTCTCAGGGTTGCAGCTGCTTGCTATTCTCGCATAGAGTCTGGGAGCTTTTAGGGTCTGGGGACCGCCTTATCGGATCCCCTTTTACACCCCGCCTAACCTGGGTTACCTGCACTTCAAGCCCTTTCTCCGTTAGTCCTGCCATACCTGACACTGCCCCCCCCGACCCCCCCAAAGAAAGACATTATGGTATTACATTTCTCTGAAACTATAACGCTTGTTGACAAGCATGAAAGGTATTCTGGGGTCCAACATGAATGTATGGAGCTGTGCAGGACAGCTGTTGTCATTTGAGACAGAAAGGATGTCCGACTGGCTCAGTTAAATCCTCAATGGGGTCGTTATGTGCACAAGACAACAAAAGGAAAACCAACATGATATTTTAGGATCCCACGGATGTGTTCCTGAAGGGTTACTCTAAATGAAATTGCTGATTCATCCTGTCAGACACTGGAAATCTCTGGAAAGTTGCTATAAGTCAGCAACTCCCCTCAGTGTCTCCCATTGATTTAAAAAAATACAAAGGTACTTTTTTGGCCACATTGTCTCCTTCAACAAATTTCTCTGATGTTTGGCTGACGGTATAAAACAGTTCAGGGTTGGCAGGGGGTCCCCGGGACATCAACACCCATCTCCACCCATCTCCACCCAAAGTGCAGAAGATGAAGGAGGTGGATTCAGACAAACCAAAGCAAACCACCCTGTCTGCACACGGCACCTCGAGGGCACACGCTGCCTCCTTGGCCTGCCAGTCTCTCCGTGGCAGCTGATCCTCGTCAAAGCTACATGTGCCTCTCTCGGCATCTCTCCTCGTCTTCTCTGCTGACACAGCATTTTGTGCTGTGCGTATATTGCGTGTGCGGTTTTCACGGCTCTGCTGATAGCTCGCAGTGCCTTTGATACTTGGGTTACATCAAACAAAGCATTTGGCATTTACTTGTAGAACAGGAGTCATGATGCACAAAACCAGTGCAAGAAATATAACATGTAAATATCAGCTGCAGATGTACAATATTTCCTTTAGGAAAACGTGCCACTCAAGCAACACATGAAAATAATAATAACAATATTAAATGTAATCGTTTTTAAGCCATGATGTATTTTGTCATTCAAATCGCATTGTTTAATTAGAGTAGGCCCGGGTTTTCTCAGACCAGATCTACAAACATGGGTAGTTGTCATGCTCGCCATCAAAATGCGCATTTTTGCGGAAAAATAGAGGATTTCTGGGGGTGCTGCTGCCCCCACGTCCACCATAAAGGATTTCATGTTTAAGTGTCCCCGGAGGAAAGTGGTGCCTTCTGTTGCCCGAGTCTGATAACAGGGTAGAATAGTTGAATGTCTTGCCCTACTTCTGCTAACTACTCCCAGTGGACTGTAGTCAGATGCTTCCACCCTCCATGAGGAGAGGACTGATGCTGCTGCCGGACTGCTGCAGACTCAACTCAAGCATCAGAACTGGAAGAGACGGTTGATGAGAAACCTGATTAATACGCAAGCATTCACACAAACAGGTGTAAACACGTGTAGAACTACTTGCGTTATATAATCTAGGACTGGGGTAACTTTGGACACATAGGCATGCCAACAAACATAGTTGGGAAAAAAAGACAAATACACGGACATTAATACCAAAAACGCACACTTGCAGCGATGACTGACACGCACACACACACACACTCTCTCCACCATCGAATTCTGTACGTCTCCTACTTTCTCTTTATATCTCTGCCCATGCTTCTGAACCTCGGGGAGACATATTCTTTTTCATCTGTCAGTTTGGATGGAAACAGACATGTTCAAAACACACAACAATATCCTCGGCAGCACCAGGAAGGTTCTATGTTTTGTATGCTTGAAACACTGCATTACCTCCTAAGTGTCTAGCAAACCCCAAGAACAGTAAATAATGGATGCTACTCTCAAAACAACCCGCTTTCACTTCAGGGACCGGTCATGGTTTACCTGTGTGAATGCCCTTTCTGTGTCTTTGGAGAAATGGATAGAACTAAATGTGGAATGTGGGTCAGACTATTTCATTTGCTGAAAATGTCTGTCTGTGTCTCCTTCGATCCTTCATCATTTGTCAGAGGCAATGTCACTCAAATATACAAATCTGTTCATATAGAATTCACTGAGAAAAAGGAGGCAAAGACCGCTGATCCATAGCGCAGGATTCATAAAACATAGCCCATATAACAAGATATTTTTGACGCTTGACAGGAGAGAGCACAGTCACCTTTGAGCTCAGCTGAATATCCTTGACGCCTTTAGCCGGAAGAATCCACACATTACGCCATTTATTTCTGAGTCCCAATCCACGAGATCTCCATCCAACCTGGAAAGACACGATGAGCGTAATGATTAGTACAGTAGCTCACATACATGCAAGATGTCATTTCATTGCTTTTCACTCTCAACCTACTTGTTTCTCTTTACTTTGTGCAGTTAACTCAAACCACTGAGTAAGAATGGATTACTTTTTGCCACCATGTAACTCTCACTGGTCTCCATCCTCCATTATTTCTGAGGTTACATCGAAAGAGTTTCAGCTATTGTGAATAATTTACCTGATTCACAATTCCGGCCTTTAACCCCTCAGCAGATGCACAGGAAGTCGGGGGGGGTTAAAAATACACTCCTGAGGATCTGAGTCTACATGCATGTGTATGTGAGCGTGTGGGCAGGGATGTGTGTTTGAAAAAATAATAGAGACACTATATAACCCCTGACATATAAAGCATCATATATCATATCTTGCACAGAAACAAAGGATCTCATCATTATGAGAATACTCTCTGATGGGCTTATCATTAGACAGCTTAATCTATGCGTGTGTGTCAAATAGTTTGTGTCAGTGTGTACGCATTTAGCTGCGATAGTTTGTAGGTTCAGTGAGTCCTGACCTGTGCTTGTAGACCTGACTCAATGTGGACATGGAGCTGACTGTGACTCTAAAAGTACACAACGCTTAGTACGAGAATGAAACTGGGCTGTACGAGAAGTTGGTTTCCTTATCAACTGTATGCACACTGGTTACGACACAGCTGTCAAGGAAAGCAGCAGCTTTCCTGTCTGAATGAGTGAATATTAATGTTACCGAGATATGTGGGACCCCTCCAACCCCCCAAAAGACACACACACACACACACACACACACACACACACACACACACACACACTAACTCTACCAGGCCATGTTGCCGTGGTATGTCCCTGGCATGCAGCAGTGTTGTCATGGATACCCCCAGACACATCCGCCATGCCGTAAGCGGGGGGATGCTGAGCGCTTCAGAGGGGCTGGCGCCGAGGCCCCCCCCCCCCCCCCCACATTTCCCCCTAACCCCTCAACCCCCTTTTCTCCATCCCCTTCCCCCCCGAAAAACCAGCTCAGTCTAGAAAAAGCTTTCTTCTTGTCAGCTGGATGGGCCCGGAAGAGCACAGCTGCTGTCTCGTCCCAACGTCGGGGCGTGCATTGCTTTTAACGGGAGTGGGTTTTAATGTAACTGCGAGGGAGCAATAACATACAGAAAGAGCACTCGCTTTGCATGCACACGTCTGAGTCTTCTTGGATTTTTTACTGTTCTACTGGGTAACTGGTAAAAAAAAGGGCGTTCAGTGTGCGTATGGATTTTGCGTTAGCCCTGAGGGCCATTGGTTAAGCGTGCAGTTTATCCTGATCCTTTTCATTAGCCATTATCAATAATTCAACATTGCGGTTGCTTTAATGATTTAATGTGGGCAAACCCTCAATTCACCAACATCCACACTGACACGTAGTAGCCGTTAGCCTCTTGGCCTCCGCTCAATATAGTGGTGTAAACATGCACATAACACCCTACCAGGCAAATAATCCCTTTATATAAAGAATAAGTCTTTTATTATTTCCCTACAAAATTCTTTGTTTTATTATACAAGTTATGTTTGCAATAAAAAGGGACATCCATCTTCTACACTGAGATGAGGAAATGAACGGGTTAATCTTTTATGACGCCTCCCCTCACAACCGTGCTTCTTTTCCACCCCCTTTCATATTCTCCAATATGGCTGCGCAGTGTTTGCACATGTGCTGCAAAAAACAGTCTGCTTTGATTGGAAGGGTAATTTGAAGTGCAAATTAAGGTACAGATTCTCTTGTCTGAAATGAGTTTGCGTGACAGATCGGTGAGTGTGTGTGTGTGTGTCTCCCTCCAAAGACATACAGCGGCGTTCCATCCCCCCTTAAACACTTCATCTATGCCTCTTAGGGAAGAAAGCTGACCTACAAAACAGCCGGCACAGTGTGACGAGGATATATGCACGCACATTGTCTACCCGCAATGCCAAAAAATCACAAAAAATCTAAAATCACAATACAACAGCTTAAAACACTAACAAAAGCGTGGAAGAAAAAATATCACACAATACAGCGGGTTGGTTCTATGTTCTGAGGTAAATCACGGGATAACGTTTGCCCAACATGAACGCCGCGAGATGTTTCACAACGAATGTTGCGGCGAAGTCAAAAACAATTTACTAAATTATCCCTCCTACACTTTCGTGCATCATACTTTTCTGCTGTTGCCATACCAGAGTTTCAAGCGAGAAATATAATCTCAGTGTCTGTGTCGAGAGAGAGGGACAATAAGATCCTGTTTAAAGGAAAAAGGGAGAGAGATGCAGGCAGAAATAGAGAGCGACAAACCGTGTCTAAAAGCACATGTTCGTGTGTAAATACAGTTTGTGAACGAGGGCACGCTCCTCTTATGCTAATTAAAGCTTCGGACTCAAATCCGAATCTGTGGTTGGATTTAGACTGACAAAGAGGGACAAAGTGATGAGGAAAAAGGAGAAAGAAAAAAAAAAAATAGAAGCAGACAGACGGCAGAGTCTACAAATAGAGTCCGTTGTCTGAATCTCTCAACTGATGTGATGGTAAAAAAAAAAAAAAGAAGAAAAAAAAAAAGAGGGCTTTTCAGGCCGAAAAACAGGATCAAACAACCTGCTGTGGAGTCCGGTTACACCCTCACAATGGCTTACATTCACTCTCAGCCCCAACACACAAGCTTTTACCTCAAAGGGTGTAGAGGGAGAGAGTGGTAGGACGGGTGTGTACGTACAGGTATGGGGGGGGGGCGGGTTCAGCGTTATCTTAGACGATAATGGTGTTCAGCAGATTAAATGCAGAGCCTAACATGTTTGTTTTTAACCGTCGGTGAGATCCGTGGTCGACCCCGCAGGTCCTTTAAATCTCGATTTTGCCATAGAAAGCGATAAACTCTTAGCTAAAGACAACTGGTGACGATAGAGCAGTTGAGGAGAGACTATTTTCTTTAAAGTAAAATGCAGGTTTGTCTTTGTTAGAAATCCGTTATTCTCTAAACTAATTGCATTGAACTTTTGATGGACTTTTGATGGACTGGTGGATAAATGGTAGATGTTTTTTTTAAAATATATATATACTTCACTACATTAGCTCAGATTTTAAATTTAGGCATAGCGATGGATCCTAAAGATATCATCCCTGCAAGCTTCTCTGCCCACACCCAACAATCGGATTAATTACAGACACACAATAGACAGCTACTCTCCGCTAACCTCCGCTAAGACCCTGCCTCTCAAGCCACGAAGAGCAGACCTGGCAATTTGTGTTTGTTTCATATTGTTTGAATAGTTCTGGAGAAATTAGTATGCAGTCGGGGATGGAAGAGCTTGTCAAGATCAGGGGGGGGGAATCTCTGCCCACCCCGCCGCCCCTCCGGACGGATCTACATCCATGAACAAGGTTGACAAGAAAGCTGACTGGAGTAAAGACAAGAGGCAAATAAAAAAGGCAGAGATCATGATTTTTTTTTTTTTTCAAACAGAACTCCATCACAGAGAGGCTCTTTCTCTCTCTGTCGGTCTCGTTCGTCAGTTCATCTGTCAAGACGCTCACTCTCTTCTTCTCTTCTTCACACCTTCCAGCCCCAAACTATGTGTCATGCACATCAAAATGCTAAGGCCATTCTCTTTTTTGAGGGTGTTCTGCTGGACCACAGAGCGAATGGACGTCTAAGTCGGGGGGGGGGGAAAGCAATCTGGGGCCCTTCTCTCACCGAGCTCGATCACTCCTGGGAAACACACAGCCTCATACAATGGATAGAGGAGGCCTTTTGTTGAGTCTCTGGGAGCTGTAGGGCTCGCTCTGGATCAGACAGGGGTGTGTGTACATTTCTGCATTTTTTAACACGCACACAAACAGAGTCAAGAGCAAAAACCACACGCGGGAGCGAACAGTCGCGCGGAACTCTTCTTTCTAAACTGCAAACTTTTAGTTTAGTTTAGGAGTTACTGAGGCTAGACTGAAGTTGAATTTTAAACTGTTTTTGACTAGTTTGTTGTCTGTCCAAAGGGGTTTTTCGTTTCACTCCGTAACAAATCAGAGTTCAAAGCCTGTGACTGCCCCCCTCCCACCCCCCCTCCTGGGGTCCGAGGCAGCACAGCAACACAGGGGGAGAAAAGTGTAAACAAACGTGGTGGCAATACAGACACAAGAATACATTTTAAGTTGTTTCCATGTGACCCTCTGCCCCTCGTGCACGATCGGAGGGAATTCTCCTCACTGAAATGAACTGGCACCATCTGACCCTATTCATTTCCCATACCGCACTTTCTCTGGTTCCCCCCCTTTTCCAGTCCCCGGGTTTCCCACAGAGCCCCTTCTTTCCTCTCTCCCTCCCCTATCTTTGCATCCTCCACTTCTTTTCTTTCAACCTTCCTACTGCCCCCCCCCCCCCCCCCCCCCCCCGCTTCCCAAGTCTCTGCCTTGCTTTCAACTCCAATTTTGGGCACAATGAAGTTGTTCTGGCTGACAGTTTGGCCAGTAGAATAAGTGTTGTTTGAGCATGCTGTGTGGCACTGCAGTGCACCCATTCTCCCCCTCGCCGGCTCAGTTACTGAGAGCCCGGTTGGTGGGACACGGAAGCCATCCGTCCCCACGCTCCCACCCTGACCCAAACAATCAGCCTCAAACTGCACTCCGGCTCACCTGCGCCTCCTCTTCACATACGTACATTAGCTATTTCATCCTTTGCTTCTCTGCTTATTAATATTAATAGCACTATTTCATTATATTCGTAAGTGCATTGAGGTCTTCCAAAAAATTCTTTCTTTCACATTCTTGTTTATGTCATGGAGTTTCTTCATGATACCATGTGGTTCGCTTCCATATTCTATCTGTCATGGTGCAGTCCAGGTTGGGCTGATTTACTCAGTTCCTTTATGTTTTGTAGGATGTGTCAGAAAGGATCCTGCATTGGGGTCAGCTGGAGAGACAATGCCTGCAGCCCTCTCTCCTCTGTCACTTTCAGTAAGCATCAACCAGCCTCCCTGCCATTTGCCCCCCCCCCCCTGTTCCTCAGTTCGAATGACTTATCAAACAAGCACAAAATCCACACTGTAAACAGTATTCTTGTGTGTATCCCCTGTGAGACATGCACAGAAAGAAGTTCACACACAGAAGCCAGGACATGAGATAGTGGCTGAGAGGGGGCCCTGATGGGTGGGAGGTCGGGCGGGGGGGGGGGGGGGGGGACCATATGTCCTGGCGTTGTATATCAGTCGGCGTGCCCTCAGCGCTCTGCCAGACCACCATAACTTAGTTTGTCTTCAGCACAAAGTTTGGTCCAAGCTTGGCTGGGTTCATTAGGAACCTATTCTCTGGAGCCAATGAAGCTCAACGGACCTCCAACAAAGGAGCTAATCACACCCACTGCTGGTTGCTCTCTCTCTCCCTCACCTTTGTTCCGTCTTAAAAAAAAAACACAAATTCTCACTCTTTTAATGAATAGAAACCAAAAATGTGTAATACAACACGATATGTGTCATAAAGAATAAACAATACAAATGATAACAAACAATAACAATTGGCCAACAGTGACACCTTTAATTCTTTTGTGTCTTGATAGTTTATTGTACAGAAAATAACCTTGATGGTTGCGTCTCCATTGGAGGTTCACACCAGTGACTGTTAGTGCATGTGAGTGGACTTACAAAGTGATATGTTCCCACCTGACAGACACTTCTCTGTCTCGGATGCGTTAGTGTGATGCGGTGTGTAGAATGTAGGCTTGCCAACAACAATGTGTGTGCCCGTGGATCTGAGTGTGTGTGTGTGTGTGTGTGTGTGTCTGCAAAAGGATGCGATGCACTGACAAAGGACAGCCCCGGGCTGCTGAATACTTGAAATGACCTTGAACCTCAGTATTCTCCATTCCCATGGCTGCAGGGACGGTGAGCATGTCTGCACGTTTTGCGCGTGTGTGTTTGAGAAGAACAATAACGAGGCTTTGCACAAAACAGCTCTTACAAAGATTTGGCATCACAGTCAGGGTCAAAATATTTCCCAAGAATCTATAGTGAATGATGTCGATTATATGGCCAAAGAGAAAGTGAAACTTTTAAACATTTTCCTACAACAAAGACATTACATGACATCTTTTTTTTAAGGTTATTGCCTTGCTTAGGATAGACCAGTGTCATATGGGTGTAAGCTATCCAATTCGTAGGTTGGCCCTCCACCTGCCTGGAGTGATCTAGCAGAGAAAGAGGCTCGCTCCATACCACGTCCCCTACTGTGCACACATGCTACAGGCAAGCACAGCATGTGGCTGATCCGGACGGCGCTCTGCGCACACAGGAAGGTCCCAGAGTGCACACACACATACAAACACAAACAGACACAAGTCCAGCGTGGAATTTGAGGAATTTGTGGGTTAAGAATGGCGGTAGGGTGCAAGTGGGGCGAAGGGTGACCCAACGAGGGAGGGCGGTAAAGGCCATGTCATCTGGCGTGGCTTGGACACAAATGTTAGCAGCGTGAGCGCCTGTACATGGAGACCCGGCGGTGAGGGAGCACAGGAGGCACTAAAGAAGCAGCAGCTAAACGAGACGGACCAGAAGAAACATAAAGGCAGGGAGAAACGAGTGAGAGGAGAAGGTTGTTAAACCTCAAATGATTAATGTAAAAGTATTTGTATTTCAAAAACACTATTGATTAAATAACCCCATACCTTATAGATAGATGCATTTTTCAGAGATACTAAATCATGTGTGCATCCTTTCTCCGTGATCCATTTTTCTTGTTTCCCATTTATTAGTCAAACATTCCAACTTTCAAAGTGGAGTAAAAGCAAATTGCCTTCTGCGCCCTAAAAACGCTGAATACATTTCAAGCATTTGGCACTTGAATATTCCAAAAGGTCTAACGGACACACACCTATATAGTATGCACTGAGGAAAAAACACTGTTTCATTCCCTCTCTTTGAAAGGTCAGAACACAACCTCGCACCATTTTGTAACACTGTGAAGAGCAACAAAACACTTCTATGCGAGCACTCAATGTTAAAAGAGATAAAATCCACTTCACAGCTAATTGGGCGAAAATGGTAAGTGTATAGAGATGCGTTTCTATAGTCATGCATTTGTGAAGAAGCACTTACACTCATGCAAACACAAAGATACGCAAAATTGTACAAAACCAAACAGAAAAAATGGTAGAGATACAAAGTCAGATCCCAAAGAAAGTAATGGTGCAAAATCAGACAACCTGATATTGACTGATATTGACGAACTGACATAACATAACATGGACTGCAACGTTGATGTCAATTGCAACGTAAACAATTCTGTTAACCCTAAAATTTTTCTGTTTATTTTGCCTCCTCTTAGCATTTGATCACAAGGTTATCTGTTATCGGTTCATGCGGTTCACACTGGGGGAAAAAGCCGCTCACGGAAATGCACAACATGATTTGTGATCGGACCAAACACACAATCTCCAGATGGCCGATGAGTGTACATGGCCTGTCGAACATTTAATCGATCGATGCCTAAAACCCAAACCCAAGGCCTCCATCGTGTCATCCCTTCCCAGCCACGACTCTGGAATCACAGCAAAGCTCCTCGGTGAAAAGCATCGCGTCCGACTCGTCCCCAGCTGGACAGCGGTTATTTTTTGCCTGTGGTGTGTGGCAGACCTACTCCATGCTTCTTTGACAACGCACCATGCTGCCATTATATGCAGCTATTCCTTCAGCTGACTCAAAAACAAAAAAAAGACGGAAACACAGGAGGAGAAGGATGAAGAAATTTCAGCCATCTGTATGACTTGCTGATGAGATTGATAGACCGTTTGGTATGCATTGGATGGTGTCAGTCACAGAGACGTTGTCATGTCAGATTCCCATCCTGTGGAGCCAAGTTCTAGTGGGAGTGTTTTAGTAGCTTTCCATGGAGGAAGTCAAATCAACATCGGAATCACATACACACACACACACACACAAACACTTTACATTGAGCTGGAACCTTTACTTACAGCAAATCCTGGCTATTATTTCTACTAATTTGGGGTGAACGCAGGCGGAAATGCAAATTCAACGGCGTTCCCTTTCACATCGACGGGTGAAATCAAATCTTTTGTGGCCCTGGGCATTGAGGGTGGGAAAAAAACTCGCGAGGCGAGGGGGTTCCTTGGGCCACTCTTTTGGGCCGTGAATGAGGCCGTACCCAATCAGGAAAGATTGTGTGCCAGTGGTCTGCTCTCCGCTAATTGATTGCCTCAACTAACAAGAGCATAATGTATTCTATTGTGATCGTCCTTTGCCTACGTTCATTAAGCCAGGAAGCGGCGTGATCTTTTCTATTCGTCGCGCTTTTGCGCCTATTCTCTCTCGCCCCCCCCCCCCGCCCACCTCCCTCTCCCAATCCTCTTTTTCTGCTCCTCCTCTCTGTCTCTCTCTCCCGCACCAGATGGGAGAGGTGATGCAAAGGTGGTATGACAGGGATGCGTCCCTCGCCATCCCAAATGCAAAAACGAAGAGGAACAAAGGACAGATGGAAGAAATAGAGTAGGTGGCTGTTAGGATAATGCAGGAAGGAAGTGTGGATGAAAGGATGAGAGCAAACGACAAGGATGAGGTCTCACGGCTGAGAGGAGAGAAGGGTAATGAAACAAGGGGAAGACGGAGTGAAACGAAGACACGATGCGAGTGTGAAATAAAATCGCTCCCGCTCTCACCCATACCTTTTCATTTTTACCCACCTTTTTTCCCCACTTGCTCCTTTAAAACCCACCTCCCCTTTTCCCCACTTCTGCCCCTCAACCGGTCGCTGGTTCGACTCGTAATAAGAGCCGGCGGGAAAATAGTGCCATTGTTGCCTGTGTTACGAAACCCTGCACCGAAACAATCCATGTTTACCCAAGCAGAGGCACGGCACTGGACCCTCCTGTTCATCACAGCTGGGCCAAGTCTGGTTACGTCTGTTCGGCGAGTGCAAGAAGAAGCCATTTAGCCAGAAACTACGACTCATCCGCTCTGCCTTCTCGCTGTGCCTCTATCGCTTGCTCCCTTTTCTTCTACAATGTCGTTTCTCAATACCTGCGTCCACTTTTTAACGTTCTTCTCTCCCGATCTACATTCGAAAACCACATGTATTGTAAGTGAACCGAAATAAACACAAAGGGATAGTATTAATAGTGGTTAAAGTGGTAAAGTGTTTAAAAGAACGTTGAAACGCGCAAGCACTGCATTAGCAGTAAAGAAACTGGAGAAAAAAAAGTCTGTGCATCTGGAGCCAAAGCCAATCTGTGCGTTTGTTCAAATTTTAAAAAGACAAAAAAATAAAACAGAAAGAGCGATAGCCAGAGTACATTTGCGTCTACTATATTGAAAGGACAAAACAAAGTTGCAATTTGTCTTAAATCAGGAGACAAGAGGATATCAGAGGGTTTTAATTACTCAATAATGATGGAGAAAAAATTGACTTGCCTTATAAGGCGAGACACGATGACTGCTATTGCTAAGCAACAAGGTTAAAACAGCACAGAATGATGTGCGCAGATGTTAAACGTAACATATCAGCTGGCAATGAGCTTTATACATTGTTTGGTTTGCAGCACAGCTGATGAGAGTCAATGCTAATTTCCAGCCACTCTTTTATGAGCACATTGTTAAGAAATACCTGGATAATAAGATTTTCTTCTTTTTTTACAACTCAGCACCTTTTATACAATGCATTTTTTTCTCCTTTTTTTGCCTTATTATTGAATTCAGATGAACCTTCAAAAGAACCAATATGTGAATACACAAATAAGGACAGGCCCATAAGTACACTGACAAAAGCATCTGTTAATAATTGGATCAGATTCTTAAACAACCAGACACACTTCAACACACATGCACACTTCCAACACACCTCTCTGGCTCTTCAGAGAGAGAGAGACAATTTATAGATACTGTACTGAACCCCCCCCCCCCCCCTCACCACCTCTCATCTCCCTCTTTGCCTTGCCATGCCCCCTTTTCCCTTTCCCCATTCACCAATTCAGAGACACAACCACACACACACACACACACACGCGCACAAAATCAGCCGCCCTGCCACACGTACCGGAGGGGAGGACACATCCATATAGCACCCAGGAAATTACCTTGACATTTGATGCAGACAGAAAAAATATATTTCAGTAGTGGGGGAGGGAAAAAAACAAAGTGTACTAAAGCAGAGATAGAATAAACCCTTCCCCACCTCCCCCCCCATCCCCCCTCTTAAGCCCAGGGATTCATTTGAAGCGGATTTCAGCGATCTGCAATGCAGACGCCACTGGGTGCCCACGGAAAAATGAGCTTCATATTTTTGGCCTGTCCGTCTGCATGTACGCCGCCTGTCTCTCTTTGTTTCCATCTTTTACCATGCGAGCGCTTCAATTTTCATATCCACCTCCCCTCCCTTTGAGTTTATGTCTTTCTATTTGGGATGAAGTAGTAGTATTGGAAGATCGCTTTGTGGTGCCGTCGCATGGAAATTTAGGAATACCACTCTTTTGAATACAAATATTCATTAAAGTAGGATGAGATTTTTTGGTTTTTACATTTTTTTTTTCAATTTAGCATTTGTCTTATGAAATCCCACCCCTGATTTACACGACGATCCCTTTTCTGACGTGTTACATTTAAACAGATTTGTAAAAGCAGGGTTATCCCTACAAAATCAAACATCATTTGAGAAAATAAGCAACATAAATAAACATAATTAGTAGGAAGCACCAACAGCCGACGTTCCTATTACTCACACACATACGTATTACAGCGTTCATACAATATCATCCAACCAGACGAGAATATAAAGTGCGGCGTGGTCTTGCATATATTTGATAAGATTAACGATCGCATCAAAGGCCGCGTAGTAACCTCGGCCAGGAGCCCAAACACCACAAGCTAGAGCCGACCAAAATGAATACATCATTATGCAGCTACAGTTCATACCCGTGGACACACACAGCAAGACCGCCAACCAGCTAGCGTCTGTCTCAATATCCCCCGCATTAGACATGCAGGAATGTTAACATCATTATGCACAATTGTGAATGTCTGTCTGTGCCCCCCCACCTACACCCTCCCCCTTTCACTCCTCCACCATATTGTGTCTGTGGGTAAGTCTGTGTGTGATTGTGTGTGTGTGTGTGTGTGTGTGTGTGGTGTCTGACAGAAGGCAGCATCATTTAAATATAGGTTTTTTTTTTGTTCGCAAGTTAAAACAAATCAGTGATTGTTGTATGGCAATGAAAACCTCTTAATATAATATTGCCAAACCATGTCAACGTTAATACCAACATATTGTTGAGGGAAGTAATGCTGCAGGAATTTATTTCACGAGAAAAAACAATTTATTTAAGTTAATTTACAGTATTTATACATTAGGTTTGAATAACAATTTTGTTGAGTTAATAAACTGGCATGTTTAATATGACAAAAACACACTTAGTTTTGTATTATGAATCATAAAAAGAATATAATGCACAATTAAGCAACTGTACTGCGCATTAAATGTTGTTTTTTCTGTGCTGTTGCATCAGTGATATTGTCCTGATGTCGCATAAAGGTGAACTTTGTGTTTGAAATACTTAGTGAGAACCCAATCAACTATCCAGGAAAATAAATACGGGCAAAGAGGTTCATTATCACGTGATACCATTAGCCGCTCTGCATTTCTCTGAGGCGGTACCGTCAAAATATTTCATCGTTCCAACACACACAACTCGTACTTGCATTCAGTGTGTTTGTGAACAGGCTCCTTCTCCAGAAAGGGTTACATTACAAATGGAGGCTACACATCATTTAGGCATTGGGAGCAGAACAGATCAATCCAGTATTTAAAACTAGGGGACACTTTACAGAATCTTGCTGTACAGTGCAAAATAAATTTTGAATCTTATTTAAAGGAATATATTTTGAGATTGTCCGGCAAGTGTCATATACAAAGTGCTTGGCATCCTTCTGCTTATACAACCTCCCCTCCCGCCACCTCGCTATTCCTTGCTGCCGGCGATTTGCATTAATCTGCATGATTTTACAATGTGCATATCCTTTGTTCTGGCTCTATGATGATGCAGAAGGACCCCCCCTTCCCCCTGTAGCAGCGCTATTACCCAGCGCGCTGAACGCTACTTGGATATTAAATGAAAAAAGAAAACTCCACTTGTATGTCTAGTTGTTTTTATTATAATCAAACCACAAAAACCAGACTCATCCGATGGTACACCACTGAAGATGAGGAGTATGTTTTAATTTAGTGGAATTTAAAGTAAGAAAAGAGCGTAATGTGCTATTGCTGAGAGGCATAAGCTTCTGCAATGTACAACATGGATAATGGATTGCACCCAAGCAGGAAATATGAAATCACTAGAAAAGTAGGACATTTTTTTATAATAGACGGGAAGTGAATCGTTGAAAAAGAAAAAAAGTCGCCGATTATTTTCATAAACATGAACTATTTTAGTAGTTACATTTTATAATTGTTTGCTGCTGTATTAGGCCGACATAAATAGTCAAGCCTTTGCACCTAGCTTCCTACCTTCACTGTTCAAAATGTCTTCATTTCATCATTTGTAAATACACCTGCTGCAAAGCTTTCCTGTAGTTTTAATATGTTGTTCTCCGCTGTCGTTTTCTCCCAGACAACATGCACACACACGCTGAAGCTTTAACACTCCTCTATCATGCGGACAAATGGAGACGCGACTTCATTAATCGCGCCGGGCTTGCACTGATGATACAGAAGCCGGCCGACAACTGCACGGCTTATATCCACGAATGCGGGCACCATATTATAAAAAACGCATCCCCGCCAGCCGCCTAATAGTAGGCAAGCAGCCATGGTCTTAAATATTCAGACCTGATGAATACTTATGACTGCAGCGTTGCAAATGTAAACAAACTATGCTGTATATCCACCAATCGTTTTCATGGGTGGGTATCGTGTGGGGATTTTCAAAGTTCTTTTAGGTAGTAACATTTCCTGATATTGTCAAAGCTGCAAAGGTAATAAAGGAGATGCAACTACCCTGGTATCCCGTCGCACCTTCAAGCCCATGTTACAAACTGCTCCACGGACGTTTACTGTATCTTATTGAATCATCTAGCAAAAAAGAACCATTGAAACTAAATTCAGCTTTTTGATGCTATTGACCAAGTGTTGATGCCCACCATTGATACCACTGTTGTGAAGTCAAACAATCCTGAGGTCTCAGTCAACAACTTCCTCTTGCAAAAGTGGCTAAGTAGCCTTTATACTACGTAGGTCACTATGATTAACACTTTCCACAGTTATGCCAGAATAAAGATTTCTGTTAGGACTTCTCGCCAGACGGACTCAGTCGCAGACCAGGTTGCTCAAACAAAATAATTTATTCTTTTCCCTTGGGGACAGAATCCTCAAAAGGAAAAAACAGTCAAAAACAGGTATCAGAAGCGGTCATAAACCGAAGGAAACGAAAATACCAAAAGGTGGTCAGGACATGCCGGGTTCATGCAAAACTCCAGGAACACAGAATGACAATCCGACAGGGGGGAAAGGGAAGGCACACACATATATAGGAGGGGGTTGGGGGGGGGGATTAACGAGACACAGGGGGAAACCAATCAAGGGGATGATGGGGGCAGGTGAGAACCAAGGCAGGGATGCAGTTGGGGGCGGAGTCTGTGGGAAGAAATTACATTTGAAGAGCAAAAGACTTGATTTTTAGGAAAATCATTTGTGGAATGTACAGCCCAGTTCGCTTTAAGGATCCATCTCCCTGTGGTATGTTAATCTAGTTGGTAACAGACTTAAGCACTGACGTGTCCTACCAACTGACTGTCTGTCCTTGTAATTGGCCTTTTTGAGGAGTCCACCAAATGAGTATTGGGAGTAATTAGGGAAAGTAGCACCACCGCACACACTTTTGGCCCTTGGGCGATTAAACACCACCTCTTCATTTTTTTTAAGAAATACACTTTTGAACTCACAAGGGTGTTTGAATTTGGTTTATTTATTTACCAAAAGTTGTCACTTTGTAGCCTTATCCCACCACCGAGGGAGTGGACACAGACAGCGGCAGCCAATAATTCCACTTAATTGTTCTCAGTGTTTCCCCCACCGCAGCCATGTGCAGTTTACTCAGCTGTCATAAGAGTGGGGTCAAAGTTCAAATTAAAACACCATCCTCCTATGGCACGGGGTAAATATTTCGTTGTCATGAGAGTATCGCTGCGCTCATTAAAATGGCTACCGCTCTTAAATAACATATAACGTGTCAAGTAATCAATGGCTGCAGGTCTAATTAATCGGGGAAAAAACTCCTGCATGCAATGCAAACAAATGACCACGTTGACTGCAATGGAAAGCTACTTTGTTGATGCTAGTGATAGCGTGTGTGTGTGATCGTGTGTGTGTGTGTGTTGATGATGGACAGCAAACCGTAACCGATGTGTTTTTGCTCTTTGGTGTGGATCACAGGTCAAAGGATGGGTCACAGGATGTGATATTGCCCACATTGCCTGAGCTCAGTGTTATTCTGTTTACTGTGTCCTCTGGACCACTACTATCATACAGTATGTGCACGCAAACAGAGAGGTAGGATACCAAGAAATTCTGTTTTTGACTTTTTAAAATTTGTCAGATGAATACAACGTAAATAATTCAGATCTAAGTGACTTGATGATGTTGCCATGATGTTGCCATGATTGCAACACGTTATTTTTCTCACGTAGATGGACACAGAAAAACGTTATGTTGAGTTTGCGTACTTAGTTGATGTAAGCTAAAACTGCACACATAAGACATAATTGAGTTTAATAATCCAAGCTTACCTCATGGGGGTCCAATACACAGCAAAATCTCAGAGATGTCGTCTTGACCTCTACTTCCTGCAGCCTGTAGTTCTGCGTCGCTCTCGTCCATCGCTGCAGCAATACAAGCACACAAGGAGGGGGTGAATGCGTTTACTTGGATCTAACCTTTACATGTACAAGAACTATTCTTGAGCAAATACCAATTAACAAGTTTCCACCAAAAATGAAAGAGGAAAAAGCAATCCCAGTTGCAGAAGAAGGAAACAGGGGTAGAATTTACCGTTGCAAAGTTGACTTGCAGGAATTTAAATTGGCAATAACTTTGTGCAAATGTCTTTTCAACCTTTACACCTTACTACAAATAGCAACTCGCAAGGTAGTTCTTCTTTTACAGCAAAGGAAGAGCTGGTTTGCACATTAGAGGATGTTATGCTTCATACTTGAGAATATCATTGTGAAAACTGTATTTAAATGTTAAAATAAAGGGTCTAAATATGAATTTATGGCCTACCTAATCAAGATAATAACAGTCAAAGTCTTCCAAGCTTATTCTGGTGTAAGGTGCTTGATGTCTTCTTTCCATCGACATATTTAAATTAAATGTATCAATCGCGAAAAAGCTCCTGATGCAAAAAGAGTGATGAGCTGTTTTTCATAGAGTGCAAAGGTTTGTTATCATCTTCTAGGGTTAGGGTTATTCAGACAGCTTAAAACATGGTCCGTACTAGCTGGCATGCAACTTGTTTGGTCTATTCCTGCCATTGTTTACTGGTCGATAAAAGCTATGCTTAGCATGTAGCGCCAACTTACGAACAAACAGGCCTATTCGCTCCAAATGGCAAGGCTCAAGGACAAGTTCATCTCAGGTGAAAGGGAACCACTATAGGCCGTAACCGCAGTTTGAGAATAACTGTTCGGTCTCACAGCAACATGCAGATGAAATTGAATCCACCCTAAAGAAATTGGGGCTTTCTATTAGTTTTTCTCCTTAAACTCCACTTGGGCCACTGACAATATCCTCATGGGACGATAGTTTTCAATAGTATTGTTGATTAAAAAGTATCACCGAAAAGGTGCAGTTTTAAAATTAGAAATTGATCAGTGCATTTCATTAATTAATGTTCAGGCGCATAGACAGACATACATACATACGTATACACACACTCTGCTTGCGGCTGTAAATAGCTATAAATAATTGTGAGCCTCTACTGGCGTTTCAATGCCGTACTACCAGATTCCCCCTTTTATTAAAGCTTAATATCAAAGCGCGCATACACACACAAAGACCTGCACTGGCGCAGCCACACTCATTCCCACAATGCTGCATGTCACCATCAAGAATACAACCTCACAAGATTCGTAAGATCGAGGTCTATTTTTGCCTTTTTAATTAGGATTTGATGCATTATATTAACTACAAACTCAGAAATACTTTAAAATCCAGGATCTTAAAATCTTTAAAATAAATTAACACTTCAGGAGTAATAAAAACAGTTCTCACACTCCCTCTGCAATGATCTGTGCTGTTTTGTGGATGTGAGGCGAACCAGTGTGTGAGTACATGAACGTGTGTTTTTCTCTCCCTATATACGGCAGGATTTAGGGTAACTATGCAGCTCGCCCCCTCCACCTTTACCCACTTCCCTTTGGCTTGTCTCATCCCATCTTGCTCCGGCTCTTCTGTCTCCCTTTTGCACTCTGCCCCCCCCCCTCCTCCTCCCGACTCCCCTGCTTCTAGCCCACGTGGTGGGTGGATGGGTGGGCTATGCTGGCGACGACAGTGTCAGGAGTCATCACCTGCATGTTTTCTCTAAAACATCAGTCTGGTGATGCAGATGGTTCGAAATCTAACACAAATTGCATTTGTATACGTAGTTTACACAATCACGCAAGAATTATAAAATAAAGTGACAATTAACTTTTATTGAGTGATTTTTTTTTCAACGACCCAATCTTTATATAAAGTCGGGAAAATACAAAAATTTGCTGCTGGTGTGTTGAACCGATTTGAAGCGGTGTTAGAAATGTAAAATTGGAAAACTACGTATGTCTTGACTTCACTGATTCAGAACTGACTTTCTCACACGGTGTGACTCCTCACCAAGTGCACCTACGTGTATGACAGAAAAGAAGTAGTCAAAGAACAAAAGCACTTCCTTCACAAGAGGTGTGTCTACTCTCCACCACAGAGGCTTTCAGTGTTTCATTATCCAAAGTCAAGGTCTGCTTTTCCGCCCAGCTCCCCCATGCTGCCTTTCTCATTTCCTCTCGGTAACAATCCATTAGCCAACACCAGGATCAAACATGCAGTCGCTTAATTATTCTCACTGCTTTGGCAGCACGACAGGGCGTACCACTCATCACAAGAAACAGGGCACCAGCTGATATATATATATATATATATATATATATATATATATAGACATGTACACTTTATGCATGTAAAAATAGGAAATAGGCTCACTATAATGAGGACGCACATCTCAAATATACATAATACAAACATAATCACTACCAAAAAAATACACCCACACACAGCCGTATGCCAGCATCTAGAGAGACGAATCCAAACATCAATGTACCATTCAAACCAAAACTCGTAAATTGCAGTAGAATACCGTCCATTATATATTTCTGATGAACAGCATCTATCCGTGTGTCTGTGTTGTCAATGCCCAACCAAAAAAAAAAAAGTATTATGTGTGGCATAATTCATCTTGAATAATTTCCTGCACATTCTTCCTCATGCTAGGCCTCAGGAGCACTTCAGGATGAAAGAGAATGCTAATGTTGTGTCTGCGTCTCACTGAACAATGTGTCTTTTTGGGCTCTAAGTGCATGTGTGTACAAGTGTGTGTGTGTGTGTGTGTGTGTGTGTGTGTGTGTGTGTCCGTGTGTTTTCCTGCCTCACTTTGCACAGTTATGATAATTAACAGACAGGAGAGGTCTGCTACAGTGTGCGCATGTGACAGTGAGGAGGGTATGACAGAAAAGTGGAACGTGTAGCGCTGATTTAATAAATTTGCAATATTGTCACTGAGTTTGTTTGTTAGTTGAAAGTTATATTGTAAATTTTTTGGAATAACAAATTTAATAGTCTCACAGAGAGAGCAAATTTTACCAAAGGTTGAGGTAAGCACATACATTTGTGATAACATGTTAACTGTTTAATGTGTACGTGAGAAACAAATAATAATGTTTTGTCAAACTGACCTCAATAGAAATTGTTTCTTGTGCAGAAAATGAACCGCACTGGCTAATTGAAATTCTTTAATATTAACAAACACAGGCTTATTTCTGATGACGGGACTATTAGCGCTCGTAAATCCTGTGCATTAGAAAACTAAACAACCTGCCAATCTCGCAGGTGACAGTAATAGAGAAAATGAATTCATGCATTTGAAAAAAAAAATGCATGCAGAGCTGCTGATGACAGTAATTGAATAATCGACCTCCAGAGCGCTGCGATCCTCCATTTACTGCACGTAAATCTGTATGCATTCATGTGTATGCACGCGCGTGTCTGTGCCAGCGGACATTTTAGGTCTACCCTCCTCACACTCGCACTACTGCCAAACGCCTTAAGATGGTGGCACCTTGAGGCAGAGAGAGACACTCATAGAGGAGCCAACCTCCTCCTCCCTTTCCCCCTTCTTCCACCTCAGGTCCTCACGACAACACAGGACAGACCCCCCCCCCCCTTCCTAACCCTTAGCCCCCCACCCCATGATGAATATTTAATCCACCCCTCTCTAATAAGAATATTAGGCGCGTACACCCCGGCCCCGGCGTGTATGCATGAGTCCTTTCTCATCAAATTTCCATAAAAGGGCTGGATGCTAATGCGAGCGTAGCACCCACTGCTCACTATTCCATATGCACTGGTATGGCTCCTCAGTCCCGGAGACCGTATAATTTAATTGGCGAACAGCATATATTTTTCCAAATGGTTTCCCGTATTCAAATTGAATCTGCGCCTCAATAACATATGCTTTACGGGGAGCACAAAGACGGGGCATATCTTGATTATAGCGACGTCACAACTACATTGCTCACGCTTATTTTGTGTTTTGTGAAGCCCCTCCTCTTGGATGAAATGAATGGCGAAGAAAAATCAAGATGTTCACAAGATGAACACAGTTTTACAGTTGAGGCTTATTCAAACATGAAAAGAGAATTACGGGTGAGAAACTGCATTATGACGTTTACTGGAGGAAACATTTAGACATTAGCAATATGATTTAAAGAAAGATTGCTTGATACTAATATGTAGAAAAAACAACATGCAGACTACAGAGTAAAACATATTGACCGGTGAGACTGAGTGTCTGATTTTTGTAATTAATAGAGGATGAATAATGCACTAACATGAAATGTATTATTTACGCCCGTTTATCTTCAAAAGAGGATTCAAAGCACATTTCAAATGCAATTATACTAATTTATTTATAATGCATGGTATTTTAATAATCAGAAGCCAGCAGAGCACAGATATCCGGGAAGACAGCTTTGGTGCAAAAATCGTATCAATACACACAGCCTTATTGTGCACTACTGCTGCCACAGTTTAGCTGTCTAACAGTGAGAGAACACAGCAAGGTTCTAACATCATTGTTGCCGGTATTAAGTTTAAAACATTGCATTAGCATTCTAGTCTATGCCTTAATTCCCACAACATTAGCAGTTTGAAGGAGTCATCGTTTGACCGTAGTTTCATTTAGGCAGCAAGTTTATGACGTACTGCAAACACTATTAATAGCTCAAAATAGTTTGACGAGGTTTACACTTAAAAAAAACAAGACAAGATAACCACTATGTTTTCTCAATGCTGTCACAGATAATTATGAACAAATATGTTTTACAAGAACGAAAAGGTCAATTATTATTAAAAAAAAATCCAAACAGAACGATTACTTTCTTGTAACTCTCAGCATGTTGTACAATTAAAATTAAGTTTATAAATAAAAGCTAACAATTCAAATAGGTAAGCCATAGTTATAATAATGATAGTCAAATCCTCATCTTTATCCGTTTCAGAGCATTTGTATTTCACTGGAAAGAATTCTGGGATTCATTTTTAGTTTTTGGCTTCAGTGACTGGTATAACTGTGTGAATCCGTATTAGAGGCCTATCATTCTGTATGTGATCACATCATGTTATTTAGGGGAAAGGCTTTTGACGCTCCACGAGCATGTTGGTTATGTACATTGTGGCAGTTAGCTGATGGGGAGGGCTGTACACGGCGTGGCAGAGCACAGCAGGCCCGCTGCTCTCCATAAGACGCTCAAGTGGCCATGCATGATGTCATTAAAAAGGGCCCGACCATGACATTCCTTATGGCTGTTACGGAGGGAGGTCCATCAGATCCCTGTTAATCAGCAACAACACCGTTAATAAAGCCGATGACATCTTTTGACTCTTTATGTGTGTAAATGACCCATGGACTTTTTTTATATATAGACTTTTATAAATACTTTTTTTTTCATTTTAATAGATTACATCAATTCACGGAAAACACTAGAGAAACTTAAACTCAGTCAATTAACCAATGCATTGTGTCCTGACAGGAAACACATTTAATTTGTCTACGCTACAGTAAACCACGGAGCGAATGAGTTGGTGGCATTTGGTTTCTTGCTTAGATCACTCCACACACACACACACACACACACACACACACATCCCCCCCAAACAGAGAAAAAAAATCTGTCCTGCATTGGCAGAGGCTGATGCTGCCATGCGCTCGGTGATCTCACCTACCGTTGCCGTGGCGACACCAACCAGAGGGAAAAGCCTTATTGTGTGTGCGCATGCGTGTGTGTATGTGTTTGTGATTGTGACAGAAGCTTGAGCTGGAGGAGGAGAGGGTGGAGGAGGAGGAGGAGGAGGAAGAGGAGGAGGAGGGCCTGCAGGAATTCACATTGTGCCTCGCTTGTTTCACTTCCACTTTATCAGTGGGAATACTGATCCGGCCCTTTCAATTATCAAGGTAATAAATTCAGCATGGCCGTGTTGTCGAAATAGCAAGCCAGAGCTTTAATAAAGAAAGGCAGGCCAATTCATTTGCATAAGCCATATAGGGGACGAGGATGAACAGGAAGAGAAAAACAGCAGGGCTTCATGAATACATGATTAAACGCTGAGAAACATACAGATGCATGCGGGGAAGCATGCATGCTGCACTCACGCATGTAAGCTCCACTACTACTGGCACATCACCGCTCATCACTATTCTCTCCAGGCAAACACACCAAATAAACACCCCTACTACCAGCTGGTAGTGTTGAATTGTATTAGCGATGAGGAGCTAAATCAGACGAGGGGTCATCTGCTCATCAATGGCTGGCGGTGGCCTGGCTTGCACCACAGCCATGAATGCACTGAATTCATTACCCCTGGTGAACAGATGGTGTCTGGCTGACTGTCTTAAGTTCAAGTTCATGTCCAGGAGACACACACACACACTCAGAAATAGACAGACATGGCAAGGCCAGACAAACAGACGTTGTTGACTGAGACGCAGCTATTGTTCCCTTTCATTAACATGTAGTGGCCTCACTAGCTGTCCAAGACGCCTGGGTCACTTAATTACAAAGACAAACGGACAGGACGACATACACACATGCAAACACAGACACGCCAACGAAGACGCACACTGAGCCTTAAAAGCCACGAGCACAAACCTCAGCGGCATGAAGACACCGCTGCTTTTCTCCTCAGTTAACAACATGGATGAAAGTCTTTGTAACTAAAATGGCAGACAACGCTCCGGCAGCTAATATGACAACTTTCTTCTGAAAAAAAAAGAGTAATCTGTTTACTATTTTCTCAATGCAAAAACAACTCGGCCGTGCAAACAGCAGCCGCATGACAACGATATTCACATCCTTTGTCTGGCACAGAAGTGGCCCTGGCCTGATACGTGTTATGAACCCGTCAGACACAGCACAGACGCAAAAAGGGAACGCTCATCTGAAATATGCTGATTGCCCAGCCAATGAATATGAAAACATCTTGCATGGTCGCCATGGTTTTTTTTGTTGCTCAACCAATCATGTGACAACAATGGCTGCGTCGCACTGTGTGTGTGTGTGTGTGTGTGTGTGTGTGTGTGTGTGAGCGTGGAAGGTGGGCACAGTCAAGCGCGTGAGGAAGGGTTGAGAGAGGAGCAGGAAAAGGGGGCCGTCACCACCCATTTCTACACGCGTAGTCAAATCACACGGGTGTATTTACATGCGAGGAAATGGGTCCCCTCGGAATGAATGGAGGGGCCTTTCTTTCTCAGCAACATGCAGGAATACTTCTTTAAGCAATACAAAAGCATACTTTTGGCCACCTCGCACAGTGGGGAAAAGCTATTCAGACTCAGATAGGAAGATGCGCTTCACATCAGGTCACGTTTTTTAATTTAATTTTAATTTAAAAAGTCCACGTCATTATCGCAGATAGAGTTTGATGGTATTAAGGAGTCGTGGCAACACCGTTGTCAGTGTTCATATAAAAGCGCTAATGTCGCCATATTGATTCACTCCATCTCTGGAGACGGACAGTGAAGAATATTCAAACCACTGCCAACTAATACTTCATCTCCCCTTTAAGCAGATGTCAAGATGTGCTGCGACGGGAGATGCGAGTGTGATTTGCAGTTGTTTGAACACGTTATCCTGCTCTTTCCTGGCAACTTGTATTTCAGGATTGAATTTATTATTGACTGTTTGGACCAAGGTCCTTTTTAATTTGATACTTTGAAGGATCATTGACCTACAGGTTAACAAGTGATGAGTCAAGCCAGAGATTTAGATGATCTGATACTGACTTAAACCATCTCAAACAATGTAAACTTGTTTTATTCAGCGCTTCTCAACACAAATTCTCTTTTGGGTAAACAACCTTGTATTATACGCCGTGTTTGACAGGGGTCAGCGGGAACAAGGGACACTAGTTTTATCAGACGGTGTGACAAAGGGGGCAAGAGACCTTTTCAGAGAAGTCCGTGTTGAATTCAGTCACTGTAGGCTCTGTCTAGCACAGCCCTGAATAATCCTGCGTTGCACAAAAAAAAAAGCCAGCGTCACGGATTTCTGAACATGCTAAACTTGAACTATAGGATTTAATCAGACAATTTGAAACGCAACAATCTAGAGGCATACAGGCCTTGAACAAGGCTAAAACCAGCGTCATCTGAGGGTGTAACAGTCAGTAGGGTTGCGAAAAAGACACGTGTTTATGATAAAACAAAGATGTAAGTGCAATCAAACCATTAATTGAAGAATAAATCATGTGTATTACTGAATTGATTTACATATGAGAAATATAAAAAGTCATAGAAAGTGTTGGATTCATCCTTAACTACCAATGTTCCACTCATATGTTTTCCCCCTACTCATTTATCTTTCTAGAAAATATCCGTCGGAAAAATTTTCTTCCTGAAATCTTCGGATTTAAAATTCATCCACGGCCAAGTTCAAACACGCACGATGCACAAACGCCTCCCATATTATGCACCCAACTTATCTATGAAATATCACCTGGGCTGTGGCTTATTCAAGGGGAAATACAACTGTGGCCCGACGCTGATATCGAGCCATGCATAATTCCACACTCGCAGCACATCCCTCTCAAACACACAGACCCGCTCAGTTTAAGTTAATGATCTTAAGTCCTCGTTATCGGCACAATTGACGAGACGTTACGCATTCAAGGCCGTTAGTGCTCTTCAGCTCTTTGGGAGCGTTGCGTCGGCTGGGGCTGTGAAACGTCGCCTCTTTTCTTTGGGGATGCAGATGAGTCTGGCGCACTTGACGTCTTTTCATGACCCCTGTCCCCCTCCCCCTCCCTCCCCTCTCCCTCCCCAGTCCCACACGGCGCTGTCTGTCATATCGGGCCGCGGCATGGCATTGCCACTTGCCCCACTGAGCGTGGGAATGGGATCGTCCAGTCGTTCACATCTCCTGCACTGCGGTTAACGGAATCAATTAAGCAGGCCCGACCCCCCCCCCAAACCCCTCCCTTCGCGTTTCCCCCCAATCCCCTCACTACTTGTCCCCTCCTCTCCCCTTTCTTCTGCCACCTCCCTCCTTCTCCTAAACCCACTCCCCCCACATCTCTCCCTCTCCAATTCTCTCGGTGCAGCATAGGTCCTAATTGTTTCTGTTCGGGATACCAGCGCCGTTTCCTGGCCGAACTTGATCATGCTGAAACCAGAAGCACACGTGGGTTGCGACGGAGGCAATGAATGGCACCGTTTCATTCCAATGAAAATGCTGAGACGAGGCTCTGAATTCAAAATTCATCCAAATGAAGTAACATTTAAAACCCCATACCCCTTATTGTAAACGGTGATATGGATATTTGACATCCAGTAGAAGGGCCTGGAGGGAAGTTTAGATGTGTGTGTGTGTGTGTGTGTGTGTGTGTGTGTGTGTGTGTGTGAGAGAGAGAGGGAGAGGGAGAGATAAAGGGTATTTGTGTCAGCGTGTGTGCATGTGTGCGTAGTTCAAATCTAGATTGGTGAGCGACTAGCAATGGTATACATATGCTCCTTGAAAAAAAAAAGTAAATCATCAAATGAAATAAAATGCTAAAATAACAGAGCCTTAATGGTGAGTGTATGAAATGAATACACATGTACATTTTAGGGGAACAGGCAAACATCTCTAGGTGAATATCAGTTGAATGAATCACATCTGGTCCTTGGGCGAATGCAATAACATGTCATCAGTCATCAACAAGTCCTCGACGAGTCTTGAAGTAGTTTTTACTTTCGGTTATCTAGCTTTATGACGAGCAGAACACTCATACAGCTAGATAACCAAAGATAACAACCCACTTCTAAATCTTCAGCAATAATCCACATGTGCATATCCTCTTCTGGGCTCCAAGTCGCCAGCTCTCGGGACTTCAGATATGTTAAGCAAAAGTAATCAGTGTCCTTTTTCAAGTCGTATTGTGTGTTGGATCCCTTATATTCCCTTTTTGCCATCGAGGGCCGCTAATTCAAAGCCTTGAGTGTCGTACACTCTGTATCGAAAGAGAGAAATTCTTCAAAAATTGATATTTAATCCCAACGTTAATGCCATATTCGCTTGACATTACCCAATATTACTGTGTTGAAGAAGGCCTTGAAATTCGCGGGTAAGGTGCAGTCTTCCTTGCACACGGGCCCTAATTTGCAATGCAAATAGCTCCATTCCCACAATAGGCTGCTTCGCATGTATTAAGTCGTTGTGGCAGCAGCAATAGATATCCTGTGAGGCCGGCGTAGAAGAAACATTGCCAAGGAAGGGAATCCAGTTTCCTGTGGAAAGGGCAATAACGGCACAGGGAATTACGACGCAAATATTTCGGATAATCAAGAATGGAAGTTATTTTTTTGGACAAAGATTGGTAAATGATCCTTTCGAAATCCCAGCAGCTAGTTATGGAGAGATGAAGCCGATGACTCGGAGCCAAAGGGTCCGTCCTGCGTGCTGCATGGTCGCTCTGTCTGAAAAGCGTGGGGGAAAGGGGCCATCCCCAAACGATAAGGGGAGGGCGGGGGCGGGGGGGTTAGGGGTGGCCAAAATATGGACCAACCCCGGGGGGGTCAAAGGCCTCGGACCACGACAATGCATCTGCGGTGCTGTCCTGAAGAAGAAGAAAAAAAATCGCAAATGCACCCCACTATCCACGCAATCTCCATCCATTACAGTGAGCGCGCAGGAATAAGTCCGCCTTGCACCGCGCGGTCTGCGCGCACTCTCACACTCACGCGGAAATGAAAAGAGAGGGCAGGGAAACCATATGGGTTTTTTTTTTGTTTTTTTTGCAAAGAAAGAGAGGGATGCAACTGCTCCTAATGGAAGATGCGATCAGATTTGGTATCTACTATAAGACAAATGATGAAACATCTCTACGAGAGCAACCCGAGGCTGCATATGGGCGACAGCGTCTCCTCTTTCCTGCGCAGGCTGCCTTTCCTATTCGCTATAACACGCGACTTGCGATCCGTCTCTAATAAGAGGTACCCCTGTATGCGTTGAATTGATATCACGTACTCGGTTCTACGTTGAATTTCTTACCAACCCCGTGTGTGTGTGCGTGTGTGTGTGTGTGTGTGTGTGTGTGTGTGTGGGGGTGTTTTTTTTTTTTTTTTTTGTCATCGGCGCATCCGAAGGGTAGACTGCGATGGTATTCCGGGAGTCCGGCGATGCCGCCTTACGCAAAATGAATCCCGGGCGCTTCGCCCTGTGCGAGTGGGATTTAACTCGCTCACTTTTCCACGGGGATGAAAACAGTTAGCCGATAGCTTTGCACAAATGGGTTAATATGTGGAATCTATGGAAGTGGGTCGAAAATAACAAGCGGTGGAACATGTGATGGATCATGCGCAGGAGCATTCAACTGCAGAATAGCAGGTCCGTTTATGGTACCTTTGGTTCTGTTTGGACCATAAAACACCCTCTATTCAGGAAAGACAAGTTAGCATCTTAATCAATAATTATGCGTCTGCATGTGTGACAGAGAGAGCTTTTGTGTGTGTGTGTGTGTGTGCGCGCCCGCTCATATGACAGAGACAGGAGAATGGAATTATCATGTAGGGATAAATTAACACGACGTTGTTTGTTAATTGCATCATCAGCTTCTATACTGTTTTCCCTGCAGAGGTCCCATTCCAACTGCTCAAGTTTACTCGTTGGTGGGAGGGGCGAATCAGAGGGGTTTTAATGAGCAAACATAAGTCACAAGGCCTGTGGCTTTCAATAGAGCGTCTCTAACTATACAGCACCGCGTCCCCCCAAACGTTAAGCCACAACCATTGCATTCATATTGGTTAGTCTTACGTAGCCCTTTCTAAACAAAAAATATTCCACCTTCAACATTCTGTCCAAATGTCACTTATATATTCCAAGAAATATTCCAAATTCAAGTTCTACATATCCGCAATCAGTCTGTCGTGATGCGGATTAGCTGTAAGGCCAACTGGATATAATTAAGATCAGTATGAGGCCCCCCTCATCAGGGCAAACCAGCCTGCCACACTGAAACATACAACCAACTGATCCTCAACAAAATCATAACAGACTGAATTTCCATGAGAGTGATTTCTGCACTGCTGAAAGCCTCTGCAAAAAGAGAAAAATTCACTCAATATTTGTTTTGTTTGCTATATTTTTGATAAATTAGGCATTTGTGCATAGTAACACAATGATACACCCATAGGATGAACGGTTGGGATGCAATACAGCGGGTGGCTATTCTGGTGACCTATTTTCATTCACTGTGAGCCAAACTTTTTTACCTTTGTCTCAGCACATTTCAGCACAAACGCTGACTTGTCTCTGCAGCTAGCTGAAACTGTGCGTTTGTCTTGATTTCTAATCTCTCAAACACATCGCGGTAGAAAACACATAAAAAACGGATGTTTATAAATATATACATATTTTATGAACATCCATTTTTTATATATACATATATATATAGCTGCAGACTTCACAAGTCATCGGTAAGTTGGAGTATACAGTACGGATGCATCTAAAAGGTGCGTAAAAGTCCAATCGGTGCCTCTTCATTCCAAAGTGAGGGAGATCTCTGTCTCAAAACTGCACATTTCCTTTTCAACACGTAGAATCTCGCAGTGAATCGTCAATCCTAATGAAGTTTTTACCCATCAAATAGGGTCATAAATGCCACGTTCAACTTGTACGCGTACACGGAAGACCTCCACGCACGCACCGTATTAAAGCAGACACAAAAGTTGTACTTACGTCCTCGAGGTGATTGAAATCACAGCGATCCACCAGAAAGCGTCCCGAGCAGGGGGGAGAGGAGGGGGGGAGGGGGGGAGAGCGCGAGCAGCGGTGTTCACATGGCTCCCTGTGAACCGGGATGTGCTGTCTGTTCCCCTCAAATATCCCAGCCGTGATATTTGATGGGGGGCATCACTTTAAAATCGCCGTTAACACTCAGCCGCCTGCATTAGTCGTGCTTCGGCGGCTGCTCTGTGCAAACCATGAGCCTGTCCCTAGCACATGACAGACGGAGAGAAGGGGACAGGGGGGAGAGGGGGCGTGGGGGGGTGAGGGAGGGGAGGAGGGTAGAGAGAGAGAGCAAGAGAGAGACAACTTTCCCATAACGTCTACAAGCACCAAATAGAAAAGTGCATGCACAGTTGAGCTCTCAGAGTGTGCATGCCCCCCCCTCCCCCCACGCCCCGGCGGGATGAGGGGGGAGGAGGAGGGGGGGGGGGCGCCAAGTCCATCCGCCTATGTGAGGAGAGGACGTGCTCTGAAATTCAAACAAGTTCCCTCGGTTCTTTTGTTGCACGCGCGAACTGAGGCAGCATTGTTCGGGGCCCGCGTGGACCTCCTCTCCCCCCCCCTCTCCACCCACCTCCCCTCCCCCCTCCTCCTCCCCCCCGATGACCAGGTTACGGAGTGAGAGCCTCGCAGTCGGCCGGTAATGACTTTGCTGCAGGCGCTTCGCTAACGCGCTCTGACACGCGGAACGCGTTTACCGGTTTGCAGACGGAGGGGAAATGATTCCCAAAGTATAGAACGAGGTCTGCGACGCAAAGCACGCGGAGACACGAGGCTTCAAAGTTTCAAAATGTTTTTGGATCTTTGCACACAGTTCACTTATGAATTATACCCTGCTCAGGACACAAGCGCCCCCGTCCAAAATGGACAGGTACACGCACACACACACACACACACACACACACACACAGCCTTGAGAGAAAGAAGGGATACAAAGTATAATAAGTATTTAGCGTAAAAAGTGAAATGATAATGGCAATTATTGTGCTGATGACAAGTCTATATTATTTGTGAAAAATAATACTCGACATTTTCTGTTGAATGTGCAGAAGTGCAGCGTCTTGGGAACTAAAGTCGCCACATGATCTTTTATTTACCCCCCGGTCTCAGATTCTTCCAGTTATTCTTCTGAATTGAATATGTCTCGCTTAAAAATACCGACGGCGGCATCTACTCGTCAAAGTGACTGAAAGTATGCTACATCAAACTGGGAACGCAACGTCCCCCACTTCCCCCTCCTTTCTTCACTAATTGCAGCCGTATCCATTGGATTCACGTTTTACTTTAGCAGCGAGGGCACGTCCAATGACGTAGACGAGCATATCAGCAACGTGCAGCCATATTTAAATACATCAGGGCAATTAGCGCATCAAAATATGCAAATCCCGCTGACTGCATTGTCCGTCTGACTGCAGTCGGAGTAATTTCCCCCCCAGCCGGTTCTTGGGGTTTTTGTTTGCGGTTCTGAAAGCCAACATAGCGCCTTGTTTGTTTTTCCAAGAGGCTTCGCTAACATGAACGGGACGCACGGGAGAGAAGAGGAGAGGAGAGGAGAGGAGATGAGAGGAGAGGAGAGAAGGGAAGGGAACCGCGGCTCCTGCGTGGAAAACCGCCCATGCGTAATGATGAGACGACCTGCTCCACCATTCTCAATATTCCGACGCCGTTGGCTCTGGTTTGCGTATTACATTTAATATTGATGCATATTCAGTTCGTAGATTTGCACTACGCGCTTATTCTTCAATGTTTATTTTGAATACTTTACATTCACGTTAAGCCCTTGTTCTTCGCGATTGCGTGCGGTGACTTAGAATGTCATGCTTGAGATTCACGTCGCAGAGCTCCAGTGGCACGGTGTCATTGTGGTCCAAATAGTAGCTAAAGTTATTCTTTAACCGGCATTATGTAATTGACAGAAGGCTTTGAATACGCATATATGCAGCATGCATGCGTGAACAAAGAACTCTCCGGCGGGCAAACAATGGAGGAGATCCAGAGGTAACACCGAGGAGGGGATACTTTAGGACAAAATAAGACACTGACACGGGCGCTGCAAAAAGTAATAACCCAAAAGTCTCCTGCCCAGTTTGTAGGAAATCCAGTGACGCAGCGCTGACATTTAGACGACGATTTTCTCCGGCTGTCTGTGCACGCGCACACTGCCAGGGACGAGCGTGCGCACGCGAGTGCACTGCGCATGGAGAAATGTCTCCTTGTACGACATAACATAGAAGACAGATATTTCTGTTCAACTTTCTCTTTTTTTTTTTGTTGACGCTGTGTTTGAGACGCACTTACTGCACGTGCGGGATCTCCACAGAAAAAGCTCGTCCTGAATCAAATGTTATCACTTACCTCTAATTAAGACATTTCAAAGGTTCCATTGTCGCGATCGACGTTTCTTGGAAGGTGATGGTGGGACGTTGCGCGAGCTTAACGGCTTCTGGCGCAGCAGATGCGGTCCCCGAAGGCTCCTTACTCACGGGCGGCGGCGTCGAACCTTGCCCAGGCGCAACACCGCCTGGGCACCGTCAACACCAAACGGTCCAACCGGCTCGTGTAAAGCTGCGCAAAGTCCAGAGCAACTTTTTAAGTGCTGCCTATACAAAGTCACGTTCAGTCGTTCCTTGTTGTGAAAAAGGAGACAGGTCGCTCGTTTGGAGCTTTAATATCTGTTCTATTGCCCAAGTCAGCACCTCTGCAAGGGACACCTGCCTAAACCTTTCAAATAAAAAATAACCAATTTCACTGAGTTAACTGTCTGGACCGAGGGATACAATGAAAGTATAATGTATCCAATAATATGAAGCTACATGTATTTTAATGAGTTTTGTAGAACAGATTTAATTAATTGAACTATTCTGCAGTCTTTATAATTCGTTGTCATCTTCCCATTTAAAAAGAAATCGCGTATTACTAGGAAATGTGCACCTTTAACATTAACAGGGCAACTCGCACGAGGGTTTATTGCTCCCCTTTATTTTTTAGATACCACTATATTTCTCCTGAGCTTAGACAGGTCAGAGACAGAGTCTGTGCGGCAGTGAGAGCTGTTCAGTGGGGCTCGTTGGAGTCATGAATAGGAGAGAGGCCGTTTATGTACACCGGGTATTCTGCGTGTGCCTTTGGATTGAACGACTCGCGGTTCCAGCCCGTAAAACGGCGTTTTGTCAAAGCGCAGCCACCAGGCCACGTGATCGAGTCAAATCAAAACAACATGCTTCATTACACATCAATGATTTGATCTGATTTTAAAAGACGACAAATAAGACGTTTTTTTCCCTCCGTATTTACATGTTTTTTGTTCTGCGTTCTGCGCAAATGGGAAGTGAACCAATCATTTGGAAACCGGGGCAAAATAAGAGTGGGTACTGATTTCTCTACAGGAATCACCAGTAAGGACATACAACCGTTTATTGAAATATGTGTTTTGTTTTCCGCGTTATGATGCAACATGATTTAGTTTGTGCAGAAAAATTAGATATTTTTTTAAATAATGTATGAAACACCTCGAAATAAAAAAACAGATCCCCGTGGCTTAATTTTTTTTTAAAGGTTTGACGTGTCTCGCGCACCGTACACTTAAATAGATGTCCATAGCTCACATGTGTCGTACATACATTTGTATTGCTGTTATTATTTGTATTGACAATTATTTATGTATTTAAATTATTTTATTGATTTTATTTTTGTGATTATTTATTTATTATTATGTATTATTTATTTCACTTGTTTTCCACTTCTTTTTAAAAATCGGATAAATAATAATAACGTGCAGATGGTCAGTAAGGCATTTATATATATATATATACGTGACACTTACTTTCACCAGAAAATTAGTTTCATTATGCTGATGGTGGAGAATTAACAGGCTTATTTCCATCTGTTCAATCGACCATGAGACTGAGGATGAGGACGGTGAGGGTTAAGGGGCGTCGACTAGCCAACTAAATGGTGACATCTAGTGGTGGTGCTGGGGAACGTTGCTGTAAATATGCCCCCCCCCCCTCCCCGCCCCCCTGTCCGAATGAATGCATGTATGATACATACATTGCGCGTGCACATGTACACCATTGTTATGCAGTTGCATTTTGGCTAAAAGACTAAATTGCTGCAGCCCAGTCGGATGATTTCTGTGGAAACCGGAAATACTGTTGCAGTTCAGGTTGCTGCCGTTTTGAAAAATATGTGTGCTGGCTAATATAAATGTGCTGCATTGATTTTTGTCGTAATGGCATTTAGATTTGAGCTGAAATGTGCTCGTTTCTTTCATATTCTCTTACCTTCTTCGGTGTTTATTGCCTCGCATCTCTAGCGTTTAACGAGTGATTGGATCAAAAATCAACTTGACCTTTTGAGAAACTTTTAGATCTAATGTAACAATCGATTATATATATCACCCATAATACATTACCTCCACTGACTTTACCAGCCTGTGGTTCATCCAACACTGGCGACAGGAGATTAACCCTTCAAAGTTTCACGGTTTATGGAGTGCGGCCTAATTCAAAGCGGTGACCAACACGCGAGACGTCTTCGAATTCTTCATCTTGAACATTTTCGTATGTTTACATTTGTTGCAGTATTGCTTATGCCCTAAATCAATGGATTCTTTTTAAAGGGAATTTCGGTCGCAGCCTGAAGACTGTGAATCTAACTGGCGTTAATATTTCGTTCTCTTCGATCATTTTCACGCTTTAAAAACGATCGAAGGAAGGTTTTTGTGTTTATAGTTCCATTAAATGTATTTAAGAAACAAAACAAAACATCCAAATAGAGATCTTCTTTTTGAAGAGAGGTTATGACAACATTTAGTTTTCTCAGATTTGTTTTTCATTCATTTTGTTTCCACTGTTTCTTGCGTGAGAACATCATACATCCAATGTCTATACATATTGTAGATTATATATATATATATATATATATATATATATATATATATATATATATATATATATATATATATATATATATATTTGCGTAAAATACGTATACAAACCATAAATAACGGTAACTATTTTAAGATATATATATATATAATTGGCAGGGACACAAACATACACATTATGGGGTGATTGCGTCTCATCCACACTTTCCCATCGGAATGATTTGATGGAACTGTATTTTATAAACATGTGTCGAAACCTGATTGAAAAGATGAACGTATCTTCTCTTCGGGCTCTGTTGGTCTTCTGAAGCGTCAGCACAATACGATAACGATTTGATATGAATTGCATCTTACAAAAGCTTTAGCCTGGTCTTTGAAACAGCATAATACTCTAATAGACCCACCGAAAAACACGAGAATAACTGAAACCTTCGTACCAGCTGGGGAAAGTTTTATTATGAAAACATAACTCAAAAGGAATGATAAACTCTTGATTTATGAGTGAATAAAAATAGCAAAATTGCGTTCCATAAAATAAGCAAAAAAAAATAAGTTAATGACGCATCAAACGACTCATTTTTTATAAGCAGGGATTGCATCTCAACGCCGTCATTTAATCACACCCTTATCTCGTAATAAATGCACGCCACTTCCATTTTTACAAGAAAAAGTGACATCTACCGTCGTTATTATTTAATGCGCAGTTCTTAAAAGCGCCACTGCAGCTTCTGTGCGTCAGACGGTCACACGCGAGCGATGACGCGAAACAAAATTAAAGGACATGACGGATTCGACTGAACTTAATCATCCTATTTGTCTCATATTATTTTATTCCTCTTGCTTGTCCAACTCACTGTTCTTTTGGAATACAAGACAGGCCTACATCGTTTGAATGCAAGTGGAATCTTGTCTGCATTGTTTATGAACGTGCTTTTTATTTCCTGTGGATATCTAACATAATCTGTTACTGCGAGATGATTAAGAAACCGTTGTGTTGAGTGACATAGACCTCGGCTTTTAATATTGAATATTTGTGTTTTGAGAAAGAATAGTTTTTAATATAAATGGAAGGAAACAATTATGAGAGTGGGACTGTTGTCATTATTTCAATGTAATACAATATCTTGACATAAAGGGGAGCGCCACACTCTGATTCTCATTGATGGGGTATTTTCATGTTGAAAATGATTTTTCTGTACGAAAGTCTATCCATAGTTTGGAGATGCATGCAGAAAAAAAGTCAAACACAATGAAATCACACCAAGTCACATCAGGGTAACTAGGAAAGCCAGCAACTTTACTGAAATCTCTGCAAAATACAAATAGCCTTCCCCTCCAGCAGATGAGACTTTGATTTCATCCCCAAACGTTTCCCCTATAAAGCTGAATCAAGGGCCTCGAGTTACAGAGATGTGGGTTTCATTTAATGCCATCTTAGTCTCAAGTGGCGACAAAAGGCCAGCTTATGCCGCTGAAAGCCGCTCTCGCGTTCCAGAAAACATTAAGTTTCAAACCTCCACCATGTTCAGGTTTATACAAGCTACATTCGATACTACACACTGACTTTTCAAGCATTTCAACACATTGCTCTTTCGAAAAAAATGTAACTTTTAGCTTTCGGATACAACTTAAATAAAACCACAAACACGGCACAGCAAGAAAAGCGTCCCATGGTGAATGTGGGGACGCCAAGCAATGGTATCACATGGTCATCACACACGGCTGTACAGCTGCAGGGTCTCCTCCTTTCACTGAAAATGAACTGCTCGGGTAAATTCCCGAGGCACCAACATTTAACCTATTATAAGTAATGACAACAATTGGTCAACAGATGATGATAAAGAACGCCTTCAAATAAAAAAACAAACAAAAAAATACAGAGACACGTTTGTTTTGGCTGTTTTTGGTTAAAATTATTGTCGAAACTACAGCAAAGCAACCGTCAGGACGTGTTGGCATTATTTCCATCAGCGGTGGCGTGTGGTGGGCTTTGAGCAAGTGCACAACCAGCATGTGGAAACTTGATCAGAACTGCACGAGTTTGCTGATTCAGAGCAAATAACAAATTGTGAATGTAAAATACGTTCTGAGATTTAACGCTTTAAATGCACAAGGAGACAAATGATCAACATAACAGGTCAATCTCGCTGCGGCTGCTGTGGACGTCGAAAGCTACTGAAATTGAGATGTGAAACCGATCGTACATTTGAGCAAATTCTTTTATTGTCTTGTTTCAATGCTTGCAAAAACCATAAATGAATGTGAAAATAAAGTTGAGTTTACAACACAGAAATGCCACTGGCTTTGGTTTCTCCACACCTTTGCTGCCTGAAACATCATGTTCATTTTTTTCTTAACCATTTTGTATTGAATAAAAAAAAAGAGAAGAACACCATATAGAGGCTCTGCCCCTTTTTGACTACACAGACTGTATACAGTAACAACATAGTGAACCTGCATGAAATATGCACATAGAAATATTATAACACTTATGTGACAGCAGATACGGGAGTGGGAGGCAGAGAGATCTGTGGCTAGTTTCATTGCTTAAAAGAGAGTAAATCCAAACAGCTATTCATTTCAAATAAACAATTGTGCATCGTTCATACCAGCATGATCAATTAGTACTTGTGTATCTGACGCTGAACTGTCGTGTGAAACATGATAAATTATGTGGAACCCTGTGTGTCACGGGACGACACGGAATCAAATTAAGGTTTGTAAATGATCGGGGTTGTTAGTTACTCAAAAACTGACAAAATTACATTATATAAATATGATTGAAAAGAAAAATGGTACTGATTGTGTCGGGGCTTCTGCAACGTCTGAACCTTGCTACTGTCAATCACAAGTTTCACGTGATTAACGTATGCTATGAGAGAAATGACTATCGGATGCGTTTAAATCCATCTAGCCATGGATGGAGGGACTGTCATATTCTCCTCATCACCACAACACCCGTGTACATCATGTGTCCACTCTTATTTCTGCGTCATCCCCCAGTCAGTTCAATTCGAATGACTTGATTTTCTAGCGGGTTGTGTTTTATAGCTTTCAGGCCTGTCTCTCCTCCGTCACACAAAAACCCCAGCGATGCTTTCAAGCTGGTTTTGAAGGTCAGACTAAATACACGCCCAAACAGCGACGTGCAGGGCTCAAATGAAACCAACCAGACAGCATGTGCCACTGCACAAAGAAACTCCACTAAGAAACCAACAAAAATCATTAGTATATATATTTATATATTAGAAAGCTATACACAAGCATGTTAATTTCACAGATTTTTTTTTTTTAAAGAATCTTAATATTACCATTATTATATATAATTAGAAATACACGTTTAAAAACAAACCTCTACAAAGATAAAACAGTTCAGCAAAGCATTGGATCTCAGTCTGTCTTTAATGGCTCAGGGCAGCAAAGCCCTGTCGATTCCCCTCTGGGCAAACTATCCTTCTCTTATTAGCAAAGCTATCAAAAAACACATTCTGGCTTATAGAAACTACAAAAAGCCACAAAAATGCTTTGCATTGTATTCCTTTCATATGAAAATATAAGCAAGTGTATCGTACAATTGTTTTTTTATTTTAATTTTTTTTTTTTTGTTCATTAATACTGAATATTAATACTAGCTCCGGAGTTGTCTTGAGCACACGAACGCAGCTCTCAGATCAAAGGGCCGGTCCTCGCTCAGCCTCCGGTGGTTAAGGGGAGCGCTAAGACCACCGAGCATTGGGCCTGCCTGTTTCCCTGTACAATTCTTCAAATGTTGCATAATAGCTTTTCATTTAGTGAGTAAATAAATCTTGTAATGTCTGGCAACTTCTGACCCCGGAACCCCCCCCCCCCGCTCCCCCTCGACCCTCTATTTACATAAATACGTTGAACCTGCAACATGACATCATCTAATGTTAACACACATTTTTGCAAGGGAGAACTGCAGAGAAGGTATTAAGCATGAAACGGACACTGTACACATGTATTGTTTGTCCAACTCAAGTGCTAAGGTGTTTTCCATTGGACACACTCACTCTGATGTTTTGTTTTTTTTTGTTTGTTTTTTTGTCACTAGTTAGCGCCGAGGCAAAGTGTAAGCACGTTTTATGAAACAGAGTACCTGACTATTTTTTTTTTGTTTATTTGTTGATATGCATATATGCACACATACACTCACGTGTAAAGATATATGCATACGTGATTCTTTTTAACCCACACACAATACAATTTATGCATAGTTCCCCAACAGAAATACCCCCCCCCCCAGATGCCATTCCAGCCAACACCCACCCTCCCAAAACCCCCAATACAACACCCCACTGCTTTATATAATGTCAATATGTATAGCGCACACACACTCAGCAAAAAGAAAAGAAAAAGAGCAAAAAGAAATTACAAACATATTTTAGAAAAAGGGCTGTCCCTTTTAATTCCTTCAGCGTTAACGAGATAAAGGGAGATAGGCCTCGGGGGGTTGGGTGGGTGCTTGACTCGTGATTCTAGCTGAGAGGAGGAAGAGGAGCTGACTCGGAGGAAGGGGGGGTTGGGGTGGGGAGGGGCGTCGTTACGCTGCGTAGTTGGAGGGTAACCCGGGAGGGGGGGGGGGGGGGGGCAGTGCCGGGGACGGTGGCGGAGCCATCATGTCGCCCATCCTTCTGACATGCGCACCCGTTTGATGGAGGGGCTCTCGCGCTCATCCATGGCGGCCCGGCCCAGTCCCAGAGGCGAGTGGAACTCGTTCCTGTGCTCGTCGCGGTCGCTGCCCTCGTGGGAGCTGCTACAACTGCTCAGGCTATCAACGGGGGAGCGTCCCGAGTCCTGGCGGGACGAGGGGTTCTGGGGAGGGGGCACCCCGCCGTAACCCCCCGTGCTGCTGGTGCGATCTCTAGGAGGAGAAACAGGTTCGGACTTGATGTGCAGGCTTTGAGCAGAGGGCAGGGAGAGATTTGAACCCTGACATAAGTGAGAGCTAGAGCAATTTCTGTAGGAAGGAAAGGACACGCAAAGGGGTTACAGAGTTACAGAGCAAGAAACAAAGTGATTTTAAAAAGGCAATCTGTCAGAACCCAACATGCACGCCCGCATGCGTACACACACCCGCGCACACACACACACACACACACACACACACAAACAAACTCATATTCAAGAAAACAGGGAGATGACGGTGAGGGAGTCTCGGCGTCTCTAAAAATTCTCTCTCTCGTGATTTCACGTGTTACATCATGCATTTCACAACAGCGCAACACCTCTATTACAGTTCAATGCACTCACCCTAGCTGGCCGAGGGCTGAATGCTGCATGTTCTGAAGGTGTTGCTGTTGCCACCCGCTCATTGAGCCGAGGTGAAGGGAGCTGCCTGCTGTTGAAGCCGGACAGAGAGGACAGGTCTGCGCTGTTCAGGGAATACTCTGCGCGGGAGAAAGAAGGAGCAGGAGGAGGATTAAAAGTTGTTCAAGTAAGTCCAAGTTGCCAAGAGAGTGCAGCTGTGCTGAATGCTGCGATCCTCTGGTAGTTGGTGCGATAGTAGCGCCATCTGCAGTCGATCCAATGTATTGTCTTTGCAATTGGGAAAGTGGGTGCAGGTTGACACACATGCATGAGTCAAATTCTTTTTACACAACTTGATGAGTCGGTTTATTTTGGTATACTACTGGGTAACTGAAAGTTTTTTTAGACTACATTGACATCACTCAGTACTTACCGGTACCATAAGAAGTAGAGATGGCAGACGGGTAGCCGCCCATACCCTGTCCTGGCAGTGTGGGAGTCGCTACTGATACCACTGGGGTGGCCAATGACTGAGCAGACTGAGAGTTGTTTATTCTCTGGTTCTGTGACAGAGGAAAGGGAGACACAGAGCGCAGGAGAGATGGAACAGGCTTGAGAATATGAAACCAACTGTAAGACAAAACAACAAAAGGAAAAAAATACAAGACAACTTTTTTTATTTGATTTTCTATCAGTTCTTTCTCTTTACTCAACAGAAGCTAATAGAATGAATTTGAAGCCAACTTCTGGGGAAATTAATCACTTGACATGCGGCACGGCTGAACCCTGCCAACCCTATCATTTACCACCCTTTCCGAGGGCCCACTGTCGCTATAGTAACGCCATCGGTCTCCAAGGCAACTCAGGGTAGCGACGGCAAGGAAGAGACACTTTTGACTAGCGCCGGGGCAGAAAATAATGGTGGATTTATGCAAAATGAAAGAGTACTATTCTATTTATTCAGAGTTTCTTGAATTGAATTATCATTATTTATTATTCTGTAATAAAAGATGTGAGCTACTCAAGTTTGTGTGTGTGTTGGTGAAAAAAGAAAAGGAAGTAAGGAGTAGGGACAAAACAGCTAAGGCAGAAAAGAGGCCAGGCTGCTTTTACTCTGACGTGCCACTGGGTGGCACTACGTGCCCTCACAAGACGCCTTAACGGGCCACATTGGAGCCTTCAGCAGAGTCAGAAACAATAAAGGTTAAAGTGTCTCTGGAGTCAAGACGGCTCTACCCCAAAACATGCGTTTTTTAATGTAAAAACACCTGCAGTGAGGGAAAAAAAATTGAATTAAATTCCAGACGTCAGACTGAAGTGACTGCAGGCCTCCCAGATATTCTCCCAAGAACTATCTTGATCGTTTTTAAATAGAAAATCTTTCAGGTTTAAGATTTGTGAATCTGACAGTCAGTCTGACTTACCAACAGCAGATTGAAATCCTCAGACTGACGGCATTGAAAGGGGAGGGTCATAAATGAAAATGAACGAGTGTGAGTGGGATCTAAGGATGGAGCAGCCGTAAGATTGAGACATGAGACATAGAACTAAAGTAAGAGAGAACGCCATTGTGACTTTACACATGCGCGACAGAAAAAGAGGAGGCATATGAGGGGCTAATGTAAGCGCCTACATAAGGGGAAATACAAAGGACAATATATCAGACTCGGGCCAAGGTATTTTTTTTGAAGATGCCGCCAAAGAACATGGAAACACAAACGTCCAAGCATCTCTCAAGAACAATCTCATCGACCTCAAGTCTGATAGAAGGAGATGAAAGCTGCAGCGGCAACATGAAAGGTTATCCAAGATAGACACACACCGGGTAAACGGCCAGCGGCATTCAAAGAGTACTCACGATGGAGGGCATGTTGTTCTTTGCGCCGGGGGGGATGAGCACACGCAGGTCGGGCTTGCGGTTGTTCATGCCTAAATTCATGGGCGGGGGAGACTTAGTCTGCATGTTCTTGTTCATGCCACCTGGAGACACCAGCAGACCAGGTGAGTTGCGATGGTTCCCATATCCGTTTCCTGAGAGAGAAAGAAGGGGGCGGGGAGGGGAGGGACATGAAACATACTTGAATGGCATTTAAAACATGTGACCTGCTTTCGAAGTTTAATAAATGTTGGAAATCCTGTTGTTCATGACAGTGAAGCCTGACGAAGAAGTACGGGACTAGATTTTCACTTTGAGCTCCTTTTCACTGTTGCGCCCCCCCCATCTCTACTTCCTGTGGTGGACATTTTATTAGATCACCACTCTGAAGAGAGTTATAAATGGTGAATCTATGAAAGTGGCACACACTGGCAAGGCAGACAGTCGAACAAGGGTTCTGCTTTTTTGCCTGGATGATTACCACCGTTTGCTTGGCAGCCGTACGAAGGAGGCACCCGCTCGAGAGGACCTCACCCTCCACCTCTGTCACTGTCAATGAAGGCAACATGTGTCCTGCAACAGCCAGTGAATCGTGTAAAAACATCTAATTACGGGGAGCGAGACCACTGAGGGATGGGACCTATCATTTGGCCATCAGAGCTAAACACATGTGTGGTTCTTCCAGACAAAGACCCTGCCTTTGGGGTTTCCACCAGTTCAGTCCCCTTAAATACGGAGGACCAAGTGCAGCACCCATTTCCTCCTTGAAAAAAAAACGGAAAGTGGAGCATTCTCGCAAGGAACATAGTCTTTGTTTCTAACCCAATCCCACAGGCTGTTTTTCCCCTCGCTTTCCAAGGGGTGGAACACAGGCCACTGTGTGGACGTTCCCACTTGAAAGAAGGGCAGGAATTATACGTTAGACATGAATGAATTTCCTAATCATATACTCTAGGGGAAAATGAGATGCAGATGTCTTCCTGGGCAATTTCCCTCGCTGATCTTTGTTTAATTTGAGAGCGAGGTTTTGTGTTGTTTGGAAATGAAAAGTCTCAATAGCTCAATTTGATCAATCTGAAGAGTAAACGACCGCTAGCGGTGGGGGAAAATGAGAAAAACAGTGTGTGTGTGTGTGTGTGACTGCCGGAGCGTGTGCGCGCGTCTGTGCCTTTGTCGCCATCTATGACGCGTGAGCATTTACAAGTCGATATTGACAACCTGTTATTTGGGGGATATTGTATGTTTTGCGTTCAGAAATGGCAAAAAAAAAAAAAATCGACGCAAGTGACATTCCACTGTCATACTTTAAGCACACAGACACAGTAAGACTTGAAACTCCACGAGACATGCTGTATGACTCCTTAAGTGCAAATCATGCATATGAATGCACGTGTGTGTTTTGTATTGGACCCTCTTAGTTCCAGTGTCAATTTCACATTAGCAAGGAGGCAGCTGCCTCTTCAGTTTTCCCGCTCTTTCATTCTCGTGGCTGGTCCTTTGTGGAATTGAGTGGGTGCATGTGGAGATAGATGAATGAGACCTCAAATACACATAAAACACACACACACACACACACACACACACTTTGGTAAATAACTCAGCGGAAGTACATCGGTGTTTCTGTACAGACGAATTAAAAAAACGGCGCTGAGCTTCATAGAGACATTAATACACACTTTGGTCACGATCACACGGACTTCAAATTGGGGACTGTTAAATCAGACATCTGTGTATCGCCGCCCTGTGGAGCTGGCTGCAGTCCAGTCAATTATATGCTGGATGGCTGTGATCATGAGTGGCAGAGGCCAGTCCTTAAGCCCTTAAAATGTAAGATCACCGGCTAATTAAGCTAACAAGGCAAGAACTGCGACTCGAATCCTTCTGTTCTGCGGCTCGATCGCCGTGCTTTTTAGGGGGTTTTGAATTAAAGACGGACACATTGGCTCAACCATAAACACCCAGTGGAGCTCCTTCAAACGCTCCTCTCCACAGTCAAGGTGCGGCGCGTGCTGCTGGCGTCAACCGTTCGCAGGAAGCACCAAGTTTAAACGCATCTTAGCAAGGAGTCTGTTTGTCTGCCGAATTGAATTCACACAAAAAGAGCAACATCTGATCGGAGCTCACGATAAACAGCTTCTTGCTATTTCTGAGGTGCGGAGGTGACAACTGCGGTCAGAGCTGAAGGATAAGAATCTGTCGCTATAGGTGACATGGTTATAACTGATTGCCTCTTTGAGATACATGTGTTTGACAAGCAACCCCAAGAGTTTTTATTCTCTCTCCTCCTCTCTCTGTCACACACACACACACACACACACACACACACACACACACACACACACACACACACACAAAGGAGAGGTGTGTGGTTAAACTCATACATTTCACTGTTAGTGAACAAATTTCTGATGTCCTGTTGTGGTCTAACAGGCGCACTCCGTTCTATTCCCCGAACACACACACACACACACACACACACACTCTTCCGTTGCGGTTTGGCCAAATGTGCATTCAACCCCGAATTCTCCAACTGAACTAAGGTGTCAAACTCACGCTCCACACTTGAACAGTTGGTGTGAGGTGGTGCCAAGATGGGAGACGAGTGTCGTACGATCCGCTGGGGCCCGACGTGTTGTCAGTTCTTGTGTGTTTGCCCATTAGCTTGTAAAGCTTTTTGATTTTGACCAGAGATGTCTTGGAGATGTGCAGTGTGCGGTGGGAGTAATCGCTGCGTGATAAAGCTGAGAGGTGACTTTGAGTTTCTCGTTAGTTCCTCTCAGTGCTTTGGTGATGACGGGAGCACGGGCGACGGCAACACAATTACATAAATGGAGGTGGAAGATTTCTACAAGCTGGGCCCGCAGGCCGCAGCTCACCTTGCACTCTCTCCATGCCAGCAAAGGGGGATGACAAATTGCACACCAGCTGTATAGAAATATCCCAATGCACATACACACTCCTATAATATTTCCATTGGAGAGACACGAAGGACTCCTCTAAGTAAAATGCCCCGTTTGCGCTGTGCTTTAGACTTTAACCCTTGTCTGGCTTTCACGTGGCACATTTGCAACACATAAATGAATACGTCAATTTAATTTAGTTGCCAAATACAGAGGATTTACTCCAGATATTAGCACAAAGTGTATCTTCTTGCAAATGCTCCCATGAAACTTAACTGTAAGGTATACAATAAGCTCAAGTAGTTAAATCACTTTAAAGCAATCACAACAGTGTCACTGGACAACTGGAAATAAAAAAATGGCCTTGTTTTCTTAAAAATTGTGAAAGATATTGTATTTATTGCGACATTTCTTTAGTAACTAACTACACTGTCTAAGGCAATGTTTGTGTCACGACTACTCTCGAGAGCCTGGAAACCATTAATCATGGCACCAGAACAATGAAGAAACCCTGTAAATGCTATCAAATCGCTAGTTTCCAGTGGTACCTGCCTCACGGTTACCCTTGAAAACGGAAAAAAAAGGCCCAAATAAAGGCCCAAATAAATGCTAAAGTCATCTGTTATTTTCTCCCTCCACAAGTGCAACGATGACATCTGAGGCACATAAGAGGTGTTGTGTTTACGTGCATGAATCACACACTTATCCGCATTCACACACACACACACACACGTATGCAAAACACCTCGTAGGCCAGGCCACATAAGACACTCGTGCACAGGCAGAGACAACCGCTTACACTATCAGCTCATCAAAACTTACTGCGAGGAGCAAAGGGAACGTTAAAAACGGACTTTGTGGTGCCAACAGCGGCTGGACCACCTCACACTGAGTCACTTAGAGGAACATCATTAAAACGGCTGACCAAGTTCACAGAACACTTCCATCTGTGTCCCCTCCTCTGTTTCTGCTTTGCACACATGCTTCCACCATCAGTGGATATTCATCACTGGGGTTTCCCCCCTGCACCCCCCCCCCCCCCGCCCTGGATGAGATTTAAGAGAGCTTTGAATGGAATCTTTTAGCTCCCGCATGACTCTCTCTCCACGTCGTGTTTTTTTCGCCGCTGCTGAGCGACGCGCGGCTCTCACAGAGCGCCTGTGTTCCACTCCGCCGCCGTGACACAAAGGCTACATTTGAAGCATGCGCTGCAGCACGCCGTCGCCGAAACACACGCCACAACAAATGGCGCTGTTGTCTGCGTGTGTGTGTGTGTGTGTGTGATGAGTGACCAGACAGAGAAGCCAGGCATTGAGCCTTTGTGATGGAGCCCTAGGGGCCAGACAAGGCTGCCCAGCTGTACCCCACTGACCCCCCCACCCTCCATTTTTACACTCCGCACAGTAGGTCAGGGCTGTAAAACTTAACCCGGTTAAAGGGTTTCTTTGGCGTAAACTTGTGCCTGATATGTCCTCAGGGACAGATACATGGACACATAGGATTCCTTACATATGGTCCACATGATCATTACGGCATGGCGAGCCACTCCAAACATTGAATTCATTGGGTTGCGGACATACGACAGTGGTTACTGCGTAATGGATTTGTGTAAGCTCCAAATGGTAGTTAGGGATGTTGACATTTTGAATTATCCTCCAAATCTAAGATGTGGTAGAAAGAAAAAAAAAAGAGACGGCTCATCACACGGAGAAACAGAATTCAAGAAAACATTCGAGCAACTCATCTGGCTGCCTGTCATTCAATTTGGTGCTTCTCTATTTAGTATGATTTTATTTGTATTTCGGCCACACTTGTTCTACCGTTTTATAGCAGGCAGGATGTGTCGCAGCAACCAACTCTGGGCAAACACTCCCAGATGAACTCCACGACCGCTAACATCAACACATCACGGACAAGTCTCCACGTGGGTTTGGGTTACTATTAGTCATGCATTTTACGGCGTAAAGTTGGTTAGTGAGTGCCGTGTATGTGTGTGTGTGTGTGTGTGGGGGTGTATACGTGTTAGCAGACAATGTGAGCAAGAAGAGGAGGCCATTCTTACCAGCACTGGTGCCTGCGCCAGTGGTGAGGTCAGCACCCATGAGGCCACCTGAAAGACGGACGCGAGTAAAAGAGAGAAAACCATTAGAGGAAAAACGCCCACGTAACTTTCCCCCGATGCCTCCTGTCTCTTACCTCGGTGGCCTTTTTGGAGGCTAACTCAATTTCGTCACAATCCATTTTGTGTGTATTTCTGTTTCAGTGCGTCGTGATACCATAAGTAATACTGCTTCCCACTCAAACTGTTACACTCGGAGCAACTGGACACAGCGAGTGGATACATCGAGCCGTCGTCCAAGAAAAATGACACATTATTATTTTTAAGCCGTGCGAGGTGGAAGAGTGGGAGTGTCCAGAACATGTGCGGTTTGGTGTGGATGCTGCGAGCGCGAAAACTCATATTTATTTTGTCCCGGCGTGGAGTCGTAATGACAGGGTTAGGGTGTGGGCAGCAGCTTTCGGACCAGAGGGACAGAAAAAGGACTTTGGACAACAATAACAAAACCAACAGACAGGATTTGCATATGCCACCACTCAAAGCCTCTGCGTAGACATCCCATGTGCAGAACCTCACATTAAATCAATGCGATTCAGTGCTGGGATTTAATATGTTATTAAGCCCTCAACTTTCTTTGAAATAAGTACTACGGGAGAAGTGTCTGAATATAATAATATATATATATATATATATATATTAAAATGAAATGCTTTGAGGTACTGCAGGTCGATATGAACAGAGACATCTACAGAGCGTATCTATTAGCATCGCTGAAGGGTACACACAGTTGAGAAGGCAGAGAGATTGGATAACAGCGTGTACGTGGGTGCATGAGTGCATCGGAGGTCCTATTTGTGTTACCTGCACTGGGGGGTCTGTGAGTAACTCCGGGAGACATGCTGTTTCTCTGTAGGCCGTGGTGAGCCAACGGCAACAGATTGTGGTTGCCTAGGGAACCACCGGGATGGCTGTAAATTAGATTGTTCTGGTTGCTAACGGGAATGGACACAGGCATGTCATAGTTTGATTGGGGCACGGCCTGCTGAGAGAGAGAGAGAGAGAGAGAGAGAGAGAGAGCGAAAAGGAGACAAAGAAACAACCCGGATTAGATTACAGTAACGATTGCAGCGAAGCAACCAAAACAAGGCCTTCGAGCAAAGGAACGGATACTGAAGGAGAGAAATACTCAATTCAGAAACACTGCAGGAACACATAGGAATTTAAATTGTATGGCAATCTGCACTCAAAACAGTCAAACAAAAGAAGGAAAGAAGATAAAGACAGACAAGTTCGAAAGGACAAACGGACAACGGCAACAGCAACAAAGAACAGCTTCCAAGACTAAAAATATGAGACATTTTGTATAGCGGAGGGGAGCACTGAAATGAAAGGGTACGCATCCAGAAAACTCCTCCTAGAGTCACTCAAAGTGCCCCCATGATGATTGGTTAGAAATACTTTGTCGCTAAAACTGGTTACATTACATTTTTCTGCTGACTTATTTATTTAATTTGTCATTGTGGTGGCCAAAGGCTGACGGATACATTAAGTTGTGGACACTCATTTATTTTGAATTGGTTTATTATATTAGAGAAATAAAAAGGATGTGGCTCGAGGGCAATTGAAAGTCCGATGTCATCCTCATGTTCTTAAATAGATAATCCAGTTGTTCTTTACCTCTACTAAAACAGTAAGGTCTGGACTGTAGAATTGAATGCAATTAGGGATCATTTATTTATCTGTCACACGGAGCTGGTGCAAAGTGTTATTAAAGGGTGGACTCGGATCAGTCAGACGCCCCGGGCGTCGAGTTTGTCATGTTTATTGTGTCAGTTGGGTTTAACCTAGGGAGTGCCCTGGAAGTGGTTCATCCTGCATGTTAGCTTAAGGAAGTAGAAAATAGGACCTTAAATTACTGCCATGTGTCTCAAAGCGATGGCGTGTGTGCAATCGGGGGGGGGGGAGGGGGGAATCATCGGCCCTGGAAGTGGAATATGTGCGTTAGCGCAGTGATGCTCGCTTTGCGGGTGAGAAATATTGTGTCGCTGCATGCTGAACGTTTGGCTTTTACTGCGGCTTCCTTTTAAGCTATGGGGGCCGCCTCTGGTTCTATTTTATTTGTTTGATACTTTCAGTCATTTCTTCCATCTTGGAGTTTTTACAACTTGAGACTTCCCTGCGAGGGTTTTTTTTTTTTTTTAAGGGTGGGGGAGCTGTCTCAACGTGTGCACATTTTCCTGCACACACACACACATCCTTTCGGCGGGTGTGAAGAGCCCAGTCGTTGAGCTGTCCTCCAACTGGTGCCATCCTTCCTGTTTTCACTGATCTTCCTCCTCGCCTCTCCCCTCAACAGTCTCCGGCAATCCAGAGGCCCAGTGTTTGGCAGCCACCCTGACCACACACTGAACTGCCACTTGTTGTCTGCAGAACCCCCCCCGTCCCCCTCCCACCCAACACCACCAGCACCACCCTGCTGTTCCACCCCCCAACCCCCTTCCAGCTCCGATCCCAAAACCACCCTACGCCGCCACGCCATCCCAGCTTACCAACCCTTGCGTTGCTTCTAACCACATCTCCCCCTGCTCCACGTGGCTTAGACACTACTGCTCTTCTCTAAATGACCTACCGTGGAATTATCTCGTTCTCTTTTAAAGGCTACAGCCCGAACCATATCGGTACGGTGCTTTCTGAGCATGGAGAGCGGCCTTCATTGTGTGGTTTCTGGCCGCTGGCAATAGATTTGATTCTTTGTAAAAATGAACACAATGTAATACAAATTCAGACGCTTGCGTGTTTTGCTGTCTGTTAACAGAAATGTTATTGGGCTGCTAAAGACACTGTCTTGCATTATTCCAATGGAGCTTTGTGAGACATGCTTCACAGCGTGAGAATGTCTGCTGCTGTTTCAGTTGCCACAATGCCTGTCCTTGTTGTTACGGGTGTCTGAGTGCTGTGTTTTGGTGCAGGAAAAGGCGCACCCGGACCACACCTCCCCTGGGAACCAGGCAAGACATTGTGGGTAACGGGTTCAAGGAGGGAACCCAGTAAGGTTGAAATTTGTCGCGAAAGAGAAAGTCTGCAATCATACAGAAGTAATGCTTGCTAGTTATGGTCGCAGTTGTGTCAAATTAGAGGACCGTTTCCTCAACTGTAATCAAGCAAAATCAAACAACTGTAATCCCTTTTTACTGTAAGTATACAATATCAATTCACTGTTGTCTCCCTCTCACTTTCTCTATTTATTCTAGAGGCAAACAACGGTGGTTAGCTGGGTTAGCTCAAGAGTTACTGGCAAGTCAGCATTTTGTTAGCCTGCTGAGGAGGCGGCGTAGCGTCAGCCCGGTACTTACAGGTATCCTATGAGTTTTAATCATGTGATCAAACTCCTCGTTAATCTGTTTGTATTTCTCCTCAGTGCTCGGGGTGAGGAGGAGAGCGGTCTCCAGCTCCGGGCTTTCGCCGCCTTTGTTCTCCTTCTTGCTTAACGCCTGCCAGGTCCCACAACCACAAAGACGGACGAAGGGAGACACAGATGAGGGGGACGGATAGATGGGTGGGCAGGAAGATGGCAAAAAAAAAAAAAACTGTGGAGACAAGGACGAAGCGACAGAAAGCGTAGGGGGAGAAAGGGGGGACAGAGAGGAAACAAAAGGTGAGATGAAGGGATTAATAAGAGATACTTACACACAGTCTCTGTCTGCTGATCATCAGATCAATGTCCTCGTTTATTTTCCTGTACTTGTCCTCGGACTCTGGGCTGTGACCGACCGAGTCGTCTGCGTCGGGGTCCGGGCTGTCACAGCCGTTTAGGCCCTTCTTTCTCAACGTCTGCAAACACAGCAGTTGCACAATATAGTTGAAGGGTTTTGGGACGGGGAACATGACCCGATTGAACAGCTTGGCAGGGACCAATGCTGATAAACTACGAAGATGTACCCTTTAAAATCCATTCAAACATTAGGCACCGATTAGAAAACGCTTACTACTCTATTGATTTATCTCAAATCAATGCATTTCCAAAGAATTTCTTTTTACATTAAAGAAAATTCTGTTTTGGAAAAATGAATCATATTTGCAGGCTTCCTTCTAACCTAAATCAAAATGGGGTGATACCAGTCTACCCTGGCTGCTTTCTGCACAAAGAAAACATGCAGAAAAACACTAAAAGAACTTAATCACATCCAATATCATCAAAACTGATCAAGCCCTTCACCAAACGACATATCATGGGACCTTGAAACCTTATAATTACACAGGAAACGGCACAGTCGTAAAAGTAAAACACATCTCATAACCGTAACCATCATGACTGTGGTATATGTGCTTTACAAGTGGCAGTTTCTGTTTTGGCCACCTGATGGCCACCTGCCCCCGTTAAAGCGTCCAGAAAACAGCAGACAGGCAGAACGGCGCTCGCTCCCTCCGAGTGGAAGAGAGACGCAGACAAAGGGAGCTCAAGGAGGGAGAGAACTGCCTCGGTCCTTTTTTAGATATTGTTGACAACCCTAACGACGGGGGATACGTTTCAGAGGACATTACTGTGTGTGATAGCACCAGGGCGTGTGTTTGTTTGAGCAAGAAGGCACGTACCGACAAAAGGTGCTGTGTTCACTCGCCTTTAAGAAGAGACAAAGACGAGAGCGGAAGAGAAAAAAAAAGTACAGTACCTGACAGTTAGAGATCTCATCAAAGCCCCCCCCCCCCCCCCCCCCCCCACTCCCCCTCCTCTCCAGCCTGCCCCCCGCCTCCCCATCTCCCTCCCCTCCACCTCCCCTCTCCTCCTGGCTTTAATAAAGGAGATTAGTCTACAGGCGGAATATCACGGGCCTGCTCCTGTCGGTGCAGTCGTCGCTTCACACTGCGCTCTCCTACTTTCATCTGAAGCTCCATATCAGACAGACGTAATTAAATTTACTTTAGCACACCCTGTATTTGATGCTGATCAAGAGTGCGGGTCTCTCTCTCTCTCTCTCTCTCGCTCTCTCTGTATATGTTGTAGTGTGTGTATGTGTCTGCTGGTGTGCGTGTGTCTTTGTGTGGGATGGGAAACAGAGAGGAATGAGTCTGCGTACGTGTGGGTGTGTGAGAGTGGGTGCTGGCGTCAAGAAAAAAAAAAAAAAGAAGACAGAGAGACTGGAGCAGGAGTGAGGAGGAAGATAGACGCTAAGATAAGTTAATCTCGGCGAAACTTCCTCCTCTCATTTGTTTGTCCTCGCTCGCGGAAGAGATACGTCGCGCTGGCTCCTCCATCACAACCCGGCAGCACAAAGTGACAGGGAGCGATCTGCCTGCTTAGAAAACAAATAACAATCCAGTCATCTCTCATGTCGGCACAACAAAGGCCTGTTTCGAGTGTGGTTTTAGTGAACTCGGAGGGCTCCTTTTGTGTTTGTGAGATAACCGTTTGAATCCTGAGGCGTCTCGTGGCGAGGCAGCTACTGTAAGCGTGTCAACATTTGCTGACTCTCCACTTCTCTCTGAATTCTCACTTGGCCCCCAGAGTGGATATCTGGAATTCTGAATTTGAAAGCGTCCCTCACATCTTTTGACAGGCTTCAGGAAATCACACCAAACAAATCAACCGAGGCGGTGCAGGAGATCTGACTTCTAACAGAGCCACAGTGAATCAGGCACTCTTGCTCCATCAGAGGTGGATGAGTCAAAAGAACAAAGGGGTTGAAATGGTTTAGGCATGCTGTCTTTTTTGGCGAAGGCGTCTGATGTAAAACTTTTGCTGTTTCTTTGGTGTAGTTTTCGTTCTGGCCCTGGCGATGCATCACGTCGAACTGACAAGAGCTGAACCGATGGCCTTCTTCTGCTCACATGAGGATGCACGCAAGGGGAAGGAAAACTTTTCTTCCCTGCACAGATTTCTACCATCTTCCGCCGCCAGCTGAATTCACGGGGGATTCATTTCCATTCTTGGAAGAATAGCAGCGGGGGCACTGCTCGGGGAGGAGGACGAGGGCCCGGGGTAAAGGTGACACCCATATGGGGCAACAGAACTAGTGGTCTGACGGGTTGGGAAGTGGCTGCATTGGGTGTTGATTGGCTGCAGGCCACGGGTGTTATATGACTTCGGAGCATGTGGCCGAGGCTAGGCTTTCCGTCGGGGCTCAGCACATTGAGGGAGCGGTGCGAGGACGGTATGCCACTCGTCCCAGTTATGCCCACCTGTTTTAAAGACGTCACACCTGTTGCCAAAGGCTGACACACAACCTACCAACCAATCAGATCCTTCGGAGCTCTTAGAGCCATAGAAGGGCCTCTCGCTCTTGCGGCTTCCACCTCACCGCCCCTGCTCTCGTCTTCCGATATACCCGTCTCCATAAGCACATTGCCTAATCTGTGCCCTGAATGTGTTTGTGTGTTTCGCGGACTGCTGCTCTTATTCAGTGACATCAAGTCACTGTAAGATCAAATGAATTTCACAACGACGGAGGGAATAATGATCATTTGAATAGGAGCAGCTGCTAGTATATTGGAAGAGGGGTATGTAGAGCTAGCATGAAAATATAGTCTTTGGGGAATATGCTAATGAGATGAGGATTAAGCAAAAACACTTTGCTGCAGTTCACGTGTGCCAAGAATTCTTTGCACAAAATATTCCCGCTAACCATCATTTTAATGTTAAAATTATTAAATTTCTTGGAATTTCTTGTTTCATAATAAGAAATAATTGTATTTCAAAATGACTGCTGACACAAAAGCCACAGCATTTTTATAGAGCATTGTTCAAGTTTATGGCAATTGTAACGCTTCTGATGACAAAAAGTAAAACATTTAAATTAATGAATACATTTTTTAGTCAGCCGGTTCAATTTTGAACTAGAACGGAGACTAGGAATCTAACTAAATGTCCTGTACAGTCCAGCACTCAAAGGGAATGCTATATGTGAGAAAATACCAGCAAGAGGAAAAAGTATCACAGAGCAGAGAGACTGCAAAATAAGCTGTGTCGGCTTGCTTGGCTCTGTTGGGCCCTTTGGAGGCTCGCTCCTAATTAAACTCCTTCTTCATGATGCTCCCTCATGGCAGGAGTTGTCACAGGGCCTGTGTGAAGCAGGCACTGCATAGGCACGGCGTCCTACATATTTAGACACGCGCTGCTCTTGCCGGGCCGGCCCGTAGACCCGGCTGGGCTGAGATGGGCTACAGGACTACAGTGAGCAAGGCTGAGTAAGGAGGCCGGGGCTGGATGGACATAATCAGACTCGGACTCGGGTGTGCACCACTAGGGGACTGAATGGTAAGACATATTGCGCGGTGTTAGTACATCTGTCAAAGATTTTAGTTTGTTGATGTTTTCATTGCAGAAAACTGCAGCCATTTTTCTCTTTTCATAGTTTAGTGTGCGGGTAATAACTTCGTGTAGCCCTTTTGAGAAAAGCGGAGGAGAGTATTTGGGTGTGAATTCAGGGTGGCCCCAGGGGGTCTACAAGGGACAGCTGACGCCGGCCCAGAGCTCCTGCCATACCAGGATCCGTCTGCTCGGCATTCTGCCACCCTGCTCACCCTCTCTATCCCTCCATCCATCTTTCTGCCCCCATCTTTCTGTCTCAGTCTGCTGCGCAGTCTGTCTCTGTCTCCCCACTTCCTCCCTGCGTCCTCCTCCCCCCTTTTCGCGTTCCGCAGCGCTGCCGAGCCTCAACAGAAGCCGGGTCAAAACATTGTTGGCTTTGATGGGCACATCTTTATTTCTGATAGACTTGGACCAGTCGATGGCTTGTGTTTGGAAAGAGCGTCATTTCTGACCATTCCCCTCTGCAGTTATCTTGGCAGTGGCTGAAGGGTACGACACATTCAATATTGTGTTTATGGCCATTGGCGACAGCCAGGCTAGTGAATGTTTCTCAATGTCTTCAACCCAACGGCTGAAAAAAAAAAAAAAAAACACTGCGAAAACAGCTAGTTATAATAGGCCTTTTATGTCTTTGCCAGCACTGAATGGTCTTCAGAATACACAAACTATTGTAATCAAACCCAAGGCTTATAAAAGAAGATCGTTTAGTACCAAAGCACAAAGCATTTTCACCAATAAATGGAGCAGTTTATGGTTGAAGTATGTTTCAGCAGGCGATGAAAAACTAGTTGCTGACCCTATGAACAATGTGAAAGCATTATTATCCGTGCCACTTGCGGAGGAGCATAGATTATATGCTCTTACAATAATAAAAAATAGTTAATAAACAGCTTAGCAGCCTTGTTTGTCATAATGTTAAAATTGTTTCATAAGAGATTGAGTCACTCTGACTATTATGAAAACTTATACAGACCTTCTGCCACAATGTGTGAGCATTTTGAGGTTGAGTGTGAGCACAAGGTGCTTCTACTGTGTGCATCACAGTCTTATAGGCAATGCAACATTCAAATAGGCTTGGTAAAATAAGACAATGTATAAATGTGTGAATATGTTATAACCACAGACAGTCTACAGCACATATGCTTTTACTGGTCTTTAGACTGTTTTAGGCTTAACATATGGCAGTTTGGAAAGTCACGTGACGAATAGGGGCAGATTGGTAACGAGCCATGCTGGTCGGTGTCAGTCAGGGTGAAGAAGCGGTGTTCCTGCTGTTACAAATCCCAAGATGGATGCATCCATGTAGTGGTGCTGCTGTGGATGAGGACCCCCCCAGCATCACTGCACAATATTTGCACACAGGGAGGCCTTGCAGGCGGCACGAATCGAGTACTAGCATGTTCGAGAGCTCTCTGATTCTCTATTTTTTCTATTTCTTTTTTTTTTTCTGTCTGTCTGGATCGTTCCGACTTGCTCTCGTTTTGTCTCTCGCTCTCACTTTCTCTCCCTTGCTCACTCTTTCTTTCTCCCTGCCTTTCATAGTGGAGGAAACATCAGAGGGATCAGGCTGGCTTAGCTTATTGGAAGCAGATGGCAGACCAAAGGCAAGAAGGCCACAGTTTCATGAAGCGTGGTTTGAACATGCCAGGACCATGTCGAGGGGCATGCCCACGGATGATGGCTACACAGTGTGTGAGTGTGTGAGCAACATTTTGAGGGGGGGAGGGGGTAGTTGATTTTGTAGGTTACCGATCTGAGGAATGGGACCCCCAAATCACAGCCTGTCATCATCTGGGCATCCATATTCGCTGGTTGAGGCGACGTTTGAAAAAACTCTGCATCAATGAGTTGGTGGCTTTGAAGCTCCTCTACTCCGAGTGCCCTGCTGCACTATAATCAGGAATCAAAGGCTGGCGCCTGGGATCCATCATCCTTTGCAAAGTGGTCGTGTGTTCAGTAATAATGCCGGCTAACTGTGTATGTAATGACTATTGGGAATACTGGGCTGACCAGCCATTAAAAAAGGGAGTGAGGAGTGAAGCACAACTTTGAAAGCAGTGTTAAGAGTATAAGCGAGAGAGAGAGAGAGAGAGAGAGACAAAGGGGTCGCTTCACATTGCTCAAAACTTAGGTGTAGTGATGGTGGAGTTGCTAAGAACACCATTAGGAAGAGCAGAGGAGAGCCCACTCACAGACGGACAGTCTTAGCCTGCCAGTACATAACACAATACCAGATGGTGCAGTGTTTCCCATATGGAATAGACAAATACTGTGTCTAATGTCAGAATCCAACACTGTTTGCTCCAGCAGCATCCCTGCCCTAGGAACAAAGTGGTCATTCAAACTAGTCACTACACTGTATAATTGCCCAGATAGACATTATGAGACACAATGCCAGCTCAGTGAAACTGGATAAAGAGGGTACTTATGTCTGCACCCTCAACCTACCCATCTTCCATCCTGTCTACGCTCCAGTTTCATAATTTGGCTCTGTTTGAATGAGAAAAAGGAGAATGTGTCTCTATGTATTTCTGATTTGACATGAAAGTCAATTCGCCAGGGCTTAATTATATGTGGAAAACACTTTTGTACTTGCTTAATACACTGTAATGCCATAGGAGCAGTTTATTTCAGTTATTCACAAGTTCCTCTATGTGAATGCGCCACGACATTGTCAATAAAGCCTTCAATTGCATACTTTAAATCACCATTAGATGGCTATCGTTTAGAAGCCTCATCAACATGATTCCTGCTCTGTTAGAGTGGGTAGAACTCAAGCAAACCCTTCCATTCCTCCTTTGCCCCCCCCCCCCCTCCCCGTACACCAATCGTCACTTATCGTCTTTTGTCTCTCAGCCTCTTATCGCGCGGTGCCACGGCAGGAAAGGGAGCCCGAGGGAGGCCTTGAGTAACAATGACCAGTCAGTTGAACTCCACGCTGTGACCTTGAGTTTCCACACCCTGTCCGAAGCCGTAATCGTGGCAGGGGAGGGGCCGAGGCCGGGAGGGAGGCGGGGGGAGGGAGGGAGGGAGAGGGGGAGCTCTAGGCAGGGCAGGGAATGCTATCTGTAAAAATAGATCTCCATTATTCGGAATTTTCCAGAAATAGTTTCACAGAACAGGGCATCATTTCATCTTAATGGCCGGCGTGAATTGTTTTCGGGGCGGCGTAATGGAAAAGCGTTGCCTTTTGGCAGCGTTGGCCTTCAGAAGTGGCCTGCCTTTTTCAACCGCTCGACACCACAGAGACCACATATTGGCACATTTCAAACAGTCTACTTTTAAAACCTCTTTTGTTGTTGTGTGCCCACCTCAGACTTCCGCTTCAGTATATTGACCTTAAAAAACACCTCTGACAGACATCCAAGTGCTACTTAGTTTATCGTCTGAGGTTCTGCTTTTCTCCGCAGCCGGCGTCTGATGTGGAATAAAATGCTGAGACTGTAGATCATATGCATTATTTGTCACGTTGCTTTTAGCCACTCTTAAGAAGTGAAAGCGTTCGTCTGAAAAAACAGTAACTCAGTAGACTTGTTCGCTCTAGCTGGCAGACAGATGTGTTGCAGTGCGCCAGCTTAAAATCTATGGGATAAAATGTTCAGCTGTAAGAATGACTCGGTTGTTTCGGGAATTTATTTTCTCTGTAACACACAAAGTTCTTGAAAGCAACAGTTGTGTGGGTAGAAAAACAAGTGAATTAAATAATGGACTTCTTTATTCAAGGGAGCTGATGTTTAGGCCCAGTGGGGTCTCAGATCAATGGCCTTGTAGGCATGTGGTCGCCGAGGGCAACTCTTCATGGTCGGTCCTGAGAAAGAGTCTGAGGCTGAATGAACACTCAGACACTTCGCTTACTCACTCCTCTTTTACACCCCCACCCACCATTTTTCTAAACAGAAGGAGTGGGGAATGAAAGAGAGGGAGGGAGTGATTCCATGCCTATTCTTCTACCTCCTCCCAGCAAAGGCCGCCGGCTAGGCAACTATTTTTAGCTTCACTACACGCTATTTTTAGACCAATACCACGTTTTTTGAGGCGTTTAAAAAGAGCACATCAAGTAAAAGCGTGATGCTTGTGGTTGTTTGGAGGTGGCCTTTTATTTTCACGATCTGACAGACCATTGTGAAAGACGTGAAGTGACTAAACATTGGTTCTTTTTTTTTATACTTTTTGTCTCACCACGCTTTTCTAGACATCATAACTAACAATTGTCTATCTGAAAGCGTCAATACGGATAAAGGGGGACGGGGTCAAAGGCATGCCTCTGTTTGATATATTTACCAGACTTTGAACAACGAAAAGTGCTTCCCATATGTTTAAACTCTGTGGTAGCTTAACCCAGGGAAAGACTTTCAGAGCCAACTGCACCATTGTTATTAATCCTGTAAATATAAAATATGATCCGAAGTTATTATTAGGTTTTACAAAATGATCTCGCCATTTCTTCAGCCTGTGATCCTCAACGTTGGCATATTTTCAGAAGATGTGCGGTTGGCTTGCACACAAACTGTGTTCAGAGTTTTTGTTTCAACAAACTGTAACACTGTTTGCTTTCCAATAAGGCCCATTTACTTTTGTTTGTCAAATAAGCTACAGACCTTAATCCACTGCGCACAGGGAAAAGCCAGCCATGCTGCTGATCTCTCCTTCACTCGTAAACACGATCCCACCCCTTAACTCCAGCCCATGTCGCACCACATCCTCTCCTTAAACCCTCAGAGGGACTCCACACAGAATTGGCGTGGGGTTCGCCAATCTCTTTGCTAGTTTGTTTTGGTTCCGTGCGCCGTTTCCGCTTCTTGGCGCCAGCTTTTTTGCGGAGACGAACAAATTTGTCCCGCAGGTTTTTCCAGCGCTTTATGCAGTCGGTGACGTCCAAGCCAACACAGATGGTCGTACTTTCGTGCTTCCCCGATCAAACGTTCCTCAACTCGGTCCATCGTTGAAAACAAACTTTAAAAATGGCGGTATAGCGGGAGGGGGAAAACGGAAATGATAATCTGACCAATCACAGCCCTTGTGGTCTGCGTCGCTACGGCGTCGGGGTCGGAGAGGGGTTCGCGTGTACGTAGAAGTGGCGGCGCAGCTACGCCGTCGATTCGACGCAGAAGCATAAAACAGGCTTTACTGTGGACAACTGGAACACAGAAGATGTGATATGACCCTCTTTTTTTTCTCTTGGATGCTTACACACAGGGCAAATTAGTGAAGGCATTCAGGCCGGAGCAATTATACAGAGTTTGAAAGCCATGAGAAGAAGTCATTCAGTGGGCCGATCAACACGGAAAACTCCATACGGCTAATGTTCTGCGCGCTGTTTAGAAACAAAATAAGCACATTGAACAGCACACATGGCTGGAAAATATTTTCACAAGAGCGAGGCATGAGAACATGAGCACACTGGCACTTCAGAGAGGGAGATCACATGTCCTGTTGACTAGCGAGAATATTATGGGAAAGTAGAGAATCCGATTTTGGAATCAATAAGGACAGGACGTTTTCGCTAATGAGAGTGAAATGAAATCTCTGTAGTGTTTAAAATGTGAAGAAAATCAAGTTGCTAATTGCTAATTAAAACATGAGGGGGGAGGCCGGCATTGAGCTGGTGTGGATATGTTACATTACTCGTTTTCTTTTTGCTATCTCCCAGACGTACTCGCTTTGTCTCCATGCTTTCTTTATTTCCAGCCGAGCACCGCCACCACCTCTTATTTTCCTCCGTCTCCCTTCCTACATTCTCCCTCCCTCCCTCCCTCCAGTGGACTGTCACTGTGCTGAAATCACACCTGTGCTTCTCACACATCTCCGCACACGGGTGAAACATACGCAGGGTGAAACATGGTGAGGGAGCTTTGCTGAATCTCATTAGCCAAGCGGGTAGTCATTAACAGAATGACCTTTGGAAATAATTACCAGCCTTCCTCCCTCCATCCCTCTTTCCCTCCCCCCCTTCCCTTCCCTTCTCGCGCTCATCCACACCCCCCCCCCCCCCCCCCACCGCCCCCCCCTCACCTCGCTCAATAGTTCCTCCTAGGTGCGAGGGAGTGAGCAGGAGAAAAAGGAGGCAGAGAGAATAGGCGGTGAGGCAGGTTCCCTGCTCCCGCTGCTGTTTAAGATTACAGGGTGAGCTGAACTTTCAGATTAGGTTAATCTGCTGGAAATGGGATTTGCCAACAACCTTTCCTCCGGCAGGTAGTGCAGGTCAGCTCCGTACCAAGAGACATGTGCCGCACCATGTGATACTTGAGCCAGTTTGCATCGGCGTTGTGCCGTGCTGGCCGAGGTCAGACCAATGGCGTCAGCTCCGCAGGCCGATCGTCGCCGCGCGTGTAAACACATGCCGTGCAGTCACGCAAGCAATTCCGTATGCATATGAGCACGGTATAGCCTATATCGCGTGTACAAAACATTAAAGCATTACAGCTCTCAGGCACTGTACAGCCAGGCATTCAGGTGGGGGCAAAGCTGCCTCTGAGCTTTCTCACTAACACTTCAGTTGTTTCACAAACCTGTGTTCTTTGTTTTAACAGGAGGTAAACAAACAGATTGAGGAAAAGGGGATTTGGCACAGCCCCGATGTGTGGGGTTGGATTTGGGGCTGTGCGGCCGCAGCGAGAGCCAGCCAGCGCTGCTCAGGTTCGGGCTTGAGCTGCAATCATCGGGAAGAGGAAAAGGAAAGACTCTTTCGGTTGTTAACGCAATTTACAACCAAAGTGATTGTTCTTAAGCAGATGTGTTTAACATTGAGGAAAAACTGAGGATGGATCCTTTCTCTTGTCGTTTTCCCCCTAATCGGGTTCCCAGTTCTCCTCTAATGCCGTTCGTATGTCCAGGAAACGAGCCTGGCAGGCAGCAAGTATGGGGAATCTATCTGGGTGTTTGACTGTCTTATCTGGAGCCAGACCCAGAGCGTACTGTAGACCTGCCAGGATGACACATTTGGAGCCCGGCTCGGACATCCAATAATGGGAGGGTCCACCTCTGTGTTTCCTTTCGTCAACCTACGAGTGCCTTGATCAGTTCACAAGTCTCTTGGAACAATTAGCATTAATTAAGAGGACCTACCTGCATGTAGTGTTGTATTATAGTCTCTAGGGCGGAGACTAGATACAGTTGTATCTTGCATACATGAGCGTTATATGTTTAGGGGAAAGGCCCGAACTGTAATCAGACCTTAATGCACTTTTTCTGTTAAGTTAAGCGTTTCAAAAACCCATATGACCAGTTTGTTTCAGATTGCTACTGTATTTATGTAATTACTTTAGAGGGATCATACACAATAAATGTGACAATACCTATTTGGATTCAACCCGCTTTTTCCGTGTCTTAAATACACTGATTGACCCATCCGTATATTCAAGCTAATACAAAACAATCTTTATGGAGATTATGTGTGCAAGAGTAAGGGAGGGAGAAAAAAAAGGCCCTCCAGCCTCTTGTAAACACGCTGTAGCTAGAGGGGTTGTGCACCGCTCTCAGTGGAACAACGCTAATTATCAACCAAAGACATCCTAATTACATAGAGCCTTATTGCTTATGTAGCAGGCCTCCATGCCATCCGCCCACACTCAGACCTGCGCTCCCCTACCTCTGCCTCTCCTCCCACTACACCTTCAGGCACAGAGATGCAGGCAGTTCGTATACCTCTAATGAAAATAAATCCCTACAAATTCCAAATCAGATATGTCACATATCAAATGTCGTATTTTCATAAGTTCTGTCCCTGTATCGGTGGGGTGGGGGGCCAAATTTAATGTACCCCTGTAAATCAAGCCCCCTCTGAGCTACTCCTCAGCATCCTCCTCCCCCGTTCCACCCCCCCAAACATCCCGCCCACGTCCCAGGACCGGTGACGTAGCCTCGCCGCGGCTACGGAGTGATCCAACCCCCTTCGCCCCGCGGTTCCCCCTCTGCACACAGCCCCATCCCCTCCCCCTCCCTCCCCCCCCCCCCCCCCCCCGTGCAGAACGTGCTGGTGTCGGCCCTGCGGCCAATTCCCGTTCGCCAATTCGCACTGCAGCTGAAGATGAAGGCCTCTTCGGATCGATTTCCTACCGCTGTGAGTTGGCTCAGAGTCCTTCGGGGATCACGGCGTAGGTAGTGCTCCGCGGCGCCCCCCCTTCCCCCACAGTGGGCTCTTTAGCGTCTCCCCTGACGCATCTGTTTACACGTTAGCCATCCTCTGCTCTCTAATGGAGACGTTGTTAAACGGCTTCAAAGCAGGGAGCTCTTGTCACGGGGCCCTTGCCGAAACATGTGACATCTCTCTTCACGGGGCCAGCCTGGCCAGAGGCACAGTGGCTGAAGGGGCTTGTTGGATAAAATATGTACTTATACTTGTTATTTATTACCATATAAAGCACGCTATGAAAAGATAACCTAAGCATGAACTTGCATGTTCATTTGCAGTTGCATATTTAACTCAAAAAAGCATCGCATTGCTTTAAAGAATTACTGTGGCAAGCACAAATGATGTGGATTGGGATATTTGCATATCCTTGAAGAATATTATTTTTTCAACATTGATTTGTGGGACAGTTTAACCAGCAAGCACATTTATGTGTGTGCACGAGATAATACAATATGCCCTGCATGAATGTGCGCATGTCTGTGTGTGTGTGTGTGTGTGTGTGTGGCCTGCCAGTTTTGTCAGAGCTGCTTGGTGAATGTTGCATGACAGGTTCGGCGTTGGGAGCTTACGGATCCTGGAGGAGGCCAGCGTCATTTCCTGCTTAATCTACCTGCCTCGTGGCCGGCCTGACAGCGCTGTTCACATCGCCTTGAGCCGTGCAAGTGACATGTGTCCAAAGCAAGTCAGATCAACATCCTCGTCTGAGGGGCAAATCAATGGTGACAAGCCACCAAGGGGCGGGCGCTGCTGACTGCACACCTCCCGTCTGATAGGTCCAGATCAATGATAGACTTTTAATTCTATGACAAATTCCACTCGTTGCAAGGAGGCAATTTAACTAAACATATTCTCTTGAACTAACAATATAACGTGAGCGTTAGGATTTATTTTTCATTCCACCCCTGTGGAAGACGAAGGAGCTATGAAAGCAATTATTTCTTACACTATGTTAGGTGTGAAGACAAAAAGAGAAGGGTTGCTGAATGAGTCACAAATACTGTAACCATCTGTCTGCACGAGCGTTTCTGTGTGTTTGCATGGCGCACGTGTCACTTTTATGTGTGAGTGCCTTCTCTTACCTCCACAATGTCAGAGTTGGTCCTGCTCTCGTGGGGCTCGTTGTACTCTGTGTATTTAAGCAGGACCTTGTCCATGTCTGTGCTGGCGTACTGGAACAGCTTGTTGGTGCTGTTGAAGATGATCAGGGCAATCTCGCAATCGCACAGCACGCTCAGCTCGTACGCCTTCTTCATCAGGCCGAACTTTCGCTTTGTAAATGTCACCTAGGTAAAAGAGGGAGAGAAAATATATATAGATTCACTGCCAGGCATTGTAATATTCAAGTTCACAGGTCTGGTGTCACTGAACTGAACTGGATTCACCCGTAATCCAATCAATATATATGCCCGACATGTATTCATGATTCAACTATGGAAAAAAAAAAATCCCCCATTCTTGCGACATTTATTGTGAAATTAAAAATAAAAACCGGACGTGACAATGAGTCACTCTCCGAGAAACTGGATAAAAAGGGGAGAGGGGTCTTCGGAAGGCTCAACGCTCCCTGATGGTAACGGTCCATCGTCTACACCGGAACAACAAAAAAAAGACCCTGGGTCTATATTTAGGGAACTGAAAATACCCAGTCTCACGCAGATAACGGTTATTGCCTCTACATCAAAGCACACAGAGGTTCATCATGGAACATGTGTCACGTTAAATAGTCTCTTTTTCACGGCCCGAAAGTGCTTGCTTTCCATTCCCGCTTTGACACAAATAAATACACTATTACGTAAATATTATCCGCTAAAAAAAAAAAAAAAAAAGCTGAGGCATACTATTTATTTACGCAATGGGACATTAATTCACATTGTTCAGTTGTTTAGTTTCCCAATTAACGGCCTCGCACAGTGAATAACAAGGCATTGATATACATGCAGATGGGCTCCCTGACTGTGCTTGAAATGATTTGATGAGCTCAAATAGGGAAAATACACTCAACTTAAGTCACAAAATCCGTCTTCAATAATGGGGCCTTTTTTTTTTTCTTTCACTGTGAGGCTATGTTTGTGTCTGCATGAGAATATGTACTGTATGTGTGCGGGGCACAAAACTGCTGACAATAATAACACCAGAATTCAAGTGCCCACAATGTCAAAATAGAACATCCTCTATCCTGTTCCTTGTTTGGATCCAAACAAGAGCAGTGAAAGTGAGTTAATTCCAGCGAGGTGCACCCGTGTCTTTTACGAGCCATGCGTGCAAGCTCATTGGCTGTCTGAGAAATCGAGAAAAAGTGCCACCACCAGCTTCTTTTTCTTGAGCAATGTGCATTGAACTTTCTTTAATTTTCTTCAGTGCCTGTGTGCGATATTTACATTGCAGATTTATACTGAGAACTATGTTTCTCTCACAGAGGAAATATATCCAATGCTCTGCCCAGCTGGTAGCTAATGATCGCAGTTATGAGTATCTGCATTTTTGTCTATTCTCTTCTGACACTTACGAGGACCAAAAAATGTAAAGGCTATAATGTGTAAAAACTGTAAAAAGCTTGAAAAAAAAATGTATGTAAATGTAATGTATGATCTGAGGCACAAATCTATCTTGTTTTGGCCTCAACATTTTCTGAGGTTTGAAAGAGGATATTGGGTTGAATGGATATTGATAGACAGTTTTGGATTTCCTGAAATAATATCTCCCAGGATGCACCAGGGAATCTGAATATCAGTCAACTGAATGCATGAGCTGCCGTACCCTGGACGAGCTAAAGTTTCCCAGTGATGTCGTTATGTTACGGAAAGCCGCGTGTCAGGCAGCAGAGGCTGAAACCAGGGAAACGGCATTTTAACTCATTGCAAAGTCGCGACGTCAGGTTCAGAGCCTCGGCACAAACACACTTCTAATTCAGCGGCAACATCAGCAGAGATTGCTCCCCTGCGCTGTAAAATACCATGCTGACATTTAGGCAGTCATACTGAAATATGAAAATAATCCACGCCGTAAGATCAAAAGCCCTCTCTGATAATAAAATGAATTGTCATATCCAACCCAATCCACACTGTACCTTACAAAAAAGGGGTCTGCCAACCTCGCAGCCACAGAGCACCAGTACACATCGTACACGAGCAAAGTGAACGAGACGACACGACTGTAGGACGTAAGGTCAAAGAAGACTATTCAGGAACAGGACATGGAGAGTGTTGTCTTCCCCTGGTGTTTTGATGCAAGGGGCACCGGGGGGGGAAACTGCAGGAGGCGGCGAGCTGTCGGCCCAGCTCCGTTATCACCCTCTCACTGAGTCGCACACTGTGACCGGGGGCCATTAATGTTTCAAAGGGTGGCACGTGGCGCACATAATGGGCCGGGTGCGAGTCCTCCGAGGTCCGGAGCTGCTATTCTCCAAGGGGGAGGGTCCCTAAGACCGCTCGGATCGTTATCCACACATCGCTGGATCACTTACAAACATCAGCACAGACACACACACACACACACACACACACAAAGATCAGTGTTTGTTTAACCTGGACAACACTCAATCGCAGGCTTCTCATTTTAACGTGTAAAAAGAACAGATTTCGAATCAAAGGAATTATGTCGCCGTCAAACTGAGGGTGCATTCGGCACGCATTATATTTTCTCACATAGACTGAGGAGATTATGAGCGTTATTACGAAAAAGCCTTGACTGACCAAACAATAACACCTAAGTGAATATCACACCGCACCCCCACATCTGAATCTGACACGTACAACCTGCTACCTTCAAATCACATATTACAGACGCTATGCAAATACATCTAGAAATAACACAGGACATTAAAATACAGCGCCAGCTTGCTTACACGCGTGTTTTGATACTAATCGTGATGGTTAATAAAGGTGGAAAGTTCCCTGTGAGTTGGAGTTGTTTGTGCTCGAACCTCAGCTACGTCATCGTTATATTTAGTGTCATATTTCACAGCTTGTGACAACTCCGTCGTGACTTGATGCCCTGACATGATGCCGTCATGTGACCTCTTCAGCCCGTCGACTTCCAAGCTGCTGCCGTCAACACCGGCCTTTCCTGTGCAACGTCCAAACAGCTCTCGCCCCACAAAGCGCCTGAAATCGTATCGTGAAAATGAACTTATTTTTTTTTAGCAGCACACTAAATGGAAGACAAAAGGTTTCACCATCCGGCAGTATTTTCGAAAATGCGTACAGGTAAGGGAATTTTTATTTTTCACTGTTTACATCTTATTTATATTTTTATATTCATATTTTTTTACTTTCCTTTGGATTGTGTTGGATTTGTTGTTGAACCGAAAAAAATCCAAATTTTTCTGTATGACAGAGAGGGTTTAACCTCTGTGTCTTGACCCGTGGGTGCTGTTGGACACACCGCTGTGTTAGTAACAGAGAGCATGACGCTGCTGTGCATAGTGGTGAAAGGGCGACTGTGTCTTTTTTCACGGTAAATTGGTAACCTGGGTGTGAAACCTGTCTTAAAACACGCAAGATTTTGATTTATTTTGTTATTCGTTGTGGTAAAGACCATACAATAACAGCATCAATGGCAACTTCACGAAACAGCTCAACCTTTTACAAGACGACTGTGAATATTTTAAAAGAGAATTTTTAATGCTTTATGGTTTAGGTGACAACCCCCTCCTCTGCTTTACCCCATCATATCTACTTAGTATACATGAATACGTCTTTATATATGCTACATAAACCTTAATAACATCTGGCTCATAATGAGCTCTCTGTAAACCTGTGTGCATAAGCATCGTGAACACACGCTGTCGACTCTTATTTGTTTGCCCCTGTCCTCCTACGCCTCTATCCCAAGAGATGCATGCACGTGCACACACAATGGACACACAATTGCAGTCCGACACCTCCCCTGTACACACCTAGAAGTGTTACCACCCCATCCTTTCAGAGCATGCATCGCTCTATTTTACATTGTTGTTCAAAGAATTCAAAATCATTTTACTTTTCTTTCCGTGTTCTTTAAAAAAAAAAAAAGTAAATCAAAGTATTGTTCCACTGTAAAACAACCAATAAATAAGAAATTAAGAAAAACTAATTTACGTTCTGCTCTACACAATCGACTCGTCAAATTTCCTCTGGCATAACAGGAGAAAAACCCCCGGGATAAACATACGGACGGAAAGAAAGCCGGGATAGTGGCTGATTCTCTGCCACATGGGTGAGAGGGGAGAGAGAAAGAGGGGAGGGCGGAGGAGGGAGAAGAGAGGGGGCGGACGCACAGGAAGCACATTTGTATGCAGTTTCCTCTCATAACAGGAAGAGGCCAGTGGCTTCCCCTTCACAATGGCTTCGCTTCTGCTTCCCACCTCCTGCCTGCTTCCCTGGGGGAGGAGGAGGTGGAGGAAGACGAGGAGCGGCGAAGAAAGGCACCAAAAACTGCTGGTTAGCAAACCAAACATGGCTGTGCTGGGACGCACACACACACACACACACACATAGATCTCAGTCAGCTATGGAGCAGCACGATTTGTCCTTGAGACAAACACTTATCCCATTGTCAGGGGCCGAGCAGGAAGACACGCGCTCAGGCGAGAGGAACAAGAGGAGCCCGAGACCTGCTCCTGAACTCTCCTTCGCAGCCAGATGAGCTGTTCAAAGGGCTATTGTGACAAAAGAGGCTTCTTCCACCTCCAATATATACTCTGCTCTTCTGAAACCCCACTCATCATCCTTTTTTTTTTTTTTTTGCGCGCCTTCGTTTTTACAGCAGGAACTGGAGGCAGCAGACTGCAAACATTTCTTCTTTTGAAAGTCGGAATAGTTGGAGTTGTTTAAAAAAAAAAAAAAAAGTGTCTTTGAGTGTGGTTTTAGTTAGAGCTGTCTGGTTTAAACTGTTCTTCTAACACTTAATTACGTTTCAGGAGCGCAGTGAGCTCCTTCTCTACATACTCCTGTTTATGCTGAAAAATCCCCCAAAAAAGAAATACGCCCACTGACAAAAAAAGTGGATGTTGCATTGCAAGGTCGAGGTAAAGGGGCCGGAATGACAAAAGTAAACTTTGTTGTCATTCATTTGAAGTGTAAAGGACATACGAACGAGAACCAAAGCACGTTGAGATGGCAAAAAAAAACAATGCAACGATACAGCTGAGGAAAGTTGGGAGCTCAGAGATCTATTTTCAGTGGAGGTCTCGAAGCGCTGAACACATGACAGAGAGGAGTGCCACCCGCTGGGGTAAAAGGAGGAGATGGTAAAAGGTGGGAAACAGGGAATTAGAGGAAGGGCGCAGGGGTGAGGAGCTAGCCTGTGGGCCTCATTATTTTCCTGCTGTTAATTTCACTCGCACAATTTCTCACCCAGTGCTGTTGATTGGAGAAAAGAAGTATTTGTCGCAGAAATAAAGAAACCCCCATTATTTCAGCTTTAGTTAACATGCTGAGGCAAGAGGAGCGGGATTGGTAAGACATTAATAAACGTGTTTTTTTTCTTCCAGCCAAGTAGTGTGAGTGCTGTTTGTGGGAGCCGGGGGATCCTGCTGTGTTACTTCCTGTCACTGATGACCTGATCCATGTTTAACCTTTGGCCCTGGGTCCCTTCCCTCTTGAAAACCGCGTGTCTCTCCCACACACACACAGGCACAGGCGCATTGGTCCAAACAAGTCATCCTAAATTAAGCCCACTGAGTGTACTGGCTGGAGAGGTAACACTAATTAGAGGCAATTGCAGCAAATTAGTCGATCAACAAAACCGACTCCAGAGAGATTTGACACGTTATATGCACATTTAACTAGAGGTTCGTACAGCGTGGACCAGCGCACATGAACCTGGGTCCAAAAATAGCATCTAAGTACGTCTTTGAGCCCATAATCCAAATGTCTCAAACCTATGCCAGTGTGTGCACAACATACCTGTGCATGTAGCTGGAACTTTAGGTGTGTGCCTACCTGTGTGTGTGTGTGTGTGTGTGTGTGTGGTAGCCGTAGCAAGAGAGAGTCTGCCCTCTGTGCACAGCCCATGGGTTTATGGCACAGGGGGCTCTTTCATGTGCCCGAAGCTGGGAGAGAGGGTCTGAGTGGTCAGGGGGCTCGGAGCCAGGCCTCCACACTGCTGCCCACTGTCCAGCGCTCCGGGCAGCCAGTCAACGCCGGGGAGGCCTGGCCCTTCTGTCCGCGCTCTGGGGAAGTGTTTCTGAGCCTGGGGGTGGCAGGACAAAGTGGCCGCCCAGAGAGAGCCGGACCCTTGCGCCTGCTATGGTGCTGCCGCCGCAGGGGGGGTTCGGGAGGCACTGTGGCCCCGTACAGCCCACGACTGCACTGTGACATGTGCATTGAACCAGGAGAATTATACAAAATAAAAATAAATGTATTTTTATTATTATTATTTTGTGAGTAAAAAGGCTTTGTGCTATTTTCTATTTTATACAACTTTAAGAACTTCTTAACATTCAGGTTATGCCAACTGTATACTAGGTCTTTTGTACAAATCTATTAAACTATTAAATGCAGACCGTTTAGGACTTACAGCAATAAATCCACTGCTGTTTATTTGCCTTGAGCTTTGGGTCGTCTCCTTGAAAAGGAAGTGAAAATATAAAGGCAAAGCTTCCTTTTTCTTTCTTTTTTAGAAAGACCATTTTATTTTTCTCTCTGTCTTGTGATGTCTGCTTCTACAAAACGTAGGCATGTCCTTTATTTAGGCTGAAGGCTCCACGACACCAAACGGCGTGTTAGCAATGTTGACTGGACGACGTCATGGCAACAAAAAACGAACTGAAAACTGAAAAACCAATCTATCATTCCCGAGATCAAAACAACAAAATACAGTAACATATTGATTTCTCCTTTCCCTGAACCCTTTTTCTCTCTCTTCTCTTCCCCCCTCCTCTCCCCGTGTAAGTAAAGCCCGGATATCTCAGGCATCGATTTCCCTCAGGTGTCCTTCCTGTCTCCCTTTTTTTCCTCCTTATCCGCAGGAGCCGGAGTGCCTGGTACTACTGGCGGGCCCCCGTCTAAGGTGGGATGAGAGAGAAGGGCTGAGATAACAGTAAGGAGGAGGTGTGGGCACTGCAGCAACATGATAGCTTTCGTCCTCATCTGAAACGCTCTGTGACCTCCTCTTTGCTCTTGTCTCTGTCTGTTGCTAACATACATACATTAATTAGAAAACGGAGAACCCCCCCTCCCTGCACATTTATTAAATATTCCTTGCTGAGTTTCTCCATTTAAGTATCGACTCTAAAGGCACCCTGTGTTTTTGAGATGAGGAATCTGTGCACACCGGACGTTTAAAACCCGTCTTACAGGAGCTTTCTTCCTCACTCCTCTCACTCTCCCCTCGGACCTCGCACATTACACTCGTTGAGAGAAGTCATGACAAGTGTCGCAATTTGCATCAATTACTCTTCCAGCACCGCACAATCAATTCATTCAGCCTTCTTTTTTTATGTCACTTACGCAAATGGACGAATTTAACAAAGCACTCTGTGAGAAACTTGTTGAGGACTATTCTTGGGTATGTCGGACCATAAAGAGGCTATGGCTAAGACGAAGTGGGTCTGTGGCCTCATGCAACTTGTGTTTGCCTGTTTGACCTGTGATCCAGGGGCCACGTTAGCAGCGTATGGATCCAATTGGGCTGCCAGGATGCTGACAAAGTGTCAGCGCTAAGTCGTGGCACAGGAAGTGATCAATTGTCGGCCTGGAGGGCAGTGAGAGAGCTCTGTCTCTGTCTATTTCCTGCCACGGAGGCAGCGTCTGCTCGAATCACGCTGTCCGCAATTTATTAGAGTCTCTCCCTCTCTCTCTCTCTCTCAAGTAGTGCCAGCTGTTGTTAAAAGATCTCCATTGTTGCCAGGTCCGTCATGGGTTTGTCTGTAAAGCAGGTTTGGTTTGAAAGTGTCTCTGGCGCGCTATGCAAAGGTAAGCTGCAGCGGCTACAAGCAGTCCTTCTGTTACTGATTTAGCCCGAGGAAAATATTTGTCCAGAGTTTGTCTCCCAGGCTGCTCTTCATCTCCTCACCCCGCCAGTGTGTCGCTACGGACCATCCCATCTCTGTTTGCTTGTGTTTCCTCCCTGTAATATTCCACTGCCATGGAGCTAAACTCGGTGGCGTGGTGCGAGATGCTGGGTGTGCGAAGGCTGTTAAGAGTTGCGAGGCCGCAGCCCTCAGGGCCGGCAGTGATCTGCAGAATGTTTTTATTTTTATTTTTTTATTACAGCTGTTCTCATGCAAATCCCCTTTTTGGAAAAACCTACTGGTACGTTGCGATTTTGGGGGAAACAAACCTGCCGTTATTACCCAATGCAACTCCTTCACCCAAAGCAATAACTGCTATCTCTCAATGCACCACTTGGTCGCCCAGTTCACATATTGCCCAGACTCCCCGAAGACCGTCATTGTTGAGGGCTATGTGGGGGTGTAGGGTGTTTCTCCTTCCTCCATTTTACACCCCTCCCATTTTTCACCCTCACACTCATCCATCCTCCCCTCCCCCAGGGACTTACCTGTCTGTTGCGTTCATCCATAATCCGCGTGATCTGAATCTTTTTCCTCCCCATCGTCCCCGTCTCTTTCTTTCTCTCCTCTTTCTAAAGAACTTGATGCCTTCTTCTCTCTCCTCTTTCTTCTTCTTTCTCCTCACACTCCTGCGCTTCCTTTATCTGACTTTTTTTTTCTGCCTTCTATTTGTTCCAATCAACTCAAAGACTCCAGCATCCGTACCTGCAAGAAAGCAATGGGGAGGGGAAGGAGAGGAGAGGATACGCATTAAATGAAATGAAATATGGCAAAATACTGAGAGGGGAAAAAAAATAAAAAATAAAAGTGGCATCATGGCAGCCACAAGGGAGGGTGAAGAAAGACAAAGAATCTGTCAACAACGTTGTGAGACCGGCTGTGTTTTTCACTGTCGATATCATGCAAATCAGTTTTTGCATTTTTTTTTTTTTCCCAGGCAACGACTATGACGGGAGACAGCGCTGTCAGGAGCTCGCTTCGTTCACAGTGACTTTGACAGTGTTTTGGAAGTGCTGCTAACTTAAACGCTCTAATCACCAACACTGTAACATTACCTCCAGACTGAGCAATACATTTTATTTCTTCCCACGAACTGCACTGTATTGACAGTGGAACCGCCAGACACAACTTTTTTTTCTTCCATTTCATCCGCAGCTCATCTCCAAAATAAGGACAGAATACAGGTGTAAAACCGGCGTCACTCTCGCCACATTTTGGCAAAACAAAGCCACGAAAAGACAACGAGGGGAAAAGTGCTGAGAGGTTTTTTGAAAGGGGGGCGAGGGGACATTTCTCCCGGACCAAAGTCAAATAAAATTCCAAACATGAACTTGATCCCCCAGCTGGAGAGGATCTTTTACGAATGCACTTGCGCGTGTGCCTGTGTTCGAGGGGGCGGAGGCCAGCGGCTGATGAGCCGGACGGCATGTGCGCAGACGACGACGAAGAAGAAGAAGAAGAAGAAGAACAACGCTGCTCTTCAAAAAGTTCTCGCGGGTGTGTCCGTGTGCGCGTGCGTGCGCGTTCTCGCCTGAGCTCGGCTAAGCCCGAGCTCCCGGTGCATCTCTCCAGAGTGCTAAAGTAGGCCAACCCAATCTATCTCAGGGAGGAGCAGAAGAACTGTTGTTGTGTTTTCTTTTGACAGTAGAGGTGATAACGTCCCTCGTTATGCAAATGAGCATCCCATTATTTAAGCTCAGTGCAATGCAGGGGAGCTGTCAGCGCCGTCACATAAAAAAAAAATCCTCCATCTACCCTGCCTTTTTTTTTTTCTTCTCTTCTCTACTTTCCCCTTCTTCTCTCTTCTCTCCTTTCTGAACCAGATTTCCGGCACCTGGCAGCACGAGCATCAGACATTGATGTGGAAGACGACACTGCTCCACCAAAAGACATGTCAGTCTCAGTCTCTCTCTCCATCACTCTCTCTACCTCTCGCTTCTCACACAACCTTGCTCTCTTCCTCAATCGCTCAGACTCCCTCTCCCCCTCACATGCATGCATGCATATTGTAATGCACTTCCTTTCCCCCCTAACCTGAATCCATGTGTTTATTGAGTAACACGCATGAGAAAGCACGGGAAAGCTGTGAGCCTCTGAGGTGAGCGCAGCACATCGCTATATGCACTTGACCTCTTTGTGCAAGAGAGTAGGACAGTGATAATGAAAGTGCGTAATAGGGCCATCAAGGGATACTGTGTCTCCTGCTGACAGATGGAGGCATGCAGCGGTAGTACGTAACTGTAAAGCTTTTAATTTGCCACAGAAGACGCAGGCTGTGTGATAGCGGCTTTGTTCCAGGTTCCTGTAGTGTTTAGTTCAGGAAGGGCAGAACTACGATGACGTGATTTGTGTTGTAACAGAGATTTTGTAAATATATATAAATATATATTTTTAGAAATAACGTCACATTGATTATTGTGTATATTATAAAGCCCAAAACGTCCATCGCGCAAAAAAAAAACGGACAACAATGTGAGACAATGCAACTTTGAACAATAATGAAACACAAAAAAAACCTCCCGGGTTGGTTTGAAATACGCCCACTTTATGGAAGTAATGAGATGCAAATATAAATGCAGCATTCAGCAGATACTGCGCCATCATAATAATAACAAGATCTAAAAAAAAAAAAAAAACACTTTAGCATTGCTGTGCGCGAACACACCCATCAATAGACGGAAAAACAAAGAGCTGCCCTCCGGAAGAAAATAAAGAAGAATGTTGTCAGACAAACTGGGATTACAAGCCAACACTAAGGCGCTTGGCACAAGACAGCCAGACAAGGATATCAATCAAGTTGGCGTACTTCAATCGCGGGCTGACAGCATCGTCCCTCCCCTGTCTTTGTGTTCACCACTAGCCAGCCCGGGCACCGCTCCAAACAAGGGGGGGGGCGTTACCTCAGTGATCCCTGCCGCCGAGGCCTCCGCCTCCTCCTTTTCCCCCCCGCAGCTCACTGAGCAGAGCTGAACCTCTCAATGTCAACAACCACTGGGGCGACACCTTAGGCCTTACGTAACATTAAGGCTAAGACTAAGCTTGTGTCCTGAACATTTAATCCCTGCTTTTGGCTCTCCGCACCGGCTAACGCTCCCTGAGGGTGAGGTTCTGCTGCCGCTTAGCCCCGCGCCGCCGCCAACCCCCCCCCCGCCCCCTGCTTTTCCCTCCCTTCTCACTCTTACCTCCTCCACCAACTCCCACGCAACAAACCCCCCTTCCCTCCATCCCTCTATCTCTCGCTCTGTCACCGTCCTCCCGCCAAGACCACCCCCCTGCACTTTTCCTCACACCCGCCCCCGTCCCGTATGAGTGCCAGGCAGCTTCTGGGTAAGAAACGAGTGCCCACCTCCTCATCGGGCTCCCTCATGGTGAATAAAGCATCAGTTCACTTAACAGATTACCACTGAATCACTCAATCCAATTTAGCTTCATTATGACAAGATCGCAGAAAGGAGGGAAACGCAGGGAAGGAGCACTGCTTAGTGAGGATGTTCTCGTGGCACAGGTCAGTAATCCACCGCAAGACTGACAATGACACCTGACCTTGATGGGGGGGGAGAAACAAGAGGATGGATGAGGACAGATTGTGAGACGGGAAGAAAAAAAATAACAACCTTGTACACATAATGCCACTTTGCTAATCCCAAGGCCAGGCGTATGGAAGGAGGACACCAGCTGTGAAATATGACAGCTACATTAAGAGGATGCCTTTATCTTCTCCGCGGAGTCGGACTAATGGCAGGCCGGCTCGATGACCGGGACGGACGCCGGAGCGAGCGACCGCCGAGGTTTTAGAGAGCGAGATCGCACCGAGCGCCTCCCGACTCTCCGTGTCTCGGGTCGGAGAGGTGACAATGAAAGAGGGGGGGGGGGGGAGGCTTGGTAGGGCAGATAAAACACCGGAAAAAGGAGAGAAGAGAGGGAAATTTAGCGAAGCATAAAAAAAGGGATCTTTTAAACAGGCACCAGGCCTCTCCAGGGGGGGAGGGGGAGAGCTGTGCCCACGACCCTCCCATCTGTTAAGCAGACGGACACAGACAGAGAGAGAGAGAGAGAGAGAGAGAGAGAGAGAGATGCAGGTTGGGGGAGGATGGAAGAGATGGAGCAGCGATTCAGCACACAGATCTAATGAGCATCCTCTCTCTCTCTCTCTCTGGGTCTCAGAAGTAGAGCTGAGAGGACGATGAGAACATGTACACTCAGTGCACCACGAGGCTTGATTCTAGGTCGCCTTTCTCCCAAGTGTTTAGTCACTAAAAAAACGAATACGAGCGCACGGGGCTTTTTCACATTCTAATAGACGGGCCTGCAGGGCGCTTGTTAATGTGGCTTTGTTATTGAGGAGAGAGAGGCGGAAGGCGACTCCTCTTTGAATCAAGGGGACGTGACGAGAAGGTGAACTTTCGCCTTCGCTCGCGACTCATTTGTCACTTTGAAACGGCGGCCGGACAGTTTCGAGAAATAAGGACAACTTGAAAAAAGTTCCAGGAACGGACATTTTGCTAAAGTCTTTCTGATAACTCCTCCAGAATTTGATGGTGAGGAAATGCTCAAGTGAGACTGTGAATGCAGCATGTGCGGAATTGTGCTGATGCCGATGTTCTCGAATCCGAATTCTACACATGGTATAGCAAATTGGGGAAGGTGATTTATCATGACAGGATTGGCGATGTTTTTCTAAGAATCCCCACCTCGGCAGCACAGCTCCGGCTCATGGTACATCTGCAACACATTTGGTAATAGCATATATCCTAAAAAAAATAATATATATTTATATATCAGTAGTTTCCCCTATCCTCCTAGGAAATGTGGTTGTGAGGATTTGAAATAACATATTACACTGCAGTAGGTAAACCTTTTAGGAGGTGTATGGTACATTAAATAAACGCTCTCTCTTTTTAAATAAACTCCCATTTCCTTGTAGAGGAGGTTGAAAAAAAAGCGCTTTAATATGGTTTTCCAAATACAATCTGAACGTCAGTACACACACACACACACACACACACACACAGCGCCTCATTTTGTACTGGAGCATTTCTGTTATTTCCTCGAGAACGGGTTTCTTCTCTGGGTTTTTGATGCCGTTGTATATGGGGATGTGTCTGAGGGCTTGTTTAGTGTTGTTTGTGCGGTAAAGTGGTACACGGATGGAGATGCTTCCAGCAGAGACGAGAAGAAGAGCAGGATCAAGCAAAAAGCAGCGAGTCGATGGCCAGGCAGGATGGAGAACGTGTACCAGGTCTCATTGTGCCTCTAATGTCATTACAGGCAGTGACTCCTCTGTGTGGCACGCTGCACTACCCATCTGTCAGAGCGAGATAGGCAGGGTGACGAATGGCTATCACTGCGACTTCCCTGAGCCCCCACCACCCACCCGCCCGCCCGCCCACCACTCTAATGTCTGTGTCTTTTTGGAGACGCTGGGGGAGAAGAGTGACCTAAACCTGGGCGGTAGCCCACGCGTAGGTGGGCCTCTATGGCTTTGAATCCCGGCAGTTATTAGGGCGAATTTAACATGTTAGCGGCTAAAGAGATTAGCAAAATGTACATCTGGGGATTAGAGCGATAGTGGTGGATCATCTTGTAATGTGTTCATTCCTTTTTCATTTTCCAAAAAAGCGTTCGAGCTAAACTTGAATTTGAGGAGATGTGGTGCGTGTGTGTGTGTGTGTGTGTGTGTGTGTGCGCGTGTGTGTGTTTGTTGGAGGATTTGTCTTCACCTGTCTCTCTCTATTAGCTCATGATTTAGTTGGATCATTAGTGAGACAGAGACAGTTTTACACGCATTCTATTTCCAATCTCTATGTGGTTTTAAGCTGAGACACCTGTCTATTAATGAGGAGGAAAGTAAGCCAATAGCCTGGAGTTTTATACTCTGTCAAGCACTCCCAAGTCTGACTGACATCTTGGAACAGATATATATTGTTATAAGTAGCAGCTTAATCTCTACACTATTAGTGCAAATGACCGTACAAAGTTCAACCAATTTCTCAACTGAGAACTTTAATGGATGTTTGTACTAATGGGAGTCTGCTGTACGTTCCCCTCTTATCCTTCAATCCAACATCTCTGTCCCGGGCTCCTGGCGGACAGAAAGACAGGAAACACACACACACACACACACACACACACACACACACACACACACACACATACACAGTCAGCTCAGCGGAAGGATGTGACATCAGCAGGCAGAGACAATCAAAGGTGCTGAAGGTGCTTCCTTTCCAAATAACTCTGTTAAGAGAGCAGAAATTGGGAGTTGATGACGTGCAAATAAACAGAAGCAAAATGCAGTCTGAATATGAAATACTTAAACAAATGTAACTCATCAAAAAAGTATGTAGAATTAGCTAACTTGACCTTTGTGGCATTTGGAATAAAAAAACTAAATAAAAGATTCTACCAAAGTGACTGACTGCCGCAAGAGATGCGAAATTAATTTCCCTTTATTAATCTAAAACTCGATTATTACTGTCATTATAATGACTGAATGTATATATATGAATACATATATTCCATTGTTTACGAGGGGTACTACTGTAGTGAGATAGTGGAAGGTGGTAATGTAGCAACGAGCCTTCGTTTGGGCAGCTGGACGTCTCACTCAGCACCAGCGATCAGGAGCCTTCAGCCCTCAGAGCCGCAATGGAGGCAGGTGAGAGGCATCTTTTCATAGTCCGCTGCCGAACTGCCCCGAGGACAAAATGACTCAACACAATGCGTCAACCCCCCCCCCCCCTCCCCCACACACTTTTTTTTTCTCGAAAGAAGGCCAGGGGCGCTAAAGCCGCAGCTGCCAGGCCCAAAGGCAGACAAGCAAGAGGACACAGATGAAGCCGGGGACGAAGCTCGACAGACGGGGAAAGGGAGGAGGAAGAGTGGCCGCTGTGGTCAAAGAAGAAATTCCCTGTCGATTGTCAGCAGCTTCGTGTTGTGACAGTGGCTCACAGCCATGAGTGACAAACAAATACACTTAGAGGACGTCAATGACAAACTTGCCAGACATGTACCCCCTTGTGCCAAAGCTAGAAAAAAAAAGGCAATCAGAAAAAGAAAAAAAAAGCAGAAGAGATAAAAAAGCAGAACCATCGGTCGAGCCGCAACTCGGAGAGGCCCCGGAAAGGCTGGAATGAATCACCATCTAGTGCGTTCACTCTTTCCATGGTATGAGCATAAGGAGGGAGGGGGGGGGCAATGAACGCACTCAATTATAGAGCAGAGATAGAAAAGATAACTTGATAAAGGTGACACGGTATGAGGTGTAAACAGTGAAGAGAAAGAGAGGGATTGAAATGGTTTTGAACATGAAAGTGGCGCCGATTGCGGTGGGACGCCCATCTGATGTTTGGACGCAAATAATTTCAAGTTTCACTTGATGGCCACAGTTTCTCTCACTTCTTCCTCTCGTTCTCTCTCTCTCTCTCTCTCTCTCTCTCTCTTTCCAGTTATTGGTAAGTATTTAAATAAGCTTTTCTGCGGGTCATGGTTTCCAGTGAGAGTAAACCTCTGCCTCAATTTGCCGCGGGACCCAGCAGGTGTGACCAACAGGCCGAAACCGAAGGAACAGAAAAAAAACAGAACGCACACGTACGGCAATTATCACCCGCTTGCACAACAGTGGGTCTAGCTGCACACATAATCCCTTGCTTATCTATCATGTTCACCGAAAAGGGGTTAAAAAACAGCTCTATAATGAACAGCGTAAACCCTTCAATGAGCGCACCCCCACCCCCTCCCCCCGCCCCCCCCGGAACAGCCGGGAGTCATGTCACTAGGAACACAAAGCACTGACATATTCACCCAATTATGTTCCCTGCCGAGTATGACAATGTCTCAGGATGTTAGCGATGTTCTTCACTGGGGGAAGAAGGGCAGGGAGTGTGTGTGTGTGTGTGTGTGTGTCAGTGTGTAATGTCAGAGGTTGAAACAGAGGCTGAGGGGCTTGCTGCTGCTGCTGCTGCTGCTGCACGGCCCTCACAGCAGAGCTCACTGTAGTGGCGTGCACAATACTGTATCAACACCAGACATCACGGCAAAGACGATCCGCTGATGATTTCATCACCTCCACCCCTTACTCTCTCTCTCTCTCTCTCTCTCTGTCTCTATCTCTCTCTCCCTCTCTCTGTCTTTGCCACAGCATTCTAATCACCCTAATTAAAAGCTTTGTTCATTTAGGAATCTCTGATGACAATTTGTTTCACTCTACCCTACAGCAGTGGTGGCTGCGAGGAGAGGAGAATTAAATCTGATCTTCTGACAGCAATTATTAAATGCTCCCCCCCTGGCCTCAATTAAGGCCCGCAGGCTATTGCTAACGTGGCTAACCCCCACGCAGCCACGAGGCTTACTTCCCTTTTCTTCACCAGCTTTGTTTTGTCACCCTTTGGAGCATGTCGTGTTGTGTGCATGTGCATCCGCGCGTGGCTTTTAGCGCGGCGCGGTACGGAAATGCATGTTTGCTCACGGGCCGTTATCCGTTTTGAATAAATGCTGATTGAAAGGGGTGAATTCTATTGCTTTCTCTTGTTTTTGTCAGCATGCTGGATCAGGCAGTTCTATGGTGAAGTTGTGGAATTTACTATTGCTTAAGGTTTCGCTTTATCAGCACATTTGGATTCCACAATGAAACTACATGGAGGATTTTTTTATTTTTTTATTTAACTGGCAAATACCAAAGCTGCTGGAAATCTGCTGTACTTATTGACTGTTATGACTTGAGTTCAGTCAACTGAGGGCTTCAACGTATAAATTCAACGAGACAGGCACTAATCATAATTAGCATAACTTCATACAGCAATGGGCACACACATTTTCAGGCTTAGCTGGGTACATGTCGCACAAATTCAACTTTAACCCCCCCCCCCAAAAAATAAAATAAACTACAAATTACTGTCTCTCGCTGTAATTGTGACATTCCAACAGCAGTACGGCACTGCGTTGACTCTATGCACAGCGTGAGGGTAATTTGCAGAGAAGTAGAAGGTTGCACACTTCAACAAGGATGTCCTTCATGGATTCAACCTTCTGTTTTTTTTTTTTTTCTTCCTCCGGTCCCTGTACTCTGCTAGGTAACCTAGATCGTAGAGCACGGGGAGAGAGGGATAGTGACAGAGAAAGAGTGGCAGAATTAAGCAGAACCCAACCACCCCATCAACACCAGGACCATGTCGGGTTCACTTTTTTTTGTTTTGTTACAGCGAGCTGATTATTGGTGAGTATTGTTTCCCAGTTGACGCTCACGCTGCGCATCATTAAACAGAGATCGTTCCCCTGTTTGTGTTTGTTTTAGGGAAGGCTGCTATTATGTTTCCAGGCACTGTGCCTTAACACGCACACACACGCACACGCAGGCCGACACAACGTAAACTTAGGTCGTATGCATTGCATCCATCATTTATGTTCCTCCCTGTGCTTTTTTGAAGTCAAACAAACAGTTAAAGTAAATTTAATCAAAAAGCCAAATAGATTGAAAACGTTTTCCCCCCATCTCCGTCTGTGATGAGATGTGTTTGTAGAAGGAGGTCTTCAAAATATGAACCTTTATCTGATGGTGAACGGAATGACTCTCACAGCACTTTACAGCTCCCAGCGGAGGGTTGGTGTGGGGGGGGGGCGCATGGGGATAAAGGTTGCATGGAGTGTGGAGGGCGTGTGGCGGCGTACGGTACCTACAGATCAGCCTCCGCGGAGGGGAGTGGCCCCGCCAGGGCCCGAGTCGGGCCAGACCCAGTCGAAGCCTCTCATTAGTCATCGGCTGGGTGCCGCGCTCCTGTTTGGAGTGGTTAAAGGGGGGGGGGGGGGGGGCCCGGCGAGGGTTCTGGCAGCTCCACTATCCTGCACTCCCAGCTCCATCACAACCCAACCTCATCAAAGCGAGCGCTCGTAATTTGTCACAGAAAGCAGCCAATTAACATATGTTAAAGGAGGAGGGACGTCGTGAGGAGGGGAGCGAGGAGGGGGGGTGAAAAAAGATAGCATATGATTAAAAAGTCTGCACAGCTGCACAAAATCAAGATGGAAAAGGGAGGTTGGAGAGAGACCTCAGACCCAGTAATCCGATGAAGCTTACTGTTACTTACCCCCCCCCCCCCCCCTGATAAGCGACGGAGAGAGAGGGGGGGAATGAAATAATAGGGAAGCAAATATGAAATGACTGTGAAGCCACATGCTTTGGCAGTGGAAGCCACTGTATCACACAGAGATCAACCTCACGTCAAAGCACTACTGCTGTTTGACCCCAACTCTATTTTTAGCCAACCTTTCTCAGCAGGAACTCCTTTTTTTGTATTTTGTTGATGGTCTTATTTTAGCCCCAAACTGGGAGAGCCTGGTGCCCCACAGCTGTTTAGCTCCATTTCTAAGGTTTTTTTTTTTTTTTTTTTTTAATTTTCATTTATTTTTCAGTCACCGACTCTCATTTTGCTTACATTCTGACTTTAACTTCTCGTTCCTCACGGTTGGTTTGCAACATGCCGTGTGGTTATTTATGCACGCCCCGTGTGAGACTGTGTGTCTGCGTGTATTTGTGCATTTACGTGTCTGTTATTGTTGATGTTGTTGTTGTAGGAACATCTTGTGAAGTGAGTTGTGTGATACGCGGCCTTGTTGTTGGATATGGTGGCAGGCTGAATGCATTAGCAGTGCACGCCGATGCCGCTCTGTGTTCTGTCGTCTCTCAGCCACCTCTGCCTTGTCTCGCTACCGCAGCTGATCACACAGGCTGACAAGCAACTTCGGGTCTTCGTCTGCCGCGCCATGCTTCGCTACGTGGGCTCCGACTCTCTCAGCCGGGAAAAAAAAAAAAAGAGCGGCAGGGAGGAAGCTTTAAACCAATTTGATTGATTTTGGAATTGTGTGTGAAGTCGTGGTGAAATACCCCCCCCCCCCTCTGAATATTTTAACAACAATTCTCCATTTGCAAATAACAATGATACGAATAATAAAAAATATATATGCATAGAATTTATTATGATATTATTGAACAAGTTGTTTTGACTGAAATCAGAGATAAAAATCGAAACGAAAACAGCAAAGACTCTTCACCGTGTATAAATCACGACTGTTTATTTTTCCCTCCTCTTCCTCTTCCTTGCACTCTTATCCCTGCCATCGAGCCTGGATCTTTATTTATTTATTTATTGTTCCTATTTGGGAAGTAAAGGGCTAACGTGGAGGAGTGAAGGAGTGGGGAGGGGGGGGGGGGGGGGGGGGGGGTGGAGGGGCCGGGCGGAGAGTTGCGTTTGGTTCACAAGGCCCCGACAGCTTGGTTGAATTTTTATCTCCTCTGTTTTTCGCGAGCTGGTGGTTCAGTGAAGGACCTGGCTGCATGGAGTTCCCCCCCCCCCCCCCCCCCTTCCCCCCCCGCCGCTCCCCCATCTGCACTCAAATCCCTCTGCTGCGAGCACAGCTGCACCGTTCACATAACCTCGCTTGCCCCCTCCTACTCCCTCCCCCCCGGCTAATGATAGCAGAGCACGTCCCCTCCACAAGGCAACAGCTTTTTCCACTTCATGTATACACACACACACACACACACACACACACACACACACACACATGCACACGCGCATGGTTTGCTCGCATGAACACGACATCGGACACGCGCGCAGACTAGCGGGCACATCCTATCCCTTTTCCTTGTCCTGGTTCCTTCCCTTCACTTTTTTTTTTTTTCTTCTCATATCATTCAATTTCTTCACCCTGAGAAAAGTCTCCTGGCCTTATGACCCAAAAAAGGCCTGAGAACGTTACCCCCCCGACCCCCCTCCCCGCCTCCGCACACACACACACACACTAACCCGACTCCACTCAACTCCGAACTGTTTTTTTTTTCTCCCTTCAACCCTGCACAGAAAGTGACCTGCATCACAGCTGTGTGTGGGAATCTGTGTGAGTGGGTGTGTTTGTGTGAGAGGGGCGGGGGGGGGGGGGGGTCGAGTGTGCGAATGTCTGCGTTTGCACATACCTGCGGACGTCAGTGTTCGCGCCACGCGTGTGCTGCTGTGTTACAAACGCACTCGGCGACGACGTGCAGATTTCTCTGTTCTCTGTGAGCAGAGGAGGAAGGAGGGCTTCTGCTGCACCTACTGTGCATTATCCCAAACAAACAGCTCATTACACGTGTACTTAACCGAGGGGGAGCTGGCGAGCGCTGGGAGCTAATCCCCGTTATCGCCCCGAGCTTTTCTCCACCGATTAGGCTACAGGGGAGCGGAGCGCCGGGAGGCAGGCAGGCCGCTCAGCGCAGGAGAAGAGTGAGGAGGCGGCCAGAGGGAGAGAGAGAGAGAGAGAGAGAGAGAAGAAAGGCAAAAGCATCGGAGTTAACGTCCCACAAGTGCCTTTCTTACTTATAGTATCCCTTCTCACTCTTCCTTTCTCTCTCCCACTAACCCTCCGGCCTTCTCTTCTTCCTCCTCCCTGCGGATTTTTTTTGCGATTCTCTTCCTTGTTTTTTCGACCATCTCTCAGAAGTGGGTCATCGACAGACTGTGCGGCAGCATTTTGAAGAACATGGGAGGGAGGAAGAAAAAAAAAAAAAAAGCGTGTTCTTTCTGTGAGAACAATCCAAGGCTTCTCCAACCAGTAGCCCGCTTATCAAATTAAGCTGTCAAAAGCACATTAATAACAGGCAGCACCGTTCCCTTCGCAGAGAGGGGGGGGGGAGGCACATTCAGAGAAAGAAAAAAGAAAAAAAGGAAATGATTTTTCTTTCACCATGTGAAGTGACGGTCCACCAAGGGCAGTAAAGCTTTTCTAAGATGTCTCCTCCTCTCTATTTCTCTCTTTCTGCTCCGTTCTTAATGTGATTACGGGGAACATGTTATGAGGGGACAAGGCGTGGAGTGCAATCATTAAGAGGATGACAATATCTCCAGCTGTAGGATGTAGCAGCGGCGGTGCTCGTGTTTGTAACAGAATTTACGGGCTTAACGTGCGCTGGATTTCTCTCATCTACGAGACAAACTCCACTTGTGCTGGATGACGGTGTAACAGATAAAAGAGAATCCCAGGGTAATAACGTGGGTTCAAGACCAAATGATTAGATGGTTTGATGGAGGAATGTAATGCACAGTAAAGACTAAGAGGCCTAAGCAACAAAACTCTTCCCCACCCACATACTTGTGTGTGGGTACCTGGATGGGCTGAATCCTTCACAATAAAACAAACTACCATCAGTCTACTCTACAGTAAAACATCATTGGCTGGGAAGGATAGGTTTGTTCACACATTCTGTCTTTATTGAGCACTCCATTCATACCCAAAAACTGATTATACCCTCAGTAATGCGGAGCTGGATGATCCTGTATACAGGTGAGAGCGGAATGTGAGGAAAACTGTGTACGCAAAGAGAGAGTAAACGCCCTTAGTGGTGTTCACATATGCCTGAGACGATGAAACTAAATTAACAAGACACCTCAGCATTCGGATGGAGAAGTGGAGAGAAAACCACCTCATGACCTCACACAAAAACTGTTCTCATTTGAAAGACTGTGGTCTCATCCTCTTGACACTCACAAATTCCTCAGTGCTAGTGACGAGGAATCCACTCATTTTGTTTCAATCTTTACTTCATAAAATCTGACAGCGGCAGCTGAACTGAAAGCCCGTTTTTTTTTTCCTACTGCAGGCTGATGCAAGGGACGGATTTTCTCACACCCTTAATTTGAGTCCCATCCTGTTTGCTCGGGCCTGAGGGGGCTGCTCCGCTGTGTCCCCCGGAGTGGGCCGGAGGAGGATGGATGTGACGTGGAGGCTCCAGGAGGGAGGGGGAGAGGGAGGGGAGGGGGAGAGAGGGGGACGGGAGGAAAGGGGGGGCGGGGGGCTGGAGCCACGACAGGTATCCCCCCCCGCCGCACTTCCTCGGCTATTTATAAGACAACGAGTCCAGCACAGGGCCAAAAATAAGGCCGAGGCCATTTTTATCCCAAATAATGAATGTGTCTCACTCCATGCCGAACACACAAACACACACACAAACACACACACACAATGAGTGTGAAAACAAACTGCACAATAATTTACACAAAACAAAACTGTCCCTGTCCTCTTATCCAGTAAGCTCACACATGAGCATACACACACACACACACACACACACACACACACACACACACACACACACACACACACACACCAGACAAGTCAATATCAAGGCTGAGCTATTTATGTAGAGAGCACTATTTAGGAAGTGCGGGCGCGGTGCCAGCATTCTCCTCAGTATCGTCTGGGCGTCATCGCGCTGCCACTGTTATACAAACTCACCTCTTTCCTCTCTTGCCCGCTCCTCACCCTTTCCACCCGCCCCCCTGCTCCATTGTCAGTGCCCTCTCTCTCTCTCTCTCTCTCTCTCTCTCTCTCTGTGTGTATTTCTCTTCCACACACACACACACAAGGTTATTTGTTTTTCCACTGGGTCGAACAGCAGTGGCAGGTGAAAGCATCCATTGGCGGGGCAAAGTGAGGGGCCGGTGTGAGATCACAAGGCCCCACACTCTGCCCAGCAAACCTTGAAGTGAAGCGCCGGGCTGGAGTTTCAAACAAAGTGCCCCCTCATTCATTATACATGCGAACTGCACTGAAAATCTCCTTCCGCAACACCATCTCCTCTCCTCCTCCCTCGCTCTGCCGCTCTCTTTCCCTCCATCTTCTCCCTTTTCTCTCGTTTTTTTTATTCATTTTTTTTTTTTTTTCAGACAAAGCATCCATAAAGTATGAATAAAATTAATGACATCACGAGCAGCACTTTGGAAGAGCCACTATTGGAAAAAGCCATACATCACATGGCAGAAGGAGCCAGGGGAAAAAGACAAAATGTATAAAGAAAGGAGAATTTGAGAGGGAGAGAGGAGGGGGAGGGGGGGCTGGTTTGCTTCACCATTCTCCACCCTAAGGGAATTTCATATCGCTGTATGTTATTTCAGATCCGTTAGAGCTAAAAAGTTTGAGCACAATTCAATTCTCTCTCTTTCTTAAACGTCTTCACTGTAGCAGGCAGAAACACACCCCCCTTTTTTGTTTTCTTCTTCTTTTTTCTTGTTACCTCCTGACTGTCTTTCTGGTCATATGAGTAACATGAGTGTTTGGTGCCAAGCATTCTTTTACAGGCTGGCCTTTGGTGTGGGAATGGCACAGACGACAGTGGAAAGCAACACTGGTGTGGACTTTGGCAGGACACCGCCTGGTTAAGCTGTGTTCCTGTGCCGAAGAGAGAGAGAGAGAGAGAGAGAGAGCACCGCGGGTTGCTTCTCGACTTCGACGGCGTTAACGGCCTTTTTTCAACGGCGGAACACTGAAACGCTTAAATAAAAAAATAAATATTGCACTTGAGACTTATTCTCACTTCAAACTGGAAAAAAAAAAAAAAAAAAAAGAGATTGACTTGTCAATAGCGCCGCCTGTCAGTGGCCATTTAGTGCGCCGTGGTTTTATTACAAGAGCAGCATCACACCAAAGGCTGAACCTGGTCGAACTCAAGACCTCGTTCCCCTGAACAGAAAGATCTGCTAAAATACGCAACAAGCCACGTGACGTTTTGCAGCGGCGGCGGTTTCGGATTGACGCGAGCTCGTGTGGGGCCGAGGCACTAACAGAGCCAACTCTGTGCGTCTCGCCGGACTGCGTTGGGAGAATGACTCGGCTATGTTGCCGCCGTGACAAAGATAAATTACAGCCCCTGGAAAACATTTCTTCATATTTCTCTCCCGTTCTCCATACCTCGTCTCTCGGGGGGTTTTTGGCATTGGGTGCGGTCCAAATGTGTGTCACGGTGGGATGGCGAAGGGGCTCTCGGAAATTATATCGGAGGGTATGAAGTTGCCCCTTAACGTTCACGGGTCAGACACTGCGTTTTATGGTGGAACGGGCCTTCTGTCGCCAGATTTATGCACATGGACAGTAAATACTTCGCCCCCAAACTGACCCCTAAAACTAACTCTAAAAAGGACTCCCAGTCCATTCTGGATTCACCACGAGACACGTAGCTGTTACAGATGTGCACTGTATGCATGTGGTATCAAAGACCAGGCTGCCTGGATTCTGTCTGTTAAACTAATACTGAAGATTACAAATGTCATAGAAAGCCAAGTAGGTGTCTGTTGGAGAAGTCGATGACCAATTTAAAAAAAAACGTGTTCGTTCCCCATTTCCAGTTTAAGTCTCGATGCCGAGCGCTCAGCCTGATCCGACCCATCGACTGTTTAGACTGCGAAATGTTTCTCTTTGTCTTATCAACTCCTCCCTCGGCTCCCTGTATACTCTCTCCCTGCCTTCTCCTCTCCTCGGGACCCCGTTCCCTGTCCAAACAGCTCAGTGAGCAGCCCTCGAGTATGGCGAGGTGCTCCGGGTGTCTCTTTAGGTGGGCTGCAGCTGACTATATGACTGTGTGGTCAGCACCGCCGAGCACAGACCACCCAGCAGGCAGCTGCAGCCGTGGAGCCCAACAGGCCGGGCAGGAAACAGGAAACAGGAAAAAGAAGGCAGGACATCCTGTTCATCAGTGTTGAGCATGACATCACGACAGCATCACTCTTTAATGAAGAATACATGAGCAGAGGCCAAATGTTGTGTTGCTCTGCTCACGTGGACTCGAACGCATTCCCCCAACTACGTTTTATCGCAGAATCGTTCTGCGCGTCTGTCTCCTCGGTTCGCCTTTTCAGCCCTGACACTGTTTTGCAGACTGCTCCATCGTGTGCCAGACATCAAATCCCACCCTCTTCAGATTGAAAATAAAAGGAAAAGAATGCACACATTTTCATTGGAATGCACACCAGCGACAACCTAACACAACTCAAGACAATAAAAAAACAAACACAAAAGCACAAACATCCTGACGCGCAAACAGACCGAGACGAGACACAAACATAAACGGCGCGCACACCTCCCAGACACACAGCGCACGCTGACAGACAAACACACAAAGAGACAGCCAACATGAAGCACAGCACTAGCCAGAAGAGTGGAAATATTCTAAAGTGTGTTTTACAATACAATTAGACATCAAAGGCTGATATATTCCTTTGTGATCTTTAACACCCCAGTGAACAAACCCAATACACCCCCTTCCGCTTACAGCGTACAGAGAAACTTGCTGAACGTTAATTACTAGATAGAGACAGAAGAAGACTTGCATCATTATGCAAAAAAAAAAAAACAGGACATATTCAAATAAATGCGTTCAATCCACCGTGAACCATTCAGGGACTGTGTTATTTACTTGGGATTATTACTTTTGGAGTTTCAGGAGTAATTGCCGATCTGCTGGAGGTATACAGAGCGTGCTCCAAAGGCACAGGAAGACATGGGGGTAAACATTTTTAGCGTGCACAGTAACAGTTAGGGCAAAAAAGCCAGGTCTGCCCAAAACGAGTGAATACATTTCATTTCAGTTTCATTCGTACTGTTAAAATGCACTAAGAAAAACATAGATACTTTTCCTTCCATGTGGCAAAAGAGGGAACACCTGCGGTCTGCGTTAAACAATTATACAACAAGCCCTTGAGTTGTTATGAAACTGAGGTATTTCCGTCTGCTTAAAGAGGCAAGAAAATACGTTATTTTAACCAAACGGCTCATAGTTTCTACATTTATGTCAAATAAATTCACTCTGAGGGGAGGTTAACTTTATTTTATGACTGTCGGTGTCCGTGTGAATGTTGCATTATTTACGGGATATACAGGGACGTCTCCTGACAGTTGTATATGAGGCAAATCTGATTCCTCACCATCGACTACGCCTTCTTATTTGAGCCAAAGGGCATGTAGTCCAATTACAGTACTTCAATATCTACCGGCAAATCTTGCCAACCTGTAATCTGCAAATGAGAGTTTTATTGATGTTTAGCTGAGCAAATTCTGCAAACCCTTTCCAAAACACTTGAAACTATTAGTGGAATGAAAACTCTAAAGCATAGCTAAAGGGGGCATTAAATTATTTGCTTAAACAGAAATGCGTCTGATGTTTCCGTAAAGGATAATGTTTTCATAGAAGGAGGGGATCTGGAACCGTGCCTGCTGAACAGCATTGCATGTCCTCCGAGGCAGCACAGTGGCTCACTTTAGCCACATTCTCTCTAAGTTGCACGAATTATATCAGACATTTACGATTAAATACACGAGCAGCGGTCCGTTTCCATCCTGATTCCAGCCGAACACTTTCAAGACGCATGAAAAAAAATGGCACACAGTGTGTCCGTTCCATTCACTTAACTAAAGCTTCACTGAGCCCCTGGTGCACAGCAAAGTGCCCTTACAATCGGCTCAATGCCCCGGCCAATCACAGGGACACGTGACCTTCTAATCCCCCTCTCTCTCTGTGGAGGGGCAAGAGGCTGTCGTCAATGTTGGTTTTGGGGGAAATCAGCGCCCAAAATCCCAAACGATTCGTCATGAAGGAGAGGTGCGAGAATAAGGGAAACAAAGGCAGCACGGGCCAGTTAGTGTGGGTGTCAGTGTGCGTGCGTGTGTGTGTGTGTGTGTGTGAGAGTGTGAGTGTGTGCGTGTGTGTTGGGGGGGTGTGTGACAGAAAGACACAGAGGGAAAAGGGAGCAGACCATCCCTTCGCCTATAAGCATTTGTGTGAATTTGCGTGCGACTGCATGTGTGTGTGTGTGTGTGTGTGTTTTCAGCGGCTCTCTGAGATTACAGACTCCTCTGTGTGTAATCGTGGGGTCCACATGCGAGCGCTCACCTTTCTGTGAGCGGATTAACCTAACGCTAAATCCCAAGAGAGCAACAGGCCAGACGGGCCACACAGAACAATTTCATTGACGATTTGCAAGCGTGAAGGCCGTGCGTATAATCTTTTTATAGACTAACATACTTTTAATATATTTTTTCATGAGTAAACAACTCATATAAAACCGCATAAATGGTTTCAGAAAGTAACGGGAACATTTCTTAAATGTTCCTTGCACATACTTTATATAAACTGTGTCATTTTTTTAATTAGGTTGATACGCTGTTGAAGGCAGAAACAAATTATCACTTTGAAAATATTCTTTGCCCTCAAAATGTCACACTTGCATGCGTTTTCAACTTGAATATACCTCAAAATGTGTTCTGAATGTCACACCAGGTTTATTCATTTTGATATTTAGTATTCGGACATTTTGTTTGTAAAAAAAAGGGATGGTATTTATCTCAGGACTGTAATTGTTAAATTAGTTTTTAACAGATTCACAACTGTTATAAACGTGCATGCTTATATTAATGAACAAGAGTCAGTCATATTTGAAATCTGTTAAAAAATAAATAAATATGTAATTGCCAATTTCATAACGTCATTAGGTAATCTGCACATTTCATAGCCATACTCCAAGTGCACCACAAACACCCAGTTGCTTTTCTAAAGCTGCAACATTTAAAAGGTGCCACAGGTTAATTATGGTGTCAATATTAATCCGCTCTCTGCAACAGGTTCAATTAAGCCACTGGTGTGAACTAAACTCACTTACTAATAGTAACATTCTCAGTGTAGTGAAACATATCTAAGCAATCAGTCACTGAATAAATCAGAATTCAGTCTAAAAACACCAAAACTTCTCTAAAACCGGATTTACGCTTCAAGTCTGCATGATTTCAGGCTCAAAGAGGTCCAGTAAACTGAGCGTCTCTCGTATTTCAGTTTGGAAAAGTTGAATGTTTACACCATGGACTCTTTTCTAATATATTTAAGAAAGTTTCCTATATGTGGATTATTTTTACTTTATGTGATTATTGTCATTGTTCGTGCACATCACTTTAGTCAATTTAAACCACTGCTCAGTGCAGCAAGGCCGTCTCATGTGCATAATGTTGCCTTAAAGACGATTAAAAAAAATGCCAAGCTAAATTTTTTAGTTTTTTTACTACAGCTTATAAGAAAGTTTTGAAATATTTTCACCCTATGCATTAAATCGGTCTACAGCAGGGATATTGAACGCTTCGTTTTAATGTAAGAGTGTAACTTTTCACGTGGCACTCCTTAGCGCACAGGGGAACAACTTATTGTATTATGTTATTAAGCAGGGCAGCGCGCTCCCTGGATGAGGCTCCGGGGCTGCGCGTCTCCATGTGGACATGAGAAGGCTGCACAAGGTCGACACAACACTAACACCGACTCAAACACGAGACGGACCCTAAACAGCTATTTGATATCAGCCTGTAATCATATGACATGGCTGTCACCGGCATTGAGTCGATCGGGGTCCCAAAACAAATCAATAGACGCACTAAACTGTGACTCGGCTGAGGAGGAAGCGCGCGTCCAAACAGACCTTCAACTTTCCCCTCCGCAACATAAAAAAAAGAAAAAAAGAATCACGCCGAATGCAATGTGTCACCTTTTTTTGGTTGAGATGTTTGCGTGTTCGCGCGGTACTTACTTTATTCTTGCGTAAAATCGTGTCCGGGATGAAGGGGGAAAGACGCGGCGAGCGGTCCGCCGGCTGGTTCGGTCCGGCTGACGGAGCGGTGAGCGGAGAGCTGCTGCTTCGAGGAGGGGACGGACTTGGCCGAGACGCACTTAGAATCCAGGAGTGCAACTCAGCTGAGGACGTCGCCGGGAGGGGGGGGAGAAAAAAAGTAACGTACACTACGTGGTACGAGTGTCTATAATGTCAGAGACAACTACTCTCTCTCCCTCTCTCGCGCTCCCTCTCTCTCTGTCTCTCTCTGTCTCTCTCTCTCTCTCTCTCTCTCTCCCTCCCTCCCCTCCTATCCTCCCTCCCCTCTCTCTCTCCCTCCCTCCCCCTCTCTCTCTAATCGGACGGCGTGTGTTCGGGACGCGGCGGAGCCTCCGCGAGGTGCCGGTGAGCGCAGAGGGGCCCGGTGGAGCGCAAATGGTTGGGAGCCGGTGCTGGAACACTGTTTGTTTGGCTGCAGGTCTGCTGGGTCTTGGTGGTGATTGTGGAGAAGCTTTTTTCGGTTCCTTCCCCCCAAACCCCACTCCTTTCCCAGAGCGACGAGAAATAATCGATTTCTTTTCTTTTTTTTTGCGCTCGTGAAAGGGGCGGGCTCACATTTTCCCAACTCCACTATAACGAAGGAGACGCGGCTCTTAATGCTTTATTATTGCGCCAGCCTCGATTGAGTGGACGGACAATTAAGTGCTCCGAGAGGACCACTAGAGGAAGATAATGGTGCATGCGCGCTTAACTAATGAACCGACAGAGAGCACCTCAAGCAACTTCAGCCGATTTGCTAAATCCAGCAGCCAAAGTTGATGTTTGACTTGTGGCGTGTTTATTTCATGCAAGAGGAGACTCAAAAGACACATGTGTGTATGTAGGGGGGAAAACACTAAATTTCAATATTCTTGCAATTCAAACAGCTTCAACTCGCACATCTTCTTCAGTAAAACCGGAATAAAACAATCATTCAGTTCTCAACTGAATGGCTCAACAGATTCGTCCCACGTCTGTGCAACACGACTGCTGCCTGCTGTCTAAAGTCTCGAAAAAACTCCCCACCTCCAACACGCTGCCAATCATTGCGCAGGACCCGGCTATCTCCTTCAGATAAGCCCTGACACAGACAGTAAGCATGGGGGAATTACCAAGCCTTTATCCACCCGACCAAATGATTTCAAAACATCCACTCTATTAGTGTGAAGATAACAATTAGAACAGCAAGTTTGCCACTTCAGATAAGATCCAGACCGGCAGTCTGTACAGAGATGTATCCCAGATAGGTCTTGTTATTCTCTGGTTCTATTATACTCACATTATATGGGCGCGGTATCAGTTTAAAGAGCGGGTTGCCCCGAACGGAGTCTGTTATGCACCATCGGTTCTCACTCTTGAGTTTTCATCAATACAGCAAAAGGAAAAGGAAATTAATCCCAGGTTCTGATTCTCAAGTTGCTTGTCCGTGTTATATTTTTGGACAGTTTTACATACAGGTGAAGACCATTTACAATTTCTTTTACCAAAACCATTCAAGGACGGTGTTGCCCCTCAACAATCTCCTTCTTAGGAAAAAAAAAAGAAACGTCTTCATCTTTGTTTTATTTGCACACTGCACACTTTTCGGCACGTCACTACAGACTGCAGGAAGTGAAAGTGCACACCGAGAAGCATCCTAATCTTCCTTAGAGGTTCACCTGTGAACAGGGCCGGCCCAAGGCATAAGCGAACCAAGCTGCTTGGGGCCCCAAGCAGCTTAGGGCTGCATGCTTAGGGCTGCTTGGTTCGCTTATGCTGCAAGCAGCCCTAGTTTTGTATTGTAACCTCACTGTATTTGTTTATAATTTTTGCTATAACAGCATAGCGTGACATTTGGAAGAAATGGCAAGACAAGAAATCAGTTAATAAATAAATCAAGCTGGCTAATCTGCTTGACGGGCGGACATTACGGCTTGTAACTGAAGTCACTGGTGTCTGATGACTCTGGATTCCACCTTCACATTACATGACCCTTGAATCTTTAATAGCCTTTCCTCTGCACCCCCCCCCCCCCCCTCCTCCTCCCCAGGCCTCCATAATAATCAATAAAGTGTAGTCTGTTAGACACAGTCGGTTCATAAATGCCACATGGCAACAATCAATGACATCACATATGAGCCTGTGTGTGGAGCATGCATATGTGACAGCCTTGGTGTTTGAGGTTTTCCGCTCAGACTGCACGATGAACTGGCGTGAAAAGCAACGGCTACCAGAGGGGGGGTCGCACATACCACGTTCAACGTTCCTTCGTCGGCCGCCCTGCGTGCCCTCAGTGTCGTAGGGGGGTCCTCTCTGTGTTCACAGTACACTCAAGGTTGTCTTTGGTTGGCACCTGGGAGGAGAAGTAACACAGGAGGAGATGAGAGAGTGAACCTGCCAGTAAAAATGGTCATTGTTTACGTGCACATATGTGAACAAATGTATACGTACGTGTGTGTGTGTGTGTGTGTGTGTGTGTGTGTGTGTGTGTTCAAATGAAGTACAGAGAAATAAATGGGGGATGTGGATTGAATATATTGGTGAACGGTGAAAATGCATTAAACGAGGCAAACACGGGCTCATGCATATTCATAAGTGACGGTCTAACTTGTCTGCAGGGATGAACTGTTAGTGAAGGCATCTTTCTGTGCTCACACGTTTGATGCAAAGCAGCAAAGTCCCGCTGTGTATTTTATTCTCGAGGCCGCCGAATGAGGGTCCGCCGCTAAATCGGAACACGATAGAAACAAACTCTGAGCATTAAAGCCGGATCATTGTTCCGTTGTAATACCTCATTCTCACTTTGTGCCTTTTGCAGCTGTTAAATTTAGACTCAGCATCACAATAACTGTGTTCCAACCAACTGAGCGGGCAAGGTTAAATATTGTAGGTTGTGGCATTTGTGAGCCAAATCATGTTTCTCCTCAATTAAAACATTATTATTACATTATTAGTCCCGCTATCCTAAAACTTTCCGCGCTCAGCTCATTAGCCAGTGTCCCTCCCTCCTACACTTGGAACATGCGCTCCTGAACTTATGTTCTGCTGCGTGCTTGGCTGTATGTGTGTGTGTGTGTGTGTTTTAAGTGTGGGTTGAGAGTCTTGTCGAAGCCTCACGGAGAAAAATCCAACAGTTTGCCAATACAATAAGGTAATTTTGAACATATAATAGTGTGTACAGGCAGATTTGGGTAAATGTAATTTTGCACGGTTTGGCATCAACCGCGCATAAAAGGAGAAGAGGGGAAACTGCGACTGCGTGTTAAGTCAAACACATAAGTGCGGTTTGCTGATATTGATCTTGCTCGGATTGTTCCTTAAGCCTCTGCTGGCAGTCACTTCATAGGAGCGTGTCACACACACACACACATGCAAAACAACTCGCCTCAAAACGTGTATGTGTGTGTGTGTGTTTTTTTGTAACGTAGGGAAAAAGAAAGGAATGCCTCTCACGAGCAAAAGATAAACACTAACACATTTTACAGGGCAAACAGGAACAGCCCCGGCTCCGTGCAATCTGTTGTCGATCACGCTCCCGTGAAAACACAATCTGCCTGTCACAGCGGATGATGCTGTCAGGCCCTCCTGCCTCACTGCTCCTGAGAATTAGCTCAGTGCGTATTACAGAAGCAGTACCAGACACGCGCGGTGCTTGATGTACATCAGCCACGTCGGAGGACGCTTCCAGCTTTGTTTTGGTATTTACTGTTTTTCAGTCGCTCTCCCTGCGTTCGCTCCCTAATGAATTTGAGAGACGATTGGTGTTTTGACAGTAGATTGATGCGACACAACGTGACGACCGAGCTTCACAAGGATAACAGAGAGACCTGCAGGCCAATTTAACTCCCGGGCTCAGCTGGGGTTCTGTACATCTCACTCCTGCACGTGTGTGCGTGTGTGCATGTGTGTGTTTGTGTGCGTGTGTCTTTCGGGTAGAACTTCACGCTTGTTTTGAGGGACAGTTCCAATGACTTTATTTTCCGGCTGAAGCCTTAATAAATCTTGCTCTTATTTAATTGGGACCTTATGAATAGATGTATTATTATCATTATTATTGTTGTAGGAAATACTCTTGTAGAGTAAATGACATAAGCCTGAAGAAATAAACTGTGAGGTAATATGTTATGTATATGAGTTATTGTGTGGATGTGTTGTGTGTGTGTTTGATTCAATAATGTACAGTCGGGGGTGTTAATTATTTGAACAGCCAGGAAATCTAAGTGCTTTTCTCAGGAAAAAGGGAACTTCTAGGTAATCTCACACCCAGGAGGAGACATGTGAGACGTTTCCCTGCTGATCTGCACTTGGTCGTGCTCTGTGTAAGTCAGCATTACGTTACACATGGTTTTGAGGTCCTTATTAATAAGGTTTATAATGAAACTCACAGTGCAATGTCATCAGTACTTACAGTTGCATGAATTGTACCTCGCTGTAGTATTATTAGGGAGCAAAGGTGAGAATGTTTTAACTGACTGAAATCATATGTCTTCATATTACAAATTATTTATTTGTACACTTGATTGACCTTTTGTGATGTGACCTTTGTCTTCCTAACTTTAGATTGCAAGACTTATTACTTTGATTATTCTAGAACAGTGATAATTAGTATTGGGAGTCATGAGCATGTATTTAGTATCAGCAGTGTGGTGTATATGGTATTTAGATAAGTTACATTGACTACTACTGTCATTCCAAAGTCTTAAATGACAGCTTATTAAATGCAGTCATTTACTTTATTTCATTCTAGTTCACTCAAATGAATAGAATTGACTTGAACATGGAACGATCACACGCCCGTACTCTTAATGGCCAAAGCAGCTCTGTCCAACGGCAAGCTTTGTAGTTGTCTTAGTAATAAAAAAAGCAACAGAAGCAGTTCATACTTTATTATCATAAGCTGCTGTGCACTATGATGGAATGACTCATTCTCCAATGAGCCCTATTTTCAATAAAATGTTTTTTTTTTTCTGTGCGGCTTGGCCATTAACTGTCTGGCCAGCAGCACGTTCACTGTACCATTTCATATATTTCCTTGTCCCTTCGGTTCAGACTCAGAGCAGCAACCTCTCGGATCAAACCACACAGAACAGACTTGAATGGAATAAAAACAAGGTCAGAAGGCCTCTGAAACCGTAACAGACGCGTAACGACCCCTTACCGAGCAAAGTTAAAGGGGAGACGGCGCTGGTCATTTGCATGTGTCGTGTTTAATCAGCGCTTTTCTGTCTGAACACCTTTCATGCATTATGGATGAGGCGCAAGCGGAACAACAAGCTCTCCCTTTGTTTTTGCTTGACGCTCCTGTTACATCATAGGAAAAGCCCCAATGGTCCTGTGACTGCGCCGGCTGCCTGAGACACTGTGCCGCGGCCGGGTTGTTGAGACCTGTTGCTTCTTCAATTCCTATACTATCTTACGTGAGTATGTAGATATTAACGGACACACACACACACACACACACACGCAGATACAAGGCAGCGTCTCCAGTTGAGAAGAATAACATGGATGTTTGTGCTGGATATATGAAACGTGAAAAAGTAGAGCGCAGACTATGTTGTCCTTTGAATTTAATCCATGGTGATACTTTATGTCAACAAGAAAAACATCCAAGTCACAGTTTTATATTTAGAGGTAAAAGCAGCTGTTGTAATACATGATTTGATTATACTTACTTGTTATTTGCACGTGAAATGTTTTGATTAAACTGTCAAAACCTCTCACTGATTTTACAATCAAAATGCTTTAATATCCTGTTGGGTTATATACATGCCAGGTACCATCAGTCCCCCACCTGCTACATGTGAGAAGCACATTTTGTCTGTAGAGGTGCATTCAGCTGTAATGAGATGTGCGGCCTGCAGGGGAGCTCTGCATCCTTCTCAGGACAGAATAAACAAGTTCACTCTATGTGTTAATTGGAGGGCTCCATTGCAAAGTTTGAACACTGTTTTTTTCGACCCCAAATAATTCTCATTCAGTATAGTGGCATATTAAGATTTTCCTTCACAGACATCCTCTAAAAATTTGAGCAAAATAAGGTTAACATAAAATAAAGATCAGCTCCAGTCACCCCATGTAAACCATTTAACATATTCTTATTTCAATTTACTTGCTATTTTTAGATTAATCCTAGAAACTATCGCTCCTTTCATTCTTGTCCTTTCTTGAAGTGTAATTAATGGACCTTCTGTCACCTTATCATGGACTCAAAGTTGTATCGTCTCCACCAGATTGTTTCATGTGCGGGAAAAAAGAAATTCCCTCTTCACATTTATTTTTCCTCCTTTGTGGTTGGAATGGTTGGAAAGTAATTCCCTGTGAACTGCTCCAACACCAACACAGTCCCATTTATTTAATTGTTGTCGCTGCCCTTTCTTTTATTCTGCGCATGCAGAACAGAGGCACCAGATTAGATCACAGTATCCATTAACAACGTTAAAATGTGTAAAGTACATGCATTTAGAACTGTTATACTATTATTAAACCATTTTTTTTCATTCAAGTTAGCTAAACATATTGCTCAGCAAAAAAATGACTGGACTTATGTTTTGTTAACTTGTTCCGTTTTACTTCACCTGCTGGTTTTGATGAACTTTGACCGCTGTTTGTTTCACATTTCCTAAAACTGTCGACGTGAGTTTTGTTTAACTATCTTTAGCAATCAAACAGCGTTCTTTCAAATCCAAACCAACATCCTAACCATGATTAAACCTAACAAAGTCCTAACAATAAAGTGGAAGTACCAAATATAGCCATGTTGCCAAAATTTTGCCAAAATTTCTGCCAAAAGATTCATTGAAATCTTTAACTGCAACTCCAGGAAACTGTCTTTGACTGTCTTGGAATTTGGGGATTTCAGACCACTTGACGGACTAAAGCTGTTACAGCTCACAGTCCTAACCGGTGTATGCTTAAAAAAAAAAAAGGCCTACAGGCCTACAGTCATCACTGTTTCCAATTCCCATAGTAACCATTACACAGCACAAGTCCCTCCCGCAGCTGCTGACCTCAATCAACTCCCCCGACAATTAAAGATCACTCAGCACGGCCGTGCGACTTCTCCCACACTCCCATCAAGCGGCTGATAGCGTCTCGCTGTGAAGCAAAGCGCAGCGGAATATGATGTGTGTCTAAATGAGGGCTTCCCTCACCGCTCCCCCCGTACGCCATCGCCGGAGCTCGGGGCAGACGAGCGGCAGCGTTTTAAGCTCTTTGTGCCCCCCCCCCCCCACACACCCCACTGACTCATTCTTATTCAGACGTGATCAGAGGGGAGCCAGGCAACTGAGATTAGCCGCAGATCAAAGAATGTGCCTCGCGCCAGCACTCGTGTTTTGTAGATTTAGGGCCCCGGCGCGCAGGCGTTGTATCGCGACGGCGGAGCGTCCACCGGCGCTCGGGGAGAAGGGGAGGGAGGAGGGGGGGGGGGGGGGGGGATTTCATACAAGAGGCCGGACCGCTGGTGGAAACGTTCCAAAACTAAATAATAAAGACAAACTTTTGAAAGTGCTTCATTACGTGCGATAGGGCTTGGTTTCAGTGCTTGTTTGTTTTACGAATGAAATCCAATCTCTGCAGTAACACACATAACTAACTCAAGACCTTCTGGTTTCCCACCAGATAACCATGGAAACTAAGTGCTTCCCTCTTCTGTCGGCGGGTGTTACAGAGTAATCAAACAGAAAATTATCACTACGCCGCCTCGCAAACCTTCCCATTCCTTTATGAACTTCGGATTAAATCTATATGTACATGCATCCGACATTACCAGCGGAAACGAACAAACATGCCCCTGCTCGGCATCGAGGAGCAACAGTGAACCCGATGGCAGAGTGTAGAGGTGAAGGGACACGATGAGGCGTTTCAAAGGCAGAGAGGCGACCGCGTAAGAGCGCTCGCCGCCCTACAGAGAAAGACAAACAACCGGTTTCCTCCGCTCGCCATCAAAGCCATCAAACGCCTCGTGTGTGAGGGACTCGGTGGTTCCTTTCAAACTGGGTCAAAGTTTCCACGGCCCTGTCTATTCTGCGAGACGGCAGGAAGACAGGTATCAAATGATGGAACTTCGGAGTTTGTCAATTTATATCTTTAAATATTTTTTTAAGCTTGTTACAATAGCGTTTGTCCCGAGGGGCAGGTTGCGCAGTAAATCTATAGGACGCAAAATGCAAGATCTAAAAAATTAGAACTCACTCAACATAAAAGCAAACCCAATTAAGGAGCAATATTACTTCTCTGTTCCTTCCATCCAAGAGCTACAGTCAGACCAAATGAGGTAAAATGTCCAACAAGTCAATCATGCCCCAATAAAATCAAACAAAGCCTTCGCTTCAGTGTGAAATTCCACTTAGTTGTGTTTCGGTGCTCTGCAGCGGAGAGTAGAGTTGGAAAAAAAAACCTTTCGGTCCATTTAATGTGACAAAAGTTTCTCTCCTGATGTTTTTTAAAGTTTGCCCGGCATGCTTTAAACACACCGCTGTGTGACACGTATTGCTACTGAAGTGTGTAGTTGCCACTTAGGTAGCTACCTTGAGCGAGTGAGTCATTTCTAAAGCAAACAGCATGTTAAGGTCATGCTCCTTTCTTTTTGCTGATGATTCCAGATTGTGCAGTGAGATGTTCTGAGCAATTACCCTTAAAAGTACCGGCAACCTAAACTGACTGTGAAGAATTACAAGCAGCAAAACACAATATAAAGTTACACTTTAGGGACTGAAACAATTTGTCTTGCCTGGTGAAATAAAGTGAAGACTTTGAAAAACTTAAATACACACACACGCACTTTCAGCAGTCTAAATAAGTGATTTTCCAAGTGCTTAACAGAGGTGATTAGCAACTGCTGGGATGGGACTCCTCCCTCTGCTTCGCTGGTGTCTTTTAACTTCGTCAAGAGCAGGATAAACTCAACGTTAACAACAATTAATCGTCTTTTTTGCCTCGTTCATATTGGTACAGTCATTTTGTATTGGGCAACATGACAAAGGCTCCTTCACTGAATCCAGTAAGGCTATGATGAAACCGGCAACAGCACATCTAAATACATTTCGGGTTAAATTGAGCAGCTGAAATGGAGGAAATCTTGCTCATTGTGTTTAACGCGTGGTGACCCACTGTGCGGCGCGTGGTGTGGAATCCTGACTGAAACAGGTGAGATCCAGAGGAGATGGGGGGGGGTAAAAAGGGAAGGGAGTCGGCGTGCTGTAAAAACTCACCCGTGCCGTTTCTCTGCTTCCCCAGGAAGTTACGCCCCGCAGCGCCAACTAATGACCAGCTCAGTCAAACAGTTCAAAAGTAAAAAAAAAAGAAAAAGAACCAAGACAAAGAAAAGAGATAGTTGACCAAAAGAAAACAAAAACTAACATGAATTTGCCTTAAATCAATGTCCTGCATGTGATAAAGCCAGACCAGCTGGCTTTGAATGGAAACCCCGATGTGGGTTGCGTTTGCCCCCCGATCTCTGTCTGAACTGAAACCGGGTCCGACTCCCCCCCACGCCCCCTGTCCCCACCCCCCCTGTCCCCACCATACCCCACCCTACTGTCCCAGCTGACTTCACCTGTCCCCGTCACTCCGCCATAAATTTAGCCTTCTGGGGGACCAGTGACACCCAATCCCCCTCCAAACCCGTTCCCCTTGCAAGCACGCACAAACACGCACACACACACACACACACACACACACACACACCCCTCAAACCTTTGCCAGCAGGGGCATATGGATGCCCGGGATTATTGCCCTTCGAAGAATGTCACCATCTTCACAGTGGCAAAAAAAGACCTCAGCCCCCCTCCATCCCCCTCCGCCCCACCGCCCCTCTACCTCTCCGACCCCCTCCCCCACCCCTCCCCCTTCACACACTGCGCAACGTACGCCGTTCTTCACGGAGAGAGCTAAATACGTATACGCATACTTTGCACACACTTTCCACGTGTTTCTTTAACCTTTCAGTAAACATTTGACAGAAAACACACTGTGCTTTATTAAATGGGCCGTACATGCAAGAGATGAAATATGGGCAATTGTAGATTAGGAGCTCATTTAAAAGGTTATTATTCTCAAATTTGATGACCTAGGCTATCACGGCTGCAAAACATACTAAATAAACTCTGCTGTAAAAATACCATTACCCCTCTCATAACCCAAATTATTGTAATCTACGTGAGTCATACATAAATTACCCAACGGTAGAGATTAACCAGCATTGATAGCATCTTGTCAAATGTCAAAATACCAGGTGCAGCAGTATACACCTATAATTTAGTAATTATAACCTCGTTTAACTAAGTACATCCATGACTAAAATCTGCCTCCAGTTTCTGAAGCAACCACAATACCCACAGAATGTCAGTTTTTCATTAATACCTGATAAACATCTCACATCCCCATCAGAAGAGAAAACATCTCGAGTTTCCATAAGCTGCTGAGCTCACTGTGAGCCATTTTTCGATTTAAATGATACTTTCAGTTGAACGTACATATCAACAAGCTTAAATCGCAACATCTTCTGTGACTGTTCTGCGTGGGTGGCACAAGGGTATAACTGTATTTCTATCAAGTACTTTTTGTCATGGTTATCTACCCAGCGCCAAAATGTACATTCATAACAACCGTGAATCATACACCCAAATAAGTGTTTCATATATCCGCCTTAAATCAACGCATTTGCTAACGTGAAGATTGATAATTTGAGGGAGAGATGAGTGGAATACAGATTAGCATTTTCCCAGAATGCATCCAAAAGAAGCAAAGACAATGAGAGGAGATAAAACAGCGATGTTCCCCTGATGATTTCAATTCACACTCTTATGACAGTGAAATATATTTTGTATTGATCCGGTTGTATTGTTTACATGTTTCTGGGCACAGGTAATCAACTAAATGGTTTATTTTTGGAAACTCCTGTCGCTGTGACTACCTGCGGCCGTATGCAATGAGGGATCAGTATCTTCCCACTCTGGTATTAGTGATGATCTCATGGCCAGGAATTCAGTGTCTTTGGGGTGGGGAGTAGTAGACGGATGTTGTTGGGAGTTAATTTAATTATGACAACCCTTGGACGAGGGAGGGATTCAGTGTCTCGGTCAAATATTTGATATAGTGATGTGATCTGTGCCACACACACACACACACACAAAGGCAAACTATTGAGTTTGATACAACTAAATAATACTCAATAATTTGCATGTACAACGCGTGTCAACGTTACGCCGTGTTCGTATTTATTGCCTTGTGTATTTTGACTAAAGACGTCCTCTGCGGCCTTGCCAGCGGAGGCCTGGTGAGAAGTCATTTTTAGCCCTGTCTCCCTTTCAATGGGGCTTGAGCAGGGACCACGTACAGAGACAGAGGACTAAATCCCAGCTGTCTTTTTTTTTATGAGAGTGGCAGGTTCGAGGAAGGGGGGGAAGACAGCCAGCAGCATGGCAGCCTCTGGCAAACTGAGTCTCTGGCAAACTGCTGACCACAAGAACCAGCAAGGCCAAAGTACAGTGGGGGAGGGAAAAAATTGAAAAGTACATTCTGTTCTGATCAAATGTTTGGTCAGGTGTAGCAATTTTGTGTATGTTCACGTATTGAATTCACCCATTAGTGTACATATGTGCGTTCTTGCCCTTACTAGCATGTGTCCCCGGGGGGGCTGTGGGGGTTGGGTTTGGGGGGGTGCGTGTCCGTCTTTTGGCTCACAACACCGTGGGCTTCGCCAACGGTGAAACACAAAGTGTTCTGTCAGCAAAGAGCCGACAGGAGCTCAACAGGAAACGTGGCGCGGCCTCCCCCTCTGAAAACTCCTTTCACTGTGTTTTATTTTCTATTTTTTTTTTCTCCTGTTGCTTTATCATTAAATCATCACCAGAAAATTTAAATAATTATTGTAATAAACCCACTGACAGGTTTATGTAAGTCGGAGTGGATTTACGAGCGCTACAGTAGTCCGGGGCATCCGTTCGGTCTGGCTCGGAGCTGATGATTATGGGAAACACAACATCTTCATGTGTAGGTTACTTTTCAAAATGTTTTTCCAATAACGCAGAATGTCACGGTTGACGTGATGATTTTTTTTCCCGGTGAAACCAGATGGATCATTTCTTCTTTTGCGGACAAAGCGCGTCGGCCCCTCTCTCCGATCCACACAAGGTTGCACTGTGTGTGTTCGGCCCCTCCGAGAAACGAAGGGGGCGGCCACGGCGCACAATCACCACTAAGCACATACTTTGCTGCCCCACAATCCCACCGGGCCAGACACAAACCCTGGGGCTGTATGTTTATCAAAGCGCCTCGGGGTAAGACTGCTGATTCAGGACCACTGCTCCGGTCGCCGGGGCGATTTTCATCGCCAGTCGCTCTCAGTGAAACGGATTCGAAAGGGGTCGACTTCGAATCAGCACCGCAAATCTGATGTGCCTCTTAAATGCCGGGGAGCGTTGGATAAACGAGGGTCGACGGGACTGGTCCTCTGGAGCTCTGTTGGTTTAATAAGAATCTCCCTGTGACAGAATCTGATAAAACGCCGCCAGAGGAGTGTTTGAAAGCGAGCTGGAGAGTAGAGAAAGATTGAGAGAAAGGACATAGAGAGACTGAGAGAACGCGGGAGTCAGGGAGCAAGTCCACACCACAATCCAAAAACAATATTTGGAGTGAAACCTTACCCTCTCCATCTGGCTCTTTTGAAGGGCGGATTATGACTGGTGCCTTGGCTAACTCTTTATCCCACACTGTTCCTTCTGTGAGTCCTGACATTTTTCCTAAAGGACAGTTAAATAAATGGGAGTTCTGTGATTACTATCAAACATTGAGCATATACAGTAAATCACACAAAATATGCATGTTTTTTATTTAAATTGGAAACAAATACAGGCCATACATTACCCACTTGCTGTATGTATATATGGGTTATATATATAGTTAAAAATAATGAAAGCTGAAAGTAATATGAGCAATTCTGAACTCATAAGAAAACTAAGTGGAAGCAGAAGCTTTCCTCCTCCTCTTTTCTGCCCCAAAGGCTCCACATATAAAGTGACGGGCGCTCCGATTGAAATGTCGGAAACGTCAGAGATATTAACAAAAGGGTAAGAAAGGGCTAAAGTAGGATGACTTCTTGATTAGCCATATCTAAAAAGCTCTAACAATTAAATTGAGCCAAACCTCAACACAATAAAAAGTAATACTCAATTGATATTCACGCTTTAAGTTTTAATCACTCACATTGGACACAGTATGACTAGATCATTCAATTACATTTCCATGCTTCAGTCCTGATTTTTTCCTCACATTGCTCCTTGAGGGTTTTAACCCCTGAAGTGAGATAGTCGTGAACGTGTGAGGCCGTTTGAACCCAACTAAACAAACTGTGCCATGTTCGATAATGACGTATTAACTCAGTATAGGATACGGTCTTCATTTGAACGCATGCCGAGCAGGAAATTGCCCATTAGCACGAAGCTAAATTTAGCATCAACGCGTAAGGAGTTGATCCTTAGCTTGTTAAATCACAGCAGTGCATTTACCCTTATGTGTGTTATATTGATGCATTTAGAATGTTTGTATAGCAACTTAGAAGTTATTGTAACCACCTTATGTGGGTTAGTACAATAAAAATATAATAACAAAGTCATGTTTTTAGCAAAAAATGTGATTTTCCATTAAATGTAAAATTGACTCTCATTACACAAGAGTCTTCCTCTTAATTGAAATCCCCAAACTACACAAATCATGTTTGCAAATCACTAATCCTTCACATATTTAAAAATCGTTGGCTTTACTAAAATATTCACATGTTAATGTTTTCCAACTTATTATTTCCATGTGGTACATAGGAGTGCCCCAATTGGGCTCGAACGCTCACAACTGTTGACTACAGACACATATTGTCAACTAAAAACCAAACGGATATATGAATGCTGCATATCACTGGAAACGTCAGAGTCTGGGCTACAAAGCCATCAAACCCGTTTGAACGTGCTCTAAACACAACGAGGGCATTGCACAAAAATGTGAAAAGAAATATGTAAATATCACTCGCAAAAAAACGGTACCAAGTTAACTATTTCACCGAGTACCGATCGGGCATTGAGCTAACAACAAAACCAAGATAGTTACCTGCTAGCCAAGAGCACACAGATTATGACAATATGTGTATCATATCGCTCAGTCAAACATTTCCCAAGATAAGTCCAAAAAAGCACCAGCCACAGAAATCTCAACTTCGCTTTTCAATCACAATTTATCACTTACGTTTGTTGTTTTCATGCAAAAGAAAGTATTTATCCCGTTTGTTTTTTGCTGCTAGACGCTAAACGTAACACAGAAGTGGTTTAGTCCATATACGGCGAGATTTGCGGGGGTTTTCGTCTGGCATCTGTGACGGCCAATCAGTTTGCTCGACTTTTTCCATGGCTGCGTCTTATTGGCTAATTGAGCTGACAGTCTCCTTTAGTGGTGTTAACCTCAATTCTATTGGCTCTGACGATTAAAATGAGGTGTCAATCATCGAAATCGAGCCAGGATTGGCTGAGCTATGCCTACGAGACAGATTTTCTCGTTTGGGCCTCTCGCTGGACCACTCTTTACTAAAACCTCTCTAGATTTGTTCTGCTTCACCCAATTAAATCAAAACTTTGCCCAGTTACTGTCTACAACCTGGGCTTTGAAATGGATGCGTTTCTAGCCTTGGTTCTCAATGTTTTATAGTGATGGATACACTGTGCATTTTTTTTTCCTGGCGGACTTTGGAAATAAAAAAAACAAAACACTGTTCCATTTTCATTCATTTATTAATTAGTGACATGTATACAGATATTTCACATCTTCCCACTAATATAGGTTCACATTTTTATTATGGGTATGCCATCGTCGGAGCAGAGGCCATAAAAGAGGCTAGAGTTTAATCTTACATTTCTGTTCAATATGTGTTCCATATTTAACAGAAATGTTAAATATTGTTAAAATGTTAATAAAAAAAACACCCACACTGGAAAATACATAATTTCAAAGTTTTTGTTGTTTTCGTTTATTCATTTGCATGAATTTTTGCTTTGTGAGCAAATCTCACAGCTGAAGCTTGTGAGGTCTTTGTGGTTTTGCAGCAATATGACTTTTATGTAGATGGGTGTGGCTGTTTTCGGTTGACAAAGTTTTTGTGAAAGGGCGTGCTGTTCTCCTGGAGGCCCTTGGCGCTAATTCTAAGACACTGAGATTAAAGTAGAGAACAGTTTACACTTCAGCCTGGATGGAATGTCTGAAATGTTGTGTTGACACAGTAATGTTAGTAATGTCACAGGTAGGTTTGGTGTCACGGCCACCATGGGTTTAGCTTCCAGGGGGTCAAGGGCCAAAGGTTTTTCGTGAAAGAATATGCGTATGAGTGGGTAAAGTGAGAATGCAATTGTGGCAGAAGCCTTACTTCCAAGTGTAATTGTTTGTTCGTAAGTTATTATTTGTATGGATAAGCTATGATAAAATGCATCTTATTGTGTTGCATGCACCTCATACACCCGGTCTTGTGTCCAATATAAACAGTTATCTATCGGAGAGTATCTGTCTGATAAATTAGAGAAATGAAGCTTAAGCGCAAGTTCAGGCAGGAAGACAACCAGCCTGAATCTGTTTGCCTCTTTTGAGAATCAGCTGATTGGGAGCGTGCACGTTGTGGCGTCCAATCAGAGTCTACACACCGGTTCCGGGAGCCACTCACGCTGTTGCTGTCAACTCTAAAAGCGTTTTCCTTTCTGTTAGCTGTCAGCTGTCAGTTTCAGCGGGTAGCCGATACGACCCTCCTCCACCCCAGTCACCTCCAGTCGGCAATCGGCGTTCTTGGTTCGGCATGAGGTTGCTGCTATGCCTCTCATCGGCATCGTCATCACCACCATCAGTGTCTGGACTGCAGGGGGATTGGGCTCCTGGACCGCAGCCTTCGAGGATCGTCCTTCAGGATGGAGTCCAATTGCCAAAGACCTTGCAATTCATACTTGAAGCTTGTGTAATAAATTGTGGGTTTACTATTAAATGAGTCGCTCCTGATTGAAATGTACATGAACCAAATCTTTGATGAATTTATTCATGTCTAATAGTAAAAGAGCAAAATTGCATTTCCTATATGCTGCGGAAGATACAAAAAAAGTCTAGTCCAAAAATGTTGACTATATTCTAAAGTAGTTTGAAAGTAATAATTAAAAAAAAAAATTGGCATGAATATAAATAAATAAAGTGGGGCTTCCCTGTTTCAGGCCGTCTTCTCCCAACTATGTTGCCTCTTGGTCTTTCAAATTAAATATTAGAGTGTGACAGTTCTTCAAATCTTCATTAAAAGGTGTCTTGTTTCTTCCACCAGATGCTGTCATGGAGACAGTGCTCTAATAATCTGTAAGAGGCACGTCTTCTCTGCCTTTTGGTGCTTGTGAGTTAAGCACACCGTGGGGCTTGTACCTATTGTATACCGGCAGAACGATCACACGCGCATTCAGACAATCTGAAATAAATAACAAACAGTGGGTACAAACTAACACATACCGTACGTGCATACACTGACACTTTATGCATAGGTTCACAGAAATAAAGAGAGAGAGAGACACACTTGTCATCCACCTGTCAGCAGCAGTAATAATTTCAAAGTGCTCCTCTCTGTGTCCTGTGCTACATGGTCACGCCCTCCATGTTGAACACTGGAGTATAATCATTTAAGTGTCTCCCAATCAGCCCTTTTGCCATCTTCAATTACACCTTTCCGCCGTTTTTGTATAATTTTCTAATCTAGCCAAAGCGTGGGGCTGTCAAATATGCCAGTGAAAGCAGCAAAGCACCGCCAAAGACTGACAGATGGATCCACCAAGATGGAGAGGCATGTCTCTCCATCTTCCATATGTCCTGGCACTGCTGGTGGATTATTGTCACATCCGGCTGGATCTTTGCTACCAACATTGAAAGCACTGGTGGGGTTTTTTTCTGCTCTGTTGACAACCTTGCACTTCTTTATAAAATAAAGGAAAAGTTGAAATACAAACTTGCCTGCCTCATGTGTCCTGTCTCATGAAAAAACGGAATATAAAATGTGAATGTAAAAATTTCCTTCTCGGTTCAACGTGATTTGGTATAACATAAGTTAGTAATTCAGGCCTTTGACTAGTGTTAACCGGTGCCTTCTGCACTCTTCTCAGTTGATTTTATTGCCATTTCACAACTTCAGAACTTACTTTCTTTGTGTGTAGAGGGTATAAGGGGTAAAAGCTTTTTTAAAAGGGCAGCTCTTGGTTGAGCTTATTTCCTGTTAGTGGTGTTCTGAGTAAATGGATGTGGAACGCCACCCTGAGTCGTCGGCCATTGGGGCTTAAGGTTGAAGTGCTGCCCACCACTCTGCCTAAAAAATGCAACTAAAAGGACAGTGAATGGTGCAGGGCACCAACTGCTTTCTTTCTTTTTCTTGGATTTCCTGAGGTGAAATAAAAATACAGTATAAAGATATTTTTTTCTTAATACACCGCCTGGCAAGATACTTTATACACATCCGTTTTCTTTCCCCATTTACTGTATTTCTAAAAGTAAGCATTTAAAAGTAAGAAAAACATGTATGGGTATCTATTTACAAACTCTTATGACTCGTTGCTGGCAAAAATAAATTAAACTTTCTAAAACATCAGGAATGACACAGGAATGAGAAATGAAATTGTAATCGGTGTGATTTGCCTCCGTTGGCAAAGTAAATAAGATTTCAAATGAGACATCAGCAGAAAACACTGCCACAGTAAGTTCCGAAGACCGGTCAAGTAAACACCCACACAGACATCTGTTGAAATGTGTCAATGGTTTCGACCCAAATACCTGATCCAAACCATCAGCTCTCAGACATCAGAGTCTGTGTTTGGCCCCAGGAATAAAACATTCTTATCAAAGTCGTTTCTTTTACCTACTATTGCGTAATTCAATTTTGTGCAACTGATTAGAGTTAAAAAAAATAAATGTAAGGGTACTCTCCATTTATATGACATGCAAAACATGACCCCTACAGGCATTTTCAACTTTATAGTGAATAATAATTACAGAATTAAATTCCAAAAGGAAAATACAAATAAATGAATGGAGAAAAAAAGCAAATAAATATGTTCAACAGCTTGATGAAACCTATAAACAAAAAAAAAGCGAGAGATAAATATGCAAGGGGCACTTTGCGGGAGCGTATGTTATTATTTTTCTCACTGTACTGCTGTCTTCAGATCCATAACACATGCAGGCTTGGGTTATCTGATAAATGGTACCTCCTGTCATCTGTCCTCCATGCTGAACAGCTTTCTGCTTGATGTCAGGTAAAGCTGCTCTGCTTTTCCTAACTGAACTTCTGACAGACACTCAGCCAGAAATGCAACACCTCTGCATCAGATTCCTCACTGCGGCTGAAGGGAGGGGTAAGAAAGAGAGGGGGAGGGAGGAACAGACACGGTGTGGGCATTAATACATACACACTGCGTATGCACTTTAGACGATAGCTATAGCATGAGATTGTATTCGGGAAAAACACCAGAGAGTGGTGTAGTGATACACATTTTGCTCGCACGATGTGCGAAACACCCTCTGACTAGTTAAGAATAAGAGTCATCTGTCTACTCTATTTTCAGGCTCACTCCGCCGAGGATCAAAACTAAACTGGGCTCCCTTCTACGAAACCAGGAGTGAAAGTCGACACATATCACACAATATAATCTTTATGTTTAAAGACAGCTGTTCTAAATCCTTAATTAAAAGTCGGCACCAAATGAACCATGAACGTGCGCACACAGAAATGTGAAGTAATCCATCGGGGCTGTTTATGCGTTAAAGCGTGGCAAGGCACTTTTATGCTTTTCTAATAAATGCAAAATGACATTAAAACCGCAAAACTAATGTTTAACACTGACATGTGGAGTCAGAATATTGTTCTTTACATGAATTTTACATTGCAGGGTAGTCATAGTGACTCATCGAGCAACTCAGTCTCCTGCTGTGTAGCACAAAACCTGTCAAGTGTTGAGTGTTGTTTTTATACTTTAGCTTTACATGCAATCAACTCAGTAACAAAATAAGTTATATTCGCCATCCAATCAAAAACGTTCATGTTTCAGTGAAGTGTCTATATTTTTAAACATAGTTTTTGACTTGTGTGCCTGTACGGAACACCTTTGAGTTATTAGTGCAGTGTGATTATTCTCATTTACTTTGTAAATATTGGGTCATTTTTGGATGATGAGGGAATAATTCTAGCAATACATTTCTTTAGAAAGTGATCAGTATTAACGTTACTACAACTATACTTCATATGGCTTTCGTAAAAGCAATATCAACAACAACAAAACACATGCTGCAAAGACTGCTAAACAAATTAACGTTGCACACAGATTCAGAGGGCTGGAAGAGCAAAAGATGGCAAAGATATAGCAAATCATCTGCTGGTCATTTTCAGCAAAACTTCCTACGCAGGCTGAAAAGCCAGAGCTTGGACGTCGCACGCTGCAGCTGATAAGGCTTTGTTTCAGAGTTAGTTCTTTTTCGGTGGAGTAGAGCAACCCGGCTAAGAGACTTTATTGATTCAAATTAATTAATCCACTTATAGAGGAAGGGGATTCTGGAGCTCTGGAGCGACTTAAATAGTCCACACCAATTAAACTGTAAATGTGTTGCCTTTAATGATATTCCCAAGTAATTGAATTGCAGGATGGCTTCAAAATATGAGGCGCAAGCATGCAAAAAAATGTGTTTTAGCAATGGATAACCCAAATAAATTTGATATTAATTATTTTTTGATACGGTTCAAGCCTATTTAGCGTGATTGTAATTAGCATCTCTGCGGTAATTTAAAAGCAGGTGGGTTTATGACAAAGAGTAGATAATGCTAATATATATTCATGTTTCAGATGTTCGCAAATAATACAAGAAAAAAAAATGTCATTGGTTCATTTATTACTGAAGTACATAATTGAAGTTCATATAAGAATCTTAAATGATTGTGTTTGGCTCGCGGCTGTGAACTGAAACTGCAACTCATTATTTAAAGTTGTGTTTGTTACGTATCATCTGAACTCTTGGATACATGGTGAAAGTTGTAGATGTGCCGGGTGACTCCTGTTCCCCTTTGTTCCTCCTGAATATTCTCACCACAGAATCCTTGGCTGATCCCAACAGGAAAAATATAGATTAGACATTTCAGCCTGTGCAGATGATTTCCTTTTCACTTATGGCAACTACCCACGCCCAAAAAAACAAAAAAAAAGGAAAAAGATACAAAGACCAAAAGGCACTAAGAAGTCACTCCTTTCTAATTTACAGATCAAACTTGGTGGGATAATTGATGCAGTGTTGCTCCCTGCACATCTGTTTCCCATGAGCCGAAGCGCACTCGAATCTCGAATCGAGTATACGGCACATGTGTGAGTTGTGTGCACGTTCGTCGCGCTTCTGGCTTTTGACCAGGGAGAGTGCATTCACACCTTTGCTGTGGATGTTTATTTAACACACAGAAACACTCTCACGTATCGCTTTGGTTAAAACCCTGCACTGCATATCCAGTAGAGCTTAAACGTGGTAACTTATACTAAAGTTTGACCTCTGCAAGCGCAATGCAGACTATTAGTCTTACATACAGTAGGTCCTAAGCGGCACAATATGTATATAACCCAGATTATGCAGGAATGTGTGATGCTTGTGAGAATTTATGGTTGGAAGTTGGACAAGAAAATCTACTTGTGTGTTTCCAACCGGAAAATCAGCATCGCTGTGTTTGAAAAAAACAACAATGGCATTTGTCCATTGAATTTGGAATTATTACGCTAAATACGCAATATACAAACATTCATCCTCTCAGCACTATAACATGGACCTTCTAATTATTGGCACAATAACAATTGTCATTGCTGACTCTGCTCTGAACATTCATTAAAAAAAAGCATCATTAGCATGTCATGAAATTGTTAAAATTATAAGTACAGTTTAACTCTTAACAAAATCCTGTCAGTGTTTCTTGCATGCTGCTGGATTTAATTCACATCGTTTTTATTTTACCAATCATTTTAATGCTCTGTATTTTTTGTAATGATTCCCTGGAAATACTGTGTGTGACCTATTTTTGCCAACAATGCTGAATCACAGTTGATAGCATGCCATTACGGCAGATGCAACAGGATGACCACCCCCGATCAAAGCTTACCCTCCCCCCCCCCCCCCCCCCCCCCCCCTCTTCTTTCAAAGAACCCCGTGGCGAGGGCTAATGGAAATGCAACTCCTCTTCAGCTCCCCGACGATTTGAAGAGGATTTCTCTGATTGAAAACTTCCTGAAGGTGTCTTGCTTGCTTTGTGAAACGTTGTAATTACTGCTGGGGGTCTCCTCCCGCTCTGTTTGCAGGGGGGGGCTGAGCAGCGTTTGCTCGCGCTCCGGGCTTCTCCCCGAGTTCAGCACACTTATGCCCGACTAATTAGAGTCTCTGCCACGTGTCTCCGTGCACGCTGTCTCCGCGTGCAGCTGGGGACAAAACTCCAAATCGAGCCGTGGCACACAAAACCGCTCGCCTACCCGTGTTCTGCCAGCGACAACGGGGCGACGCTTCCAAAGCGGTGGGGAACATTATCTCCCATCTCATCCCTCCTCCTTCTCACGCAGCGCAACCTGAGTCCTCTTTACTCCATCCCCCGTTTCTCTCCCCCCCCCCACCCCTCCCTCGCTTTGTTCACCCTGTTCTCCTCACCAAGCTCAGGCTCAGCAGCTACAAAGGGCCCCACATAGGAAGATGAGAAGGAGCAGAGAGGGAAGACGGTTCAGATGCTGCACAGCGCTTGTGTGCTCGTACGTGTGTGTGTGTGTGTGTGTGTGTGTGTGTGAGAGAGCGTCTGAGAGTGTGAGGCGGCGGGAGATCGCCATGGTAGTGAGAGTCGGTAGTACACCCGGAGGCGCTGAGAAAGAACAGAGAGAACACTTGCCCCCCCTTCAAGAGCGGTTGTTCAACCCCCCCCCCCCCCCCCCCCCCCGAGGCGAGGTGATGCAGGGATGAGGGGTGGGGGAGGGTGGAGGAGGGGGGGGGGGGCAACAAAGGGCAGAGAGGTGGCAGGCAAAGCTCGCTTTTCTCTTTTCACCTGCTCACCTTTGCAGTCTCTTCAAACTCTCCCCCACCCGTTGCTTATACCCAATGGGTTGATGGAGACTGGCGCTGTAGATTTTTATTTTATTTTTTCTTCCACATGTCTCCTCGTCTCAGATAAAGTTGAGAAAACACAAGCGGCCTGTGTGGTTGCAAATCTATAAAACACAAGCAGGTACAGTGGTAATGACTGGTAGAGGTGAAGTTCCGTGGATTAGTGGATGTGTTGGCGTCCGTGTGTCTCCAAGTGCATCGATCCTTATTGTTCCCAAAAGCACCTTCCGTTGAAATAGAAACACTGTAGAATCGGCCATTTCCATCAGAAACATGTAACAATAATCAGTTGCTTTTCATTCTAACTGGCAAAATATGTCAATAACACAACCTTCTAAACATAGAGAGAAGAAGGCTGTTGTCCAGTCTTCTTTGTGGATACTGCACAGATGTTTTCATGTATGCGTGCTCGTGATTTTGTGCGAGTGTGTTTGCGTCAAACGAGGCTGCGTTTGATTCAATCAAGGGGAAGGGACAGATAAACACGGACCTGAACTGCAGTGTTTGAGTCCCATAGAGGGAGGAATGAAACAGTGTGCGACGTAGAGTGTGATGTACCCTACGGGACACACACGGTACGCAGGGAAAAAAAACACATAGAGACTGCACATCCTGACATCCCAATCAATTGAGAAAAACAATTTGAGCGTTTTCAAGACACCCTTGGAGAATATATATATTTATATATACACAGTATATAAACCTTTCTACAAAATTACAGTATGTATGTATGTGTATCTATCTATGTATTTGTATATGAATGTGTGTATGTTGTATTTACATAGTATATATATATATATATATACATGAACACATATTGGCCGTAAGACAGTGGCGGAAAGTGTCCATATGTATCTCAGACACTCTTAGTTCCATTCTGGCTTTCCTCTCTCCCTCCGTCTCTCCCTGTTTGAGGACAAACAGCTGCAGCCAGCCTGTAACCACGTGCAGTGCTTCAGTAATCTGATTTACAGCCTTATACAGTATGTCTGGTGAGTAGCCCAAAAACTCTGGCTGCCCGGTAACTTGACACTGTGAGACGTACAATAGAGCCACTTCACCGTGTTTTCCAGACAAAAAGGAGTGCAACATACAAAATGTGTTAGTGATTGATTCGAATGATAGTAAGTATGATAGTAAGAACATTCTCGTATATACACAGTAAACGTATATTGAATATTGCAGTTACATCAGCGTTATCAGGACGCCCCTCAAAGCGGCATCCAACATTACATCACAATCATATGCTGATTTGTGATTAAAATGCAATTTGGATAAAAACGTAAAATACGGAGATGCGGTTTTAGTGATGATTTTTCTTCCTTTCGTAACACAGAGTTTGGACATTTTTTTTACAAAAGCCAATGATGTTTGGAAAACGATTTGGCCTAAACACCACTCCCACTCCCGGGAACACAGCATGCTGCTTGTACATTTCTCCATCATGATCTAACCATGCAGGCTAACACTGTCATTAACGCTGCCAAGAGAGCGGCTCTTAAAACTGAGCCCGTCCTGCTTCTCCTCTCCTTGGTGTGGATCGCGCGGATGGAGTTGTCATCGGTTCTGTCCTCGTTTTAACACGTCTAGAGGGATCACTGCTTCTTGAGAAATTTACATTTACTCCTTTAAAAAAAAGAAAAAAAATTCATATTTTATCCTGTTTAAACGTCCTCGGCAGGTTGACCAGTCAAAATACATGTAAAAAACATGTGAATAAGTTCATAACTCTTAATCAAAGCGCCTCTCGTCGTGGTTTCAATGAGGTTGGGTGTTTTGACTACTTCTGAACTGTGTGCATGAACACTAGGGGAGAGAGAGCGAACATGACGCACATATGAGGAAATGCTTGATGAAAATGATGAGGCCAAAACAGTATTTTGCAACAGGTCGGATTTTGTTAAACTGGTCCTAATCAGATGCCAACGTAAGTGCCGCGTTACTCAAGCCTAGAGCATTCGAATCAGTCACGCTTTGTGAACGAGGATGTATTTCTATCGCCTTCTGCTCAAAAGCAAAGATAATCGCATGCAGGCGACCATGCGAGTGTAATCTTAAAAAAAAAAAAAAAGGGTTTATAGACAGAGGTGTAACGTGCACACACACTTACACACACACACATTCAAAAACACAAACACGCGAGAAAACATGTTAAATTGTCAACCAGCTTAATTAAGCAACACAAAGTGCGGCGTGTGTTTGTGTGCAGGTGTGTGTGTGTGTGTGTGTGTGTGTGTGTGTGAGAGGTGAGATGGAAAGTGAGAGAAAAGAGAAGCAGACCAAGAGAGCCACATAACCTCCCATCTAAAGGAGCGCGAGTGATCCAACGGAGAACGCGGGATGACGTGGGAGGCGAGCGGCTGGCTGGTTGAAGGGAAGCCCATCTAAACTCATTTCGAAAATCAGAACTTCTTTTCTAAAGTCAGCATTGCAAATCAGAGCGTGTCCCCTCTCATTTAATGCATCATTTTGCGAAGTGATAAATTTGTGAATTAGACATACATTCTTTTTGCTTTTAAGATACTGCGTCTCGTAAGGGAGGGAGCAGTGTGGAGGATTTAAGAGCGTTTCGCCGTGTCAAACATTAAAACCCACAGGGAGAGCATCAGCACAATTAGACTGGGGTGAAGGGAAGAGAGGAAAAAAAAAAAAAAAATCCACCGACAAAATCAGGATCTGAAGAGCAGCGGCGTTATTCGTCTGTACAGTAACGTGGTTATCTGTCGCGGGTGATCCTTTTAAACGCTTCGTTTGCAGGGATAAAAGCAGAGCGGAGGAAATAAACTTAGTTCTGCCTCCAATCTGCAAATCCTTGGTGGTCATGGAAGATGATCCCAATTTGCTTCTGAGCAGCCCTGTCAGATCTCACAATAATAAATAATTTAAGACTTTAAGCAGCAATTATGCTCGATAAATGTGTAAAGCATGTAGACCACTGCTTGCCATAGAGCAAGCTGAGGCTTCTACCAAAATACTCTCGACGCTACTTATGTCATAGCCAATAAATCACACGCAGGGGTTGGATGAGAACTATTTGATACAATACCAGGTACATACAACCTGCATGTCTCATATGTATTCGTCTATGATAGATTGTTTGAAAAAAAACAAACATATATAACGCATATTTATCAGTTCACCTTGATGGGGTCTAACTGACCTCAAACATGTGTCCACAACAAACAAACAAAGTGGATTTTTGAAAACCAAAAAGATCACTCAATAATAAACTGTTTTATGTCATAAAATGTGCGATCCAGTTTATCCCACATCATCACCCCTTCAATTCGGGTCGCAGGGGCAACAGTTCCAGAAATGAAATATATTATTATATTATATTGCCTTGTATATTGGGATAATCAGCAAAAAAATTCTACATCAAAATTTGAAAATAAATGTAACAATTTTGTAAAGAAAGATAATACAGGTAATACAAGTTGAAAGTAATGAAATAAGGGTTGATTTAGTTACAACCAGGGTGCGATTTGACAAAAAAGCAGAGGGGGGGATGTTTTTTTTTTTTTTTTCATAGACAAGAACATTGGACTTTTAGCTTGCATAACAAGGGAGAAGAACGCAAAGGGTAGACAGGCCCTTGTTCGGGTCCCTGGATTAGTCCCCATCACAACATGGCAACACTTTTAATGTTAATTTAGTTGTTCTATTATTGGGTCCTGTTACAATGTGTTTGTGTTCGTTGACGTTCGTTGACGTTCAGAAATATGCGCCGTCTGCCAGAAGACTGCTGAACAGCTACTCTGATGTATCGACACTGAAGATCGTTAGATTTCAAGAGTTTAAGTAGCGATGAATGCAACTTAACTGCTCGCCTATCAAGGGGGGGGGGGGAATCCTTGTCCCCCCGGAGATTAAAATAATTTAGCAGAGGGGGGGAAATCCCCCCATCGCCCCCACAAATCGGTACCCTGGTTATAACTAGTATATCTAATATACAACAGCTGGGTGCATGAGGTGCATGACCTCAGAGTTGATAATGCAAAACTGTTAAATGAAGGTGTTTGCAGGCTTCCACTGTAAATATATTAACTATGCAACAATGATCAATAAATATATGCCAGAGGGGCATTAAAACAGACTCTTCGGTACTAAAAAAATTAAACATGTAACTTCATATCATTTCACTCCCACTTTGGACTGAAACCAATAAACCAATCTCAAAGAGCCCAATAAACAATAAGTAGAAACAATCAGAGCCAGGGGGGCAGGGAGTTAGTGCTGTCTGGTTTCAGAAGGTATTTGCCAAGGTTTGATTTCTATCTTTGTGGTATTGTTTGTTCTCCCGTGAGCTGTCTGCCTGTTATGTAGCCTCTTCTATTTGCCTTTTGTTTTTGCTAACAATGTGCCGGATCATCAAGTCTCCTCCAGCTTCCACAGCTGCTGAGGTAAGACGCTAAATGTAGAACAATAATTGTGCAATTTAACAATAAAGGATGAGAAATTACTCTCTGTTGCTTAACACTTTTGTTCTTGTCATTCGATTAATCTTTTTAGAAACGTAGATTTGAAATAAACCTTCCCACGACTCACCACGAGTACCTTTGTGAGGAGGTTAATAGCACCAACGCAGCATTTACATTTATCACCGACTGGGAGCATTTCATTCCAGGAAGTGCGTTTAGTAGCATGTTTCCCAGCATGCTCATTTTCCCCTTTTAGGCTGTTTTAAGAGCGAAACAATGTTCGAGAGCTAAAAGGAGACCTAGAAACTGGGCAGGAAAGAGAGGCTGTGAGGTTCGCATTTTTGCACTGGCCACTATTTACATAGAAGAGTCACTGTGTCCATTTGGGTTTGATATTTTGGTGGCCGCTGGAATCCAGTTTGTGAATACCTGCATTGAGCCACTGGGTCAGAGGCAACGCTGGGCAGACAGGAGCCACTGGTCACCACAGTTTGAACATGGTGCCCTCAAGCTGTTGGCTCCTCTTCCGCCTCCCCCTCTGTAGGCCAGCTCGGTGTTTGCTCACGCGTGGACACAAAATAGCAGCAAACACGATGGGATGTTTGAAAATGAGGGCCACCTTGCACAAAGGCAGCTGTGTGTTTATTTGACTTTATTACGTTTTTCTTATGTTCAAGAATGTGATGTTTATGAAGCAAAAACGTGATTAGTATTGATATGTAGTCCAATGTTGATGTTTATTCTGCTCCAGTAATGTATGAAAATGCATATGCATTTCATTAGTCAGGGGATGACACATATGATGTTTATGACGATTGTCTTATTCTTTTCGGATTTAAAACATAAAACCAATTACGCATTAAAAAAAATACCGTGGAGAAAAAAAAGAACGTTAATTTAAAAAAAATAACTATCATGCAGCAAGTAGATATTTATTTCTCAGAGACATATGCAGTTCTTGTATTTAATTGTCTTAACAAAAAAATACACTATTATTCACTAAAAAAAAACATATTTTTCCATGCACAAAAGCATTTTTAATTGTAATTGTTCTCTTAATCAATTGCACCAGAGGCAGACATTAACAGTTGAATGCCAAACATGTGGCCACCGGGTGTATGAAGAGAGCCGAGACAAGAGAGATCACAAAGAAATGAGAAAATTCCCAGAAACACTTAATTCTCCATCCTTCTCTTTACCAGACCAACAAGGTTTGTGTTTTCCCAGAAAGCTAGAATTCTACAGTGAAAAGTAGAAACATGACATGGTGTTATGTGAAATGGCATTTTGACACTATCCGCCGTCGAAAGAATCCTTTTAAGTAAATAGGCCATATAATTCATCGTCTAAAATACGAGTCCCTTTCCCACAGGCTGGGGTTAGTCACGGAGAGCTTGAAGGCCCGTTGGCCGTGTTGTCTTGTCGTGGCGGCAGGAATAAGCTTATTATCAAAATTTCTCTCTGAAACTGCCTGATTTCTCGGAGGCATGAAATGCCCCGTCTCCTCTGTGAGGGTTTGCTGGTAATGCTGAGTGGCAGGTACTCCAGAACAGCGCCAGGGTCCAGTCTGTCGCCAAGGTGATGACGTTATGGCAACCAGCTGTCAAATGGCTGGATAACCGCCGTCATCGAAGGAAGACGCACACCAGAACCAGCTGCTGCTAGCATTACCGCCAATTAGGATTCAGGAGCCGGGTAAGGAGGAGAAGGGAGGCCAACGGAGAACGGGAGAACAACACCATCGCTGTCAGCTCCAGACACAGAGCGAACGACCAGTGGGGGACAAGAAAGCTGGGGTTGGATTAAAGAAATAAATAAATAGGAAAGGCATGTGAGTAAAAAAAAAAGAGAACGTCAATTCCAGCGAAGTCCAGTAAATCAATTAAGAAACTTTGTTCCATGAAAGAAAGTGAGAAAGGATGATAAATGTAATTGAAGAAGCAGAATCTGCCACATGGCCTGCTGTCGTTTGCCATTTGGATTTTTGTGACAGTCCACTAGCTTCATTCTTTTCATTCGTGGCTAAGATTTATAAATATACAGACAGACAGCGATGGAAAACAGAAAAAAGCCCCACTACCTGAGTCAGCGTCGCCATCAACAGCAGCAAAAACGAGTGTAATGAGAGGGAACAACAGGAAAGGACTGGACTTTGCACAGCACCGCTGCAGCAGCATAAAAGTCCCCTGAAACACGAAGAATTCTGTTGACTAGCATGTTCTGTATGGAGAGTAATTTCATGTCCTCGTGTAAAAGTACACCCTATTGTTTGAGAATTAAGCACAGAATATAGGCCTGTAATTATACCTCCACAATGGCGGGTTTTCAGCAGAGAGCTGGAAATAGCATTGGAGGGTTCCGGTGTGAGCGTCGAACTACAGAGCTACAAACAGGCTGACAGACTGTAAAACGGCAGCGAGCGGAGAATAGAATCAGAGACATTTTACTGCTTGTAGATTGAAAGGGCTGCAGCTATTGTGCAGCGACTTCCTGATTTTTACTGCGGTGCCTTGGTTTTTAAATGTGGCTACCGAGCTGTGAAAGCGAGAGGCGAGGGTATCAATAAGAGAAAGATGAAGTTCTATTTCATTGCCATTCCTCATCCTTGAAAATAGCGTCCTGCTTATTATCCCAAATTCATAAGTGAGCCGCTTGGCATGGTGCCTAACTAACCAACAAATAGAGGGAATAATATCATTATATCACAATGCGGGGAAATCCCAGTGGTGAGCAGACTGCATGAGCAGCTGTCCGATAGAGACAGTAGGCCTGCGCATGTCTGTGTGTCTTTGTGTGCCTGTGCATGTGCTGTAAAAAAGGCATGGGGGAGGTGTACAGTAGTTTGCAGAGTCGTGTGTGTGTGTGTGTGTGTGTGTGTGTGTGTGTGTGTGTTACTGTCGTCATTGACTTTGGCTTTATTGTAGGCTCCCGGCCAGTGCTTTACCTGGGACCTAATCAGTCAGTGAGCCTCACTACCTCCCGGGACCTCCCACCTGGAGGGAGGGATGTGTGTGTTTGTGTGACTTTGGGTGTGTGGGTGTGAGGGAGAGTGAGAGAGGAGGAGAGAGAGGGGGAGTCTAGGAGGGGAGATGGGGGGGGGGGGGCTGCAGACGGCTATGCAGAACAGAACGGCCTTCTGGGAGCGAGTTCGACCCTGCCTTCTCGGTTTCTGTGCCCACGGCCCTCATTGACTGGCCACAGTCAAGGTGATCTTCCGGTCCACAACACACATGGTCTCACAAACACACACAGACACACACACACATGGAGAGACAATGCAATACTGACGGATCAAAATGTCACTGTCGTGCTGACGTGAGGGAGGAATATCTAACTGTCACGGACCCCCTCATCCACACCCACGCATGCCGCAAACACCCAGACACAGACGGAATAAATTTGCCAAATGGTGGCAAATATGGTCGTATGATTCATTTCCATAGGCCAATCTGTTCTCCGCCCACATTTTGGGGGAAATGACCAGCACAAATTAATCAGTGTAACTCCTAACTGCTTCTGACAGTATTTACAGGACATGGCAGCCTTTGTCTGGAGCTGGGAACGTTAAGAGCGGCCTGGCGGCGGCCTCGCTCAACGAGGAGGCGCTGGACGTCAGCCGCGCTGAGCTTCAACAGCTCACCAGGCCTTCAGTCCCGCTGGCCGAGCACCGGTTTGAGGACAAAACCGCGTACCGGTCGACCGCCAGTGCACCGGCTTCCAAGTGCCCGACCTCCACCTGGAGAATTACTTTACGCTGGGGAAATAGAGGCGACGAGGTGAAGGAAAGGATGGTGTGCAGGAGAGGAAACTTTGCAGGTTGCCATGACGAGGAAACAGGGGAATAAAACACAAACAGAGTTGGGTGGCACCGGGTTTTTCAGTAGTGAGAGCAGGGACAGCCTCCCCCGGCAAGCCTGGCACCCTCCGTTTGGCGGAAGTCTGGCAGACAGAGCGAGTCAGACTCCTCTCTTTTCCAACGACACAGTCCCACATCGAAGCGCCTTTCTCTCTCTTGTTTTCATTGAAACCAAAGCTGCTAATATAACCTGTGTTTTGTGGTAAGGTACCTTTCCAAAGTAATCCGTCATAGTCATGGTCCATTGGTTGGGACAGGAAGGCCACCTGTGGACAGGCAGACTGTGACCTAAATGTAGCTTATGGCAGGGTAGCTATATCATGTATAAGGCCGAGTTGTGTGATGTATGCATTTGTTCATTTGCAAGTACCCTTGCATTATTAGTAGCATGAGTATGCCGAACAGTGTGTTTGCATGCGCATGTAAACTACATTGTTATCAAATCTGTTCTCCAGACTCACAGATGGGTGTGCCGGATAACGCTGGAAAGACAATAACTGCTGAGGACCAGCCGACATACTGTGGAGGACCTGGCAACGGCTATTTGTAACGGGGGGGGGAACGAAGATGATATAAGATTTATTGAACCAATACAGCAGAGCAAATGAACAACAAATGAACAGAGCTCAGTGAAGGATAAAATAACACGGCGGAGAGGAGGCGTCCACAAACAACAGTAAAAGCAGTGCTCTATCGATCCGGGGAAGAGAGCCTGCCAGCTACGGCTACCTTCCTCTTTCCAGGAAGACTCTGCACATGAAGGAGACCTTAAGGCATCTTCTGAACCACGTTTGTGTGTGTGTGTGTGTTTCCGCACAAGTTAAAGAATGTGTGCATATTAGCGCTCAGTCTGTGATCTCAGAAGTCACTGAGAGTCAGTATGGTACTTTTATTTCTCAGATATGTACTGTACATAGCTCAAAGCATTTTGTCCGTGATCACTTTCAATCTGCCCAGCACGGTTGTCAGCTGACACACAGTAGAGCTCTGACTCACCCGAACCACCTGGAATGTGTGACATCACGTCTCACGCGTTCAAGAAAGGACGTTTCTACGGATGGGGGAACTGGTTTACGGTGAAGATTCCATCAACCAGACACATATACACCAAATAGCACATATCCACACTGGGAAAGACTAAAAAACTGAGTTGCCACCGTGTCGCTGGAGCAGCTAAACTTCTCGGTTTGAGGTTGTGTAGGTGTGTGTGTGTGTGTGTGTGTGCGCGTGTTTGTGTTTATTGTGAACTGTTGTCAGATCATAAGGTGACAGCAACAAATGCGTTTTAAGTCTTGCTAACATGTGGTCGCCACTGTGACCCAAACCAAGCAGGGACTGAGTTATTTGCTATTGCTGTTAAGGCAAATCTGACGTATTCAAAATGATTATTTAACATCACGTGGTGTCACTCTTACACAGTCTTAACAGTACTACGTGACCAGCTGTGGTCTTCAACAGGCGCTAACATGACTTTTTAGAAGGTGACCTCTCTCTAGAATGCGCGTATGCTACAGCTGTTCCAGTGTCCATGCCTGTTTCAATGACGGCATGTCACAGAAATACTTCCCGTGGTCATCGCGTGGTATTTTGCCGGGGTCAGACAGTTAGTACTTTCCAGAAGGAACTGAAATGGAGAAATGGTTAGATACAACAAAGGCAAAACGTTTTTTAGGCATGTAGACAGTAAAAGAAAAAAATAAATAGTTTAAAAAACTTTGTAGAATGAAAAGGTGAGTGTCAGCTCTTTTGTCATTTAATGGCCTTTCTGTAAATCCCTACTATTACATTAAATCAGAAGCATTTCAAAAGGGCATTTATTTATTCTATTATTGGCAAATTTGAAAAAAAACATATTACTATTGTCAAATGTAGGTCACCTTGCGTTCAATGACACAAAGGAAATATTACGTCCACATGTTTGTCAATGCTATCCCTATTTCCGCCACGTGGGTTCTGTAAGTTTAAATCAACACCCTCCACTGTACCATCGCATCATCACATTATGCAGCTTGTAAAAGTCCTGTAGGTTCACCTTGCCTGGTGTTCAGGATGTTCGACACTGTAAGCAGATGTTACTGCTATACAGGAATAAAGTTTGTGCTTCCCAAATGCCTGGGTGGAACAGAAAGAATCAGACTCAGCACTGTTCTTACCTCTACTTTACACCCAACACGCACACATGCCACACACGCAGACGGCGAACCGAGAACACAGCCCCGGCTCGGCGGCACAAACAAACACACTAAAAATACAAACTACGCATATCCAAACACTCCCACCCCTTAATGAGCTAGCACTTTTAAGAAAAGACTGCGCCCCGACTCCACACACTGATACCTTGAGGAGAACTCGCGATCGGAAGAGACGAACAGAAGAAAAGAAGCACTCTGGGATATGAAAGGGGAAGAGAGAAAGAGGAGGTGAGAAGAGAAATCAAAAAGCGCTTTGAGAGGAGGAGGAAAGCAGGAAGAGTAAAGTGTTGCACCTCGCTCCTCACATCTCCAAGGAAGATGATAGAGGGGATCGGAAGAAGGGGGGGGGGGGGGGGGGGGGGGGGGGGGGGGGAAGGAGCCGGAGCAGAGAGTGTTGGGGTGCAGAGTGGGGGTGGGGAGGGAGGGTGGTATGTTGTCGCTCTTGGCAAACAAGCGGGTGAGTAAATAGACTCATGGGTGTAAGGGGTGGTGAAGGTAGGTGAGGCAAAAGGGTTGGTGGGGCTGCTGTTGTGCAGGAGGGGAACTCAGCTGTTGGGCTCCATCTAGAGACCCGGGCCCTATATGTTGATGAGGCCGGCGTATCCGTTTCATTTTACTCTACACACACACACACACACACACACGCACATCGCCAGGCCCTCGCAATCCCCCCGCCTGCGCATCAGCACTTCCCCCGCTGTCTTCAAACATCCCTAACGACCCTTTTCTCATCCTCCAACCCTTTCTCACCCACTCTAGTCCTCCCCAGCCCTGCAGGTCCTTAACCTAGCTCTCATCTTCCTATCCCTTAAACCACCCCCCCCTCCCCCCCTCTTCAACAGCATTCATCACCCCCCTCCACTGCCTCTCTCTCTCTCTCTCTCTCTCTCTCTCCTCCACGTCTCTGTCTCTCTCCCTCACGCGCTCTTTTCACTCCTCTCCGCCGATCGTCTCCCTTGGGTCCGTGCACTGCTGCTCGGCTGATGAGGGGGAGGATATCGCTGCCAGTGCTTTGATCCCATGAAAGCTGATATCCAGAACAGAGCTTGCAGATCCCGCCACTGGGCACCCTGGCATTTGAATGACATGGCTCTGTGTAAAGCCTCACTGAGGAGGCCATTCCCCTATAGCCCTGCCAGCTGGGAACGTTAAGTCTAGACAGGTGGAGCTGGCTGGTATTGAGCCAGTCATACCTGAGAGGTTGGATGGAGAACGTTGAAGAGTAGCCTGCAAAACCCAATTGACAGATTTGTTTTACAGAACTTTGTGGAAGAGCGCATCGAGGAAGATGCCCAGCAATGTATGACGTAAACCGTATTTTTTGTAAAAATTACATTAATGAAAATAAAATACTTAATATAGAAAAACCATATTGGGAGGACTACAGCTGTTACTATACAATAACTTCACTCCAGACCAGATCGGCAGGGTGCTTAGAGACTTCCCAGCCTGCTTTTTAATTTGTCCCTAATGTAATTATAGAGGAGCATTCATTGTCTTTTTTTTTAGTTTAAACCTATTTTAGGAACATTTGATTTCTTCTGCGGCACAGGGCATCCGTTACCACCCCAAACTTCTCCAAACACGGCAGAGTGCTGATCAGGCTTAGGTCAACTGAGGAATGCGCACCGCGCTTCATTACAGAAAGCCCGGCGAAGAACACATCGCCTTCCGGCCAGCTCACCCGAAGAAAACGATTCCGTTGTTTAATTCAGCAGCAGGCGAGTGATTTCTCATTTGTTATTTAATTATTATTATTATTTTTTTTACAAATAAATGTAAACACACGATCACCTCAATGTAGACAAAAGATAATACTGTTCATCAGTGCTGCGAAGGAAACGTGAAATGTTTGTCAGACGAAATAACAATTTAGAATCATGGTGGTACATGGAAAGTATCTATTTACCTTACTGAAATCCTCATGTGGGGAATCGAACTTAAATAAATTTGAGTCGAATGACACATAATAACCATATTAAAGGCATGTACTGGAACATAGTCCGCTTTCGACAGACTTCTATAAGCGTCTGGCTGGTTACATCAAAGCAATTGTGAAGAAAATAAACAATTAACCATGGACTGGGAATATGTTCATAAATAATGGATTTCTTTTCTATCTCAGAAAATTAAGTTCTGCAATGAGTAACCTTATATAGATCTAAAAGCTCCATGCTGTGAGTTGACATATTAGCCTTTCCCCCACAGGCCACCACGAGGTAGAGAATAAAAGAATGCCAATGACGTCTGTGATTAACCAAACAACCAGTGGAGACATAGGAGCAAGTTAAGTAGGAGCATTATAAATTGTAATATAATTGACAAAGAAAGGGACTGCGAATACAAAGGAGGCAGAAAAAAGTAATGAAAAGTCACATGTATTCACATTTCTTATTAAAAGATGGAGTTTTTTTTGGTATGTTTTTTTCATCCCTGCTTCAATTTTCCGAGGCTGTTTTCTTCATTTCCAGAATTCATCAAGGCAAGATTTCAATGTATAATGTACTTTCAAATAAAGTCCAACCCCCCCCCCCCACTCAATGCTGCAATCATAAGCGCGCGCACACACACACACACACACACCCACACTCACATTTGCAGCAGGTTGTCATACTATTAGGTTGGGGGTGGGGGAAGGGAGAGCAAAGGGAAAAAAAGTTTACCGGCTGTCCATCACTAATCTATCACAGTGTTATCCGTGCCAGACGCCCACCATCCTCAGCAGCGACACGGAGACGGCATCCAGGACCTCAGGACGCCGCGGGAAACACAGCAGGACACCGAGAGAGGTGTGACAACGTCACTGGATGCAGCAGGCGCACAACTCTGAACACACACACACACACACACACACACAGACAGACGGTCGCACAATGGATACACACACACAGACACACTCCGAAAGGGAGACACAAAGGCAAGTACCGACACCATCTGATAAAGTAAAATAATACCCCCTACGCAAAACAGACCTGTGATGCTATATCATATATTGGCATTAGTTAAATTTTCTTGGAAGAAACAATACTTCTGGAATAAGAATTATCAAAGCAGAAAATGCATAAATTGGGAAAACTTGTTTTGCCCATGTTCCTACTGCAAATACACTTCTATTAGTATAGCGGCAGTACGGCAAATACAAATATAATCAGACCGTAATGAAACAGAGATGTATTTTTGTTGTATTATTTTTGTATGACATGCAAAAAAAAAAAAAGAGATATGAGGCCGCAAACAAGATTCAATCGAAAGAAAGTCATGAAACGAAGAGACTCGTCGAAGCATGTCCTGCCAGTTTTGCACCATAAGAAAAGAAGAAGAAAACAGAGGCAGTGTCCAAAAATCACTTGGAAAAAACCCGCTATGTTGTTCAATATTTGGAAGACTCTGTGACTGTCTGCTCAAATATTGCCCCGTGGCTGTTGGGCTTGAGAGAGGAACAGAGTGGCAGTGAGACTGACAGTGAGATCTCTGTCAGTAGCCAACACTCTGTTTATCCGTCTGTCTGTCTGTCTGTTTATCTGACTGTCAAATTATCCCTCTCAGCAAACAGCTCGCCATGAGATGAATGTAAATAACCCGGTTCATGTTGGCCATGCTTGGGCTCCTCTCTGGTCAGCTGAGCCGCTACGTCGGCCACGTCCAAAGGAAACATACAGATCAATTGGAAAGCAGATCATTTCGGGGAATTTTGTCACGTGGTTGTTAAAATGTTGTTTAAATTGAATATTACGGGGAAATTTTAGATTATAGGTGCCTAATAAGAATGTTATCTATCTTTGCAGTTACAAAATAACCAGAAGGTAATGTATAAAAAAAACAACAACAAATGACTAAACACAAATTATTCTCAATGCTTCCTCTTACCTAAACGTTATAGTCCCGTTGGCTGCCATTTTCTGCCTCAAGCCACAGTTTACACAACAAATTACACAGGTTAGTCGAGTGAGTGACAGAAGCATTCATTAAAATCAGATCATCCCGGATGAAAATATCCTCCTGTGAAAATCGTGATTCCATGTGGCTTATAAAGCAAACAGCGGAGGGACGTAAACAGATCGCTGAATTGATTTATGAATAGCCTCATGCATGTCAAACTGATCTCTCAATACATCGAACAACATTCACCAACGTCCTTCTTGTCGGCTTTGAGATTAGTGCTTTCAATACACAGCATGCTGTAAAACAATATCGATGCCTTTAAAGGTGATTAACATGCATTTAATGCAAAGTTCATATTCAAAGAACTTAACATTAGTTAAAAAAAAATCCCAAAACGTTGTATAAATAAATAAAATGGGTCAACAACTCTAAGTTCATTGAACACCTGCTTAAGTGCTTTGATTAGATGAGCTGAAAACTGAATGGATAGAAACGTTTCAGATTAAGAATGACTTAACAATGAGGTTGTTTGTCATTCACTTAGTAGCCAAAATCCTACTGAAAAGATAACTGAGACATCGGAGGGAAAACTCAACAATGTCTTAAGGAGCTGTGCTTTGAGCTTCACAAAGAGCCCCATTGTGTGTGTCAAATGTGGTGCTGTAAAAACACGCGTCACAATGACAAAACCCTGCTAACACAAATGAATGTATAATTCCTCCGCAGATTTCAATGCAAATTGCGAGGGAATGCTTGTTTTTAGCATGAACAACTCTCCTCGGATCACCTGAAACGGAGGATGAAGAGACGGAGAGAGCCAGACAGCTGAGGTCAGAAAAGGTGAGGGTGGAGAAGGAAGCAGGTAGCAGGAGCCGAGGGAGGAGACGGCCCTTTGACGGAGGCCTGAGACCTGATGCCACCCAGAAACGCGTGGCAGAGTGCTGAAAAGCGGGCGGGGGGGAGAGGGACCGGCGCGTGGCCACTTCACAGCAATGAGCAGGATGTTTGGACACAGCTCCGTACATCACAAACACCACCGGAGCCTAAACCCTCCACTGCCTCCATGTCAAGACCGACTTGCAGTATTGGCTCAGACAAAATATGTGGACGTCTTTGTGCTGGACCTCTACCTGTCTATGTACATCAACAGACTTGTATTTACCAGGGAGACTAACGGCGTGGCTCGTCTGTCAGTGTCCGTGCATGATTATGTTTGATTATGTGTCTCCATGTGTATTTATTAATGAAATAGAGAATTTGGTTTGTATGTGTGGGTTTGCCCCCTCGCATGTGTGTGGCTGTGTGTCTGCCTCAGTTTATTTGTGCGCGTGTGTGCGTGCGTTTGTATGATGGAGGAGGAGAAAGGTGGAGTGTGGAAAACTAGTCTTTCTCGGAGCTGCTGCCGTCTGAACCTGCACCGCTGCCAAAGAAAACTGTGGTCGGAAGAGTCTGCTAATAGAGCATGAGGCATGTCACCTGAAACTAGAATCATCTGAAACCCCGAAACCACAGCAGGCCGGCATCTCCATGGTCCTCTATTAAAGGGCCCGCCAGAGGCCCTGGGTGCGTGCCACCCTCCCAACGGGGTCCTCCCATTAGCTGGGCCCCTTCCGTTCGCGTGCCTAGCCGCTCCATGGGACATCTAGTCATGTTAGATGCGCTATTAACGCCTGTTCCAACGTCTGAGCTCACCTTACCACAGTTACCCCAGGAGAAGCCGTCACGCCAAGTGGGAGACGTGTTGGGGATGCACATTCTCATGTCCTTGCGACGGCTTCACAATAATGCGCGTATACAAGAGGGTAGGAGCACGTGTGAAAGTACACTTTTACCTCTACGCCTAATTCGTACTCGCACAGGCAATCACACATTCAGGCGTTCTTGCTTCTACACATACACGCCTGTTGTTGTGTTCACCGGTTTCTAGGAAACAAGGGTGTCTTTGTGCGAAGGCCAGGTATCTAAACAGCGGGTGCAGGCCACATTATTCATTCATACGGTCTCATGGCTTTCCCACCTGTCTGCCCAGTTTATTATTTCAGCTTACATGAGTAGCTTTTGACTTGTAGGCTCTTTTTAGTCAGAAAGTCGACAAGATCGCCACAAGATCACGACTCTTTGCCGTCCTTTCTGCGAAATGGTGGAACGAACTCTCTGGTGACATGAGGACCGCAGAGAGCATCTACATCTTTCGCAGCAAACTAAAGACACACCTTTTCAGACTGTACCTTGACTAAAAACACTATTGAATTGCAGCACTTAAATTGCATTGGCTCTTAAATTGTACTTGTGACGGCTCTTAGTTGTTAATCGGCTCTTTTGGTGAAAATACTTTCTTGTTTCTTGTTCTTTGAGTTTGTATCCCTATGGTTGAAATGCACTTATTGTAAGTGGCTTTGGATAAAACCGTCAGCTAAATGACATGTAATGTAATGTAAAGAAAGTAATATTTCAGAGGGAAAGGACAAGTTAGTTCAATGTCTGTTGGGTGTAAAAGTGAAACGATTTCTCATCCACGTCAGATTTCTCTTTGCAATAGCTACCAGGTTTAATCTTGCAGAGTAAATACTGGATCCTCAAAGACTTTTATTCTCATACATTATCGTTTGAACAGGTGAGAACCTCCCCGTATGCCGTGGTTTTGACAATAGAAAAATGACAACTTTCTTTACCCTCTAACAACACAAAGGACTCAGCACCATTCCAGGCAAAACTTCTTAGATGCAAGAATCCACGCATCTCATCTTAGCACAAGTGCAATAGAATGAATCCCCAAGGCAGGAGCAGCAATTTGGTGACAGGCTGTAGGTGGCAGAGAAGACGAATTGTGTCAATGGCGGCCATTAAAAAGGACCACACACTCTCCCGTCACTGGCGGGGCATGATGGATGATTATCTCAAGGTGTGACAGGTTCTGCGATGGGCGGGGGAAGGGGAGGCACTCTCTATCCTTCCCTCTTCTCTCTGTCTTTCTCGGCCTCTCTCAGTGTATCTTGGTCAAGGCTTTAACACCCCACTAACATGACTCTATTGACACACTCCAGACAGCGTCTGCTGGCTAATGAGTATCTGAGTGCCTCTCTCTCTCTCTCTCTTTTTCTCTCCCTCTCTCTTTCTTTCTCTCTCTGCTCCTCATCTCCTGGTTATCCTCTTTTCACTGTCAGAGCAGTACAGTCTGGCCTGTGTCACACGCGAGCCATTAGAGCTCGGCTGGTCACACACACACACACACACACACACACCCAAGCTTACACAGACATTCCACAGAACAGCACATGCATGCATATATACCAAAACATATTGAAATAGAAATATAAGTAATGCACTCAACATACCTTTTATTTTAAAACAGCATACTCAATAAAGTTTTTGCTCATGTGCAGTGGCGTTTCATTCTTTTACGCTAAATGTTGACAAGGCTGAGAGATTTTTTTTGTGGGGGTTCACCCACAAAACAGGAAGTTTGTGCCATCTTTAACATCTGACCCAGACAGAAATAAACCTTTACGTACAAGATCTTCAGCAGTCACAGGGAGTCAGGGGAGATTCCCAACTGGAAAATTAGATTCAGCGAGCACAAGCGTTAGAACTCCCAGTTTCAGACAAATACGACTATTATCTGCAGATGTTTCAACAACGAAGCCTAAAGTTAGTTTAATGACTTTAATGAGTTTATTTTTATACGTTATTATTTTATTTTAACTTTTAAGTGCAATTAAAAAAAAAAAAAAACTATTCAAAATTCACATTTCTTAATTCATCTTGCTGCTGGCTTGCTGAGCCTATCGGCCCCGAGTGTCGACTGGAAGGTAGCCATCTCCTCCCGGGCTGCCAACAGTGGGCTCACAGTCTTTGGCCATGTGGCAGGGAGCCTTGCTCATTTCCCCTGCCAATGATCGCGACATATTCTCTTCACTTGGTGAAAGAGCTGCAAAATCTTGTCGTTTGTGTTACACTCCCAAACATCTAATCTCACACCTTCAGCTCGAACAGCAGAGGGCTGGAGAAATTTAAACCGGTCAGATTTTGCCAGAGTTGGTGTTAGCGTCTTGTTTTTGCAAAGATGCTAACGAGACAAAATAACTATGAGCTATTTTAGCCCTTAAAGATACAACATTGTGTTGATTAATCCCAAGTGTGGACAGTCACAGTATCTTTTCCTGCCAGGATCTCATATCAGGACCCCTTGGTTTGCATTGCCATGCTACTATATTTTACACGTACAAAATGAATGCAGGAAGGGTGTGGGTCAAAAAATATTTTGATCAATTTAAAATATGGTTAGGATAGTTTAACCAGCTGTTGTTCAATGCATATACGTAGTGGTTTGGATCTGCGGGTTAACTAGTTGAGTGACCCTGGTGCATATTAATGGATCGATGCCAGCCGTTTAGATTAGTTATTTAAGAACAGGAGGAGAAACAGACAGGTTTCAATTGAATGACACTCTGACATGTGTAACATGTGCATTAACTCTTTGTTACCAATTGTCCAGAACCTCAGCGAGAAATTCTTATCTAATATTTTATTAAGTAATTACATTTTGAAGCATGTGTAATGCTTTTACCCCAAATAGATAATATTTATTTTCAATTGTTTTGTGTTTTTTTACATGGGTCTGATACCTTTCCGACATCTTCGCTGTAAATCTAATGAAGTTTTTCATTGACCATTTAACAAGGGGCTGAAAGTGTCAGATCAATAAATATGCTTCCCATATAATTTTCGGGTTGTTGTCAATCCGAATTTTGAAGTAGCACAGTAACAAATAAATCCAAACATCTAATTATACAGCAAAAATGAAGTAATTGCAATGCCCTAATTTGAAGAAAAAAAACACAACAAAAAGAAGAAATATGAAAACAGCCAATTAACATGAAGAAAAGACCAAAAATAACACAAATAAATACAATACGTTCATTAGTCAATGTTGAATAATGGCTTTTAAGAAAAAGAATGTGTTAATCCCCTGACAATAAGATCCTTCTGATACCTTCATTAAAGTGTTCTTCCCTGCGCTGCATGCTGATAAGATGTCTTAGTCATATTATTATTTGGAAAGAGAATATTTTAATATCTATCTCCTGAATCTTATAAAGAAGAACAGTGGGTATTTTGAATTAAGACATGTCAACCACAGACCTTCATTTTAAGCATTTGTTGGTCCCATAGCGTAATGAAGACCATTAGGGCTGTGATACACGTGTAGTGCGCCTTGACTAAGGGGACTCTGGATTTAGTCCTAAACAATCATATGTTTCAAAGACGTCTGTTATTTTCATGATATGAACCCCACAGTCAATAACTGTCTCTAAGCTGGCTGCATTTAAGCCATAAGGACAGACTGTGAAATAACCCCCCCCCCCCCCCCCCTACTCCCCAGCCGTCCCTTCCCTCTGGGCTGATGGTATCTCCCTCACTATATCAATTTCACTGTTGCTGCTCGAATTTCCAGGCCCTGTGAAATGGTCCAAATAGCGTTACAAATGGTTAGAGATAAAAGGGTTAAACTAATTGCAGTTAGATAGTAATAAAAGTGATTCTTTTTTATTCTACGTCTGCTATGCAAGACTGTCTGCACTTTATCCTCAATAATACCATGGCTGATTAAACTTTTTCCCTCGTCTATTTCATTATTAAATGAAACATAGCCCTATGAGACACACATCTCAGAAGACAGAGAATTCGACATGCTAATTTTGAATTATCACACTTACAGTAGCGCCATATACTCAAAAGATATATGCCCACAACTATCTCTTTTATTCTCTAGTTAACAAATCCTATTGTGTTCTTGGGTTTTTAAATCAATTCCACTGACAAGACGTGACCAATCTAGAGCCACGTACATATGAATTTCCATTCGAAACTAAACAATATGCTGACATGGCTTTGATTTTCGTTGAATCTGACATTTTTACTGTGTTTTATCCTGGGTCTTTGTGTAAAGTGGTCCCTCAAATGTCAACGATAATATCGGAAACGATTGCTGTCATCAAACGCTGCTCATCAACGATTCAGACTTGGACTACAAAGAAAAGGTAATATAATATACAAGCTGTGCTGCTTGCAGCTCTGGATTTACCTCACTGTTCCTGTTATAATAATGTTATTATTTCACACTGCAGCAACAAATGGCCCGAACAACGAAATGTACAGTGCTCCTCTTTTTTTTTTAATTTGAAATGCGTCTGGATTTAAAGTTAGTCTAGCTTCTTGCAGGGAAAATATATTATTTGTAATTTATAGGGAAAAAAAGTACTGTATATCTAAATTATTTACACCCAGATGCGAGTGACAGGAAACCTGTTGGGTCTTTGGGCAAACAAAGCCGTAGCAAAACTGTGCCGGTGCTGTCCGTGTCCATGCAATGCTGGGCTAAACTCCATTATGTCAAAACTCATTTCCTGCAAGAGAAAACTGAACAGGACCGGTCTGAAGAGGGAAGAGAATGTGGTGAATATTGTGCTTTATAAAATTTGTTCAGCTTTCAAGACCTCAACCTATTAACGTGCTTGAAAGAGACACAAATGATTGCTGATGAGACAACATGTATGTACTATGTCTGTACAGTTGTCATTTTTTACTGGATTGTAATATGTACAGTATGTGGAGATTAGAATTAGAATGAAAAAAACAATATTTTTTTTCCTCATACATTTTGGTCAATAGCAATAGCATTCAGAATAGCATCGAGCTCAGCTGAATAGCATTTCAGCTGAGCTCGATGGTTTTCTTCATTAAAGGAGCTGTCACATTACAAACATTTCAGAAACTTACCCAGCTCAAATAAACTTTTTGAGAGTTCCCCAAACAGAACTAATGACCTTGAAAAGAGAGCAAATTAGCAAACATACAGAGCCATCTGTGTGCCCCGCAGGCAAGCAAATTATTCTGTCTTTGCCAAGGTAGTGTAATGAAGCTCGTACATTTTACATGCAAATCTCTGCCTAATCTTACTCTTCTCCATGCCAATGTCTCCACCAAATAAATATATAAGACCCAATTATGATTTAATTAATAGAAATCTACCGTTCCGTGGAATTGCTACGTTGGCTGGGCTGACTCCGGGTCTTTGGCGTATTAGTTGCACCGTTAAACCAGTATGCGGCTCCACAGTGAAGCCTCATCAGCTCATGCTCTTCAAACAGACCCCCCGGGAATTACAGGAGGCCTCCTGAGGTACGAGCGCCACAAACCCACCGACCCTTACTGTCAATGCACGACAAACCGCAGGGATGCTGTCATTCCTGCCTCATTCCCTCTCTTGTTCTTTCTTTCTATTGCCGATGTACAAATATATATTTGAAGTCACATCCGCCATAGTGACCTCCCGAGAGCTGTGTGTGGGTGTGCGTCAGTAGGTGTGTGTGTTTGTGTGTCTTGGTCTCATTCCCTGTCAGGATGAAGAAAGAAGACATGCTTCATTAGCCTCCCAATGGCAAGGTGTTATTAGAGCATCCGAAAATCCTGAAACACTGTTTTTTGCCACTACGACACAGAGGACGGCAGATTAAAGACACACACACACACACACACACACACACATACTGTAAATATGTGCACACAGCAATTTGAAACTTTGCTTGACATCCAGAGTCACTCGGCTCAAGTGAAGCACACTCCATCTGCATGACTCATTCACTCAATCAGAGGCTACTGGCTGCTCCTCCGTGACATACGTTTGACTCAGATTGCTCCTTTTGCACTTTACACACACACACATTAACGCATGTAGGCACTTTTTTCAACAAATGTACACGATAGTTTGTTCAGACAACACCGTCCCGCTCACAAAGTTCATCCCAGTCTGCTCTCTGGAAGTCGTCCACTAAGTGCCGTGGCTCCGGCGGCTCCAGTGTCCCCACTGATAGGAGGCCACACGCCTTTGCACCACTGAGCTGGCCTCTGCCGGGCCAGTCAAGTGTCCGCCCATACAAGGACATGTCTTTGTACGCCGTTCCAGTGTCCCGTCCTCCACCTTGCTCCTTCCTGACCTGCAGACCCTTTGACACACAGCCGTAATTACCTGGTGTCCCTTTAGGCAGGTGTGGGGGGGAAGGGAGGGAGGGGGGTTAAATGCAAACTACTTTGGAAGGAGGTCCTAGTCCAGTCCTAGTCTGTCAGAGGGTGTAAACTTGACTGACTTCAGAAAGGCTCACGCGCTCTTCCCGATATCTGCTGCTGTCTCCTCTGGTGCACAGCATGAAGGCAGTTAGACAAAGACTCTCTCTCTGAATTTGTCTCCTTCCCGAACTGCTACACAGTTTTCTCTTCTTCTTTATGTTTTCCCACTTTAACTCCCACCAGGTGTCTTAACCTGCCTTTTACTCTCCCCTTTCCGCCTACTCCCTCCTTCTCTCCGTTCCCTCTGTCTCAAGCAAGGGATCCAATGACTGATAGAGAGGGATTTTTCCAGGACTGTGGGGGTCGCAGAGTAGCTATCAGGGCCTTTCAATCTCTCCGCTGTGCAGGGCGATAGCAGGATCCTAATGGGCCTGTTCTATCAGCCAACGGCTGGTCCCTGCTCTGGAAGCAGACAAAGAGAAACAGAGGGACACGGAGAAAGGCCGCGAGAGAGAGAGAGAGAGAGTGTGTGTGTGTGTGTGTGTGTGAGAGAGAGAGACTGATGATTCTGACGCCTCCATCTGATAGCACTGGAGAGGTCCCCTGTCGAATGATACAGCACAGGCTCCTGTCTCTCTTTGTGTTTCTCTTTCTATTCCGCCTTCACTTTCCTCTTTCTTCAGCTCATTTGCCGTCCTCAAATGTGCCTTTCCTGTGCACACTGATATATATTTTACTAAACACACACTCAATACCAACATGAAAAACTTACATTGGTACCCGTTTTACAAGCTAATCCACCATTACACCTTTCCCATTTTAAGTGTACTGCTGTATATTCAAAGTTCGACGAATATGCTACTCGTATCCCCTCGACAGCACAGAGACAGCTACTTATCCCCCCATAAACACCTTCCGCCCACTCTTTGTGTTCTCACTTTGCAGCAATTATTAGGAGCTAATAGATTTGCAGTGTTGCCATTCAGTGATCCAATTACTAGGATCTCCATTAGCAATTAACTTCTAGCTAAAAATAACAATAATGCCAATTACATGCACACTTAATCACATAATCAGCATATTCTGTCACAACACAGTTATTGTGATTACCTCTATGTTTCATGAATTGCCTTGCCAGAGGGACGAGAGCACACATCAATGACAATTTTGATTACATGAGAATTACAAATGCAACATCGTGTGCTAGGATAATGAGTGGGCCAGAGAGGCCATTCTCTGGTTCCTAAATTGATTTCTGTCGATGACAAAAGAGGATGGGTTTGGATTCTGTAAGTGGATGGACTGTAAATTAATTGTGAGCACTAAGCTGACAAATGTTCATTGACAATCAAGCAATATTTTCATTCTTCTCTGATTTGGGTTAGCTGCTTACAATCCCGGTCCGTTCGTAAAATGTGCCTTTATCCTTGCCAGAATTTTGGATATAAGATGTTTGGGAAAACAGCATCCAATCGCATGCTCTGGCTGTAGAGGCAGGCAGCTATTATCTTACTGTTTATAACCAATAGGGATATTGAACAATAGCAGACATGAAGCAGTTAAAGCAGTTTTAATTTAACATTTGAACAATAACATAGGGTATATCCTTTGTACAACACTGTATTTACATATATATATTTGTATTTTATCAAAGATTTGCTAATGAGATAAAATGCGAAATACCACCCCAAACCTTAACAAATTACTTTATTAATGACGACAGATTTCCCTTGTTGGTAAAGTGCTTCTCACTACTTTCTTTCAAGTTCTGTTTTAACTAGACATGCCCTCGAGATAACTTGGATATTACTGGTCCAACGAGGGACTTTCCCTGTCAACTTGCCAACAGATTGCATACTGACCATGGGTGGGGCTGGCATCGGCCCATGAAGCACAAGTAACATGAGAAAGTATTCCCAGTATGCAGCTTTCTGATTACTATTGCTTGTGGAAGTCTTATGCAGGGCTGCAAGATGGGCTTTGATATTGGCCATCTATTGGCCATCTATTCCATTTAGTCACTTGCACGTATTTTGAGATGGTGTGGTGGTCAGCTAGAAGGTCCCGGCGTTCAACCTGCCTAGGTGGAGTTTGCATCTTTTTCCCCATGCCTTTGTCAGTTTTCTCCGCTTTCATCCCACAGTCCAAATAGGTTAGCACGAGTGAATCATTGCCTCTCCTGTATGCCAGCCTTGTGATTGATCTCCGACCGGTCCACAGTTACCCAAAGTCAGCTGGTATTGACCCCATCCCCCCACTGCAAGCTTCCAAAGGCATGAAATGTATTGTATTGTGAGTACTAGTTCTGTACCCTCTCTAACATCTCCTGTGTGGGAATAACCAGCACTTCAATCACACTCATACACTAGTGACATCCATGCCCCATATGTTATGATGCCTTTTATACCAATGGATGTGCGGGTAGACGCACCGACTTCAGACTAAACAAGATCGTCATTCTTAAACAGAAATTCCGCTGTTTGTCTGTGTTACTGTTGTGCCATTTCGTGGAGATGAGTGTGAACATAAGAACGTGCGCGCCTCTAGATGTGCGTTCATCTGTCCGGAAAGTGTCTCTCTCCACAAGCTACTGTGGGTCAGCAGCAGCCATGCAGGCCCCCCCTGTGGGGATTCCGGCAGCGATCCTGTTGCGTCTACATGGTGTCGAGTGCTTGTGCAGTAATGGCCGACAGGTGTGTTCTATTGTTAGCGCCTGCTGTGTACTGTATTGATGGGGCAGAAGTGCACAACCATAAATGGCTACAAAGCGTTTGTGTAAGCGTGCGACTGCGTGTAAGCCAAAATCACATCCTCCACCACTTCTCCCCCGTTCTTCTTCTTGCCTCATTGTGATCGCCACACACCCAAAGCCGTCGCCATGTCTGTTGCTGTACGACGTTTCACTCATCCCAAGGGATCAAAAGATACACCCGGACAATGTGTCCGAGTGGTTCAAGAAGACACCGCAGTAATACATACTGGAATTTTAGTTGTCTGCTTTCGGAATGTGGACATACGGAGAAAAGCATTCCTGGTAGGAGGGTTTAAATTCCTCCACAACACTTGCGTACAACCAAACCAGGCTGATGGTTGCATCTGTTTTTTAGGTCAAACTGTTGGTAGGGCACGCTGGAATGCCGGTTTCTGCACTTTGAACACATGCGCTGATAATACATACATGTTTAACCAGTGATAGAATAAAAAACAAATAACACTTTCTCTTATTTGCTATAACATTTTTTTTAACACAGATGAAAAGATTCTTTAAACAAACAAGCATTTAAACCAACATTAAAATCAGGTGGCTCTTTTTATCGCGTAAATAGCCTCCTATTACGCAAATACAGTGGTTTGCAGTTGAATAAACATGTCCTTCTCTTTTTTAGAAAATGAAAGGTCTGCTTTGTTCATACGCCGTTTGAGCCAGTCGGTGTACTGTGGTAAGTGCCAGCGAACCAGTTCTGAAAGTGGGTTGTTGTGAGAGAAACAAGGAAGTCGAAGCTGATGGACTAGATGAAGTGGAAATGGCCTGGGAGTTGGTGTTAGACAAAAGAACAGAGGTGGAGGCGGCAGCAGGGCACTGTTAGGGGGGCAAAAAGATGGCGTGGTGGCACCATCCAGTTACGAAAACACAGAGAGAGAGAGAGAGAGAGAGAGAGAGAGAGAGAGAGAGAGAGAGAGAGAGAGAGAGGGATCCTGTCCGGACAAGGGGACTGACTATACTTTGTCTGTAAATAGTAACAGAGCTGTGGTAGCATGCCTCTCTGGTCCGCTCAACGTTCCTCCCTCTTTCTCTCCCCATGTCTCCCCCGCATCACTGACATATGCTGTCTGGTTGGGACACACTCTATCATTCAAAGGGAAGTTTATTAATAGGCCCTGAGCAAACACAGTCAAGTCTAAAAGTTTCCAAAGGGCTGTGCCATAGGCTAGAATTTCATAATGGGATAATGGCATGTATGGATTATTACACATCCTCTTTATTTATCTGTAATAATATTAGCCTCGTTTAAGACGTGTCACTCATTATGAGTGACGGCTTGCAACATTTTGTGGTTTGCCAGTCTGGAAATGATTGATTTAATTAAATGGGAGAAGCAGAGGACCATACAGTGAGGTTGCGGTGATTTTGGTATTTGTTGCCCCGCCAAGCTGAGAACAATCTGGGTGTTTATTCATGACTCTAATGAGAAATGGGCATCTGTTGTGGTTTTTATGTCTCTGTCACCACATTCATCTATTCTGAAACCACCTCCTGCACTAAGTTGATACAGTTTTGTATCAGGAAACCTGATCCCCCAAAAAGCATCCACAAGAATCAAAATAATTTGATTTGCTGCATATAAGTTTCGGATTTTGGTTCTGTTAATAATTTGAAAGCCCTTATTTCTTATGAAAAGCCTTTTTGTGCACACGTCATGCTGTGTGCACGGTTGCACAAAGTAATTATTACGGTTATTTGGTCTGCATCACCTGAAAGCCAAGCCATTCAGTGTAATGCATTATTATAGGATACGAACAAAAACTAACTGTTAGTAAAATGCCACGCAGCACCTATGGCAGTCTGAAAGTGTTCACAGGTTATTGTTCAGCACACAAGACATTTGAACCATATATTCCAAAAAGGCAGTGCTTCTCAATTATTTGAGAAAAAAACACATCAAACGTTCTCTGTTCACGCCTGAAGAAAGGAGACCTTGGTGTAAAATATCTTCCTTCGACTCTGATCATTATCGTTTCCACAGAGCTGAGGAGGCACCCCCGTGTTCCCCAGGCACCACAGGACTGACCGCTGCCCCCACCCAGACAAACTAGACCATCCCATAAGAGCTCGCTGGATGACTGGGCCAAAGGAGACAAGTCCCAAGGCGAAGCAACGATCCCTGGTGAGGACTCTCACATGTCCAGTTAGGTTGAGATGATCATAGATCAAGTCTAGACTGGAAGGGTTCTCTGTGAAATCCAAAGAAACAGATATAGAACGTTCCACTGCGACCGCTACATTAACAGCGACCACTATGACTGTTGACTCCAAGCCTTATTGGATGTCAGCACATTTGGAAAGTGATTCTGCAAAATTTTCTCTGTATTCCCTTATATTAAAAATTCTACATACACTCCATCTTCAATGGAAAGGTCATGAACTTAGAAACGCAGGCCACACTGTGTGCTTGGCTTTAGATTTCCTGAAGACTCACATACGATAACCTGCAATTATTTCTGTCACATGATCTTGAAAGAAATTGGAACATTGATAGTATTCCCAACAATTCTTTAGAGGTAATTTTTTTAAATGGCGTTGTTGTAGTTTCACAGCCAGGTTGTAGAAATAGTTGGTTGTTAATCTAAATACATACATGATCTAAATTCAACTTATGTTCATTCAGGGAACATAAAATGTTTTTATACTTACCTAGCAGTGTGTCTCTTGCAACATCCTGACCTTTATAGAAGATTTTGCACTTGAGAAACATAATGAGACCCAGGCTTGCTGAACTGGAACTTATACCTCGACATAATGATAGTCAGGCAATTTGAAAGCTATCTAAGTGTTCTTTGAGTTGAGAATTTATTGTCAACAGCAGGCCTGCAAAAACAACTGAGGTTAAGCTTCTTTTTTTTTTTTTTGTCCAGGGGCAAGAAGCTCTGTCGTTGTCGGACCACAGGAATCCGGCCAAGCGGGCCTGCCTCTCTAATGTGGCCCGCTAACACAACCTCATGCATTCCAGAGCGCACAAACATGTTGACCAAACGGGACTCATCAATCCAGATTACTCTTGGACCCAGTTCTTAAACATCCAATTTATTTTTCACTTGTTCCCTTTCATCAAAGCACCTGTCTACTAAGGACAATATGGTTCTCATTAAGCTGACGTTACTCTCAATACACCATATCCCTTAGCAATGCGTCACTACTTTCCTGTAAATCTTTGTGGTGATATTCCTCTCATTTAAGGCCTAAAAAAAAAAAAAAAAAAAAAAAAAATTATAATTATTTTTTCACTTAATTGTGGTGAAATTGTTTAAACAATGTTTCGTGAATCAACTTGAGCATGTCGTTTCTTGACAGTGAACCGATTTAGTTTTCTGTTCCAAATAATGCAGAGAAATGCTCGGCTCTGAAACACAAGGCGTCTCAGGCATTGTCAAAACAATTATATTCCATGTGCAGATGATAATTTGCACCACAACTAATAGAAATATGTCAGCAATGATGGTGATTAAGGTTGCTGGTTGGGGTCAGCCTTCTTCTCTTAGTGAGTGTCAAGATGCTGTGATGACTCTCACATTAGGGCGTCTGAGTACCAGCATTCCTATTCTTCTTTCAATTTGATAGCTAATCAATGAGGGGCCTGGAGGAGGACCAGCTGAGCTCCGACGAAAGGATCCTAATTGAATCTGACAATAATTTTCACATATTTCTCTTGCTCTGTCTCATATGCCATTAGCGACATCACTGTGATAATAGTTGCCATGACAGCATGAGCAATGCTCATTAATGACCTGGCTGGTGGTAATGTACAGGGCCATATTTCCCTTTTCCCCTTCGCTTTTGCTTTCTTTCTATTTGAACCTTCTACCCTTCTGCCATCATCGCACAAACTTGCAAGAAAACCCTTTAATCATGAAGCATACGGATTGAATTGCATTTTATAGTCCTTGCAAAAAGAAAAATGATCCAATGTTTGACTGTAAGCAGGAGGTGACAAAAGGTTTAATTGTGAAATCTTACATACAGTATATGATCAAATTACTTTATAAAACGCTTAAGACGAGAAGTTTTTGCTCTTTAAATCATTCATCGAGCACAGAAAAGTGGCTCAGTGGACTACAACCTCCATCAGGAGTCAATTCCCTGAGCAAAGTCTACACAAGAGCAACATGTGTTGAGGACAGGGCTGTGTTTTCACTGTGGTCTGGAGCTTTATGAAAAGTGCTGTGGACAGCTTCCAAGAGGCTTGGAAGGACAAACACCTCCTCTTTTACTGAGGGCAAACGTTTCTGAAGGGGACCGAGTCTGTCTGCACTGCAAACGCAAGGGTGTCAAGAACCAATGTCACATTCGGCTGGTGGGGGACTTCCTACATATGCTTCACACATATGCAATAACAGGCACCTTTGCACGTAGAGTACATGCACACACAGCCATGCCTGCACAAATGTAGACGCGCGTGCAAACCTTCACCGTGCAACTTGCATGATAAAGCAGTACTAAAATAAGAGAACTACTAAGAAATCAAACAATCTGTTGAAGTAATCTTTCATTGAGCAGTTGCATTCTTAGTATGACTAACTGTGTCCTGCCAGCAAAAAATAAATGCTGAATTAGGGAACTGAGAATGTCTGCCTCAGTCTGTACTTCATGACAAGCCAGCAGCAGTCCGGAACCTTTCAACTGAGATCAGCTCCCTTGGAAACAGCAAATACAAAGAATCACAATGTAGAGTCCTGTTTTATCAGAGTGCATTTTGCGATGAGGTGTACATGCCAATTATGACGCACATAAAAAAGATGCCAACTGGACATGCAATTGATTATTAGATCAATGCAATCATTATTTTTAAGTGCAAATATCCTGTTTATTACATTTTTTTATTTTTTAAAAGGCACAGCTGTTCCCTAAAACGCTCTGCTTGAAAGGTGTTTTTTGAAATACGCCACTGACCAAAATGTTGGTACCTATAACAACTATTAAACACAAAGTAACTCATCACACTTTCAGTTAAAATATATTCTTCCTTAGAGTATTACATCCAATGACTTTAACCCGAGCCTCATAGAGTGGACATGCAAACGAGAGGATAAAAGATCTCTTGTCGCCGGATACACATTTGATACCCCTTTGTTACAGCAGAGAAAAAAAACCTTTTGAAGTTTGCTGATAGATTCCGTTGGACCTGAGGCTGTTTGACGTGCTGCATCCTGGCAAATTAAGGTTAAGCGAAGGTAGATGGAATATATCAGAGCTTGACGCTCCCTCATCAGATGGAACAAGCAGCTGCAGGGCATCCCTCGTCTCGGGTCTTGTCATTACACACTTGTGCAGCCACGCGGTCATCCACGTGTGCACACACACGAACACGTACACAAACACTGTGCACTCAGAGAGTTTATGCATTTCCTTTTTCCGTCTGACACAACAATGCACAATGCTCACGCTATTTCACACAATATGAACAAGATAATCATCAATTTTTAAAGAAGTTCTCCGTGCCAAATATAAAAAAAAACAAGATCACCACAACACTCACACATATTCACAGACGTGACTTGTAAACCACAAACTACGTATATTTTATAACTACATACATACCTAAGTATTTTTAAATTAAATTTATTTTTGGATTAGTGCTTTCTCATTTAGGTGCATTGTACCTAATGGGAAATGTAGTATATATTTTGACAAAAGATATCTAAAGTTGCTGTTAAGGAGGAAGCGAGATGAGAAGTGCACATGTAAGGGAAGTTACTGCAGACAACTTGTCCAGCGGGTTCGCCACCTCTGTAAGGTAACTATAAGTAAATAAGTACAAATTATAAGCTAATGATGGGTGAAAACATAACACGGTTACATGTAATTGATTAAAGAGACAATAATGATAAAGAAATAATGATCAGCTTCACCCAGTTCATGTAACACAAATTGAGCACACATAAGAAGCACGCTGGCCGACCCTGACGTTTGTTCCTAAGGTTTCAGGAAATGAAGTGTTTCAACACTTCTGTCTTCTTGCAGAGCAGCTGAACAGACATTCAGGACCGAGAGGGGGTTTCCAACACTCTCAAAAAAACCACTCCGCGCACGTATAGGTTAATGTTGAAAACCAGACGGACAGAGATACAAACACACATGCAACCCCCCCACCAGCCCACTCACACACACACAGGCACTGCCGCCTCCAGCATTACGAAAAACATACTTCCCCTTTTTTTGCAGCCTTTTGCCAGCCAACCTTAACTGATAAGCCACCAATACTAACCACTGCATGAGATGAACAAATGTTCTTTATTTCGTTTTTCTTTATTGCTTTCATGCCAATATGATGAGATATTCTGAAATAAATAATAACCAGTTTACCAAACATAAGTTATACTGAGGAAGTTTAAAGGGCTTTTGTCTTGACCGGTAAAGACCACTTTCTTTGTCACCGCTACTATGGGAAAGAAGACAGAATGAGGACCATACACTTATGGAATTACAAACATTTTTGTTTGTGAATGAAGATCTCTCCATTTGCCTATTGAAATGTCGAATTAGAGACTGCATTGCTTGTATTGACTGCTACTGATGGAACGATACCAACTATTTTTGCTCACCAGCATCTTGATTTTTCTACTAAACCTTCGGCCCGCACTGACATAATAATAAAACTGATATAAACAAAAACAATGCCAAAAAAATATATAAATTCTGTCTACATCTGTCATTGGATATGATCGGTGAACTCATCCACACTAAAATAAAGCATAGCTCCATCAGAAATTTTCATCTGGTTTAATTAAATATGAATGTGAAGCAATGCATTTATGCTTTCTATTAGGTTTCTATTATTTGGTTTAAAGTATGAACTTATCATGGACGTTGTTATCTATCAAACTACTGCAACTATTCTACTTGCGATGGCTGTAATGTCACTCTGTTGACAACACAAATATCGGCGTTCTTTGGTGGTTCAATGTCAATCGGCAGCTTCTGCATCCTTTTACTGTCGCAAGCATGTGAACTTCCTTATGTCTCGCATCCTGCAGTTATGTGAGGATAGCAGTTTAAAAAGTGAATGAAACCATGAAACAAAAGAGAATGTACGCGTCTCATTCTACTGTCTTTTGTTTAACTGAGCAATTTAAATATCAGGGCCAAGACAGGAGCAGCACAGCCAGTTAATTATGTCTAATAAATCTTGGTCCAGATTGCCCTCCAGGGGTGGAGACGGCTGCCGGAGAACGGAGGGACCGAAGTGGCACTTTGGTATTTGTTATTCTACCTTTAACAGATTACGCACGCCGACTTGTCATCCTTCATCCGGTTGGGCGACGGAAGTGAAGAGGGAACGCTAACTCGCCGTTGGTCACTGCTTTTGTTTACCTTGCTGTAGCCCGGGGGCAACAGGCACTAATCAGCATCCAGCAAAATGCTCTGTAATTGGCCATTTTTACTCTGTTTTAGCATGATTGTATGCCTGATTGGATTGTCGTGTCGCATTTGAGGAAAAGGGTCTCCCCCTTAGCGTGTACAAGTGTTTTTTGTTACTACGTGTGTGCCTGTCTATGTGTGTATGCATGTGAGGGTGTGTGGGTGGGGGGGCAGAGCTGAAGTATACACGGTCTGAGGTAAAAAGGTAAAAAGTTTTCCATTTCCCATTTTTTATCAATCACTTGGACAAGAAGAAACATTGAAATAACTTTTCAAATTCTATTTAATTTCCTTCAACTCAGCCTCGAAATAATGTTTTAATGATGGTGAAGAACAAAAGTCTTGGAACAAGTTCCTCTCATCTCCTTCTTCATAACCACCACCCCTGTTCAACGCTACGCTATACATGCTGACCACAGAAATGGATCGAAAATACAAAGAATAAGAGAAAATATTCCATCAAAACTATGATGAGGTTTACTGCGCACATGCACTATGCAGATCATGTGGGCTCTGAGGTCTGTCTCCTACTGTAGACTACCAGAACACTCAGCTCTTTGTGTAACACTTTGTAAAACAAAACTTGATAAATGTTCTCCGCGTACACTCAATCGTTGGCGTGCAGATTTGGGGTTAAATTTTGTTGAAAAATGTTCCGTAACCAGCTATGTTTTTGTTGAGGTTAAAAAAAAACAAGGCAGGCGGGTTGGTTTCAGAATCAAATATTCAAGCGAGATGTCATCCCGCCGGACGCCCCCAAAGGACTGCAATGAGAAATATTGAATTTTTGTTGAGTTTACATTGAGCCACTGAACGGAAATGAGAAAATGACCTGCTGTGTTATGTGCAACCGAATATTAAATACAAGTGAAAATGTATTGTAGGCATTGCCCTTGTCTACGAGTAAAATCTGACCTCCACACGCTGAACGGTGGGTTGACAGTAAACTTTCCTCTGGGATTACAACTCGGCATAAGCTAATTCCGTGTCTCAACAAAAAAGATATAAAGCAGCAGCACTACATCTCCAGAGAGATTCAACCACGTTGGTTCACAGGGGGTTTTCATTGTTTTCCTCCTAACACCCTGTTTTGAGCCAAACTGCTATGTGTCTTCGGGGTATTTTTCATACTATCTGTTAGCGCTGGATGTCTGAGGGAAAAAACTTGAACTGCACCTTTCCAGAGGCTCTCAAATGTTTGAATTGGGAGCTATGAAGGGGGCTAGGTGGGGTATAACTGGGATTTTGCCATGAGGTAAATTGGCAACAAACCAATGATGGAGAGATGTCATAGATGTGATTTAGAGTTTGGTTTTAGGGGTGCGGCGAGTAACCTAAACCGATTCTTACAGATCTTGAGAGGGACATAACTGCAGCGGTTCTGAACCCAGAGATCAAAATCGGATCAATGAGTAACTTGAGGCCTACAATGCAGACAAAAATAGACTGGAGGTATAATTTGTGTTGTGAAGATTGCTACTAGTTTTGTAACTGAAATGTATGGTTAGAATTCTCTAACCATACATTTGTTAGAAAAAAAGAGTATATACAGTATATGTATATATATATATATATATATATATATATATATAGTTAGCCCTTTTAAATTAGACGTTGTTATTTAAAACTACTTTAGTGAATTTGAATTTGAAAAAAGAAGTGGAAGTAATTTAGTACTGGCATCTGAACTCAGACATAATTAGGACAATGAAAATGATTTGACAATAAAACCGCAACTGAAAAATCAGTTGAGAAGCTTGTTTAATTACTTAAATAGAAACCTATGAAGTGTGCAATAAACGTCGAGTAGTCCAAAGAGAGTATTTACACTCATTATTCAAATTAACCCCATCCAAGTGTCTCTCTGTGTCTGTTGTACGTCTGTGGTGTAATTGGGTTGCTACTTAAAAGAGGAAATATTAGTACTTTGCATTTGCCTGTGTTCTTTTTATGGTCCCCCACACAGATTAAAATGGCCAAGGTGTCTGCTGGGGTGATTTCCAGAATTACCCAATTTTACCCTACAGTTACCAAGAGGCTTTCGGAGGCTTCAATCAGAAAGCACTGGCTAATTACCAAAACAAACTTCTGTATCCACCCATTTAGCACTACTGTCTGGTACGGACCCCAGTCCCGTCTCGGTCGTGTTGTGCGTGGGGTGGGGCTCTCGGTGGAAAGCCAGTAAGCCACAATGGCCAGGCTTCTCCAAACATGTCATTCTGAATCCTGCTGGTGAGCCGTGCTGAACCTTACCCAGGGCCCTGTTAACACTCCAAACATTCAGAGTCACAGACCCGTGTCCCCAGCCGGGCTCTTTAAACACTTGGTAAAACTTACACTTTTTTTTTTTTGCAATGTCAACAGCCTGAGAACGAGCCTTCTGGGACTGCTGCTGCTGCCCCGTGTACACTGTGGAAAAGAAAAGGTGGAGGAGCAGAAGGCGAGAGAGGGGAAGAGTGGCAGAGCAAAGCAATGGAGGGGGGGGGGGGGGGTGACTTGGTACAGTGGAAGCGGCGCCGCGTGCTCTTCTCCCCCCTCCTCCCCCCCCCCCCCCCGTCTGCTTCATGAACGGTCTGATTGAGAGACAGAGCAACCCAACTCGGAGCCATTCAACCAAACGGCTCCTACGCCCCCGACCCTGCTGTCTAAACCCCCTAAATTAGACTACTGAGACCCCAGGAGCAGGGCTTACATTACCAATACCTGTGAAACCTTGGCAGGCCCCATCACTGTGAATGGAAATGCTGTGCAAATAAAAGCAGACCTGCCTGTCTGCACTCTCTCTATGTCCACAGATGCATGGTGAAAGGCAACATGAGCCTCTGTGGCAGGGACGGCAGGAAAGGTTGGTGAGTTCCCCCCTCTGGGCCCCACGATAGGTCTCAGGGTCTAGTTTGGTATAACCCACGGAAAGTCTAGCCCGTCTCGGGAGTTTTCTGTGTTCGCCGGTAGTCAGGCTGAACGCGAAAGAGCGACCGGAGCGGAGAAAGGAAGACGAAAGAGACTCAGAAGGAGGACGTGAGAACAGATCAAAAGAAAGAAAAAGAGGGAGACAAAAAAAAAAAAAGTCCAAAACGCAACGATTCCTTTCGACAAGAAAATAAGGGACAAGTACCAGGGCCAATATGGCTGAGTTCCTGTTATGATCCTACCCACAGGCTAGGGATAGCGTCGATAATTCCCCCTTTTTTGGGAAAACGTTGGTGGCAGCGGTGAGACTGCAGAAGGAACTGGACAAGTGGCGAGCCACCCAGCCAAATCCTTTACACATCCAGGCCGCATGATGTTATTCCATTGTGTCATAGCAACTACAGTACTAAACACAGGCACACATATCTGCGTACACGCACACTCTCGGCCGGCTATTGTTTGTTCATACATGAAAAGCTAAGAAGGGCTCGTGGACAGCGAGAAAGAGAGCAGAGATCATTGGATGGTGTTTGCCTGTTTTATAGGCACCGGAGACGTAAGCTAAAGAGGTCCTTGCTTGGAGACTACGAGTAAAGGCAATGGCAGGGGGTAGATTAGCACATACCCCACGGTGTGACAAACAAGAAAACAACCTTCATTGCACATGTAATAGTACGGAATTGCCCCTAAAGCCAGAGCCAATTTTGGCTACTGAGAATTGGCCCCCATTTACTATATATAATATATATATATAAATATGTATATGGTACTTTCTAGAAACTCTTTCTTTTTTTTCATCCTAGATGTGATGGAGGAGAAACGTAATTCATCTGTGGATGGGTGAAGATGAGCTTCCTCCTCTTTTGCCGGCACAAGGTGGCGGAAATAAGAGAAATGATTATGAGGGGAGAGGAAACATAATGGGGGGGAAATCGTTCAGACGTTCGAGCAATTTCAATGTCCTCATGTCTGTTTCAAATCATCGTTGAAGGGCCAAACACACTCCTCTATCGTAAATAGAGTGTTTTACTTTTATTCTCTGAAACAAACCGGGATCAAACTGGCAGTACAGAGGAGAGTCCATTGTGGGAAACAAGCGTTATTGTTGAAGACAAACCTTGACAGTTTAAAGACATTAAGTGCATCTAGAATGTAACATTAAACATATGATGTGGGATCGTTTGTTTCAAACATGCTCTCAAACCTTCCTTTTGCACGCTAAGTAGGATGCCCTGTAGTGACAGCCTGAACTGCGTCTTCTGCTCGTTCACCCTGCCTGAGGCCTTGTGTCTTCTAAAGACCCGTTTGTAGAGCACAGCAGGTGTTTGAGCAAAGTGCAAGGTGGAAATGTGGCTCCCTTTGCTGCGGTGGGGCTCATTTGATGAAATGCTCTCCATTTCTCAACACAATGCGCTCGGCTTTCAGGCTAGGGCGTTCAACAGCGTTCCCTTCCCATTAAGCCTGAGCAAAAGATGCCAGCGGTAGAGAGACACATCTAAGTGGGTATGCAACCCCTTGTTGCAGAAGATATTGCCACAGTCTGTTCTAAAGCAGATTACTCAGCTGCATGCTTTCTTTTTACTTGCTTTCAATAAAGTGCTCGTAGCTCGCAGGCTTGGTGCATTTACAATACACCTGCTCCTTAGTTCCCTCCCCAAATCCGTGCATGGTTTCAACACAACCTTTGCCAATATTAAAGTGGGAGCCTATCAAAGCAAATAGACCAGTGGATTTTTTTACTGTGTAATAGGGGATCTGTGTAATCGTTAACCTTGGCTCGGTGTAGGAAGTTAATGAATCAAATCAATACCTCTCTCCACTGATCCATAATTTTTTGAAAAAGAGATGAAAAATTAAACAGGCCGAGCCTATGAGGTTTTCAAGCCACACAATTAGTCCGCCGGAGGGAGATTATGTTACCTAGATACCAATGGGGAAGTGTAATTTCTCTTACAGATGGAGTTTTTTTTAATGAAGAGTGCAATTACCTAAATAGGTCAGCCAAAGACACGCTGCTGCTGCTGCGGCTGCTTCTTCTGCTGCTTGTGTTGCTTCGGCTGCTGCTGCTGCTGCTGCATGTTGCTGCTCAGCGCACCTGAGAGGGAGCTCCTGAAGAAGGAAAAAAGAAAAGAAAGAAAAGAGAGCCCTGTTTACCACTGCTGTTACCCACTTCAGTATCCTCTTTCCTCACCCTTTTTTCCCCATTCTCCCTCAGAGGCTCCCTGGATGGCGCAGCTTCTGCTCTTCCTAATTAAATACCGTGTACATGGAAGTCTTTGTTATTCAGAGAATCCACAGGAATAATGTTTTCTCCAAATCGGGCTCAGGTCATACGGAGCCTGATTTGCTGAGACCATTTGTTGACTGCAACGTGTGCAGCAGTTCATTCTGTGGAGTGCAACAAAAATGTCCTTGACAATAGACGGATGGCAAAAATGTTTGCATTAATATGCGTCATTGCTGATCGCATTAATAGTTATGATTTGTGTTTGTATCACTTTAATCTTTTTTTTTGTTTTTATATTTTATATATAAGAAATATCCTCATGATGCGTGCAGTTTTAACAGTTTTAAACTACATTTGGAGATATGTACAATAACTTTAGGAAGTTTCAGATTTCTTGGATTAAATTAAATAACTAAAACAAAGCCATTCAGTCAAGTTAGGTCGGAAAGGGAAAGATGTATGTGAATTTAAATATCTTACATTTTTTACAATAGCACAAAGAAACTTTGGAAATCATTAACACATTTACAATGTAATTATATTTAACAATTTACTTATGATTAAACACAAATATTTCACTTGAATAATTGACTGGGTTCCGTTTTCTTCGTGATTGAAAATACATTGCTGTGATTAACGTGAAATTGCCATAACCACTTCAATCTAGTGTTTGTATGTTGCTACGCTGTTGCAATGAGGAAAGACAGAGAACACACCGAACGCACAGCAGGCCGCTAATTCGGAATAGCAAGGAGCAGGTACTTAATGAAACAGAGCTCCGACTACAAGGCGAGGTGTACAAGACAGGTGATCCAGAGAACGGCTCTGAAGGGGCGCCACTAATAAGCAAAGTTTCGTGTTAGGTCTGATCCAAAACCAGCCGAGTGAAAGTGGGTGGTACTCTCTGCACGGGCTACATGATTGAAAGGGAGGATTTGGCACATCCTCTCTCTCCTCAACACAGAGCGAGTGACCTTGTGAACTGCCAAATGGTGCCTGTTTCAGGTTCTCGATGTGGCAGGTGCTTTGATCATGATTCAACCAATTCAACTTGTCAACAAGCGCTATTTTCTGGAAACTTGGCACCGGCTCCACAACCGATTCCAAGTTGAAGTACGGATGATCACATTCCAAGGCTGGAGGAGTTTTCTTCTTTTTTTTTTTTTGAACTGAACACCCATTAATTGTGCTGACCTGCCCTTAATTAAAAAATGCACTTTACCAGAGCAAGAAGCAAAACACTGCAACAAACTTCACGTACCCTGTTGGACAGTAATTTGATTGCATGCAATCTGTAAATGATAAAGAGCTTGTATTCATCCTGTCTTTTTTGATGGACAGGCCTTGCCCAGCCCTCCTACGCACTGACAAGTAGGAAATATGTTTCAGGGAATGACACTAGCATACCCTCTCTTACACTTAATCATTGTCAATCACTCTGCGCACTTGGCTCGTTGGGTAATAGGAACAGATCCAGCATCGCATCCCCTCCAATCTGTTTGGCTCTCACACGGGAGGTGCATGCTGTTTTCATGCCTGTGTGGGATGGCTTCAAGCTGTTTTCTTATCAAAAGGCCCATTCAGACATTCTCTTTGAGAGGCATCGCAAACCTCAGATCTTACAGCCTCCGTTCAACCACATGTCTTGATTTAAAAGGCCAGAATCAGATTTGCTGCCACGAAGAGCTGTCGCTGCTAAAGAATGGGGATGTGATTTATCATTCTGAACCACACAGGGCTGATAACCAGAGCGCTGGCATTTCCACGCATATGTGCACAAACACGCATGTCAGCGCGCGACACACACACACACCAACTCCACACCCCTTCCCTTCTTCCATCTCACATAAATACCCCAAACAACAGAGCAACACATATTCTAAAGCTCTGGCTCAATTGCTCTTATATTCTCTGACACAAACCGCAATCTCGCACAGCCTTGCCCCTCGCTCTCTTGCAGCGAGGAGTTGGATCGCGTGTTTTTTTCGCAAACTGAAACTGCATCACCTTCCACCCAGGGATCCTCTCTAAATGCTCCCTTTTAAACCTCCACTAACAGCCTCATCATTGATTTTATGTCTCTGTTTTTTTTCCTCCTCGGGTTGTAAGCAAGCAAACACAGTTGAACCCTTACACCCTGCGTCCCGCTGTGTCTCCCTCCGGGTGTTCTCATCACAAAACGGCTACACAACATCTCTGAGTGAAACACCCTCAGCAACACAGGCCATAGAAAGGCAAAGGTGACGGGAGCAAGTTTTTGCACCATTTCAAATGTGCAGAGCCATCAAATAAACCTCTCTCTCTCTCTCTCTCTCTCTCTCTCTCTCTCTCTCTCTCTCAAAAGAAGTAGTTTCTCTTAAGTCTCTATCCAGTGCTCACTTGTTACCCTCCCATCTTTCTTTATCTGGCAATTTCTCTCCCGCTCTCTCCAGCTGCTGCTTTTTATTGCTTTGTGGAAGAAGAGTGTGTGATTGCCAGGATTGCTTGATGGCCGTCTCTTCTGATGTTTTTAAGTTTCAGTGAAAAAGAAGAGAAACTCCGGTTCTCCATTTTTCAGATCCCTCACCTCCTCTCTCTGCCCCTTTGCCATCCATCAGCAAAGTGGTGTGCAGGTTGTAGTAGTTTTAACTAAAGTTGCCGAAAGCTAGAGAGTGCAAGTGCAAACCTCGCCTTCTCTCCCGTCCCTGTTAGCTCAGCCTCGTTTTTTTTTTTTTTTTTGGGGGGGGGGGGGGGGGGGGGGGGCGGTCAGCCCGTCTTGCCACAATCACACGCTGGAGCCACAATTGCCCAGCCCCAACTGCAACCCTTTCACTGTGTAATGAATACATCCAGAAATAAACGCCAACCGCTAAAGCCCCGGCGCTTGCCCCCCCCTGTGTGCGTATGTACAGAGACACGACTGGAGCGATGTTTGCACCGGATGGTGGCCCCGCTCACCTAGGCCTTATAGGACACAGTGTGGTGGGGCACGGCGGTGATTTGACACGGAACCAGTCAGGGAGAGGAAGGTGACCACTGACCTCTGTCACCCTCTGGTGGGACCGCGCACGCTCCTGCTCCAGGAATGTCGGAAAGGGTGAAGACATGTCCAGAAGTTTGCGCTTTTCGTTACCTGAAGGACATGGAGGACATGCGTCCATCGAGCCGCATGCAGTGAACGTGTTGCTGTTTTCGCAGCACGTCTGTATGTATGTATGTAAGGTCAGTTGCCACAAGAGACGAATGCACCTGCACCGAGCACACAGGCGTAAGACTTGATCTCGTCTCCTGAAATAAATAAGCACACCTACAAATTCAACATTTATTTTGTATATCCATCCATGATAAATGAAACCAATTAAGTCTTACTTTTAAAATTAGGAAGGAGGCAATCCTAATTTTCTCCTTAAGTGCGGTTTCCACGGCAATCAGAGGCCTCTACGGGGGGTCGGGAGTGGAGGCGTTGGGTGGGAGCGCACACAGCAGGGACAAACTGACTGAGTGAGAGAGCCTACTGCACTCGCAGCTGAATCTTCATCTGGCATGCATTCTCCCTCGAACACACACACACACACACATATGCTGGAGCTCACATCCACACACACAATCACACAGCCAATACCACACAAGCGCTTGCACGTATTCTGTGTAAACCTGGCCTCATGCAGTGAAAACAAAGGAGATGAAAGTGTTCATGTTGGTATTTTTCTTATTCAGGACCATTGACAAAGTGAGGATTGTTCAGTGATGTGCGCTACTGTAAGATTGGAGCGACGTGGTGTCATGTGAGTATCCCTGCTATTCTTATTTTACTGTAAATGCGTTGGTCTCTGGGCAAATGTGGATGTGACAACTTCCTCAGTCTGTTAACTAAGGAAGTTCCAGTAAGAATATTAGGGAACTTGGCCGTGTGTCATTGTTTAGTGTCATGTCTGACTGGATTCTCCCTTTTCCTCTGATGAGTAGACAACAATTTTAATCAAGAGATGTTTGAAAATCTCAAATGCAGAAAAAAAATTTGATACATGATTACTGAAGGTTCGTTGCACCTGAAGATTAGGCGATTAGAAAATTTGATAGGGCAAAATAAAATAACATAAAATGTCCTGAAACTTGTGTGATGAATTAAACCCCTTGCAACATCAGAGTTCTATTTAGTTCTGCTATATTGATAAACCAACTTGATGATAAATGAAAGCTGGGCAAAATTTCCAAGTGAACAGGCGGACGAGTAGACTGGCCTGTTGGAAGTATTTATAGCTTTGGTTTAGCAGCCCAAACTGAGAGCTGTTAATTGAAGATCTTCTATAGTTTGGAGGAAAACTCACCACTCAGAGGCACATTTGAGTCATGTTCTGTTCAGTATCATTTCATTACCAAGAAAAGACAACACATTACATCATGATACTCACCGTGATTACCAGTAACGTCTTAAATCCGAGCAGTTTTTAGCATTAATTATTGCGCGGTGATTAAGAGAGGTTGACGACATAAGTTCCACTTAACCACGGGGAGAGCGTGGCTAACAAAGCGCCTGCACAGCCAGCTCGTCTGGCTCGTCTGAATTACTTCAAGAAGGAAAGATCGTGAACAAACACTGTACATTTTAGGGCGTGATTCTTTTACACCCATGCTTACAAACCTACAGAATGACTGATGGAGATGGCCAAACTTTCTGAACAGACGACTGGGATTCCAATTCCAACTTACTAACCCAACTCAACAGAACTTTCCCAATTTCCTCTGGTACGCGGCTTTGATACCCACAATTCCTGCAGTCGAGCAGCCACTTTGCTCTTCTGCTGAAAAAATAAAAAAATGAAAGAAAGGATGGAAGAAGGAGGGATCCAATCCGTCGCATCAGATCTGGCACTGCCATTTCATAGTTTGAGAAAGCAGCGTGGAAGTTGAGGCTCACAGACACAACAGTTGTTAGTCATACACAGAAGTGTTCCGCACAGGCACGAGGATGGAGAGGCAGCAGGAAAGGAAAGAGAGAAGAAGGTGTAGATAAAGAGGGGGAGGAAAGAAAAAAAGGAAGGCGGCAGGCCCTCGTCAGAAGTGTAGTCATGGAGTCTGGCTCTTTCAGGTTCATCTCTCATTACTCCCGGGTGCTCTCTCAAGCTTAGCGGAAATGGATTACGCCACACAAAAAAGAAAGGAATAATGACGATTCTCCTCCTCCTCCTCCTCTGATAAACACACTCGTAGACACGCGTATGAAAACACAAACTCTCTCTTTCGCTCCGTTGTTTTGACGCACACACACACACACACACCACACACGTACCGAGTGAGCCAAGCTTTGTCTGGCTGTGAGGCGCTGAGTGTGGCGCTCGTTCTCTCGCTGCATGCCAGGGGACTCGTCAATTATCTCCCCAAACGCACCCAGCCCTCGGGGGGGAAAGGCGGTGAGGGAGACGTCCCTGTTTTTGAGGGAACCTGGAGTTTGCAGCATTCAGTTGAGTGACAACACATTCACGCTCTAATTCTAGGCTAGCAGATGTAATGTTTTTTTGTTTCTCCCTCCGCCTCGCTCGCTCTCTCTCTCTCTCTCTCTCTCCCTGTTCCTTTGTCTTATTCCTCCTGCTCTCCTTGTTCTTCTTATCATTCTAACTTTGAGAAGTTGGAGCTCCTAAAGGCTTTAGTGAATGTGTGTGCTCTGGGTGGGTTTGAGTGGATTTTGAGCGTGTGTGTGTGTGTGTGTGTGTGTGTGTGTTGGATTAAAGGGTGTATGCTTACAGTTAGATCTTTTTATCTAAAGCAGGGAAGGTGGTACTCCCTAAAGATTTTTTTTTTCCCTGAGCAAATTTAAGAAATGTCTTCAATGAAAAAACACAATAACAAACATAAGAAAAACAACCTACAATTTTATCATATTCACGTAATTAATAGTGCAATGATTAGCATTTTCCTCTTTTCAAGCACGAAGCTCAAGAAATGTTGTATTATAAACATCTTATACACCCTCACTCATCTGACAGTGATAGTTTGACTAAGACTTTGTGCCAACTAAACAATATATTGACTATGTCATTACAGTTTTGAACTCTTGAATCTTGAGCTGAACATATAATTGTCTCCTGACAGCCAGCAAGCAGATCAGGGCTCACAAGGAACACCTTCAAATAACAGCAAAGAAAAACTCCCTGTCCATGTTTGTCTTGCAGGTTGACTCATTGTGTCTATGAGTGCCATCCGCAAGGCCACTTCTACCTGGTTAAATTAAAGATAACATGAATAATAGATGGAGAGAATGACACTTCCGTAGCTAGGGTTAATGAAAGACCGACTCCGCGCTCTTTCTCGTCACTCCTCTGACTCACCGAGAGCTCTAATAAAGATGTCACTTGACAGCGAGAAAGAGTAAAAGAGAAGGATGGAGGGAAAACAAAGTATGAAGAGGAAGGCCGACTGTCTTGTTAGAGGCAAAGTGGACAAAAATGTTGATCAAGCAACTTACACTGAGAGTCAACAGATGACCATCGTTCACACAAGGCTTTCAACAAGAGGGAGAAAGAAGTTGTGTCACGATGAAGGGAGAGGAAACATGACAGCGAGTGATTTCGAAGGTCTGTCTACGGGAGCCTGGCGGCGTGTTTGAAGAGAGGAGGTTGGAAGCCGGAGTAAGCTCTTCCCACAGCCCCATCGCTCAGGGTCAGCTCCAGCGCCAGCCTCGGCCGCAGAGCGCCCGAGAGAGGGCGTGCCATTGTTTACTGTCCACAGCGCGGGTAAACAATAAACAATGAAAAGACCGAGTGGTTGCCAGCTCCTCACCCCAACGTTGCCATTTTGGGAGCTCAAACACACCCTTTGCTCCAATGCTCCTTCGGAGCCTCTACTCGACACGCACCCCCCCGCCCCTCCCTCTCTGCCCCCCTTTTTCAACCTCCGCCACCTCCCCCGTCCGGATCCATCCCCCGGCCCCAGAAACCCAGAAGGGGCGGCCGCCCAGCCTGCCCACCCTGTCCACCCTGCCCACCCTGCCCCATAAGAAACCACGAGAGGGTGTGGTTCCGCTTGCAACAGGAAAGCCATTTATTTTTGGCGCATCTCTGCTGACTGACTCATGTGTTGACTGGAAAGTTGGCTGCGTGCTCCGCGGGCCGCCACCGAGCCCCGTGGGCTATCAGTCGCTGACCTGCCCTCCCTCCCTTTTAGCCCCCCTCCCCCAACTCCCCCTCTTCTCCCCCCTCGGTCCTCAGCCCATCACGAGTTCAAATGCACCAATGATGCCCACCCACTCCCAGTCTTTCACCCACTCTAACCAGCCCTCATCACCATTCTATTTTAGTATTGTCGGCCCCGCCTGCTCCCATCATGCACTTAGTCTCCGACTGAAGAATTGCCATTGTTTTGCGGTTGTTTTATGATAAGGACGTGTTGTATGTTTTGTTTTTCTCCTGAGAATATACAAAGTTGAGAGAGGGAGAGCGCGGATAGAAGTACCAAATTAAAACAAACCCGTGTACTGGTAATCTTGCAGATGTTGTACATGTATGTGCAACTAATTGTTGATGTTTAGGCTCGTGGACTGTGAAAGGTTGAGACTTACTGATGAGCGAGACTCTGCCGTTTAAAAATCCCTGCGCACACATACGTAGTCTATTTCGATTCAGTGGCTATAAACAAACCAAGTGCACACTTTAAATACATCTATACTTTCTAAAAATACACCTGAAGGCATATTTTTCTGGGGTTTACTGTTTATACTGTCCTTGGAATTAGGAATTCATGCAATCAATTTCAAGAGAAAAAATGGTCTTGAATAATAGCAGTACCCATTAAATGTCAGTAATAGGGAGCCAATTCTTGGTTCAGTTGTTAGCGATTATACTACACAGCTGTTACTGGTCCTTTTCATACTTGTGTGTGTAATAAATGACCATTGGAATTTACATTGTGCTAATCCGGTTAAGGAGAAGGTGTGCTTTATGCTCAATGCTGCTTTGTATGGTGTTACGATCAATAACCACTGTAGACAGATTTCTCACAGCTGGAGCATTCCAGACCAACCTTCAAAAAAATGGCCAACTGAAATCTCCTTGTGAATGAATGGAGAGTATTTTATATGCTCATTTCATTTTCCCCTCATCCATTTAATGTTAGTAGTAAGTGGAGATATATATGGACCAGACATTTTCCTCAATATAAATGCTTTTGCATTGGTCATTTTTTTTTTTTAAATATGCTCATTTTAATTTTCCCCTGGTAGTGAGTGAATTTTGAAAAGAGAAGCTTCTTGCAGCACCACTGTCATAATAATGAAAACCGAATACCGAAATAAATACTAACTTACTGTACTGGCTCTTTATTCTTTACCTATTTTCTATCATGTAATGGTCAAAGAAAGCTGTGAAGTAGGGTGCTCTTGATTTCTTCTGTTTCTCCACAGGGTCCCTATATTGCTCTGGAGATGTCTGTGGGTTCCCCGCTATGGCGTGGCGTTCTGACATTCCCTCCACACCCACACTGGCAGCCAATGTACCAATTAGTGGCCTTCTCCGCAGGGGTGGGTGTATAGGAGGTGGAGAACACAGAAAAACGAGAAGAGTGAGAAAGTATATGAGCGTTTCTGCTGCGTGTGTGTGTGTGTGTGTGTGTCTGTGTGTAACAAGGCCTCAGACCTCAGACATTCCTTTCCCTATGACCTAGGGTACAATTAAAGGGATGTCCCTCCCTTGCCTCCCCTCCTTGGTGGACCACATCAACGGAAGTCCTGGCCCAGCTGGATGCTCTAATGACGGGAGGGAGGCCAGGTCGCGACCCTGGTGTGCCACCTCAGCGTCACACCCTTCCTGTTTAGGTCCAGACAGGGTCTAGGCCAGCAGCAGAGGAGAGCGAGGGGAAAGAGGACAGAGGAGAAAGAGAGTAGAAAAGGGATTTGGATTTGTCAAAATCTGTTGGAGGAGTTCAGAGAGCGACGACGAATGCTAACAAAGTGTATTATTTCCCTTCACGTGTACGCCTCATCGTAAAAGCGATGACTTCACATCGATCACAGTATTACATTAACTGGAGTTGAGTTAACAATACTAGTTTTCTTTGCATTCTAAAAAACAAACATAAATCTCGATCTGAATGGTTCAGCCATTACATACAAAGCATCATAGTGAAGAGCAAACTAAATAGTAACAGCTTATCATAGCATCCATTGGTGATTTAGTGATTGGAGAAAATGATTTATATTCAAAGGCGCAGCACTCTGCCATTAACTACTGTGTGCGTGCGTATGTTGAAATACTGTCTTCCTATAACGTCTCACCGAATAGTGCATAAAGACAAGCGCTAATTAAAATATATCGACTGTACTGCTCCTCCACCTCTCGTTAGCTTCTATTAATCCATTTACCCTTCACAGTGACCTGACACCAACCCCGGAACTCCAGCCTTTGCCAAAAACCAAAGTGACACTGGCTCCGCGGGCGAGGTTGGGAGGCCACGAGGTCATAACAATGATGGCACTAGCTGTCGACCGGTGAGACGCGGGGCCCGTAGGCGGAGGGGTGCGAGGTGCCTGCGAGCGGGGAGAGTGAAGGGAGTAAGCCGGAGGAAGTGAGACATTAATTAGGAGAGCCAAGCTGACGCTGTCACCCTCACCCTCGCCTGCTTCTAAGGAACCTGCTAGGACACACGCCAGCCTCAACTGCCACCAGGCCGCCGCTGTGCTCTCGGCACGCTGTTTGCGTGTGCGCGCAGTGTACTCTGCACACCGGGTTGCATTTTTGTGTTGTGCCGTGACACGGCGGTCACACGAATGCTATTTCAACCAACGAGGCGGGAGATAGAGTGAGGAGATAAAGATGCAGATGCAGAGGGAGACATATTTTGAGTTTATCATGAAATGCCAGTTCATGTTAATGGTTCATCTGCTGAGGTTGTATGTTTGTTTCAGTCACTGCTGAATGAGACGATCGCGTTGTGTCAGTCGTCTTGCACACCTGTGGAAGCAGAGCCCGTTTTATTGGATTGCAACGAGAGGCCAGCAGTCAATTACTGTTTTACTTGTTCTCCTCCTGGGACTTGTTAACACCTCCTAATAACGAGCTTGAGTGAAGGAGAGGGTCACACTGGACGCTTCGGTCTCTCGAAAATAAAAACATTTTTCATTGTGTGTGCAGTCACAGAGGCCAAAAAACTGAATAAAGAAGGGAATGACGTGAAAAATGTGCCACTAGGCTTTTTTGATGACTAAATCAATCCTGTTCAGTACCAAGGTTATTGTGTGATTAGGTCACGTCATTACAGTGGTAAACTGGCGTGTTTGAGAATGAAAGCTCTAAGAAAATGTTGTTTTTCTTTTTAGAAAGTAACATGTTACCACAATGTTGCATCAATGCCCCGAAAGGCAAGATTCACATCTGAATCTGTGTACCTCTGGCCAGCTGATGCTAAAAAGAGCTCTTATGAACTGAATATCCGCATCAGCAAATTTAATATAAACTGAGACAACTCTGCCTCAAACATTCTCCAACAATGTCTCAAGTGAGGTGATTTACTTTTGCAATACTTGAAAGGTTTCAAATTGGTCAAAGTAGAACTGTGACAAATCAAATGTGTGAACTATTTTACAGTTTAAAGCCTGAGAGGATTTTTGTCTCCACACATTTTGTTTGGACATTTGAATATTCAATCGCTTGTCACATTTTGTTTTAATGCTATTACTTTCTTTTTAACAATGATACACTTGCTTTTTAGTGACTGTGTTTCCCTGAATCTATTTTGACTAAAATAATGAGTATTGGAAATGAGAAAATTAATTCCACTGCATTATATTTTAATAGACTCCAAGGTTGCTCTTTGCCAAATCAGGTTATGAGAACCAGTGGCTTTGTTCATTTGTTTTAATTACACACAAGAAGAGAGGTGAAATAAAAAATAAAAAAAAACACTGCCGCATTGTAAGTGTAATTAAAGATTAATTCCATAATATTATGTGTGTGATAATGTCTCTAACGTTGGGCAAACATATCCATATTTTTACAGAAAACACAGAGTGGTAAATTTGCGATAATCTAACACAAAACCTGTCACAAGTGCTTCTATTCCCATTCATTAGGCATTAGCAGTGCCTCATAGGCCACAAATCATGTGTCATTTCTCTTGTCAAAAGGATGTTTTCATGTGAGGATAGACCTCGGGTAAATGTTGTAGTGCTGAGTCAGTAGATTATGAGGTAAATTATTCCGTCTGATTACATGACAGAACAAGGTTCAAAAGATATCAAATTGATGGACTGATATTCCACTGTGGACGTCACAAATTTCCAACTATGATAACCACAACAATGAAAGACATATATGACATCAACAATGATATGGTTACTTTATGTTTATTGTATTCCGCCGTCTGATTCAAAGCCTACATAAGTAGGAAATAGCTTCTGCATGTAGATAGGCAATAACGCCAACAAGTACACATTGTGATTACTCATGTCTATAACACACATTTTAACATACCATACTAGTACCTATTAGGACCAACGCTGACTCTTAGAAATTCCATTAAAAAAACAATATGTGACAGCAAAGAAATTTGAGAAAAATGTGACCATTGTTTTTGTACATGGCATCTATTCGCATATAATACGATTTTTTTTTTTGCAATAAATCAGCTGAGTTGCAAATGCAAACATTCACTGGTATTTTTTTTTAATGTATTTTACTAACATTAAAAGTAAGTCTTTTATGGACTCATACTAGGAACAAACCATGAATTCTTGCTCATTTCTGTAAATCTAATTTTGTTTTGAGTGTGTGCATCTGTCAAAGGAATTGAACTAGACTGAGATATCCTCTATAAAAAGTTATTTGGGGTCCAGAAAGTCTAGTTCATTCGACTGATTTAACTATTTGTCCAAGGTCAAGTCTGATAGAGCTTTAAAGCGATCAGTCTTTAGAGAGCCTGAGAGATAAGGAATAGTGTTGAGTGCCAACAAGAGCAAGTAGAAAGTGAGAGAGGAAAATAACTGATGGTGTACAAAACTATCAACTATTTTCATTGTTGAATAATCTATTGGTCTTGCCAATAGAAAAAAAGGTGTTTCCTGAGACCAAGATTACCCGCATTTTTGTTCAATCCTCAACTCAATGAAATTAGGTTTACTGTCATAGAGGAATAAAAAAAACTTGAAAATATTCCCAAATAATTTAAGTTTTTTTTTTTTTTCACTAGAGAATGAGTAAAATGCATATATTGTCAAAATAGTCACCGATCAATTTAGTAATTAATGACTGTTATATTAATTGTTAATCGAACAGAGAATAACTAGCTGACAAGCCAGTTTTTATTTTTTTATCCACGTGGATTACACGCACAGCCGTAGCAGGAAGTCTTCAAACAAGTATCGTGGGACCACGTCACTGTTTTTTTGTTTGGCTTGCATTCTGCATAATGCACAACAAGAAATGTCTCGCTTTGCTTGCGGCGACAAAGAGTTGTAAATCAAGATTGATAGTTATTTTGCATTTTGTCGTGTTGCTTTGGCGAGGATGAGTGATGAATGAGCCGACAGGGTAGGGGACAAATGAGTGGGGGTCACAGGTCCCACTTGATATTGTCGCCAAAAAACCTATATATTTTACATTTCCATATATTAATAGTTAAAGAGCTTATATAGTATTGTTTGTTTTGACACAATGTATGCATTCTGCTTTATGTTTTGCAAGCAAATCAGATCCTCCTCCATCTCCATCTCTTATCTGGCTCCGCTCGACTCCTGTTCCCGGGGACCATGGGGAAGGACGAGTCCTGGCTGTCCTGGCTCTTGACAGAGGAGATAAATCACTCGGCACACCGGAGGATAGCCTTCCAGTCGGCAAGCTGGGAACTTCATTATCCCGCCCCTGCCGCACATTACCATGCAGATCGTCCCTGATTGGACCGGCACTGTGGCGTCGCAGCCTACTTCTGTCACCGCCAGCGGAGTCTCAGATCTCGCTCTCGCCGTTTCAAGGATAGAAGAGGGGAGGACAGGGTTGTGGACACGTGTGGAAAATTGCCTATGAACTATTAAAGTGGAAAGATTTTAAGAGGAAGAGGGGAAATGTCATTAACATCCCCTCACTACGGGGATATTTGCGATGAAATAGTTGCACAATAGTAACACAGGTTGGTTTCTCTTGACGTCCGCAATATTCTGCAAATTCAAGTAAGCGTATTCTGTGTAAATTCCACTATGGTTTACCCTCCTCAAGAAAGGAGAGGCCCAGGAAAACCACATAAGCTACTTTTTTCTCACACTACTCTGCGTCAACACTTTCACTCTAACACCTTGTATGTTTTTGAAAAAGAGTCATTTTCCTCACCACAAGCCACCCATCTCGAGCGCTCATGATTTATTTATAGACGTCAAACTTACACATGAGTTGTAGGGGGGAAAAAGTATTTAATTACTACTGTTTCCATTCCATTACATGTCATCCATTGTGATTATATAAATACAGCTTGGAATTTTTAATATTTAACACGTTTCAGTAAAAATGTACATTGTTTCACAAAACAGGAGTTGTATGGCTAGTTAAAGCTAATAAGGAAATGTAAACACATAGAGCATGAGTGTGTGTGTGTGTGTGTGTGTGTGTGTGTGTGTGTGTGTGGTCTTGAGGCACAGGGTAATATGATCTGTGCTTGTCTTAGGAGTCTGCATGTGGGGGACGGTGCCCTCCCATCTCACAAATACACACACATTCATACAAATTCCAGGCAGAAATCAGTAAACGACGGACAAATTGTTTGAGTGTCGACCTGGATTCATTTGAATGAATGCCTATTTGTGCGGAACTGCCTGCTCGGACACACACAGAGCAAAGCCCTTGTGTGTGTGTTTATCTTTTTGTGGCTATTCTGGCATCAGTGTGTCTAGTTGTAAAAGGCCGATGACAGATAGAGAAGGTAGGCGGCATATGAAACTGTATGAGACTCCTTCTGTACAGTGATTAATCCTTTAAAGTGGAACAACAGAGAATGTGAAACTACAGCATTCACGGTTCTTCCAGTGAACCACACAGCAACAATAATTGTCATGTACTGTATAGCAGAGATGCGTTCAGTATAATTGACTAGGTGTGTACTTTTCAAAGGTAACAATTTAATTTCATGTTGTTAGGAATATAATGATACGAAATAACTCATCTGTAATGCACTCAGAGTTCAGCGGGCCAGCTTGGCTGAAATACAACTTTCCCAAGGTGTAATCTGAATGCTTTTTTACCTTTGTTTTCATTTCTTGCCACATTTCATTACATTTACACATATGCATATATGCATGTATGATGGAGAAATCATATACATATTTCGTCTAATCACTGAGGTAGAAACTCGTAAGAGACACCTCGGCGTATAGGCGATGCACCGACAGGCTGCAGATATCAAGAACTGCATCAAGTAGTGGGAGGATGGGCAGGAGTTCCAGGCGGTTTTTGACAAGATTAAAAGTGGGATTATAAATTAACAAACATTTCATTCCACACATCCGAACCTTGGGGTTGGGTGCAAATGAGACAGAAAGGAGCGTGACTCCACCACCTCTCAACCTCCAGTTCTCACTGCTGTCAGCAGATGTCATAGCTTCTGCCTGCCTGTGTCCTTCTCGCAAACTCATGATTAATATTCTCTAATCAGATATCAGCAGAAGTGCCATTGGCAAGTGTCTTCCTATGCTTTGGATTTCTTACTCTACTTTTTATGGCTGCCCTGCCTACGATCCCCGTCTGAGCCTTCATCCTTACCCCCAGTCCAGGCGTTGTGCATTGGAGGATCCCCAGGGTGTGTGTGGGCTAATTAGGGTGAGGTGGATCGGAGAGAAACACAGGTGTTAGCCAGACCGTACTCGCTCTACGGAGTAATGACTGTACCAAAACCTCCCCCCCCTCATCCCACCACCGTCCCCCAGGGTAATTTGTCGCTACTCTGTACAACCATGCATCTCTCTGCTCCACTTCTGTTCTGTTCATTCATTCTTTTTTTTTTTTTTTTTTTTTACGATTATTCATTAGCATTATTTATGGCCCACAAGAATATTAGCACTGTTCGATGGGTACAGCGATGACTGCCCCTGGGGTCCTTACCAGATCAAGATGGTCTGTTAATGTGTGAGCGCATGTGTGTGCTGCCGTGTTAGCGTGACCTTTGTTTTGCAGCAGCTTTTCAGTCATACAGTTTAAGTTCATTTTTCTCATTCTCCTCGCCGTTGAGAACCTCGATATGACGCATGTCATGTATCGCATTTCAAAATGTGAAAAGATACTAATCCATCCCGAGTGATGTTCAAAAACCTCTGATAGTCATTTAGGACAAGAAATGACTGTGCATAAGCCAAGAAAGAATCGGAGTAGGCGAACGTTCTTCTGCTTCTTACTTCTGATTATTAAATTATGACAAGGGAGCCGAGTTAAGAATTTATGAGCCGAAATCGACACAGGGTTGGAGTAATAGACAGTAAAAACAGAAAGCAGAAAGGATGACCGATGGGAGGAGTCTGCAAAAAGAAATTGTTGAGATAACGGCAAGATAGACAGAGAGGGGTCGAAGAGGGGGAACGCGAAAGCACGCTACTGTTAAGTGCATAAGTGGCCATATGCACCCATTGAGGTGGAACTGGACCTGGTGAGAGAATATTGTCCGAGGTCAAGCCGAGTCAGAATCACTTGGGTGACTGTTGCTCACCAGAGCAGAACACAGCTGAGGGAGAAAGTGGGTGCAAACCTGAGTCAGCGCCATTTTACCACTTGCTTTGTAGAAAACACTCTGCCATCGTGACATGAAAGATGCTCATCAAAAGCACTATTTTTTGCACTTATTTAATCCTTTCACACTAACTAGCAGCAGGGACTAGTGCCCAAACGGTATGGTATTTTTATTAGCATGCAGCAGTCATACATACATATCATACACATCACATAAGAAAAACTGCAAAAGTAATGTGCAGTGTATATATATATATATATATATATATATATATATATATATATATATATATATATATGGAGCAGACTGACTGTCACGGAAACGGAAAAAGGCCAATTGTCCTGCATATGCATTTACGGGAGGGTCAAGGGGAAAATGGGAGTTTCTATAAAGGGAAGGGAGGAGATGCGTAAAGTGTCACTGATTATGTACTCCGCGGTGAAAATTCTCTGCTTCTTGAAAGCAGGTGTTTTCCTCACATGTGCCTACTGGCGGTAATCTGAGCCCAAAGGCGGCATAGGCCAAGGAGACGAGCTGAAAGGATTTTTTTTTGCAACAAAGATCACACTTTTTTTAGTTGAGCAAACAGGAAATTATTACGCGTTACAGATTAAGCAGCCATGTGATATTACAGTTACTGGAAGAAATCAAAGATGGCATCCCATCTTCAACTCACATTCCATTCCAGCTGTTAAACTCCTCAATGGCATCAGCAGTGGGAATATCTGCACAATATCACTGACCCCAGCTATGTCAGGTTATCCACCGTCCGACCCCAATTTCTTCTGTATCAAGCCAGCAGTGTCTTTTTGGTTTCCTGTTTGTGTTGCCAGGCCTTTGTTGTCTTCTTCTCCAGCATGTCAAGTCTGCTTGTGCTGCTTTTGAATTCCAGTAATGAATCCTGCGTATTTTTCTTTTTGCATGTAAGAGTTTTAGCAGAATTTCTTTTAATGTAGTCTTGTCATTTGGTTCTGTGCACAGCTGTCAATTGACCCAAGGTGAGCTAAACCAGGCCGGCGAACAGAATTGAAATAGTTTATTCTTTACACTGACTTCACATTGTTGAAAATATTTTTGAGATTGATGGAGCCTTGTGGACCAACAAACAACAAAGCTATCTGTATCTGGCAATATGGATCAACAGGCTGAGTAATCCCGTAAAATGTATATTTGCTTGCTTCTTTTGTGCTTATCCGATATTTGATCCAAATGGGGATTTGATCCGTGATTGGATAAAAACGTTTTATCCGCTGCACCACTAGTAGGCTAATGGTTGGTGAGCGCAGTCAAAGGGAAGTTACAAAACAAAGACGACTGGATAGTCACTCGTTCATTTGCACTCTTTCACCCCGGAGTCAGAAGTGTGACACGAGGCGTTTGTTCATTTTTCCACTGCTGATGTCAGTTGTTTTTTAATCAGCACTACCCGTCTGTAAGTAGTGCAGGTGTTGCTCAGAGGAGCGGTAATGCTGAGGATGTGTGAAATTACACTCGTGATAGGGGATAAGATGAGCAAAATAAGCATTGTAAAAAGTTCGGCATAGCTACGGACTTTTTGGAAATACCACATTTGGAAGCCGTTTTATTAGCCCAGAATGACCTCCTTTATCAGATTTAACACTTGGTTATATATATAGAATCATTTAAAGATCCATGGGTCGGGATTTCCCACTTCCCCAAGGGTTCAACATTTGATTTCTTCTCTTTTTGTTTTAAAACCATCAGTTGCTGTGTTCCAATTGTATTAAAAGCTAATTTAAATGTATTCTCTTTTTTTAAATATCTTACAGAGGAGGTCAACCATTCAATTATATGTTTATATTGAGAGAATAGCTATGTTTTAGGTTAGGATGTATGTTAAAATCGAAAGGGTCAAGGTCCCCTGTTGGCCTCTGCGGTAGATATACCGAACTAAAAGTATTCTTCTTTTCTTTCCTCATTATGAAAAAATAAACGTAATATAACCTTTTTTTTCTGCCTTTCTGCTACCAAGTTTGACTGGAATATCATTAAATCATGAGGATTATCAAAGCCGTATAATGCAATACTAAATAAGACCCAGCTTGAGAAAAAAAAGGTGACAATTTGGCACTTGTGTGTGCTCCCTCCCAGTGGCCTGACTGAAGGTGAGAAACAAAAGGTGACATTCAAGATATCACATTTCAAAGACAATCACGTACACATATGGCATAGTCTGAGAAGTGTTGCTCTTGATAATTGAAATAATCAGAGCTTATGCACTGAAAGCATATAAATGCAGCGTTTCACACTGTGATTTGGCCTACCACAGATTTCCTATAGTCTGACTGGCAGCTGTTTAGTAGTAGTAGTGCGTTTGCATCTACTGTACATCTCCATATATACAGAGATAGATATCTATCGATATGTTTCTATAGATATGTATCTATATTCATAACACTGAACAATGAATGCTGACCAATCCAATGTCCAAATACGGTCTTTTTATTCACTTGACACTTGTATCACAAATGACAGATAATGATATCTGCCATGCTGGTCCATTACCCTGGTGGTCAATGAGAAGTAGCCTCTCTACAGAGGCCACTCGACCAGCCAGAGGCCTTGGTTCATACTCTCAGGGAGCCCCTGTTATCCCCTTATCAGCAAGTAGGGACATACACTCCCCCCTGTCAAGAGCTTGATTTCTCTGCAAAGGTAAAAGCTTTAGAAATGTGGGCATCCTACTATCTTCACAGCTGGTTGGCATTTTGAAAACAAAGATGATTGTCTAACCTTTATGTGTAATTGAAGTAAAGGAATGCCTTTCCTGCAAGCTTTCTTCACTGGTGAGCTGTTGAAATGAAGAGTTGAGTTTAGGATTTTCCATTTCCTAATCCCAGTGTACAGAGCCCTCGTTTCAAAGCCTTTCAGGGCCACATTCATTTTTATGTGTTGTTCTTGTCAAGTCCAATTCTTGTCTCTGCCGATCCAACTCTGAAACTATCAAGACGCCTTTATTTTCCCTTTTGAATAAGAATCAAAGAGCCTCTAGGTGAGGCCTCGAACACATCTTACAAAATATTCCTCTGGCGGGTGGTGCCTAATGTTTACTTGGCATGGGCCTGTGCCCAGAGGCAGCTGCCCTTATTCCCTCTTTGACACCAGTGTTGTCTTGAGCTACAAGAAGAACCTTCTGTGCCCACAATTCATTTCCGCCAGAGCCATAATATTCCTCTGGCGTCTGCAATAGACTGGCACTGACATTGAGGTTGATGGTCTCTGAGCCCGAGCTTGAATAGACATCTATTCAAGACTTTCCCGCTGCCCACCAAACAGTTTACATGTGCAGGGCCCTTTTCTCTTTACCTTCTTACCTCCACAGCTCTTTCAGTTGAGCGCTGCAACTCCCTGTGTGGTTTGAAATGCATGTTTACGCACAAAAAGATGTTAGATGGTTAAACATTAAATCGGTTTAAAAAAAGAATGAGAAAACGCAAAGCATTGTTCAGATTACTTTGGTGTTTATTTTACTATTAAACACATTCAATTATTATACTAATGCTTACTCTTTGCCTTCGGAGGCAAAGAGTAAGGCCTTCAACTGAATTAAACTAAGTTACACATCAGTTAGGTTTGTTCAGCTAAATGAGGCCTGTGGTCTTGAGTTGTACTTTTTAAAAAAAAACTAAATAATTACATCTGATGTGATACCATCTCATTACTCATGGCATGGGACATTAATAATAACACACAAGTCAGCTGTTGACTATATACAATTTTAGTTTGTTAAAGCATCTACAAACTTTTTTAATCAAGACTGTGAGTCATTGTGAGATTATTTTATCTCCAATTCGTAAGAATGTGAGAATTTTGCTCCTTCTCATTTCTTGGACAGCAGACAATGTTTCTTGGGTTTCAACTGGTCTCTGAAGTGGGAGGGTAGGGTGCAGATTCAAAAAATACCACAAAATGACACATTAAAGGAGAGGCTGCCAGTCATTCTAGCTGACATGGAGGGATAACACTATACACAGAGTCTTCTGTGTATAATGTTATCTGAAAATGCATCAGCTGCCCAGGGATAGAAAATGCATGTGGAGATTGGTACCACCTCTATCACGAGGTGATAGGAGATGTTTTCGCTCACCATTCCATCAGCTATACTTTCAAAACAGCGAAATATTGGGCAAGAACACGGAAGAAATTGGGACATTTTGTGGTCATGATGGCTCTTTTCAGTAAAAAAAAACCCTTAATAATCATAATTATATTCTAGCTCGAAACATATAATAGTCCGTGATGAGGTAGGAAAATTCCATATGTGTGATATTTTCTTAAGCCCGAACGAACAGATTTCTTGACAGCGCTGGTTAAGGTAAAGTACGGTGTTTGCACAGGCCTACAGAAATCTTGTCTGTAAGCTTTGCACAAATCCAACAGGCCACTGAGAGAGACAGTCTGGCTGCCCCTGACTTAACAAACATTGTCACAGCAAACAAATCTGTTCCCAATTTTAATGTGATCAAATAAATTACACAAACATTTTTCCGCTGGCTATACGTTTTAACCGAGACATCCAGCTAGCCAATGCCAGGAAGAGAGATACATCCAGCCAAGACGTGTGTCCTTCAGGAAAAGCCCTGTGAAGTCCTCCTTTCCATCTCTGTGACGGGTGCTGTGAAGTTTAGCTGTCTCTTGAAGCTATCCAAACAACATTTCGATACAGTTAGGGCAAGGCAACGTGATTATGTTTGCCGTTTTCTTCACAGTAAATGTGCTCCGCTACAGGGGATGGGAGTGTAACCATGACGAGCTTGTAAAATGAATGACGTGCTAGGGATTCTTTGCCCTTATCACTGTGTGTGTCTTTTTTCTGGCTGGTGTTTGAGTCGTAATGCCCATCCCTCTCGAGCCCGACAGACCCTGCATCCAGAGACTTGTTGAGTGGCTTGGTCGATTGGTTGTTCGGTTGGTCCACGTGGCAAGGTTCAGGTCGAGGGTAAACCAAGTTGAAGGAGAGTGGGAGTAAATCGAGGATTCGCGAATTCACGACATGTTTGCATGTTTTTGTATTGTTTTAGAGGAGTTTTCTTATTTGTCGGCATGTAAAACGCTCGCCACAATCGATGCCATGCGTCATTTATGTGTCGAAAAACATGTGCATATTCAGAGGATTTTGTTCTCAGGATCGGGCTGGCAGTTGGGCTGTGCATCGTCCAAAAAGACGCGACACACTCCTACGTCCTCAATGTTGCCTCCCAGTGTGCCCCTTAAAGAGCAAGGGTTCATGGGAATGACCAATGGGAAGCATTGCTCGGCTACTTCCCACAGCCAAGAAACAGCTGTAATCCTTTAACCCCCCCACCCACCCCTACTCCCTCCCCTCCACACACATACAACGTTTATAGACACACACAAGCTTTCAAAAACACAATGGAATTTGTAGGTACACACATTTGGGGACATATACAAAGACACATTCCAGGGAACAGTGTCTCCCAGTTGTGCTGTGACACGGCCACCGAATTGATGGCGGTTTTTCTGCTGCAGTGTCCTAGATTGCCTGAACATTCATCACTGGACCCTGCATGGCAAGCTGTGGCCACTGGCCTTCACTCAAACCCCATCGCCATTGCACCAGTGGGGCACTGATAAAACAAACAACACCACCTTGCTGCCTACACAGTGATCCTGCGTCAGCTTCCTTATGACTTCCTCTCCCACAATGTGACATTTCCACACCTCACTCACTTTCTTCTCCATCTGCACTTGCTCCAGTGTCTCGGCCAATCCCCTCTTTCCACTTTTCCGTTTCTTTGCGCTGCGTGATGAAGAGGATTTTAGCTCGCCACAGTAGCTGAGGGGGTTGGAAAAGGAAGAGAGGAGGAAGGAGTAGGTAGGAAAAGGGAAGGCGGGGAGGTGGATATGGAAGGGAGGGAGGAAAGGGCGCCCCGAGTATACAGTCCTCAGAGGAGTGAAGTGAAAGCCAAGAGTGTTCTTCTGAAGAAGTGGGTTCAAGATCTCCTTTAATCCAGCACAGTCATCACTCTGCCTCCTCCGCTTCCATACATGTACACTTTTTAACATAGCATTGTCTTACATACTGTGCAGTAGGAAGCAACAAGGGCCGGATTGTGGCAGATATAAACAAAAGATTGTCTTCTATTAAACATTCATCCATTTTGCAACGTTTCGACGTGAGAAAAGAATTGCAGTTTCTGTTGCTAGGCTAAAATAGCAACGTCGTTTAATAGCTGACTCTTGTGGGAGTGCAGACAGTGTCAGTGGGGAAAAGTCACGTGGTCACATTGAGTTATGTGTGTACACCTTCACTTTCTAATGATTTGTCCCTATTCGATTGGGAGCCTTCACTGCAAAACACAGTATGGGTGTATTAGTTGAAAACTAGTGCACTATATGTTTGTCATAGAATCAAGAGACATCTGTGAACCTGTTTTGGTTCATATGTTGTAGTTCGTCTCCCCCGGAAAGTCCCTGTTTCTCTCTGTTATACTTTCACATGGCCCGTGAACCGTCGAACTATTGACCCTCTTCGTGCTCATTTGATTTCATACAAACAAATAGAGCAGAGTCAAAGGTCCCCTCATCTGCGTGACACGCCTAACAAAGTATATTGCACTTCATACCTCTGTGGCATTATCATTGGTAGTTCCAAAGTTAGTTTTATTTATATTAAAGGTCAGGAAAAACAAATGTTTGTTTGGGAGTACAGTTGGACATCCACATGCGTGCAACGTGAGATGTACCCACATTATAATATTACTACACCTAAAAAAACAACATTAGTGCAGAAGTACCAACAGCATAAAACTGTAGTTATTTTAACTAGAGATGCTGCGCTAGCTAACGTGATGTTTGAACTTTCTCACTGCTGAACGTTACATAATCTCTCCATTTAAGTTCACCTTTTCCATACAAAGATTGTGATGAGAAAACGGAAGGTTTTGGGGGTTGGTATTGGCCTCGATATAGACCAGGAGAAAGAGAGCATGAAAGTGAGAGTCCTTCTATACCAAGCCTGTTATTGCGTCTGCCTGGTTGAGCGTGGAGGCGTTAATGTCTCACTAATCACATTAACACGCACAACGCTCACCGAGTCATGGGGATGTAACAACATGCATTCTCTCCATGGCTTAAGAATCATCCGCTTTTTGATCAGACAGAAGCATTATAGTGTCAGCAGTTAAAACAAAGATTCCTTGATGGGATCAGGGGAAGCTATCAAGAAGTACTGGTCCCACTGTTAGCTGAGGAGATTCATCATCCGTTTAGTGCTGGAGGACATTGTAAATCAACAAACAATACGATGATACACAATGCAAAAAAAAAAAAAAAAGAGCAAAAGAGTGCTTTTCCTGACAGTTAGTCAAGGCCTGACTCAAAGTACGATAAGATAGGATCAATTTTGAGAATTGAGGGGCTCAATGTTTGCAGAAGCTTAGTGGCGCACGGCTCGTCAGAGACGGATGCTACAGGCAAAAGAAAAAAAGCAGTTGGCTTTTTCAAAAACACGCATTTCTTAGACTTCGCGCAGGCACAAAGGGGATGGAGAGGAAACGCATCGTAAACTCTCGGAACACGGCACAGCAGGAAAACTCGCATCTTACTTTTAATCACCTCTTACCTGGGCTGTCCACAAATGAGTAAAACGTTATTTAATTGTCATGAACCCTACTGAAATGATGCTCCTCCCCCGGGAACATTGCTGACATACTGTAAATCTCTAAAATATGCAGAAGCGACAGAATCTCAATAGCATTAGTGTCCACCACGGGGAGCTTAACTGTCACTTGTATACAATCCCCTTCCTTGTGTTTAACCGGTCCCTCACATACTGAGATGGCATCCTTGCCATCTCAGAAGCGGGCCCTGTCTCTTCTGCCTGCCCACCTCACGGCGTTATTTGGCAGAACAAAAGCTCCCGCGCTCATGCCAACAATCCTGCCGAAGGAAGTTCTTGGGCATTTGAGTGGAGTCGCGGTGCAGGTAATATTACCTCTCTCAACGATGGCACCCTGCGTGTCAGGGTTTGGACGTAGAGAAGAGGGGGGTTGTTTGTCATGTTTCCTTTGTTTGCTGTGCCTTCGCCTCTCTCTATGCGCTCGCTCCTCTGGTGTCTGGCCTGTCTGTCCCTGCTCCTTCTCGGCTTTTTTTTTTTTTTTTTTTTCCACTTTCTGTCTATGGATCCTCACCTCCCCCTCATATTCTCATATTCTTTGTTTGACATCTCGTTTGGAGTTGTTGTTTCTCTTCCTCTCCCTCTCTGCCGGTGTCTCTTTGATGCCCTCATGGTTGGTTGAATGACTGAAGCCATAAGGCTGTTCCTCCCACACACACGCACGCACACGGAGCTGAGCTGTCCTGTGCTGCGCTGTTAATTCTCAGCCCATCTGAAAAGAGAATGCAGAGTGTGACTCAGATGCCAGGGTGGGTGGTGTGGGCCCAGGTGGGCGGTTAAATAGGCTAACCGTAGCTCCTCCAAAGCATTCACTTTCACACTGGAGATATTCGGATAAGTATCTAAAACACGGCAAATTGGAGACGTGAACAGCTTTTCAAATGTGATTTACAGTTCAAAGATCGTCACTGTTGTACCTCTGGGTTCTTTTGGAGACGAACCAAAGCTGTTGATTTGATTTGCTTGGATGACTGTTACTTGCTGTGATAGCTCCCTTTGCCTCAGAGTCATTATGACATTAGCAGATCAGCATTATCATAATCATCCAAAGCATGCAGCACTCAGGGTTATTTTCATATTTGCCACATCACAAGAAAGTGTTTTGGAATAGATGTTTATGAATTCAATATTTCCGATATTTTATTCGATATTTTGAATCTGTGTGGAGGAAGTGAAGATACTTTAAAAGCTTCAAAGCATGAGCTTATTAAAAAGGAAATGAAACAAAACAAAGACAAAGTAGAGACATCGGCAGATATATTTTGTGGTTGTGTTTTGGGTATCTAGGCTTCTTTAAAGAGAAAAGTTAAAGAGGATTTTATGGTCTTGAGGTATATCGAATTGAAATCATACAATGATAACCTTTTACTGGAGGCGCACAAGTCAAATGATGATCGTCAACTAAGTCCTTTCCTCAGTGGAGCGCTTTAGAATTTTGCCCCGAGTTATAGATTTAGATTTTCACTTCTACCACTACCATGGGTAATTCTCCCCGACAGGCTAAAGTGACTAAGTAACATTGCGTGCAACGTGGGGAAAGAGTAACTGGCTCATCTTTGAACGAGATTATCTTCATATAATTTGTCTGTCTGTAAAGCCGAGAGTGAGTCACTATCTGAGGGCCATGTAATGTCTCTTTCCTAAACTGCACAACACACAGTTGTACCTTGGATTGACAGTCTTTCCCCTTCAGTAAAACTAATACAAAGATAATGCTTTAAAGACTCTCCACATTAATGGAAAATGGAAAAATGAGGAGGCATGTGTATTTTTAAACTCTATTCCCCTTTTTGCAAGGTAAAAGGCATTTTCCATAAAGAGTTCAAGTGGACCTTTTAGTTAGAAAATATGAAAGGTGTTTTTTTTCCCCCGTGTGACAGAAAAAATCCATTCATCTGCACCAATGATGACGATGGCGGTCTTGGAAATATACAAATTTCAAAACCCAGTCTACTGGACTATGCTTGTTTTTCCACTTTCCACTTTGTATTCCTTTTTTTACTTCCTTTGTATTAATAATCCAATAAAGATAAAGGACAGTGCAACGTTTTGTTCTCAAGCCAAACATTTAAAAGCGTTATTATTTTTCATTCAAAAAAGGTCAACCTCTCACCAGACGTTTAGTTCGAGTCTTTGCCTGTGTCCTTCTGAAACACAACTGTAAAACAATATTTTCTGGGTTTAAACAGTTGTATTTTCTTTTGTCTCTGCCTGGGAGCACAGACCTGACCTGTGATTACTCTAAGCCACCCTCTGTATCAAACACAAACAGCGGATTAGAAACAGAATGTACCCGACTCCACATTTATTCAGGTTATTGTGGTCAATGAGTGAAAATACGATAAGAGCGATAACAGCAGAGCGTTGTTAGGAGCTTGTTTTGGTGCCGATGCCGCCTTTTTACACCACAACACTTAGTTTGACAAAGACATCAGCGGCCCTGTCTATCTGGAACCCCCCCAACCATCTGTTGGGAGCCCGTGCTGGAGCCTTGATGGCTGTGCATTTGAGTGGTAATTGAGCCTGAAATGTGCTTAATAACGATTGTCCTTCCTAATACGCCACATCAGGAGCGCAGAGCACCGTGACAACCCTGAACAGCCAAGACAGGCAGAGAGGAGATATGGGCAGGAACCGCATTTCTCCTCCTCATTAACCTCCGATTCCTGGGAACAGCCCACACAAATGCATCGGTGGGAATCAGCTAAGAGGAAGAAACAGGCTCTACTGAGAGGCTGAGATATGTTTCGGTCCCGCTATCTTCTGGGAATTGACCGTTTTATTTAGATGTTTGCCAGAATGCTTACAAAATGTGTACACGCACATACTGAATGCAATCTCATCATCATATGTCACACCATTGGCCGAGCCAGCAATTTAACAGTATAATTAGAAACCTAATAACACAGGCTTTATTTTTTTACAGACAAAAATGTCAACCGAATGGCCGAGAATAATAATAATATATGACCACGACAACTGAGATGAGCCTTGTTTCTCTAATTGTTCACATAATTAACCTGTTTTTGAACGGATTTGTCACGGACATTTATCTTGGCTGCAATAGCGATAAAGCTATCCCTGTTATTAATGGGTGTAAAGACAGTTGTAGGTACTAATACAGTCTAGTCTCTGATGGGGGGAGGGTGTCCTCTATTCGCCATGACAGCTTCCCCAGGAGACCACATGGCAGTAAGAGGTACTTGTCAACAGTGGGTTAGAGACAAAAGTCAAGCGTCTTTCCGGTCGGCAGGGGACAGTGTGTGGGATCAGAGGGCGTGATATCCTGTCCAATGCCCCCGCTGGGATTCCAGAAAACCCAAACTGCCTGCACCTGTCAGGCGCCGCTTGAAAGGTGGTTTGACGGTGTCACACTCGTAACATGAGAGGAACGCCCCTATCCTGAGGTGCACGTGTACAGTAATCATCATGGATTCGGTTTCACATCTATAATCAGTCGTTCAACCTGACAGAAGCAGTGTTTTCCGCGCGCACCCAGAGTTGCGTTGAAGCCGAAGACACTTGGTGCTCGGGGTTTTGGAATGGTAATTGCTTCACAAAGTGAAGTGAGTCATGAGGAATTGAGCATCCTCAAAGAAGATCCTGGCTTCCCAGAGTAAATCATAGACACAACAACCAGAGCCTGCTGGTGAAGTATTTCTTATTCCCTCTCAACTTCCCCCGTTCTTCATTTTTCCATTCTGTTCAACTTACAATGTGTGGGTGCCGCCAACTCACCCAACCGCATGTGTAACCTGCTCAGAAGTCGCTAAATGTTACTCTAGGGATATACAGTAGCTTCATGAGAGCAATACCACGCATCAGAGAGATCACATTTAAAAAAACTAAATATTTCCCATCCGTTTTCTCCAATCGCGGGGAGCTGCGCTTCTCCGTGTTAAGGAGGGGCCGGAGGGATTTGAGCAGGCAAACAGATGGGACCTGAGAAAAGGTACCTATATCGTACAAATGCAGGAATGGGAATCCCCTGGGAGCCCCCTGCTCATTCTGGCACCCACTTTCATGGTGTGTTTAGGGTCTTACTCTGTATGAATTATGAGCAGACTATAAGAGGTTGATTGTGTGAAACTCTGAAGAAAAAGCGTGTGCTGTTGGCATGGAGATTTAGCATTTCTCTGTGCGTTTACTTCCCTTGCATAGTTGGCCTGTAATGCTGTTCCTTATAGCTACACATCTCATTGTCGCCTTCTCCTTAATAAATGTAATTTAATACAAATACAATAAAAACAAAGATTTTCTACCTCCACATCCCTTGAGAAATACTGCACCAGGTACATGGAGGTGTAGCAATCACAGCAATCAGCACTCTTATTTCGGGATTTCTCCTCACCGCACACCACTGACAAAACACATGCAAGCACAGAGCCGACAGATCCGGATACAAGATGGGTACTCTGACCTTCCCCAGGCACACCGCCCACAGCCTGCAAACCCACTCAACATGACGGGTATCTGCGCGTCTTTGCTGGAATCGTGGCAGGCATAATTGAGCCGCATGTCCAAGTGCGAGAAGCATATTCTTGAGGACCTTTTCTCTGTGCATCTGCGAGACACGATGGAGCAAGAGTGCTCGTCCTCGTCTATGGATCAGACCCCAAAGGTCCCTGGCTTTAGTCAGGAATGTAATGAGACACTGTTAACTCAATTTTCTCAATTGTAAAACTAAATGAAAAAAACACTGGGACTGCAGAACATCACTGCCCTTTAATTATCTTGTCTGGAGTCTGATGTGGGTGAACAAATGGGAGTGCAACAACGTAAAAATGTCAAACTTCTCGCAATATGTGTTAATTAGGGCCTGAGCCGACTGAAAGTCGGGCGAAGCCCTATTGTGTTTCGAAGAATTATTTCAATGTTGCATTTTATCTGTGTGAAAGGTATGTATACAATACATACTGTATTGTATACTGTATACTGTCAACCAAACACGTTACACAGTATTTGTTATTTAGGTGGTCTAAATATATTTTAGAATATTATATCCATTTTTCTCTCATGCAAAGAAAATAAAGTGTAACTGTCTGATACCTCTGGGTTTCCGGGGCGTTAAAGGGGTGCTTACCACAACCACGGGTTGCTGTACAGAGGTCATCTACGTGGACAGAGACACAAGCGTACACAAAAGGAATCTTGAACTGTGTCACTGTGCCTTCTGAAAATATTGGGCACCGTTCAAAAACACCCCCTGCTAAAAAAAAGGGCATCAGCACTTGTTACGCCCGAGGTCATAGTGAACCATCGTCACTGTAGCCCCAGGAAACAAATGAGGCGGGTCTATTGAGCCAGTGTCTGGTTCCATGGACCCATTTAGGGACACACCGGTTCAAGCGGCTTTGAGCGAATGAACTCCACCTTGACGGCTGGCAGAGTGTGTGACAGCGAAAACGAGTAACGAGTTTTACTGCTGCGAGTGCTGCGCCCCCCTCCCCAAATGGGGTGTGAGTGACCCGTCACAATGGACATCAACCCCCCCCCTCCTCCTCCTCCCACCTGCTATGTTTGAATTTGTAAATGCACAAATGACTGCGTGTTGTGTGGTAAATTGAGAAGCAATTATTTGCGTGTAGCGTACAGGTGTCAATTGTTTTGAGGTGGCAGCTGGCGGCTCGGAGCAGCTTGTCTATCTGTCACCTCTTTAACACATCGTGTCTGGACTGTGATTTTTAAGATGCGAGCGGGAGGGCCACACAAGAAACTACACAATTATTGTCCTGTTACCTATGCTGCTACTGCCGTGTAAAATACGGAGACATCTGTGTGCTGCTCCTTCACTTCACGGAGTGCATCTGCCCACGCAGACCCAGTGTGAATACCCACTGGGACCATAGTAACATCAGGCATGGGGGGCGAGGGAATGTTGCTGCTTTGCTCAGAGTCAGACACAGCAACAGTGATGAAGGGAAGCAAACAAAAGTCACTGTCTCCTTGGTAACAACATGCCTACTCCAAAGTCCAATCTCCACTGTTTAATTGCTTTAATCAGCGTAATCATCAACACAATTATGCTAAAAATTCAAACAAGTGAATAAGCAGTAGAGCATTGTGTATCGCTCGATGAACAACACAAAGCCACGCGTGTCTATGTCCCATTGGCAGTACGAGGTTACTAACTTTTTGGAAATCTGAATACAAAAATTAAAAAAGAGGTTTTATAGAATTAAAATAATAAAATTAAATAATAATAATTCTACCACAACACATATTCCAATAAATGTTACTGCGTATAAAAAAAAAAAGTAAATCGTGCCTATTAAAATCACATGTATTTTAAAGTGTTGTTGAAAAGTAGTCGCCAAGTTGTCTAAGTAAAGCAGGTGGACAGACAACCCAACTGCTAAATTGCTTTCATAAGTTGAGCTATAACACAACGTCACAATCATCTACCCACACCGTGTCCTTCCTCAGTGCTAAACAACTAAATTGATACCACCAGGAGCATGCACTTTACTGCTGACGCTGAGGGGGGTTTGGTCCTGTGGGGATATAAATACCTTCAAAATCACGGAAACCCCACCACTGGGACATGGAGAAGGGGCCAATCAGGTAAATAATGGCTACAGTTTTACACCTTAGCTGCCAGCGCTGGTTGCCATCAGTCGTAATGTCCGCCTTGAAAAACCCTAAGTGTGCTGTTTGATCAATGCTGCCTGATGGGAAGGGGAAAAAATCAAGCCCATAAACGGGCCCTTGGATGCTAAAAGGGGAGAGAGACCTGAGGGACTAAGCGCTGAGGAGAATGGCGAGAGGCGTATTGATGGCCAAGTTCCGAGAACTAGAAGTGTTTGACCCTATAACACGTCCGCCCTATCCTTATGTGCGTGTGTTGTATACCTGTCCATGTAAGTGTTTTATCTGACAAAAAGCCAATATGTGTATAACTGATGTGCCTCATACAAGTGATTAAGATAAATAAACTGGCAAGCTGTACCACGGCGCTGAGAGACAGTTGTGACCTTCTGGCATGCGTCTCAGATCACGCTTCTATGGTTGAAAAGTTCACCTTCTCAAATTAAAAGAATACTGTAGGAGTCCATTGAAGCAGACAACAAGAGCAGAAGAAAGGCAGAGAGAAGAAAAACAAAAAGATAAACAAGTGGCAAAGTTATTTTTCACAGCCAAGAAGAAGGCGTGTTTCTGTGTCACTCTTTTCCCTTTTCATGGCAAAGGAAGGAGAGCCAAGGTCGAGTGTGTCAGTGTGAGTCAAGCCTGAAAGTGTGAAGACTCCAATTAGACATAGCCTCGGGTCTGACTCCAAAAGACAAGGATAACACACACCGCTCCATGAAAATGTGCCAAACAATGCATAGTGCAATCACGCACGTACAAACACACACACACACACACACACACACACACACACCACGTGTCTTCATGTCCCTGTTTTACATGGAATGCATGTTGATACCACAGCTGTTTGCACCCCATCCATCATCTCGAGCAGGCAACAGGCAGAATTATTAACAAGGAAAATCTGTCATGCCCTATTAGCGCAATGAGGAACATGCAAAAGCAAGTAAACAATTTGTGTATGGCTGATGTATCCAATTATCAAGTGTTTGAAAAAAGACTAAATATTTATGCTTTTACAGTCTATTTGCACTTAAACTTAACACATACCTTGTAAAATAAAATAAGTATATATATCACAGCAATGGCTATTTAATGAGTACTGGGAAGATTTACAAAGTTTATCGCTAATTCGTGTTACTCTGAGCTTCTGTTAGAGTAAGGCTCCGGGGTGAGAACATAAACTCATGGTCACAATGTCAACTGTGGTTGTAATTCAAAAAGTTCACTTTCCCAGAGAATCTCTTATCTCTATTCAATCAAAACCAGTTTCCTGGTCACTGGAAATGAAGCACGTAAAGACACTTCCACGTTAGTTTAAACTTTTCAGAACAGGAGGGATCAGAAGACTAGTATATTTAATTATTCCTATTAGGTATCTCATATCAATGTATTATGCACCCTGATGGCCGGCTGAAAGCGTCAAATGACACAGTGTGTAGATAATATAGATAGGCACAGTAAAATCCCACGTTCACACATATTCAGACCAGATGTCTGGTGTACAGTGTGCACTTAATGAGCCATGAATGATATGAGAGGCATGTGGAGGTGCCCATCTCTATCTGTTCAGAGACGAGCTGTGATTGGGACACATCTGGTACCTGCCCCCCTCCCCTACTGCACCTGTGCTTTAGATGATCAGGGACCAATCTGCAGAAAACCACAATTATGACCTCTAGTTTGCCATTTGTACCCATCTGATTCAATCCCTTGCACCGTTTGATAGAGTAGACCTTCACCCACTGTATATTTGGTGATAAGAGCCATCTAATCAATAACTAAATACATTTTTCAGCATTTTGTGAAACACACTTTACACCTTTTGTGTCTAAATAATGATAAATGAAATAAATAAATTAAAGAAAATCAAAAATGTTCCGTTGTTTTAATTTAAGCACATGAATACACATCAATCAGTTATCTCGGCACAGCAAACCTGGCAACAAGCAGCACAGCATTTCCTGCAGCATGCAGAAGCCTCAAGCGCCAATAGAAGTCATGCTCTTCGCCACTTAAATCATGAACAGCAAACAAAGCCGAACCAAGAAAAACCAAACAATATTGCAGTCACAGTTAGCTTCCTGGGATCGCCAAGTTAACGCAGCCTGCAGTGAGCCACACGCGCCATGTCACTATGAATGGAAGCCAAATCAGAACATAGCCCACTTACATCCGTCTGGCATCTGACCCAACGGCTGCAATCCGCTGGATTGCAGGCAGCAGGTGAGAGCGGCCTTGCACAATTGTTTACTATTCGTCCAATTTCAGGGGCCCATCCTGTGTGAGGTCAACTGGGGCAGTAAACATCGCTGGCAAGTGCAAAATTACGTGAGAGGTTGTAATCGCCGCGCAAGACACCTGCACGGAAAAGTATTGCGAACGAGCCAATCGTCAGCAGACCTTATGCACCAATGTTTGCTGCGATTCAATATCCATGCTTCAGTTCTAAAACAATTTTGTAAAATCGTATTTTTGTCATTCATAGTCAGTGTCATTGAAGACGAAAAACATTAATGAAAGTAAACGGTGCACTTGCAGTGCTATAAATGAATGTGAATAGCAATAAAAGTAAGAGGATCTCAGATTTCCGATTGCCTTTCCACTCGATGGTGCCCCAATTGGGCACGAACGCTCACAACTGCTGACTACAGACACATATTGTTAAACTAAAAACCAAACGGATATATGAATGCTGCATATCACTGGAAACGTCAGAGTGTGAACCTCCAAACACAACGAGAGCATTACACAAAAATGTGAAAATAAATATGTAAATATCACTCGCAAAAAAACGGTACCATGTTAACTATTTCACCGAGTACCAACGTATCAACAGTTTTCGTCTGGCATCTGTGACGGCCAATCAGTTTGCGTGAAAACATGGACGTTTTCCATGGCTGTGTCTTATTGGCTAATAGAGCTGACAGTCTCCTTTAGTGGTGTTTAACTCAATTCTAGCCTTGGTTCTCAATAAAAATTCTCAAAAAAAAACAGTGTTCCATCTTCATTTATTTATTAATTAGTGACATGTATACAGATATTTCACATCTTCCCACTAATATAGGTTCCCCTTTATCCTACAGAAAATAAATTGTCCAAATAGACTAAGTATTTACAAAGTTATTCACATTTATATTATGGGTATGCCATTTTCGGAGCAGAGGCCATAAAAGAGGCTAGAGTTTAACAGGTTTTTAACTATCACTTAGACAGTGAACCAACTGCAAATACAGACACGATCAAATGAGACGCACCTTTGTGCCATTGACATAGCTGAGAAAAACATCTAGACCACTCTGTGACTCAGACCTGGAAATATGTCTAGAAATGAATGAAATTAATTCATGTAATTTTGAATTTATTTAATATATTGTTCCAACAAAGGGCGAAGGAAGTTTAATGGTTTTAGGGGAGAGTGATTCAAATATGTGGGGGGGTGATTATAATGGGACAGAAAGGGAAATGAGAAAGGGAAGTGAGAGATATCATGGATGGATGAATGATGATGGTAGTGCACTGCAGCAAAGTCCTGTGAAAGAAACTAAGAGAGGGAATTCGGAGGAATGAAGCATGAAAATAAATGGTGGTCCGCTGTTTGCCCACTGGTCTGCAGCTAGTTCTGTCATGGGCACAGATGACCCAAAACCAGAAACTCTCCCTGCTGTCATCTACCCTAAGAGACCTCTGTGGCACTGACCTGATTTAGACTGATTGATCTTTTTCCAAGCCCTCAAATGTGACCTCTCAGTCTCACAACTAAACAGTTGGGATGGAAACGTTTCCTTTACATAGATGCATAATATATAGATGTAGAAAAGTATGCTTATATCCACCCAGAAAGTCGGACTGAATATTGTCTTTTTAATGTATTACTGTTTTCACGCTTGACACTGAGAAAGCAGGTAATATAAAAAGAGAAAGATGCAGAATAGAGCAGCTCTGGCTTTAGAAGATTCGCTGTAAGATCAGGCACTATTATGGTTTAACAATGTCAAATATGCAGAAAACTGCTATTGCATCTCAGGACGTAACAGTCTCAAATCCTGTGGAGCAACAAATGAAGGCAAAGGATCAAATCACAGCATCCCTTACATATCTCATTTACAAGAGTGTTGATTGTCACTTTGTCCCTGTGATTAAGGTTCACTATGCTGCTCATCTGAATGCGAGTTTGGAAGAATCTGAGTGAGGTTAACAAGATATGTGGATTTCTGCGCAATACTCTGATATTGCGTAAGACATAACACCACTGCCAGACAAAGGTCATCCGCCCCCTCTGTTTAAATGGAATATGTTTCAAGACTTAAAGTTTAGTTTAAAAGGTTGAATATCAGACATAACGTATTGTAGCTGTCCAGCTATCAGAGAAGTCTTATCAATTACTGTTGAACTATGTTGTGGATGCAGATGAAGTAAGGACACAGAGTCCAACAAGGTTTTTCATTGTTTAGAAGTGCCATCATTGGTAATATTGTCTTTGCGATGAGCGCTACCATCTCCAGCAGCAGTAGCATCCACAGCTGCAGCGTCATTATCATCATTACTGGCATCATTCCTGTTTTCATCAGGTGACTAAAAAACTGTGATTCTGCTACAAGAACCAACACCCAGATCCATCCACCAATCCATTCGTCCCCGCGTAGAAAGGGAAATCATTGGAGAACAGCCTCTGTAGTCCTCTCCCGTCCAGGCTTCTCAGTGAGTTAGACTGAGTGGCCCTGCTCCAGCATGTTGAATAATAAATTAGAGGCTGATATCCTGTGACGGAGACTGGGAGAGAGCACTTCCTCCCTGGGCCAGAGTGGGGCTTGAATACCCGTGAATAATACATGGCCAAAAGTGGGTCTGTTGAAATGACTCAATACTGGGAGTCAAGTGCAAGATAATCTTTCCGTGGTTATGAAAATATTGCAGCCTTGGTAACACAATAGGAGTGGTTAGAAGACGATCGCAAGAAGCCGGCTCACGGTTACCGTTCTGTGTGAATGATTGAATTTCAGAAGTTGTTTCTGAAATGCCCGTCAGAAAGTGGCTCCGCTTGAGCCTCGTTTAGTCGGGAATAAGATAATATCTCGAAAACCCAAATCTACTCATGGTTAGATTTTCACTGAAAGTGGATGAATAAGCGTGCCTCTGTTCACCGTGTAGCATGACGCCCACCTTGATTCCCAGTCTCTCCAAGTCCCGCCGTGGGATTACAGTTACACAAGTGTGGAAAACTAATAATCACGGCACCTGTCATTTCAAACTAAAATAAACCCTCACGGACAGAATTATGATATATTTACTTATCTTTATGCAGTTGTCAATTTACACATTCAGAAATGGATTTTCGGCCTCCCACAAGACTAACTGGGGGCCCCTCTGCCTCTCGCTGGGCCAAGTCAGCCTCCAAGAAAGCTGCAAACCGCAGGCTCTCGCTCAGCCCCGGCTCTCCCAGCAAACCTCTAATCCATGTGTTTGATACATTAGACGCTCCGCTTGGCTTTGTTCTGCAGGGATGTGCTGTCCCTTCTCCTGCCAAGTCTCCCTCCTTCCCTCGACGATCTCTCTTGCTTGCGCGCTCCCTTACTCCTCGCTGCAGTCCGGAGGATTAAGCCGGAGTCCACGGGATTTATCTAATTGCGTTTAATTGGGGCCGGGTCAGGCCAGAGTTAGCGAGCTCAATGCCGTTGGATTGGAGCAAGCGGATACTTTTGAGTAATAACCGCTCGGCATTCCGCAGCCGGCACAGGTGGGCCGGAGCGAGTTGAGAAAGAGAGAGAGAGGCAGAATGAAAGAGGCGAGAGTGAGGATGGATAAATGGTGCTTTGTGAGTGAAGAGAAAGAGAGAGCAGTAGAGGGCAGAGGGAGGTGGAGGAGAGGAATCAGTAAGGCGACAACAATATCTGTTGGATTCCCCCGAGGAGCCATCGATTGCCACGCGCCTCGCTGTTACCCAGACCTCTGCTCCTCGCCTCCCCAGATGACACCGTGCTGCGCCGGGCCGTAACTCGCCGTGCCCTTGGTCGCGCGGCTTAAGCAGATTTTGGGGTCAGGTCAAGTCTTCCCTTTTGCCGTGATGCACTGTATCCCAGCTGAAATAAATTCTCCGCTGAAGAGCCTTGAATTAACAGCAAGTGGCCCCTTGCACTTGTCTGCCGAGGAGTACGAAGGGTTTAGAAAAAGACAAAGTCACCGAGGGGGCGCAAAAGGGAAAGCGCCAGTTTCTTTGATTTCCATCGACTAGAGACCTCCACGTCTAACTGAGGGCATTTAACACTGACTATGTCTGAGTTACTTTGATTGAATGCAGGGCCGGTCCAAGGCATAAGCGAACTAAAGGTCCCCCTGGCCAGGGGGCCCCACGTAGCCGCTTAGTTCGCTTATGCTGCAAGCAGCCCTAGTTTTGTATTATAACCTCACTGTATTTGTTTATAATTTTTGCTATAACAGTATAGCGTGATATTTGTGCCAATAATCTTCTAGCACAGGTGACTGTGCGTGGTGGGAGGGGGGCCCCCAAATAAAATTCTGCTTAGGGCCCCCAAGAGGCTCGGGCCGGCACTGATTGAATGTTTTCATGTTAAAGTCCTATCGTCTCGTTTATACAGCGCATACAGCAAATTCAGAGAAAAAACATTAACCATTTATATGATCCACCCCATCATGCCGTGTAAGACTGATCCAAGATGTAACCATAGGAACTCAAACCAGTGCTTAATGATTATCATTGCTCATCAAAAAAAAAAAGCACCCACACTTTTTTTTTTTTTATCAAATATGTGTGATGGAAATTTACTCAAGTAAACCGAGTGACTCAAGTGGAAATCTACCAGAGGCCTGGAAAAGTAGCAGAAGAGGCAGCATTGGAATGTGCTAGATTGACGGAGGCCTTGTATGGGGCTGTCGTTGGGATGTAGATTGACCCTTGCCGCGTGGGGCGCTGTTGTTAATCAATTGTCTGCTTTTAAGATTAGATTAATACGGTTAACCGGTGTCTTCCGCAGTAGGGCGGGTGTAAAAAAAAAAAAGCCAAGGGGCTTTTGATGGGGGCAGTTAAGACGACGTCCAACTCTTCTCGCTGGGTTTGCTCATTCCACAAACTCTGTGTGTGTGTGTGAACAGTGCAAGACTCAAAAGCATTAAAATAAATTTAGGTTTTTATGATATTTGTTTTCTACGATGTCCACGGGACTCAAATGGGAACTTAGACAATAATAGATCTTTTTCACCGGATAAGTCAGGGCAATGCTATTAATATTGATGGAGAAAATCAGATTTTCATCAAGGGAACATTTGTATCCTTCGGTAGAAGCTGTCATGTTTAATTTAAGTTTCCTCATAATGAGCCCCCATTGTGGCATTGTGTTTACGCAGGGCAAAACAAATTGTGTTCCTTGTGGGAGGAACTGGATAAAAAGTCTTTGCTATTTTTGCACCACGGCATCATCATCGGGAGGCTTTAGAATAATTGTAATTGTAACTATGGACATCATTGAAAAGTTTACCAAAAGCTCCTAGATGGTCAGCGTCAGTGGCCCTTTTAGACAGAATTTCTGCGTGCTAATTTGCTCAAAACAGCGGCCCGGCACTAACCGTACTTACAAACCCTTGGATTCTCTAGTGTCCATCATATTTCAATGGGAAAGACGGATGGACAGTGACGGCCCGTTCTATTACCTCCAACTGACTCTCAAACGCTCCCACAATCGCTCACTATGCCTCTTTATCACAGTGACCAATAACAGGATCCGAGGCACTCCACTCGGCTGCAAAGTGGTTCACTTTACAATTATTCAAATCACTGTGGAATAAATCCATTGGACAGAATTGTTGGAATTGAGTAATTATGACGGGGGAGGCCAGCGGTGGCTCGAAATGACACAAACTTTGATTATGTGATTAAGTGATTTAGCAATATGCACGTATCCGTGGTAACCTTTCTGAAGAAAAATAACATCCGAGTAACGGGGCTCAACCTGATCTGAAAGAGAGAGCACAGAAATAGTCTGACTAGCAACTTAGAGTTTGTGCAAGAGATTAAGGTAGGCTACTGTTATTGATTTGAGTTTATGGAGTCAGTAGAGGTAGGATTTGAACACATCTGTGTTTCCTCATAGGAAATAACCTTTTGATCAACGATACTGAAGAGACAGCTACCGTCGCTGCTTGTGGAGAAGAAAGCTTCCCTTCCCTCATCTACTTCCCTGACACCTACATGCATCACATAATGAAGAAGAAATGGGGAAAGGTCAGTGTGAGGCTTCATCACATGGACCCATGGACAGGGAAAATGAATAAAACTTTATTATTCATCACAAGGTTGGCAAGGCGAGCCACTGAACACAATATATCCATTTTCATCAACCCAACATCTTCCTCTGTCATCGGCAACATTAAGAATTGAGTTTTATACATCAGCGCCTTTAAATCTCAGCACCCTCAAAACAACACTGTCCATTTGATTTTAACTGTTGTAATAACTCAGCACCATGTACGTGTGTGTGTGTGTGTGTGTTGTCTATTGTCAAAATTCAAGTTGATAATTCAATATATTTTTGTGTGATGTAAAAAAGACATGACATGTTGACATGATTCTACATTCTTTATTTATATTCATCATACCCGGGAGGTTGTGTATTTTGTTGTCATTGACATTTAATAATAAAAGAAGATTAGATATTTTGTCACTGGGAATCTACATCTGATTTGTAAGAAACCAGTTAGGAACTTGGGAAAGATGTGGCTGACTTTTTTCACCGCACTCAGTGGATTTAGTTTTATGTAGTTGAGGATTTTATTCAAGTGTATTTAAATCTTACTCATGTTTTCATTTAGACAATTGAAAATCAAACAATCCAATTTGTCAGAATATGTGTGCCTGCTCAAATGTATGATTCTGAGTAAAGCATGACTATACACACATGCAAGTGAACCTTCTCGTTAAGCCTCATTCCATGACCAAAGCAAGTGAAACTCCTTTTAAGGAGGGAACTGTTGTTTTCGCTGCATGTTTCTAGATTAAATCTACGTAGTAAAAGTGGGACGCAGCCAGATTTAAATTAGAGAGAAGCCCAGCAGTTGCATGTCTGCCCATAACATTGAGGCTGGTTGCCTAGTCACAACGGAACACAGAGCTGGATCCTGGTCCCTGAGGGTGGACTCGAGATGCTGACTCAGCCACATCCCTCAGCTGCAGGCTACAATTGGACCCCAGGAGCACGGATCTGACCCACATAGCTTGTTGCTAGGTACGATTCAGCGCCACCGTACATTAAGTTTCACAACACTTTACTGAGACTAAACAAACGCAACAGCTGTGCTGCACTCTTATACGATATATTTTCTATCCTAGTTTATCATTGCACAAAGAGCATTGTTTCGAACCGAATGCTTCAATAGGCTGTCCTCACTTGACCTATGAGGACATTGTAACGCAGGAATAAACACCTTGTTTGTGCAACATCTGTGTAATTTATTAAATACCTTACAGCCCAGTTCGTGTTTTATTCTTTGTCTGGCGGGTAAATTGGCTTTTTTGCCCTCAATGTAGGTTTGAAACTAACAGCGTCCACACACTGGTCGGTTGGACATAAACACACACACACACACACACACACACACATAAAGGGCAGTCAGATGTGTGGTGGCCTGAGGCTTACTTGCCCTTGGCAACAGACCGCGCGACCATCGCCTCCCATTAACCTTCTCCGAAGAGGGGGAAGAGAACTGCAAACAGACAAGAGCTGAAGACTTTATATTTAGAGGTGTGCTGCTGAGCCTCTGCTAGCTACCGGTATTGCCTTTGTTCCAACTTGTGAAGGAGTGTTTGCAGGCTAGCAGTAACCTGGCAACAGGTTATGTTTGATGGTGCACTTTCATAGCAAAAAAGAATATATACATATATAGAGGATGTTTGGCACATTTATACTGATATCTTCAACAAGATCAACGCTTTTATGGGTGCATGTTTTTTCATGTTATTGATACGTATGACAGCAATTTATCATCTCTTTATTATTCTTGGTAACATACTGTGTATGTCTTTGTGTGCCCCAGGGGGACTATTTTCACCTACAGATGTGAAACCGCATGCATTTTTGGAGCATGCGCAGTACTTTCCGCAGAGAGACCACTTAATTAATGTAGCTCCGGCGTCGCCGGTTTGTGTGTGTGATCGTCCGTATCATCAAGTATTTGGATAGTATTGTTTTGAAGGACTTCCTACTTCCAATCAATAATTCAAGGTGTTCTTTTGAGCAGTGAGTAAACTGCAGACAGGATACAGAGCTATTCGGATGACTTGACCTCCATTATGTCATCGTGAAGAGCTGAAGGTCATTTATTGATGGGGAAACATTACTGACTTTTAAGATGTTTCATCCGTAACTCCATTTAATAGCCAGTGATGTGAAGGTAAGGAGACTCTCTGCTCTACACATACCACCGTTAAGAACGCTCACTAAACCAACTAAAACAAGTTCTAAATTTGTACAATAATGATAAGAGATATAAAAGGACACATTTTAATAAAAAAAAGCAGACATGCTAGAACAAACTCATGGCTGTATGAGTTATACTTTTTCTTTTCTTAGTCTGAAGTATGAAAAACCCTTGTGTGTACTTTCCCCTGCCAACTTTAATCACAGCCCTTGAGAAAATGGTGATCTGGAGTCTGTAAAGGAAACTTTGTTAATTGTTTAAACTAACACTGAGCAACCTGCACTGTGTTCTGCCTGCTTTAAGGTGGATCCAACGGCAGCTCGCTCTATTTCACTGTCAAATACAGGAAGGCCGTAAGGAGAAAAACGCCATGAACTTGTATCAGTAGAAAGAGAGAGGACACTCGGTATTATTAATAGCAACAGACCCCATGACAGTGAACAGAGAGGAGCCTGTGTGAGCGGCCTTTTATTTCAACCACCCTCCCAAACGCCCCACAACCTCCCACTTCCCTCCACCCAAGCATCTTATGAAATATGTACAAGGCAAACAGAGGTGGAGTTGATGCGCAGACCTTCCTCCTCTATGACTAACCGCTACATGTCCAGTACCATTACTTATTTATAAGGCATGCCGTGTAAGTGCCAGAGTGGCCTCGCTCGTTTCCCTCCTTGCCATAAGGGCACTTTCATAACAGCCTGTTTACATTCCAACCACCAAGAGAGGCGTGATAACAAAAAAAGGATCTCCAATTAGTTACAGCGTCCGGAATATGGCGAGACATCGGCGGCCGCGATGGTTCCAAAAAATATTTGTAATGTGTCTCAGAAGTTATTGGTTTGTGCTGGTCATCGTCCAGAGTTATTGGGGGAGATGAGTTGAATGTTGTTTTTCCATAGGGGCCTCAATTGGGTTGGAAAAAGTGTAAAAATAATAAAGGCCCACTTCTAAGAGCTGTTTAATGTGCATGCCGATTCATTCAAGGAGCAGGCCGTGTTTGTGTAGTTTCTGAACATTGTGTGCACTTTAAAGTGAAACGTGTGTAATTGCAAATTTGCAATTACACACGTTTCATCTTGTCACTTCAGAATTTAGGATTATATTTCAATATCCTAAGCGGCGGGTTGTTTTTAAATCATTTCGTAACACCATTAATTTCAGTCCATTTACTGTAATGATGTAAAACACATGCACAATGAAAGCATGATGGATGCTTACCAGCTGGATTAGATTCTCCTTATTCATATGGGTTGAATCATAAATTAAAATCGATTTTAACAACATTTTATATACAAAATCCAATGATCACAGCAAAGCTCCTTGCATAGTGGATACATTTCTACAAAGACATCTGTATTTGAGTATGTGGAAGCTTTCAAAATGTGGCTTGTCAGGAATGAAAACAGTCTTTGCCATGCAATTGCATAGACATAAGTGGGAGGATCCATTGTCAGAAAGTAAACAAAGCGGTGTGACAAGCCAATGCCCTGCCCCCACCACACAGTTCGTGATCAAGAATCAGATCCAATCTAGATTAGAAACAACTTGCCTATGGCATATTACATGTACCAGCCAACTGTATAGCTCACAAGCTTTGTACTTACCAAAAGACACAATCTAGTATAACTGGATTCTCCTACATGGTATTATTAACTTTGTGCAAACCACGATGCTCAACAAACAACTTTCATAAAACATTGATAAAATACATTTTATGGAAACCTGCGCAATCTATATGTTTGATACAACAATGTAAACATGTATAAGCTGTGCAGTTAGTGTTCAGGTTGCTTCTGTGTACATTGTGAAAGCTAAGCATCCTCCCTGCCTTATGGCAATGTAGGTCATATTTTCCTCCAACTCTGCCTCTTGAGTGTCTCAGCATGAAACTAGCCCGGCCCCATCTCTGGATGCCACCAAACACAGAGCCGGCTCTACCTCCAGGGGCACACACACACACACACACACACACACACACACACACACATACTGACAGAAGCAGCGCCAGGAAGACCTCAGACATGCTGCCATACTGCACCACTGTCTGGGACCTCCATTGCCACTGTATCCCCAAACCACTGTCCAGCACCACGCCTCACAGATCGGGCCTCAGGCCAGGCCAGTCCTGCCCAGCTGTGTGTGTGATCCAGACCAGACCGGGCTGACACCAGTCACCCCGCCATCCACACAATCCTCTCCGTACTTCCCTAACACGCCCTAATCTCTCTCATCACCGGTCGCTGGATGGATGGGGGACATGGGATTGACGGCGTGCTCGCCGCCTCCGTCCTTGCCACGGCCATCTGCTTGGTGAGCCCAAGGAAAGCGACGGGAACGATCCTGTGGGCCGGCCAGCCAGCCAGCCGGCCGGCCAGCCGGCTAGCATCGTAGTGCCGCTGCGTCCAAAAACTCTGTGCCGTGCCGCAGGACCTTAACTCACTGTCACGGGGCCGTCCAATGTGATTGATCTGGTCCATTTAGTCGGAGCGGCCAAGTCTGGGGGAGGCCTGGTCCTCCAGTAGCCCATCCAGCCCCCACTCAGCCCACTTTAGCCCTGACATCCCAACTAGCACAACACAAACAGCACAGCCCTGCCAGCTGGCCCACAGGCCTGACATGCTCTGTCTGCTTTTTAGTTAACACGCCACAGGCCTAAAACCAGGCTTACGAGGCCGTCCACGACGGATTCTCTTGGCTCTCCTAGTGAGCAGTAACTCAACCGAAATAAATCAATGTTCACATTTTGATATGCTTTCAGTACACGATAACGCCGTCCCGTTGGAAAGGAGAATGTGTTATCTTATCAACCGCAGGTCATTCAAGGCTCGACAGGTTAAATGCAGTTGCTCCGGCCCATCAAATGAATGATCTATAATCAACTTAATGAAACGACCCTGATTCACAAAAGTAGAGACAAATACGCCGTGCAGAGTATTTCTTAATCCATGAATTAATAGCAGATGAAGTAGTCTACAGGAAACTAAAGATGTCATCAGTACACATGTGTGCAGTTTCCATTTTGATTCACAATATTATTTCCTGTTCTTTGTATTTACGTATCCCTATTCCGTTTATTGGATGGTCTGTGCTCTGGCCTGGCTCGTTCCAGGAAAGATTTATTTTTTATGGTTTCACAGTAACTAAAGGCTTTTAGTTACTGTGAAAATGAGTTCCCTAGACACAGAGGTCGTAGCCGCAGCCGTTAATGCAGTCTGTCTGTATCGCATCACTTTGAAATCAGCCATTTTCATAAAGCATTGTCTTAATAATTCTACCTTTTAATAAGTTCAGTGTTAGTATTGGGGATTTACCCATTGCCAGGCTATATGATTTTCCTTAAAATTCCAACCACATCACATGGACTTATTTTTCTTTTTAGGACGCTCGACTGCTGAGGGGAAATCGATTCTGGAGCTGCACCATTTCACTGCATAAACAGAAAACGTTAGATTTACCGTTAAAGGTTATGTACAGTTTACGTGATTTGTTGAAATGCATGCAATGTTTAGCTGAAACAGACATTGCTTTAATTGCAAAGCACTGAAGCAAGGCAAAGCATTTTATAATAAAACAGTCTCGGGCCAGGACTCAGAAGAGCTATTGACTGTATATGCTGGCAGCACAGCGAGTGATTTTAGGGAACTCTAGGAAGTTTTTTAGAAATGTTGAGTGTCCTATCACTTAAATATTTAACAAGAGGAGAGCTTTTTCTCTGAAACATTTCAGCATCTTCTTGGTCACTATATTTTCTCCCCATCTCTCTTTCTCTTGCCAGCTATTTCTGTTCTACTCTTTCTGCAGAGGACAATCTGCGCATCAAACATGGGGTAAAAGGGACAAATGAGCTGGCTGGTCATCCAGTTTATTAACAGACCAACCTCACGCCCCAATTTACCGTACGGGCATCCGTAAAGCTTAACTGTGAACACAATAGAATATGTTTGGCATTTTTTCTTGAATACAGTTTGCAAAGAATTCAAATTTCCATGATCCCCTTCAAGAATTTGTCTCTCTATGGTGTGGGGAGAGAAACAGAGGCAGTTGGAGAGCCGGCCTGTGAGCTGTCCAAGGACCACCATGGGAACTTTACTAGTCGGGTTAGCTGCAGTGACAGTTGAGGCACTTTTCTCATGTGAAAAGGGCCCAGCCTTCCCGTAGAAAAACACATCACAACAAACAAAGAGCATCCGTGACCCGATAACCAGAACTTTTTTTTTTTTTTAAAGCAGGGGTAATCTTTTCGCTTTTTTGCTTTTCCCCACAGTCTTAGTAATCTTAGCCAGGTTAATTAAAGAATTCTTTTCTTAATTTAAGCAGGATATGATCATGACCGTCTTACGAGCAGCAAGGTAAGATGATCTCATATTTTTGTTCATCACTGCTAACCGTGTTGCAAAGTAGTTTTAAGCGTGTCTCCAATGGTGACATCTCATCATCCCGCAGTATGAAATGGTCCTGAAGTTGAATGAGACCCAAACAAAAGCGTGAGGGAATTAGCACATGCGAGGCACATTTCCAGAAAGTGTTTATGTTCTTCTTAAAGCCTTTTTCTGGCAGAAGCGATTACATGAACGTCTCCTACTCATTTGTTTTCATCTGAACGTTTGGCTGAGGGGTTTATCCATCTTGACAAGCACATAATGTGGCTTTTGGTGCTGTGAGGGAGAAAATGAGAGGTATCGGAGTAGAGTGAGGGGAGGAATTGTGAAAGTTAAAACAGAGGCTCTATGGTAGAGGTTTATCACTTTTCTTGCGCTTCCCTTCCTCTCTTTAACTACATGCTTAAACCCCCCAAACATGTGTTAAAAGATCACAATAATCCCCTCGAAATGACATTAGTCCTCACTCTCCTCTTTGAGTAGGTGGGATGCATCCGAGCCAAATTACTGAAGACACTCTAGGGTGTTGGGAACGATGTGATAAACACATAAAGTTCCCAATGTAATTTGATTAAGTCTAAAAAGTATAAATATGGTGTCTGCGCGGCATCCCATGCTAAGCCAATTAGAAGCTCTACAGTAAATGAATTTGGTTACGAATGATAGTTTGACTTCACTTCTACAGCAGTTAAAAGGAATTTAATCAATAATTCGCATTATGGTAAACTTTCCATCATACACCATTGGTCCCTATGAATTCTTTAAAACTGTCAAAGATCTTTTCCCACGTTATGTTAGATAGTATAATGTACCATATTAACAGCCCAGGTCAGGTTAGAAGGAAAGAGCAAAGTAAAAAACAAAGAAAAAAAAGATTGCATGAAATAGTTGGATTGTTCTCTAAAATCTGAACCACTTGGCTACTTGATGCCAACTTATAGAATAGAATATGACATAATGGGGACCTCTCCCTTTACCACACAGCAGGAAAATGATTATTTTGAATTCATGAAATGGGTAAACTGGGAGGCTGGATTGGAATTGCTGCAAAGATGTCACTGACTTCTCTGAGGCACATTTCAGTGATCGAGCACTGAAAGAGTGGGTGGACAGGAGGGAATGCATCTATCTTGCCATAAATATAGTGTTGCGAACCTAACATTGTTTTAGCACTTATGCATGTATATGTGTGGCCCTCTTCCCCTGGTGCGGGAAGTGTTGGATAATTAGCTGGCTTATCAGCCTGGGACACGGGCAGTCTCCCTTCCAGTGACAGGTCATGGAGCCCAGGACCAGCGGGAGGTTCGAAAGGAAGGCAGTGGGATGATAAGACCACAGGAGGAGAGACAAGAAGGAGAGAGGGAGAGAGAGAGAGAGAGAGAAGGAACTGTGGGCGAGGGCAGAGATGCAGACAAAACCTGAAGGAGTGAAATGGGATGAGGAGCCAGACAGAGGAGCAGATAAAGAGATGGAGCAGATAAAAAGGGGGAGACAGTTAGGCCCCGCAAGGACAGAGCAGCTGCTCCGGCCTATCAGCACTTCCACGAGGCCTCGGCACTCATTAGCATAAATTCGAATGACAAATGTGGCCCGCTTTGGCAAAGACTAATTAATTCACGGAGGGGGGAAACTCACCAGAGTAAGAATTCAAATCATTCAATGCCACAGGCCTGAACAAGCGTTAACAGAAAGTGTGTTGAGCTCCATTGTTTTGTGGAATTACAGTCGCCTTACATGTTGGGAAAAGGTTACAGCTTTCCTTTGACATTTCTTATATTTTTCTACGATTACTTCAATATGATTCAATATGAGAGGATAATTTTTCTGAAACGGTTTCATTCAGTGTTTTTTAAAGGATGTATTTGATATGTCTGAGGTGCGCGTGCACACAGTACGTGGTTGCATGTGAGTGTTTCGGAACCGTGTTATTTGGTTTATTCGACTCCACACAAATACGGGCACGCCCCCCCCCCCACCCCCACCCACACACACACACACGCACACACAAACACACACACACACACACACACACTTTATAAGACACAACAATGGACAGCAAAGCCTGGCTTTGCTCTAAAGTGAAGGCAGGCCGTGCGGCCTGTTAAACATAGGGAAAGGATAAGTGCTCCCCCTTGTGTTCAGCGCAATCTGGTTTCACAGACTATAATTATACTCTCCAGGACCATGTAACTCTAAGTCACACTAAAATGACAATATTCTCTGTCACTATGGATACCTGAACAAAGTTTTTGACATCACAATCAACCTTTTGCTTTCTTCTCAGCACAATGACTATTACCTCATTTCCATTACCTTAACTCTGCCAACTAAGTGTCCAGAACTCCAGAACAAGCCTATTGCCCTGATGCATGGCCATTGGTGTTACACGTTACACTTAATACTCTATGCCAACATGTTAGCAAGTGACACTGAATGGAGTGAGGGGTCTAAATAAGCCATTTGAATGAGGTTAAAATGTGTGTGCTTCATGCACATGCTTGTGTTAGTCCTAAATTCTCATTGTTTTCCACAGCGAGTTGAAGTCCAGGTGTTCCTGCAGCAATGCACATGCGTGTATCCCCTCCCGCTCTCTATCTCCTTGCATTTTTCCCTTTCCTCCCCGCTGTCCAAAACACACCGAGCCATGACAGGTGCAACCATTTTCCTTACCAAATCTCTTGGTAAAGACCCCAAAACAGTTGCCCAAGAGCGCTGCGTGCTAAACCAGGCTCCTCCATGCACCATAATTACATCAAAACAGAACATGTTGTGCAGGACTATTAATACATCCACATCAAGAGCCAGTTTTTGCTTTTCCAGCTTTCAAGGAACATCCTTCTGCTACACTGTGAGTGCATCTGTGTGTGAGTGCATCTGTGTGTGCGTGTGTGTGTGTGTGTGAGTGTGACTTGGGGTGCTTGAGGGGGGAGTAAATGGGTGGTGGTTGGCTGGGTTAGTGTGATTCTCCAGGTGGCACACATGGGCCCCGGTTGCCGTTGGCCATTACCAATGGCCCCAAGACTTGCACACCTGTGAAACACATTATATCTTGACAAAACACTGAAAGGAGTTGGTTCTCTTTTTGTCTGACAGTGGCAGACAGCTTAAGCGATTTGAAGGCAGTGCCATAACCAACTGTTGGTTCAAAAGGGATAGTTTAGGCTAAGCCGCAACTATTATGGGCCTACTATTCATATCTTTGCATGGAGCCATCACAATTTCCATACTAGGTCTGTATGTAATGTGATTGCTCTCTGGTTGAAGCTTCCGAATGGTCTTTGTTGGAAAGATACTCATGCAATGTTCCATTCTGATGGAACATGCAATTACAATGTAGGCCTGATCATTTTTCTATTTAATACCATCGCTACTATGGCAATTCGATTTTTTCTCATTCATACTGACATGCTACCATTTGTCAGCTCAACAAAGGAAGACATTTCCATTCATTACAATAAACTCAGCCATAAAGTCTAGACCAAGTTTCTTTTTTAAATTTCTGTTTGTGCATGTTGGTGTTGGAAGGAGGAGCGATGCTGAATGTTCAGCCAATGCAAATATGCTTACATGTTTTAATAGATGGTCATGGTAAAAAATGACCGCTAGGTACCAAGTAAGGAGCTGGTTAGTGTAAGTGATGGTTACGGCATTATGGTTTGGAAGCTTTGCCAAAGTGAGCAAAACAAAGCAATATCTGATTCAATGGAAAGACTACATGGATACTGCTTTAGAACTGTAGCAGCTACCTTTAGAGAATGAGAAGCTTAAACATAATGCAACACATTATTTTGGTTTTTAACAAGTTGAGGTTTCTCACAAAGAAAGTAAAACACACCTTGAAGGAATATCTGGAATTGATTTATCTTCCCCTAAATAAAATATCCAATCTACTTGAAAAGAATATTATATCAGTGATGGGAGTTATCTCCTCCCATCACTGATATACTTCAGAATGAAGGATACAGCAGGCCCCATTAAAACTACTAAATAAGAAATAGCATAACAGTTTGCAAAACCTTTATCACCCCTTTTTATTCATTCCAAATGGAAAACTGTAGCAACTTTTGCCAGCTAGATATTAGACTCACTTAAACTAAGGTTGGGCGTGCTGCGACACCTGGCTGCTGACGCACGTGGATCAGAGAGGAAGGGAGGGCAGAAATCAGAGGAGGAAATGGTTTCATGGCTGAGCTGACTATTTGAATTAGTGTATCTGAAATGGGCATCGTCTGCTAGCACTCTGACATGGTGTTGCTCTCGCCTTTGGCACGAATCCATCCCTTCAGACTGACACACATGTTAGTGGACACACACACACAGACACACACACAATTACACAAAGACACATAAGCACAAGCTCACACATGGAAACTCACATCGTGCATTTAGCTTGCCTTCCTCCGACCTCCCCGCTGCGTCTGACACAGCACCCATGATCCTTTGCCTCGCGGGCTGTGAGCTGTCAGAGTGACAGGGCATGAGGAGGTTGACATGTGACACTGGGAGACAGGATGAAATGTGTCATCATCTCCTCAAACAAAGGAACAAAGAGATTAAAAACTCTTTGTGTACTGTAAGATAATTTGTGTTTGCTATGACAACAATTTACATTTTCATCTTCCTTAATGTAGTCGATCAGGGGAAGCTTTCGCTCTTTTTCCTGTTGAGCTCAAATATTACCTGATCTCAGCAGGCTGAAGGTGTTAAAACGTACAAGATTACTCCAGTAATCCTCTACTCTGCTCTCCTGGGTCTGACGACTTAAGCAAAGCACATGCAGCAGGGAATGCACACACACACACACACACACACAGACACACAAACATAAAGCTGTCCAGCTCTCACTAGGTTAGTGCGATCCATCCTAGGCTGCCCAGGCCTCTGCTCTGCTAGCAGACCACACATCCACACAGCAGCCCTTTATTGTTCCTTCCACTGGGTAATGGAAACAGAGTCAATGTGGCACGGAGGGGGAGGAAGTGGTGGCCAAGGGCTGGGGTCCCGGGCCCTGCATGGCCCCTCCATGGTTGGCATCTCTCCGTTTCCACACATTCATGCACACGAGCACATTATACACTCAACCTGTCTCTCTCTCTCTCTCTCTCTCTCTCTCTCTCTCTCTCTCTCTCTCTCTCTCTCTCTCTCTCTCTCTCTCTCTCCTCTCTCTCTCTCCCTCGCTGGATATGTATACACCATTATGAGGGAGCTCGGCAAGCCGCACGGTAGTGAAAACGTACACCGCCCATGCATCCTTTCAAATGGTAGGAAATCCTGGACATGTCGAGTACATTTAGAAAAATACTTGAGGTTTTGAGGAAGTCGGGATCACCTCATCTCGGGGTAACGTGATGCTGGATATATAAAAAAAAATGAAGGGGTGCACATATGGAAGCCATCGCAGACCTCGTGCATGCAAGTACAAATCAAAGGAACGCCAGCCCTGCTGCTAATGAGGGTGACCGTGACGTTTTTATGTTGTTATCCTACTGTGTGGCTTAGCCTTAGCTAATGGCTGTATGGGATGGGAGGAATTTCATCCACACGCGCACAGGGGCTTCTGGGCAGCATTGTTACAGTCTAAACACATTTTTTAGGTTCTTTGTAGCATTTGAGTTATAGTATCAGCGCTACAATATGGCAGGTAGGGTTTAGTGGACGGTTAGCAAGCTGGATTTATTTACTTTAAATGTGTCGCAGCAGGCAAACCAACACGGAGCGACTGGTGCTCCAGTTACACCGACACCAGCGGCTTACATGAGCAAAGAATAGAACGAAAGAAACGCTTTCATTTGCCACACAGGCCTTTTAAAATCTAATCGCATCTATATACATACTGTCTTATAATTGTTTAACGCTCCAGTGTGACGTTTCACGTTAATTAATTGATCTTAGTGTGAACAAAAGGGCTGTTGGATGCTGTGGCATTAATCGTGTGAATGCTGGACCTGGTAACAGTTTGTACCTGTGTGTGTGTGTGTGTGTGTGTGTGTGTGTGTGCATGTGTTGGTGTGTGATAGGCACGGCGTGTGCCTGCACATGTGTGTGAGTGTATTTCGTGTGCATGCTCCTGTGCTATCAGTCTTGGTCAGGGCCCCGCTTGGGTGCGGGAAGGTTTGTCTCCACATGTTGTTGCAGCCTGTGTAATCATGGTATTAATTATTAGCTGTTTGCGCTCCATCATCCGCCTCCCCTGGGGGCGGGCACCGTGCCTGGCCTGCCGGAGGCTGCCTCTGGGTGTCTCACAACACAAATCTGCACGGTTAACATCACAATCATAGAGCAACAGTGAGAAGTACGATATTCTTGTCAGAGGGCTGAAAAATGCGAACTTGGTAATGTTTACTGTTGCACAGGGGTGGGAAGTTTCCGGTAAATTCCGGGGGTGTTACCGGAAAGTTTCCATGTGGAGGTTAAACTGGGGAGTTTGTGGGAAACCTTTTTTTGCATGCATGTCAATTTATGTATTTCAAGGTAAATACAGTTTGATAATCCCAACATTTCCAGTCTATTCCTGTTAATGCCTATTACTTCCCGTATATTCCCATGGAAGGTTTCCAACTTTGAATATTCCTTGAATTTTGCAACCGATTTTAAATTTTATTTAAAACATTTTTAAGAATGCCTCTTTATGAAACACTGCTGTTTTTTCTGTGTTTCAAAACCACACGCACAGCCTGAAATCAAATAGTTGAGCTAAGAAATAAACAATGTGTCCCCATAGGCTTAGCCTGAATGGTGTGAGAAAAGATGTCTCACTCTATCCTGCTTAATGTCCTCGGGGCGGGCTGTGAATTAGTCTCAGCTCTATCTGATCTCATATCTGTCCTTTTCAAGCACTGCCACCGGCATATCCCCATCACTTACTAAGACACGTGCGCTTATGTACATTTGTCTCCCTCAAATGCCACCATCGGCATTGCTCCTTCAGAGATACTTGTGAAATGAATTGTGTGAAAGAAAGTCACAGTATTTGGCAGTGATTGCGGTGCCACAGGCATCATGTGTGAAACCCAGAGCACGTGTGTGCGTGTGTGTGTGTGTGTGTGTGTAGGTGAGTGTGTGCCATGTGAGTCACAAGGAGAATCAGTACTTTTACCCGTGCTGGTTTTTAGGGACAGTTCACCCAATTATTGACCAGTAGGACTGTGGTTACATGCTGACTAGTGAAATTAATTTAGTTTAACATCATGATTTACTCTGTAGCCATTATGTATCATTTATTTTTACTTAAGCTTCTTGTTGATTAAACCCATCATCCCTCATCCATCATTCATCGTGACAAATTTTCCTTTAGCTGCCTGTAGCGGTTTCCACAGCCTCTGCCATGTTTCCCATTTCTTTCAAATTCAATAATAGTCATAAAGACCAGATAATATGGAAACTTAAATGCTTTGAACAAAAATCCAATAAACCAAAGCCACAAATGGAGATATTTCTTCTGCAACCAGAGCAGAGTTAATAAAAGTCACTTATGCTCTTAGAGTCACAACAGCATTTCATTGTCCGGGATAACAGTTTGAAGGTGAGTTTAACAGATTGGGACGGGCCTGTCGCTAGATTCAGAGCGTAATATATTATCATCTTTGGAATCAAGAAAAATAAAATATTTGTAGCTACAGAGTCTCTTGCATTAATTCACAATCACCGCTGTTCCCCTGCGGTTTCCCGCCACTTTGAAGATGCCTTCACAATAGAGCGAGAGACTTAACCATTTCCGAAGTGAAGAGCGGGAGGGAGGGGTGGATCACGACGCCACATGTTAGCCGATTGAAAGCGCAGGAATTGTATCGTAAAAGCAAAAACCGCCTCTTGGTAATCATGTCAGGAAAAACCGCGTCGAGGAAACGCTGCCAACCAGTCTCCACCAATGAGATTTTCTTTTTCCTCATATCCATTTGTACTGTTTTTGCTTGAAGACAGAGGGACGCTCTAATCCTCTACTCATTGTTATCATTGTGTAGGACTGGCCGAGGGAAATAGCTTTTTTGATGGCAATGGAGGGGAAAGGGAGCTTTGCCAAAGAGGCCTTCAGAAGTTAATGGGCCGGTTTCTATGCCGACACTAAAATCTTAGCTGCAGCCATCAGGAGCTTCGAAGGCGTTATCTACTTCAGCGGTTTTGAAGATTATCTTTAAAGGGAAAATATAAAATGACAATGTCAGGAACATGAGAGATGTCTAAAAGCAAAGGTTTAATCAAGACTTTCCAAAAGGAATTATCACCAAGCTAAAGCCGATGAAGAATCGGTATAGTTTCGAGAAATTCTTCTCAGATAACAGTTGTAGCCTTGAGATCATCTCACGAGCAAACCACAAGAGTGGTGCATTCACATTTTGACACAGCACCTCGGGTTCTGTGGAGTTTCTATTGCCGGTGGGTAATGTTCGATACCATGCAAAGGAATAGTGCCTTCGGTGACTGATGACCCTGCAGAATGAAGAGCCAAAAGGAAAATGAGACCCATTTTCTCAGTGAGTGCTCAAACGTACAGGTGCTTATGAACTCTGATCTTTTTATCAGCAAGGGAAGAGAAAAAAAAAGGGGCTTCGTGAGTGTTTTAAAAATAACTCTTGATGCCTAAGCTTTGCCAAGCCTTCACAAAAAGCATGAGCAATGTGCGAAGTGTATTTTTCTAAGCACTTTGGGGAGGAAGATCCAATCGGGCAGTCCTCCGGAACAGATATTGGCAAGGTAACCCGAAGCCTTCAGCACGGACAGGGTGACCCTGTCCTCCATGTTTCTTCCTGCAAAACAATGAGGCAAAAGGAGAACAAGTGGCATCATCCCACACCGGAGCACAGGTGCTTTCAGCCTAGGAAGGAAGGCTGAACACAGAGTTATAAAACGGCTGTGGCAAGATTTATGTTTCTTGCAAACTGTTGAACTCTCCCAAACGCAGAATTAAATAATTAACAAAAAATAACCGCAAACTAGTTAGACAATGAAACCTCAGAGGTTTGAGAAGTGGTAAGGAGAAGCACACGGAGGCTCAGACTAGTGGCCGTCGTCGGTCGTCTGCACATGCATGTGTCTTCCACGTGTGTATCCGTGAGGGAGATGCATGTGCACATTGTTGCGTGTCTGCGCTTATCTTCCCCTCTAAGGTTTGCCAGAATCTGCCCTCAGCGCAGAAACCCAACGAACAAGCTACGACCCATCAGCAGCCAGGTCAGATTAGGTGTCTGTCGTTGGCCTTTGTGCAGATAACACTACAATGAGTGGCACTTCCCTACCGCCAGTTCACCTCTGCCGTTCCACACTTGCCAGTCATCCGCAAGTCAGATAAGCTTTATCTCTTATTTAACTGACAGAGCCTAAGTCAGGAAGAGGCAAAGGGGGGTGTTGGGGGAGGGAAGGGGAAGGGGTTGTTCTCCTTTAGATTCGCACCCTAGTAAAGGGTTTTTGTTACTGATGAGGGTCACGGAAGGAATGAATAGCCTACAGACACAGGGGTAGGAGAAGGGAAAGTTGACTGGCACATTAGCCTGCGTCTCCATATCACTCTGCTTAATCTGAAGAGACAAGGGATCTCTTGATTTGTGGGGACGACCATGGAAACGGGGGACATTGCGGAGTGAGGCAAGAGGGGACACAACTGTCGAGATAAATTTACCTTCACATTTTCTGTGCACAGCTGTCCTCTGACTCTGTTTATCTCCAACCCTCTTTTTGTTTCTCATGCACACAAGTGTAAAATCAAACTACATTACACAATGACTCTTATTTTATTCTTCTCCCTGTTTAAAACTTAAAGGAAGTATATTTTTCTGTCTCTCAATCTTGCTCATTTGAGCTTTGCACAGCTTTCTCCTTGCAACCCAATTAGTATTTCATAAGAGGCTCGTCACCTTTTCCACGCACATCACTGATGATTAGCCTCCTGGGATAACCTCGACAGTAGTCTCCTGGATGGATTTAGTTAGTCTGTCAAGAGGCATCAGTTCAGGCGGGATGAAACAAGACATGTCAAACATTACTCTTTTTTTCAGAACAGAGGCAACTGTGCCAAACACTGTTATTGAACTGGCAACACAAGAGCGTAGCCTAGCTCTCAGAAACATGTTAAGGGTTAAGAACTACTAATGTCATGTTCAATCAATCATCATTACCCTCGGTGAAAATCCTGTTTAAAGTGTGGCAGCATTAGCAATTTTTAGCTTTGGAAATGTCTGGATATCCCACTCCTAAAAAGTGTGCAACAATGAGCCTGCTCTCTGCCTGTCAGGATATTTTGCCGTTTGTCCTGAGAAATCGGTTCATTTTAGAGAGCTCTCTCGCAATAATGTCAGAACTGACACATCACAAAAGGCAATGTCTCCCCCTATAGGTGCCAATACAGCACTACAATTTATAACTTACATATTTATAACTTACATTTTTTTACTGTATCCCAAAGATTTAACCATCAGTAAAATGAGACCAATTGGAAATTTGTATAGTGAAATCAAGTTTATCCAGGAAAATATTCAATACCAAAATACTGCAACACTATCAATAAAGCCAAGCGTGCTATCCCTCGTTTTGACAACAGAAACACTGTTACAATACGTTTTTGTGGTACTAAAATATATTTTTTTCTTTTTTTTCTATAAACGTGGATGATATTTAATGTCTGATGAATTTATAGCATAAATTCATCAGACATTATACATTACATTACATTAACCTCAGAATGCCGGAAGTGACATTTGCTGCCCTGAAATGGATGAAAACAAATTGTAAATATCCATCACTGTTTCTGTTTGCTTGTAAAAATCCTGTACATATGAAACATACAAGAAGAGACAAACACTCAAAGAAGTTTGAGTTGGTTTATGGAATATATTTGTTCATTTGGACTAAACACAAAGAATATACATACCACCAAACAAGCATAAAACATACAAATATGTATAGAAAAAGAGATTTTTGGTGTTTTAAACATTCTTATATACAGTGTAGATTACGATATAACAGAAGATTAAAACGTGAAAATTTGAATTTATTATCTGCGTAAACAAAAAGAGTTAACTTTCCTAAAATCTAGGAAAAAATAAGACGCAACGTAACCACAAAATGCATGGAAGGACACCGCCATATGAACAAACTTTAATCCGTCTTAAAGATTGAGAAATGCAGATGTAAAAAAAAAGGGCCTCTTTCCACTGCTCCTTTACCTTCTGTTCAGGTAATCAAAATGTGCTGCGAGACTGTCAGTAAGAAAACATCGCTACAAAATAATAACTCAGGAGATAAATGAAGGTGATTATAAGATGATGTCTGATACAGGTATCTTGATTATATATGCCAGTCAAAAGCAGTAAATTATTTTTTAGCAGTGCAGCAGAGAAAGCAAAAGCTGAGCAGAATGGAATGCTTGTTATATGTGCGGATCAAAAAGGCGACGATACATTAAAAAAAAAAAAAAAAAAATCTGTTTGTGTTTTTCACAAGAAAAGCACGTTTGTGATCCTTTGTATTCGAGATCTGATCCCTCCCGCCAACATTCCTGCTGTATCTCAAAAGGAAATAAGTTATTTTGGTCCAGGAAAGGTGCCCGCTATTATATCCAAGAAAATGAGGCTGGGTAATTTCTATATACTTTTGAGAATATTTTGTTTTCGCTCAAAAAATATCAAAATAAAGAATCACACTTTTCTTTATGCTTTCTACAGAACAGGGAGTCACACTTTGTTATCCTCCCAAACAAACTGGGAGTACAAAGATTCAGTGGGAGGATAACTGTAAAAAAGTATGCACAAATGAGGGATGGTGTCCCTGAGTACGTGTCTGTGCCTCTGCCCGTCTAGATGGTCTCCACATAATTGGCAGGGAACAAACCCTGGCAGCCATCTTTGCTCCACCCCCTCCACCAGGCTGTATCCACCGTTTCCACGTCCTTAATGATGTCACCGGGTTCAAAGGAGATCTCAGATTCGTCCTCTGTGGGAACCACACGATAACATAACTCTGATTCCGGTGCAATTACTGTAAGTGGAGGCACTTGGAGATTACTTCGAGGGTGATTATTGCCTAAATGGCAGCTTACCTGCTTGGTAGTCATACAGAGCCCGGACACACATTCGTTGCTTTGCTAAAACCTGTGTGGAGAGGAAACTGGAGTAAGAGAAAGGCTGTAATCCTGAAATACACATCTTGTTTTACTTAAAATCATAACGGAGAACATCAGAACATATTACATGAAAAATATTTCATAGACTTTCTTCAAATTAAATTAACGCTGGCAGGGCCGGCCCAAGGCATAAGCGAACTAAGGGCCCCCCTGGCCAGGGGGCCTCAAGCAGCCGCTTAGTTCGCTTATGCTGCAAGCAGCCCAGTTTTGTATTATAACCTCACTGTATTCATTTATAATTTTCGCTATAACAGCATAGCGTGACATTTGTGCCAATAATCTTCTAACACAGGTGACTGTGCGTGGTGGGAGGGGGGCCCTTAAATAAAATTCCGCTTAGGGCCCCCAAGAGGCTCGGGCCGGCACTGAACGCTGTCAATTTCTCTATATGCAACGAACCCATTGAGGACGAACCAACTTTGTGCAACACACTAAACAGGTTGTGTTTAAAGCCGCTTGTAGGTCTATGGCTTTTAGGCTACCTCTTGTCCGTTCTCTGAGATGACTCGTTCCTCTTCCTCATTCTCGTCGGCCTCCTCTGCTGCGCTGTGGAGATCGTAGCGTCCAGCCAGCTCCGGGGAGCTGAGTTCCGCGTCCGACGGACTCAAGGATCGTTCTGAGGAAGACCAGTTTGAAACGAATGAATCACCGTCCGACCAGCAAAGTGAATTCATTCATTTATGCATCGCCGCTGAATAATATAAACATTGTAAATTTTGTTTGAAACAGATGAGCTGCCGAACCTGGGCCATTCTCACCCCGTTCTCCGTTTGTGATCCCGTTGCTTGACGGGATGACAGTCTCATGCTGAATTTCTTGACACATTGGTTCAGCATCTGAAATAACAACTTGGTTGTAATCTTTTGTCACCGAGCAGCATATTATCAAATGCCATTTCAACTTTTGCAAAGCTTTAGCACATCATTCAAAAATAAACTGTGTGTGACAGTGTAACAATGAGACATGTTAATCAAGTCCAAATAGCAGGATACAAGAACAAGAGGCCTACCGGTGACTGCCGACTCTTCCTCTTTCTTTGAAAGCTCGGCGGGCTCAGAGGGAGTCTGACTGTTTTCTGATTGATCATTCTCTTCATCCTTTGTCCCCTCTTCCTCTTGCACCACCTCCACTGTGTCCTCCAGCGGGGAACGCTCAGCTTCCTGTTCTAATCCTTCTTCCTCTCCCTCTTTGTCCTCTTCCTTACGCTCATTTTCCTCCTTCTGGACTGGTTCTGTGGTGACAGCACAAGGCGGACCTCCTTCGTGCTCCTCCACATCCTCTTCCTCGTCTTCCTCCACCAGTACGGCAGTCACTTTGTAGCCATCGTCTGAGACCTTCTCCGCGTCAACAAGAGTGACGTTGCCGCAGTCTGTGGATTGAAAAATGATATCATTTAGAAACATGACAGAATTTGATCAGCTTACAAGTTGCAAAAGAGCCCACCGATGTACACTGAACTGTGAAGAATCAGAAAAATGCAGTTAAGCAATTGATTGTACTGGAAAAATATTCTAAACCTCTTTCATTTAAATATAACTAGCCACTGATTCATACCCCTCCCGCCACCAGTATGCTTTAACGTGGAGCGGGTTTTGGCCAAAACATCCGAGTTACTTTGGCCTTACCAAATTGTTTTTAACAATAGCTAATTGGTGTCAAACATTTATTCTTTTAGTAATTGGTCCGTTTTCACATTGCACTTTTACTTTGTAATGTAGCTGATTCTGTTGTTTTAGGGCATAACTGCAAATTCACCACACCCCTTTAAAAAGGAAAAAAACCCAATCACATTGCATTATAAGATACCTATGTAATAGTTTGTGCTCTATTCCCTACCTGCATTTGTCTGTGGAAGCGTATCTGGAAGATGAGCTGTTGGAGCTTGTGGGGCTCCACCGGACTGGAAGCAGAACGTTGAGGGCTCTGGCTGAGTTGGGGTATTCGGGGGTGACGGCGGTAGGGCTTCTGGATCAAACTGAGAGGCGTCGTTTTTTGCTAAACCGGGGTACAACGAAGCCAAGAGACTAGGGGGGGCGGGAGGGGCAGAAGGTTCTGTGGGTGACAGGGGTTTGGGCTGAGCGAGCACCTGATCTTGTTTGTTGGTCTGTGGAACAGTGGGCACCGCTGAGCCTAAAGAGGCAGGACGGAGAGGCGAAGTGGGCGGTGAAACGGGGGCGGGGGAACGTTGTGGAGAGGTGATAGGGCGTAAATCAGGACTTGTCGGAGGAGACATGGCTTGGTAGATGGAGGAGGGAGGCGCTCGGCAGAAGGGGGAGACCAGGGGGGAGCTGTAAGGGGAGGATGACGTGCTCTCTTCTGCTTTGGAGAAAATGAAGGCGGTGTCCGTCAGGCTGCGCTGGTATCGTCTGAAGGGTTTGCCTGGAAAAAAAAAGTGGACTTCATGAGTCGTTCATCCCAAAAATGAATGATCTGCATCCAGTCCTGACCCCACGTGGACCTCGCATCACATGGTGTCATGTGGTACCGCCTCTGATCAACAGTGTACATACCAGAGCGGGAGGATCCAGGGCTGGTGGGACTTTGTGATGACGATGAGGACAGCTGCCTGAAGAACTCTCTTGGGTTCATGGAGCGCTGGGACACTAATGCTGCGGCCTCCTGCGGGTTAGGTCATGTTTAGAGTAGGCGTACGACTAAACGGGGTACGGCAGTTACAAACGACAAAGGGGTGGACAACTCAGGTCTTAGACAAAAGGGCGTTATTCCCAAACAATATCAAGTGTTGTCAGGCGTTTGGGTTTCTGCTTCATGGGTGTGAGGTTCACTTACGGCGGCTTTCTCTATGGACTCGCTCCTGCTAAGACGAGCCCTCATCGCTTCCACATGCTCCCTCTGCTGCTGCTCCTGTCAGAGCAGAGACACAGCAGCAATTATATTTACATATTGACTCACACATTTTTTTTTATGTTTTTCACCTCTTCATTCAGAACTATTTGAAAAAGTAGACGACAAAGCACTTGAGACGAGTGACGCTCGAGTGTTTTGACGTTAATGATACGGTAACTGTTGACACAAAGCAATGCCTCGGGAATAGTGTATTAGCTTTCACTTATTTTCTGCAAAGCCCTCACTAAACACAAATGTTATCATCCTCCCTTTCCCACAAATATAAAGTATATAGTGCAATTTATTGTAAGCAGTCTGCACTGTGTCTCTAAGCTGAGAGACACCCTTGAGTGAAGACTGAAGGTAACTGTGAGTCCATGTCCACAAGAGATATTTAATGTCTTTCAATTTTATATTTAGGGTTGCATAGCATAAATATGGAAACCGGAATTCAGTATACGTTAAAATACTTCACATGCTGGATGTCAAGTCTTGGCTGTTTCACACCATTGATTTGCTCAGCAACCAGATTTAATATTACAACAAAATAAATAGAAATAAATAAAACACAGTGCCACATCTGTGTAATATGCTCACTCACCCATTTGGATTTCTCCTTTCTGAGAAGCTCTTCTTCTTGCTCTGCCTCTTTTCTTCTGTTTGAGAGAAAAACCAAGACCATGTGACCAACAGTCTTTATCCAAAATGCACCGTTGTTACTACAATTGTATGTGAAACTAATATTTAACACATATATAAACACCTTTGTGTTTGCTCCCATTTTCATTGAGTAAGAATATAACTACGCACACATAAACCTAGTTAGCTGAAATTGTTTGCACCCATTGGTTAAAATCTGTGTTAGCAAGCACTTCTCCTGTGCCAAGATAATCCATCCACCTGACAGGTGTGACATTTGAAGATGATGATTAAACAGATTGATTATTACACGTGGGGCCACCATAAAAGGTGCAGTTCTACCATGCAACACGGTACCACAGAAGTGGTAGTGGAGTCTGCCATTGGCATGGAAAGAAAACTTCACTCAGCCATTGAAGAGGAGTGGATTCCTCAAGCAACCACAACAACACCAGACTCACGAGAAGGAGGCGTGTCGCGCTGCACGCGGCTATTGTTGGTCACAGCAGATGCTGACTGATAATTGATGGATTTCAGTGGCCCCAGCTATGTGAATTCTTAATAAATATTGGCCTTTTATCGTGACCCGCCCAAGGCACACCTGTTTAATAATGATGCAGCTCAATCAGCATCCTGATGGATTATCTTGGCAAAGGTGCATGTCTTCGCCCACACGGATTCTAACCAATTTGTGCAAATCATTTGATTGAATAAACCTTTTGTGTGCACATGGAAAAGGTTTCGGGTCTTCCACTTCAACAACCACTTGAAAACAAGTGCGACATTTATATTTTGGCTCAGTGGATTTGTTCTTCAAATCTTTATAAAACCCAGCCGCTGCAGGGCACTATGGAAAAGACATTGTTCCTACCGCTGCTCCTCAATCATTTCTAGCTTCTCATTCATCTTCCGGTCCCTCTCTTCTGCATCCCTCCGCTCCTTTGAAACTCTTTCTCTTTCGAGGCGACGTCTCTCCTCTGAGGCGCGCCTCTTCTCTTCCTCTTTCCTCTCTTCCTCTTCACGCTGACACAAACAACAGGGAACAATTGGGACGGTATTATACTTATATTCATAATACCAAATGGGAATTACAGTAAACATCCGTCTAGGCTATTGTTTAGCCAATCAAATTCGGTCATATGAGGTTATTAGCCATACCTCTGCACGGGCCCAGAAGGAGTCTCTATTTATTCGTCTCATCTCCATTGCAGCATTTGTTTTTCTGTAGTTAGTACCCTGTAAGAGAAACAAAGGAATAGTAAAAGAAGAGCCCAAAAGTTAGATTTTTTAATAATGTTTACAGAGGAAGGGGCGTCACTTTATTTTACTGCATTAATGACTGTAATTACAATCTTTTCAATTTGATTTCCTTGTGTTTATAAGAATTCTAGAGTAACAGAGGGGAGGAGACGTTTCTACCTTAAACTATTTGAAAGTCTATGTCTCCATCTGCTGGGTCGATGGGGTATTGCAGTAGACTCACCACTAATTCCTCCTTGTCTGCAGACCTGCAGCTCTTTCTCACCAACTGCGTTGGAGCCTGGGCCTGAGCCTTGCTGAGCTCCACTTTGATCTTCTCCTCCGTCACATCCTCCACCTTCTCTGCACTAATGAACGCGTGCGCTTCCTGAATCATGGGGGTCAGGGTATGAAAAAGAGACAGCGAGTGGAGTAAGAATGACTGTAGACCCTGTGGTGGTTTTCTCCAAGTCTCACTTGGAGTTATTCAAAGTTGGAGCCAAACGCTTGTGTAACTGCTTCAGTTAAGGCTTGTGACTGAGCAAAGAATCCTCCTTGGCTTTGGGGTGAGGACAGCAAGGCTTTGCTTGGGATGCTTATCGATGGCAGACAGAAAGATGAGAGGAAATTAAATAGGGGATTTGATACGGGGTGAGAAAAAAAAAGGCGTGTGTAGGCATTTGTTTTTGCAAAAAAAAGGGAGAAAAAGACGCGCAGCAGTTACACAATATCTAGATGTCGAGCTCAAGGGAGATTCAGAGAAACCAAAAGAGTTGACAGATGATATTCAAAACCACATGACACAAAACCACAAAACAGTCCTGGAGTGTTCCCGCTGCAGCTGTGTCCATGGGACGGACAAGTGTTAAACATGAAATCATTTGGAGGTCAGATGATGGAGGTCCAGTTCTGTCGGCCTCCAACAGGAAACCAGAGCTTTATCAGAGTGACCACGCTGACGCTGACACTGAACAGAGCGTTCGCTGTGCCTTGTAATACACGTCAGTACAGGGTATGAACCATATCACTCCAACTGTCACTGCAAAGCCCACAGTGCTGCCAGACACGCTGGAGAAATGACAGAAACAGGCAAAACCAAAGCGAACCCTTCCAGTAGCAAAACACTACTCTGCTATTACTACTACTACCACCACTACCACTAGTAACCTGGCATCCCAATGGACTGTACCGTACCCAGGTCTAGTTATACCTTTTTTCTAACGTGATACGGCTGAGCGTTAACCAGCAGCATTTAGGTGACAAGTTCCTTTTTCACCATCTTTTTTTTAAGATGTAAATCAGAAGTGTCTCAGAATAAATAAGGCCTTCCTCTACCCTTTCCTTCCCCTTACTATTCTCATGTACAGTCATTTCACCTTATTTCAACCCCTTAACATGTGTTTTGCTGTAAATGTAATGACCTCACCTCATTAACATTTAACTCTTTCTATTCAAGCTCAAATAACTGCTTGTGTAGTTAAGGCTAAATGTGTCATAATGTTTATAAGAGGCCGAAAGTACGTGAGTTCAATGCAAAAATCCTTAAAATCAACAACACATTTGAGTCATTGATACGTCAAAATACTATAAGATACTAATAATTATGGTGACAAGACAAATAAATCAATATATAGAGCCTGCGACTGAAGTTGCTTGATCCTTAAAAAAAACATATTTGTTAGATCTTCACAAACACTTGTGTCAGTTGGCAAGACCTTCTACCCAATGCCACTTCTTGCAATGCTAATTTTTGCCATGTGGCCTTTCAAATCTTTCTAGACGGGGAAGAAGCTGAGTAATCATTTTGAGGCATTTGAGGTATGCGGCACTTTATAAAAATGCTCCCCACTATGTTTACAATGCTCATAGCCAGAATATGATGTCACTCTTTGAAGATCCATTCTGCTCATGAACAACGTGAACTGCGAATCATCTCGTGAATCCAAACGAGCATAGAACAAAAGTCAAGTCGCGTCTGGCGGACAAGTCAGAATGGCCGGAAGAAAAAAATAGCTTCTTCTAAAAAAAAAAAAACATCACAGTAACATGCCTGGCTAAGATGTCCGTTATGAAAGCTTATACAGTACGTAGTCTGAAGAAGCTATAAAGAATAGAACCTAAGGCTGAACTGCTGTTTAAAGGATTGTGTCACTGCTCACAGAGGCAGTGAGCAGCGACAGTAGTGACCGCAAGTTGATTGCATTGTTGTGACCGAGGTCTGGCTGTTTATGTATTATGTGTGTGTTTGTGTTTGCGTTTTGCTAAGGTTAAGGGTCACAATTCTCCCACACAACGGTCAGCCGGTGAGACAGTTTTTCTTCACGCCGTGCCATATTGACCATTTCACTACAAATCCCATGACAATGTGTGCAGAGAACACAGAGAGAACACTCAGGGTGCCGCTATGCGTCTGCAGATAGTGGCTCAAAAAAATCCCACACTGTGTAAAAAAAAAGAGACAAAAAACAACAAACATTCCACACATGCTTCCAGAGTTGACTGGGTGATGCCTTTATATGGAAACTAGTAAACCTAGGGGGCCTAGTTCCACGGAAACCCAAAGTAAACAGTTTGACCCAACGATCGGTAGCCGGCAGGAATCGTAACGTTAGCGGAAGATTGTGCGCTCCATCTGGATGAAGTTGCTGATATTCTATCATAAAAAGCACAGAGGTGCCCTCTTCTCCATTCCCTCCGCTTCCCGTCTCTCCCGTTACCCGAGTTTTTTGTTTCATCACAAACAATAGAGCCCAAACTCAGCCGCCTCCAGCTGCAATGGAGAGAGCCATCGCGCAGCCAAAGTCATGACTGAAACTGCAACACAACAGGAAGTGGACCGGGGAGAGGAAACGCTCAAGACAATACAAAGAAAACTGCTGTGAGCAAATCATTGCTGTGCATAAAATCTGATCACAGAACGCTTTCACTGTAGCAGCGATCTGAGAAGCAAAGAGACTGAACGTCCGTTTCTGCCCCTGCAGCTGGAAGCGTGTCGTCTTTAATGCACATTTGAATTGGGACGGCAAACAAATATATTTGCAATGCTCATCGGTGATGTACTGCACCTTGAAAAAGCTTTTGATGGCTGGAATGTGGCTGGCACATTCTGTCCTTCGGAAGTCTTCCACATTTTGACCGACCTGCAGACAAACACAGGATGTGGACACTTACATTCATGCCATACCGCTCTCAAAAAAAAGAGAAGGGAGGCAAGGTTAGGAACAATAGGATTGACGTGGTTCACCATTTGAATAGATAACTCGTTAAAAATGTTTTAAAAATACAATAAGTCACTCTAAGGGACAAAGTTACAGTTCACCCCCTTATTTATAGACCTATGGTTATAACAATACATGTTAATTCACTTCAACATCACTTCAGACCTGTAGCATTATAAGCCTTATCGGAGCATCTTTGTCTTGGAATAGTTCCATCCATGCTCAACCGCTCATCTAGGGTCGGGTCGCCGGGGAAACAGCTCCAGCAGGGGACCCCAAACTCGGGCCACATCTACCAGCTCTGACTGGGCCGACCCCCAGTGCAGAGATATACTCTCTCCACCTAGTCCTGGGTCTTCTCCCAGGGGCAGATTGACCATGTGATGATTTCACCTTCCGGCTCAGCTCTCTTTTTGTCTCAACGGCGCGGTAACGCAAGTGCAATACTGCCCCCACTGCTCCGATTCTGCGTCCCAAACTCCCACTCCATCTTCCCCCTCACTCGCGAACAAGGACCCGAGGGGGTACTCGAACTGATGACCAGATATTCTTAGGAAAAAAAAGGTGGATTTTGCAGCCAATCAAAGGCAGTTTCTTGTCACTGCTAAATGACGTTGCTGCATCTAAAAGAAAGTGCAAATCTGAGAGTGCTCCTTTGCACACCTGCAAACATCGACATTCTGACACGAGCCCGTCACCACGATCCTCGTCTGCCACTCACCCAGATGATCATAGCAATCCGAGTGCGCCCCGTCTCCACACACTCCACTTTGCACAGTCCGTATTGAGCCTTGGCGATGTGAAACTTCCCCGCCAGCTCTGCCACACCACCCGCTGTAAGAGAGGAGACACACACCAGTTAGAGGAAGGAACAGAGCAACAAACAAGAGTGATGGAGAGATAACAGAAACGCTACATGTTTCAATATTTGCTATCAAACAGTCTGTCTTACCTCCTGAGTCGGCCAGTTTGAGCTTGTTGGTGATTCCATCATACGTGAATATTGCCCTGTGGACATACAGACAAGCACACAGGTCAGCTAATGAGAAATGTGGGTGAGTGACCAACACATTTGTAACGAATGTAAAAAAAAAAAAAAAAAAAAAAAAAAGGGTGGGTCTGATTCCTTTTTGCCTAAAAGCAAAAGCTCATTCATTCAATCGGCGTGTTGACAGCTGAGTATGTGTTTTGTCTTTTGTGCTGCACACGGGACACACAAAGACACGCATATATGCCTAGCCTAGCCAGATGTGTTACTTCACATTCTTTGTGTTGACCATAACAAGCATCTTTATAGTGCAAAGCACCAACGATGCCATTCTCTTCTGTGACACATGCGTTTTTTGGTGTCCCAGAGGCCTTTCCAGCACACGTGTAAACCAGGCAGCAGAATAAACTTCCCTCATACTGTTTACCTCAGAGATGGATAGCTACGGGGCTTTTTTTTTTATCTTGCAGGTGAAAACCTGTCCTACCGCACCCTTCTGTCAATCGAGCTGCAGATCACCGTGGCAACTCAACAACTCAGGACGCGTTCCCAGGATACCAGTGGGATGCGATTCCACTAAGCGAGTGCAAACTAAACTGAGTGTTTGTTTTTGAGATGTTGGCTTTGTGGCTAAATCTCCAACACAGAAATGTGGGACTGCAGAATCAACCAAAAGAGAAGAAAATCACTAAAAGGTACTTGTACACATGGTAAGTGTACTGCTACATGTTTTACTGCCGCCACCCATTCAAATAGTAAGAGTCCGAATCGACACCCATCTCTTATTTTAACACGACGTGAAACTAACAAAGTCCTGATTCATGTGTGTGTTTGAAGCTCCACTGGGGGTAAACGTGTGTGTCTAACAGACTTTACGAGGTGGCCTGCAGAGAGATGGATTGTCCCAGCTTTATAGCACTGCGGTTGTGTATGCCTGCGTCTGACAGTGTTCCTTTGTACAATTCTCTCTGCAGGGGCTCCTGGGGGTGTGTCAATAACATCTGGAGCTGGGTGACGAGAGTGTCTGGCCATGAGCAGCCATTACAAACCGGCCAAAGTTAAATGTTTTATGGTTGTGGTTGTGTGTCGGGAGGAAGGAGTAAATAAGACTGAATAAAGCAGAAGAGAAAGGAGAGAGCAAAGAAGAGAAATATATATATATATTACAAAGAGATACAAAATGAATCTAAAGCAGCTGTATGAAGGCTGACACTTGCAAGTTGACTCAGTTAGCATCTCTAAATCATTGGGGGGGGTTTTCCATAGACAAAAAGGTTAAAAAAAATTCAAATCAGTATGTTTGTGTAAGTGTCGCAATCACAAGAGGACACAATAAGCACATTGTCTGGCTGCTAGCCCTGCGTGTGTGAGGAGGCAAGCTGAAACTCCTCTCGCATTTTGTTCATTGTGCTAATAGAAGTGACAGGTATTAAATGAAAGTCTATCATGACATCTAGCAAGACCGGGTGAAAAAAAAAAGGAACGGAAACATTCTCCAGGGCTTTCTGTGAGCTTTGGATCACCTGGTTTCGTTCTTCAGGGATTAGTCTAGCCACAATATTTAAAGAAACGACCCACACTTCACGCCCGCATTCGTCTTACCAGCGTCACTTAGACACCTCTGCACATTTACTGATCCTTGGTCCTCAAGACATTTCTAAACATGTCTAAAAGGTCACCATTCACAAGCAGTCAAGGTCAAAGATCAGTGGGCCTCTGAGGGAGTCGTAATTGCATCAGCAAATTCCCTACCCACAGGGAACAGGCTCGCACATGAGGATGCACTGTGCCGTGGAAGTCCCTTTGTCCTGTCAAGAGCTTTAACTTGCATGGAATTTTGGCAAAGGTCTATTTTGGCCCACACATTGTTCTTCTCAAGACTTTGCTTTCGATATTCATGGTTAACAAACAACCAAAATAACAGCAGTAATTGGACCTGATGACATTGGGTATTTTTATAGAACCACAAAATCTCCTATTTTGTCCCCCGACGGAAGGACATGCCAGCCTGTATTGAAGGGAACAAATACATATCCTGAACCTTTTTCCTAAAAGTTGTATTTTCAGGACTGTTCCCTCATCAGAATGTTTTATCAAACAGTTATGTGGTTGAGATTTAAATCAACCCTGTCTACATTATTTATGCAACCCAAATGATTCATTTCTGCTGACATGAAATGAGGCCTGCGATAGTTCACTGATGCAGATAGCCCACGTTTTTTCTTTTCAAAACTGTGCTTCTACTCCAGTGTGATTTACTGTAACACTCCAGTGTGATTTACTCCAGTGTGATTTACTGTAACAGAGGATAAGATCAAACCCTGTGGTAAACCAATGCATCTCAATATGCCAGCAGTGTGGTGCAGTGAGTGCAGAGGCACTGTTCTCCCTCTATACTCACTGCACAGATAGTTATGGTTAAGATCCGAATTGCAAGTGTATACCCTGCTAAAGTGTCCCCGAGCAAGACAACGAAACCAAACACGTTTTTACGATCAAACCTATATAGCTCACGCGCTGGCATGTCCGCCAAGCGGATGCCCTTCCGTTTGTCTCCGTTTTTGTCTGCAACTTGATTAGCTGCGTTACTGTAATGTAGTAGCAGTAGCGTTCAGACCCCCGTTCCTTCACACATGCAGAGAGCCATTCTGACTGATGAGAAAAACAGACTCTCTCGTGTCGGTACTCCAGCCCACAACCGAACTGAGCCAGCCATGACCTCAGCTCTGAGAAGGAGGGAGGGAGGGAGGAATGGAGGGTGGAGAAGAGACTTGAAATGTAGGGAAAGAGGCCATCATTCAGGGAAGTGAGGGGCAAGAAAAGGGGAGATTTTTTTAGGCAAAGTCGTGGCTTAGTATTAAACAGCATCATCTTTTTTTAATGTAACCAACAAGAAGGAGGAACAGTCGGTCCATCACCACTACAGCAAGCTGCTAAGTGCAGCTACAAAACAAACAAACGATCCTTCATCTCTGAGTATACAGAGACAAAAAGGCACACGCACAAAACATGCCTGAGCCAGTAACAATAGGGATAGTTTGCTTTGGAGCCCGTGTAATACCTCCGAAACATGCAACGCTCTGCCGTTTCAAGATGGACATAACAGAACCAGATGGCGAGCCGTGTTAGAGAGCGCCTTGTTTTCACTTATCCCGGCATTCCACTTCCCCCGGCTCCAATATCAACCATCGCAGTGTGGAATGATGCAGGAAACACTAGAACATAATGTACACACTTTGCTTGCGATGTCCTTTCTTAAAGAGATCTTATGGGGGGGGAGGGGTTTAATTTTGTTTTGATGCTCTCAAGGATGTATGCATGTCATTTGACTTGCTCATTGCTAAACAATAAGACAAAGCAAAACCAACCCATCCAGCGTGAATCCGGCAACCAATATCCATTTCTCTCCCGTAAATTATGTTTGATATCTCAACAGCATCGTTACTACTCTAAATTCATTATTCTGAATCCACATATTTCTTCCCCTCCTACTTTAAATCCTGGAGCACAACGTACCTCCTTCACAAACCAGAGCCATATCTCATCTTCATCTTTTCTCCCTCAACTGCCCTTTGTCTCACTGAAAGGAATATCTCGTGGGCTCATAGGTCATTTATTCATTCCATCTTTGCCTGCGGGGCAGATGTGAGAGATTTGTGGTAATGCCTGCTGTAGCGATATGATAAATTGGGCACTAAGATAGAGAGATGACAAAACGGAGGAGAGACTGGGGGCGTCCACCAGAATGCACCGCCCAGATAAAGCTCTCCAGTAGGTTCATATTTTGTGCCCGTTTGCATTGCTCGCTCACATACTGCACACAAATTCCCCAGTGGCCCCGGCAACTCTCAGGCAAGGCACTTGACCTACGGGTTTTTTTGACAATGCAACCTTTTCATTGCTTATTTCATGCTCTTAACTTCTTTCACATTTTCACTACGTCTACCTTTCCACAAGCTTCCTCGTGTTCATTTCATTTTACATAATGTGGTTTTTCTTCCTTTCCCCATCACCCCCTCACCCCCCGCCAACTTTTTACTCTTGGCTGAGAGCTGACCTGGGCTCAGCGCTATTTTTAGTCGCTCCGTCTACCTCTCCGGCTGTCTTGGAGTGGGGAGCTCAGAGACGTCCCCATGGCGTTCATTTCCTCTCGCCAAACTAGGGCAAAAAAAAGCCAGAATGGACTGAAAAAGTCCCCTCCTGTCCGGCATGTTGCTCACAGAGTGTTAATGCGACGACCACAGATTCCTCCGTCCGTCTGCGCAGCGGAGACGTGTGGAGCTTTATGGGTAGAGGGTGAGAAATGTGAGTAAGAGAGAGGAAGTGACGGAATGAGAATGTAAGAGAAGGATAATAAAAAAGGAGAAAATGGCAGAACATTTGCTGTGGTGACGCATCCCTGTGGCTCAATACCGTTGCACGGTAAGTCACAGACTAAACCAAAGCTGTTCATGCCATCCCACAATGCCCAGTCCTTTCTCTCTTTGGCCATTAATGAAGTCATTTTGTGATAAAGCATTAATAATCCCGGGGTGTAAATTGCTGCTGAGGGTTGGTGCTCATATAAACCCCTCAGTACTTATTAAATATTTAGCTCAGAGAAAGAGAGCATCTGTGGAGACACTGCAAAAGAGAAAAAATATGATGTGATATTAGTTTCTTGAGGATAAGGAGAGATGACATTTGCAAAGAAAAAAAGAGATAGCAAAATAAAAATTAAAAAAAAACACATAGAGGTATAATCCTGGTTCACACACTCATGGCTTGCTGCAGAGGATTCAGTCAGGTGGCCTGCAGAGAGTAGGCTGGAACAACCGTAATCCCCACAGACCAAGCAAGAGGGCCCCTTAATACAAGCTGCTGCGCAGAAAGAGGATTAGGTCCCCACAAGGATATCTTTAAGTTATATTAGTGTATGGACAGTCTTGCATGCCACATACAATTTGTCTTGGTTATTATTCCAACAGGGAAATGTAGTTTTCATTAAATGTGCCGTTTAATTCATTGGAAAACTATTTTGATGTTCTAATGAAGTCACACGGCATGAAGCAGACAGAAACCAAATTAGCTACGGGTCATTTCTCCAATGACGAGAGGGTGAAGTCACAAATGAACAAGCCAAATATCTGGCAGTATTTGGTTGATGTGTAATATCCCTTTGCATTTTCTTTCAGCTGACACACCAGGCCATAATGAACGTGCCCCTATGCCACGAAGATGGACTCCAAAGCAAACACGGTAAGGCAAAGAAGACTTCTTGCTTTAGATCTTTCTGAATACTTTTGTTGACAGATGAGCTACAGGATGTTGAGACACGTTGGGGTGACGGTGACCTCATGTTAGTCCACAGTAACAACCCCCCTTTTCTATGGTCTTGTGTCTTTTATTCTATGGCTTTTTTGTCACAAAATAGAAAAAGTCAACTATAAAAATGATACATTTGTATTAAAGATTACATTTAAGGTAAGCTGAAAACAATTTCTTTGCTTTTTATTATATTTGCAGATGCATATTTGATGGGCAGAGGACACGGCAGAGTCCTGCGGAGAATATTACAGACTGCAGCTGTTTGGCCTGGAGGGAATGGAATGGTAAATAGTGGGAGAAATGACAGAGGCTACAGTGAATAAAATAAGAGAGAAGAGAAAATGTACCCAAAATAAATAAAAACACGGGCAGAAAGTCGAACAACAGAGCCGATACAATATGGCAGTGGGGGTGAGGTGGGAGGACGCAGAGGGAGGGACTGAATGGAATGCTGCCGAGAGGAGGAGAGAAGGGAGGGAAATGTCTGTCCTCAGCAAAACACAGAGCCAACGAAGTTTAGAATTTGACAAACTCAACAAATAAGTAATTCAATCAGCGCCGGAGGACCAGTGAGAGAAAACAGCCTCCTGTGCCGAGGCAGATTGAAAGAAATGGGGGACAGACATAGAGAGACAAAAGCATGCGGCTGTATGGTAGACGTTAACCTCAAAATGTGCAGGAACAAAACACAACGAATACAAACAAATCAGTAATGGAGCGGAACAGGAGCGAACACCGTCACCGGGTGTTGAAGTGTAAGGACTTGTCTTACAGCCACGAGGAGGTGCGCAGATAACATTAGCCAATCGCATTCATCTCTGTGTCGTATAATCCCCACCATCGACAGCGTAGGCGCGAGTGTCCGAGGGACACAGGATGTGAAAGCAGTAAATATTCCTACACCTGGAGTTTGCCACTGCCCATTAAACCTCGGAATGGCTGAAGCCTGGAGCCGCTCAGTGTCACTGGGTTCACACTCCAAGGTGCAACTCTTGACTCTGAGTCAACACAACACTAAATGTGTAGACCAACGGTAAATTTACTATAGACTGAGCTGCATAGTTATTGTATTTTTAACACATTTTCAACTTTGTTAATATCAACCTAAGCATTATGTTACTAGGTAAAATACCTTGTAAGTTAAGAAAGATCTATTTTCAGTCACAAATGTTTGTACTTGTTGAGACAAGGGTGATATTTCATGAAAAGTGGCGGTGTGATGTTCAATGTCACGAGGGTGCGTGCTGAAGAGGGACGCAGCACATTAAGTACTATTCAGGTCGGTGAAAAGCCACTCAAAAGATAACGATAATGTTCACACGGAACAAAACGATTCAACGCACCAGGGGATGTAGATCGGTATGAATGGGTGGACTAACAGGGGGGCACACAATGGGAAACAGCAATAGAGTGTATGAGGTTTCCAGGGGGACAGAAGAGCATGTGGTTACTGGGAAAAGTGTCTAGATGGGGTTTAACGTAACGACTCTTGCAGGGTGGTGTATGGTTTGCTTCAGAGAGCTACGGAGAGGGGATGGAAAATAATTCCCTTTTTCTACACCTAACATGGGAAGGAACAGAGGAGGATAAAAGGAGATGTGGTACGAAGAGAAGAGGAATGAGTGACTATGAAATCTCTAAAATTGTGATCCATTGGGATCACTCTGGCATTTCCTGTTCATGCTGTCCCATACTGCTTACACAAACACACACACACACACACAGGAATAGCCTCGGGCCTCTATATCACAGTTATTATGAGTTCATTACAAACATGATGGCATCTTATCGTCAACAATTTCCTTGCCTAAACCCAAGTATCACACACCGACTGAGGCCTCATTTGGCCCGTCTTCCCGGCTCCCCTGTTAGAGCTTTGATCCACCTCACAATCAGCAACGGTACGTGCGTTTTCCACTTTTTCCTCCGCAAACATCCAAGTAAAGAAGTCAAATAGAAACGTCAACAAAGACGACATAAAATGTAGAACTCTCATTCTTAATCGCCTGTCCTCACATTTCCTTTTGCTTGAGCCTGCTTGAGTATCTTCGGCGCTTCCACTGCCTCCGGACAAGGCCGTCCTGCTTAACTTGCGTCCTCTCTCATTTTGTTATTCCCTCTGTAATTCTAACAAAGTTTCCTTTCTCATTCATTTGCACCCCTTTCCCAGCCTCTTCAGTCCCTCTCCACTCATCTCCCCTTCAGTCTCTCTTAACAAGCAATGTAGTTTTCCCACCAGGGTTTCCGGGACAACCGAGCCTCCAGACTCTCATCAGCCACCCACAACCTGTCCACCACCAGCAAGCGAACAAACAAGACAAGAAAAAGTAAAGTGGACTTCCCAGTCAAGGGCCAGCAATGTGACTTTGGAAGATACGAATAGTTAACCGTAAGAATGGCACGATAACGACCTTGGTCCTCCTTTGTAACCATGGTGAAGTGGGATAAATTGTTTGATGATGGCGCCTCACAGCGCCAGGGAAGCTGTGGGAACGACAGAGCGCTGCGTCATTATTGAAGTGGCGCAATGTCGTTCTTGTGCGTTCATGTATTTTGGCATGTGACGATTCGCACATGCAGGAAATACGTTTTAAAGTGTCAGCTGGTGTCACAACCTTAAATCAAGAGCAAAATAACACTTATGTTATTGACAAAGAAACAGAGAACATGGCGAGACTGTTTGTGTGCACCTGGTTTACCTTTTACAACAGTAAGTCAGTACTAAGGATGCCGAAGAGGAGTGACTAGAATGCATCCTAACTTTTCCAGGAGGTAAAGCTTTTTTCAGATATCACATGTTTAGTTCATTCATAAAGACACGCCTGTTATCCACGTATAGATGATCTTTCCTGAAGATATATTTTAGCAACTGGGAGACTCTTGCTTCGGCAAGTTGCTATTCACGCGTGGACCCAACATGAAGACAGACCGGTCACTCTCAAGTCAAACAGAGTTGTGTTGTTGTGCACGGCTGGGTTTCACAAACTGTATACAAACCAGCTTCTTTTTCATAGCATTTGCATTAACAATTCATCCGGTTTCCCAAAAACAAAGCAAAAGCTCCAGCCTTCATCTTGCAAAGGGAATCAATGACATATTTGTTGAGCTCACAGTGGGCATACGAAGGACGTATCTCCAGTGGAAACAATGTGCTGAGGGGTATCTAGATTAAGGTCAACTACTCGACTTTTCTCAATGAACAAAAGGAGGATCTGACAGAAAGGTCACATGTTAGGACCACAGATAAAATACTTAACGTTATGTTATTGTTCCCAGCAATCTCTATGTAAATCTTTTACTGTAATAAAATAAACATGCCACACGTGCTATATATTACATTTTGTTTCAAGGTAGCGGCCCTTTTTTGTAATAACTAATTTTGTTCCCAATAGAAAATTGATACCGTGAAAAATTGCCGCCGTCATGAAACATTCATTACGAACGTTTAGCATCTTCTGTGGGGCAATTACGAGTCGCGCCTCAAATCAACAAGGTGTCAATTTGTGGTTTTGCAACCAACAGTTTGTACACTAAGGAGCCCAAACAACAGAGGGACACAAACACAATGCACTCATACAGATTATGCTTCTGCAGTCAGGTCTCATCACGACTGAGACCTACCATTACCCCTGCGGCTTCATCTCAGACCCCCGAATGAACTTAACCAATGTTTAAATGAGTAGTAAGCAGTTGTTTAGTGATTACCGTGGGGGAACATTCTCCAAAGAGAAACAACAGCCATTACAGCCTCGATTGTCATCTTCCAACTGGCCACCCACGCTCACACCAGTACCTGGGTGGAACTCAACGCTGCCGCTTTCCGATTGCAAACAATGAGATGGGAACTATGTTGGTGGAAAGGAGCAACTTTTAAAAGTGGGAGAGCTGTGAATTATTTCTGCCCTAATGTCAGGAGCACTTGAATGGCACAAGCACGACTCCGGTGAACATGAGTTAGTGCTTGTTAGTGCTCCGTTTTCCAGCCCAATAAAGCCCCTCTGGTCGAGCACGTATCCCGTCGTGCCAGCGCTTGCAACAGTGGTGGAACCTGTTTTTAAACGTAAGACTGAATTCTAAATCCTTTGGGATTATAAGTCCTGTCTCCAAGAGTCTGTGGGTCTGACTGTGGTGTTAAAGAAAGCGGCAGCATCTCATTTTAGGCAATTTAAATAACACAACCAAAATACATCGAAACTGATGTTTTTGCTGGGTTTTAGCATCCAAAAGAATCCTTTGGAAACTAAATTCAATACATGTCTCACAAACATCTGTGACAAAGCCCAAGAAGCAGAGACAGGGAGAAAGAGAAAAAAAGTGGACTGTTCATTGTTCCATTGTAACTTCCAATGAAGTCTGAGACTATTTATATCAAGAAATCAATAAAACACGTCCTCTCATCCTTTAGCCTCATAACAACACCACGTCCAGCGCTTTGAAGCTGTATCCTGACCAGCCAGCGGAAGCCGAGCAGATCGTTTGTTTTTGGTCTGCATGTAGGATTTCACAGTGGGGTTGATCGGAAGGATTTCAAAATACAAAATGTATAGAAATAACTTTGACGACGATCTCACAACAGTTTGTGTTGTCCACACCTCTTGTCCTTCGGCCTCTTTTGGACCGGTTTGGTGTCAGAGGATAATTAAGGAACTGAATGAAAAGCAGAACCTGTGCAAGGAAGTCCAAGCATGAAGTAACTTCACGATAACAGCACGACGGCAGTGGTTGTTTGCCTTACCGACTTGCCGCCGAGTCGGCACACGCTGTTCACCTTTACGCTAGCAGATGTACTTAATGCACGTGCATCCGCACACACACACACACACACACACACACACACACACACACAAACAAAGGCAGCACTGCTGGCCTCTCTCCATTACCACAGGTGTCTTCCAAGAGGCGCGTAACTTAAGCCACAGGAACTCCTGAGGTCTCAGTTAATCATGCATGAGCCCGTTGAAATTCTGGCAAGGAGCCTTTTAAGGGTATCACGGACCTGACGAGGAGATGTTGCTTCTTTTAAGAGAAAATGGGTTAAAGTAAATTAGCTGGAATGAAGACACAGTGCATTGCTTTTGTAACACATGGTCTAAAATGAGTCACTTTTTTACTACAATGCAATCAGGTATTTACTTTGTGCGTCACTGCTGTGCCGACTCTAATAATCCATAAGAAAGTGTGTGAAACGGCATGAAGAAGGTTTATGAATAAGGTGTGTTCAAAGTCACCAGGGCTTACTTATCGCTGACCCCAACTCACACCCAAGTCTGATGAATAGATGTGAAACTCTTCCCAAACCCAACAAGAATTCCCTTGTGATTTGCTGAAACAATGCTGTAAACATTTCTCAAAAGTATTTATCTTGCCCATTTGTCATGCTTCACTTGATCTTCAACGCCTGCAGCTTGCGCAAAATTTATTGAGCAGGAAACAAAATCAATCAGAATCATTACACGAATTCTCGGTTACATTTTAGGAGTTTGCGATCCAAAGGGCTCCTTGTCGATGTATTAAGTGTGCCACTGCGATGTGTGCTTTCATCTTAGTTACTTGCTTTAAAGTAGGCCAAACCGCTCGCACGTCTGTGCAGTCAGGGCCGGGCTCACCATCATCTATTACAACTACACATATGGTGAAGGAATCTATTTGGTTGTGTTTCTAACATGAGGCCACATTAACTTATCTCTATTGAGAATATCCTCTCATGTACAAAAGGATTTACTTAATTTACAAAGCGATAAACTACAATGTGTCACAACAACAAGTATGGGACGGTTATGTATCTTTTTTAACTAGTTCCATTTGAACCCTTTAAACATAATTCTAATATTTCCCCCTCAAACAATAATAAACATTAACTGAGTGATAACTAATAACTTACTTGACATGTAAGGTTTTGTTTTAATAAGAAACATATGTGTATTGTGTAATCAGAGTGGTTCAAATGTGTTAAAAAAAAAAGCTGATAGCTTCAACAGCTACCAGCAGTTTCACACACCGAAGCTAGCCAATTGCATTGGCTTTAAATAATGTTAAGCGTCCTCATGTGTCCCTCATGTTCACAGCTGTATTTCAGATAAAAGAACACCATATTAGTGATGGCATTTGGCAATCGTCGCAACAATTATGTGACTTTTTATACAAAGAATATTCTTCAGTTTGATAACGTCAAGAGAAGAGACTTCCAGCGGAAATGACAAAGACTTCCCGCTGCGTCCTCCATCAACTGCGCCTCAGCTCGGGGACAACACCCGGCACTTCTAAATGACAAATGAGTTTGCGTAGCCATTGGAAAGCTGCATTTGTCATTGACCAATCCAACCCTACCAAAAGCTGTTTGACTCATTTTGGTGTAAACTGGACATAAATCATGATTTTGTGTTGCTTCATTAGAATTAGACCATGTCCTTGGGACTGTTTTGCTTCTTTTCTGTCTTTCAAGGCACAAACTACCCCAAAACACATGCAGACAGTACAGCTTTCCAGTCTACCAGTGGGACGTTTTGTTGTCCTCAACGGCCCGGGGAGACCGGGGGAGAGACCTCCGAGGCTTTGTGTGGAGCAGAGAGGTCTGAATGGAGGATGCATTGAAATCGCTTCTCTTTACTTCGGAGCCTCACCCACAGAGGGTCTGTTTCCCATTCAGGACGCAAGGTCATTAGATAATACACACGGGGACCTCAAAGCCACATAGTGGGGGCGGGAGCATTCAACAAAACAAGCCTCCTACTCGTCTCAAAAGCAAACTCCCACCCCCCCACAGACTCCCTGCAACAGCGTCTGCAGGATGCGTATACACAGCCATGGACAAATATATTCACCAACTAACTCAGGCCCATGAATGTCGGTTTTGTTGGCTTGAGAGCAAGTTCCCCCCATTTGCACCTCTCTATCGGGTTACAGCAGTTATTTAGTTCGCGAAATCAGTCTTAGTGATTGCTGGAGGATTTATCCCGCTTTCATTTTTCTTAGATAAGCTCAACCGAACATCGAGGAACTGCTGGAGCTGCGCAGTAAGGACTGGGAGGTGTTGCTATGGGACACACCTCTGTTGCGATACTGAACTTGGAAACTTTTAGTGATTTTTTCCAAATGAAAAGAAGAATGGAAACTATGTTCTTGCTTGGATGGGGGAACTCATTTGCACCCCATTCATGAAGATTTCAGCAAGTCAAGGTTTACTCGTGGTGTTGAATACCATTTCCTCAAGTCTGTGTGGCTTCACGGAAAAGGCCCGGGAGGTGGGACGGATGTGGGCAGTGAGACATGTGAGGCAGAAGAAGATGAAACAAGGATGGACAGATTCAGTCTTCTACTTCCACACGAGCACACGGATGTGTGGGCTTCGGCTTTGGCCTATATTTTTTTCTTAATGAAAAGGGAGTGTTGAAAGAGCAGGGTCATATCTGATTCTCCATAAGCAATTCTAATATAGTGACAGTATGTACGTAGCTGGAGATGACACACATTTACAAACACACGCACACGCCCATGAGTAGAAGACAAGGAGGATGGTATTGTTCGGAAAAGATGGACATTTCCCCATAGTTACACACCAGCCCAACCCTGTAACAAAAGACGTTAGCCAAGTGTCACCATGGCATTGTTCCACATGCACCAGAGCACAACTAATTCATTGTTTAAACTCGTCATGAACTTGTTAAACTTATATGGATCCATCTAGTCCACATTCTCCCTCAAACCGTCACGGTTTGGGTCTTTTTCCCCGTTTTATTTTGTAGTTCGCGCCTCGTGTGTCCCTGGGGCGACTTCCCTTCCTGCCTTGTCCTGTCTTCCCCTGTGATTGTCTGATTGTTTCCAGCTGTGTCCAATCACCTGCATTTAAACCCTGCGAGTCGGTTGACCCTTGTCACATTATTGTCTATCGTACAGTGCTTGTCCGAGATGGGTCTTGAGCCTTTCCTGTCCCCGCTCTGATCCTGTCCTTGACTCTGTTCCTGACCCTTGTTTGTATCTTCCTTTTTAAATCCTGAGTTTTGCCTTTTTTGGAGATTAAAATCCCTTTTTGTTTGAAAACCCTCCGTCCCTCTTCCGGTACCCTCGATCGACCCCTTTGTGACATAAACGTTCCCAAACTATGATGTTGCTGTAAAAACACTTAATGGATCTGCATGCACTGGAATAGTACTAATGATTATTAGTAGCTAATAGTTTGGCCTAACTAACCTACACTCACATGCTAACTAAATTCTCAATATTCTCACCATCATTATTATTAATTATTCATGCAGTGTCAAATTGAAGGGCCTCTCCCTGATCGGCCGGGGACAGTTATATGATCCTCGGCACAGGGAGTCACAGAGAGCCAGGCCCGGGTGAGGCCAGCGCCGCCTTTGAGCCACACCAGCCGCCTGGCGTGCGTAACGGACGGTAATCCACACCTCGCAGCAGCTCTCCAGCGTGGATGGCCACAGTCCATCCACGCATGTGACCCTAAACCAATTGGCATGCACGTGTCACTACTGTTGCCTACTCGTAAAAGGTAGTCCTGGTCGCGCGCACTGTCCCGCCTGCGCTGGACATCTCCGCATCCCTCATTGGATTCATTGAAATATAAAAACGGTTGACGTTCCACTCGTCTGTGTCATCTCGTATCGTAACGTCGCAGAGTCGCACAACTGGCGTTTCACCATACAGATCCTAAATAAGAGCCGTGTTAAGACAGACGGATGTTACCAGTTGGTGGAGGAACGGAGGTTGAGGATGTCCTCTTTCGCCGTGAGCAAAGACAGGCTGTAGGTATCAAGGTTCACCGTCTGCGAGCTCATGATGGCAAAAGTTTCCAGACCACTCCCGCAGCTTCTCGCTTCACTTTTCCCGACCGGGTATCGGGTTCGGAGTATCTGCAAAAAAAAAAAAAAAAAAAACAACAGCCGCAGCGAAACACCGAGGGGTCGTTCGGGGCCGAGGACGCAGCGGTAAAGGAATGCAGGTTGTTGTTTTTTTTTTTCTCCCTCTTTTTTTATGCGATGCGGAGTTCGGTTCCCAAAATTGGAGCGGTCTGTGCGGTCTGCGTTACGCACTCACTGCGTGGAGAGAGACTGCGACTGCAAACGGGTCTTTGTGCAGCAGGGTGTAAAATGCGTGTCCACTACGAAAGCCCCACCTCCCGTTGAGAGAGTGGAAAGCGTAATGACTTTAGTGGGTCACACGTACAGCTATCGTGGACGTCTCCTGCATCGTATGCGCCCTCCCTTATCGCCCAAGTTCACTCGGCTTGGCATTCGATAACTCACGTTTGAAACATTCACTTTGTTTTAAAGCAAAGCAGAGCTGCAGAGCGTTCGCACCTCGTCGCCATTATTTACTAAGAACCAACAGCAAAACACTGCACAGGGTAATCCAATAGGATATAGATTTATTTTCAAATTGATTGTTAATTTTTTTTTAAATAACTGAGATCACTTTTTTTAGCACAATTTTCAGAAGAGGAACTGTTGATGTTGGTTCGAGTGGCTACAGGGGGCAGTGTGGCAGCTTTGCATCTGTCAGTCTCTCTTTGTCTTTTTTTTTGTCTTTAAATCGTCCCCCACTGGCCTGTGACAGACTCCAGAGAGGACATTTACACTGCAGTCCATCTGTGAATGGGCCAAAGACGGACCAATTTTATGGGAACTGAGTCTGCAGCAGGTTGCATATCAAAAAGAGGCGGTTTAACAGCGGCTAGGGGTCTGTTCAATGGATGCCCAAGTGGCTACACAATCATACATGGACACACTGTTGTGCATAGGCTCACACTTGCGTGCACACACACACACACACACACAAGCTCTGAACTCTCCCTGCAGAGATGCAAACACACACACATAAACACTTGTGCACTGGTATGTGACTGTGGGTCAGCAGCATGTGGGTTTGAATCATGGGAATGTTCCTAAACTCTGTAATTCCTTTAGCAACCGTCCTCCGATAATCCAGCACAGATGCAAAGGATTAGTCATATGGGATTTTCTATTTTCTAATGTGTCGGACTCTGGGTGGATTTCATCCAGTTATATTTGACTTTCCTCATGCCATTCTTTTCACGGGTAAGTTTCTGTCTGCAAACAACTCTCACAGTGGTCCATGATAACACTGTAGAGCAGTGATTCTACCACTAGTGGTACGCCAAAGAATCACTGAAATAAATGTATTTAAAAAAAAAAAAAAATCTTCCTATATTTAAGCGCAGTATTACTGTTGAAACGGCTGACAATATTACATATACTTCTTTAGGAATAAAACCTCTGCCTTGTTTTTGATGAATACTTAGGCGTACTACGCTACTGTATCATGTTGGTCATTGTGGTGGTACTTGGAGAGACAAGTATTTTCTGAGGTGGTACTTGGTGTAAAAAGTTTGAGAACCACTGCTGTAGAGAGTATTGAATCACCCAACTCAGTTACTTAGGAAAATAATCACTTTTTAAAAAGCAAACCGCTTTGAAATAAAGGATTACTCTGGTGTTTAAAAAGCTAGTAAAATGTCACAGACTTGCCACCACACTTTACTACACTTACTGTTTCAAATGTTGCATTAGTCGTCTAATCGAGCATGTAGCACAAACGGACTCTGCGGTTCGGCCCAAAGCTCGCATGCCAGAGGGACAGGGCCACAATGTCCCCACGCCGCTATTATTCTTACTGCTTCCTGCTATTAGAGGCTCTCCTGCCCTTCCAGAGAGGGTCCTTTTCTGTGGAGATGAACTGCAATGCTGCTGTGCTCCACTTCAGAGGACTTTGGCATTTCCTTTGCTGGGGTGCGGTGGCAGCTGTTGTTGGAGAGGGGGTCTAAATCTGGGGATGATGATAATGATTGTATATCCAGTTGGGATTTGGAGACATGTGTGTGTTGTGTGCTTTTGTTTGTGTGTGTGTGTGTGTGTGTGTGTGTGTGTGAGAGTGCACACTAATGTGGATTTTCTGCTTATTTACTGCAACCTCTCTAACAGTCACAGGCTTTTTGTCCGGCTTCCTGCCTTCCTGACAGAGTGAGTGACACGCAACATCCTCCCAGCTCAATGTTTCATCCTGAATCCGTGTATTAGCGAGAGTCTCGGATCATTTCATTGGTTTTATATACGCTTATTGTACTTGTGAGTGCTCTACCATCCAATAACGTGACACAAGCTTCCTCCGAATTGACACAATAAACTTCCGCCTCTAGAGAAACCACTTCCTTGTACAGGAATGGATCTTTTTCTCTCACTTTGGGCGAGGCTTGTGAGGCAGGTTTACACATGCCCAGATGTGATGGGGGGTGTGAAAGGGTCACAGATGTGTTTGGGTCACGGCTTGATCTTTTCCCTCCTGCTGTTCTGCTGCACTAATAATGTTTTCCGCCGATCTTAACGCTTGCTGTGAGCCGCATGGTCACCTGCGTGTGCAGTTACGTATATTTGCAGTGGTTGCAATATTCTGTTGAGGTTGTCATAAATAAAACCTTTCCTTTGACATTATCCCGTCTTCTAGTGAATTAACTGTTTTACAGCATGAAGTGCCGGACTTTGTCCAACAGTTTGAGAGCCTTTTGTGCCAGGTGTATTTCAAACAAGACCTTTCTGTACCTTTCATCCCATGGAAACATTGGTTTAAACCAACTAGCTTGTCTAAACCAACATTACTTACAGCGTCTATGTTTCATTGCTAGTTATATGATTTTTTAATGGCTGGAAATAAATGTCTTCCCTATATTGGGCTGTGTTTTACCAAAGTGCGATATTTCCACGGCAGATGTTATGCATCAATCTTCTATGGTTCCATGTTTGCAATGTGATAAGAAATTTGGCCCGACGTATGTTCCATACCTGATTTCGTACCTGATGTCATTGGGGAGCTCATGCCACCATTTAGGAGCCAGGACAGCCAACTGTCGGGATTGTGTTGGTGCAACAAGCCAATTGGCGACGTACGGTTGGATCATGTCCTGGATGTGGACCCGACCCGATCCCCTGGCAGCACGGTTTGCAAGTTCCAATGTTCTGAACATGACGAAAAGCCTAAAGTAAATTTTCGAATACACTGAATTACTCGTTGTGTTGGTGAGTGTGTGTGGATTGTTTTCTCCAGCAGTGTGAACGCAGTTTGGAATCTCCATCCCTCCTCCTCTCAAAGCAATGCTGAGCTCAGCGGAGGAGTCGTGTTGTTGCTCCCGTGGAGGATGATAATGAGGTGGATGTGGGAGAGACTCGAGAGTGGCGATGAGTTGGTCAGTCAGGGGTGATACAATGTGGTGAACACACATTTACCTGACAGCTGGACTCAAACATGTACAACAGCAGCTGGTGCGGAATACCAACCCCGTGATTTGGCCCTGGAAGACAGTTGAGGTCACCTTAGGTTACTCAGGTGCTCTATGAGAAGAAAACATCTGGTATTTGGAAAAGCTGGGAAAAAAGGCATATTTTAGGGGAGAGAAAGAGAAGCAAATGACAACGCACACTTGCACATCATAGTGAAACATACCATATGTGTGTGTGTGTGTGTGTGTGTGTGTGTGTGTGTGCATATCTGTGTGTAAGAGATAGAGAGAGAGAAATATTTACACATTCTCTGAATCTTGGTATCTTCTCGTCACTGCTCAGCTATGCAGCTTCTCAAAGTTGAGTTTGAGAGCACATATGAGTGTGTGTGTGTCTTTGTGTGCATGCATTCCATAAATTCAAAGTAAAAGCACACAGTATTGAAAAAGAGCATGCTCATGTTTTTCACTAAACTTTGTCTCCCTCCTTCAGAGCAAACAGACAATTTTGATGAGTTTGTCTTGCTTCAATGGAATATTCCAAGCGTACAAATACGAGAAGAAAAAAAAAACAAATCAACAAATCTCAGTTTAAAAAGGAGCCTCTGTCAGCTTTTCCATTCAAAACAGGCCTTCCATTAGAGGTGTCAGGATGATGAAGTATTCCAAAACTTTACCTTTGAGAGGCCGTGATTTAGAGGAGTAGGCGTGTGTGTGTGTGTGTGTGTGTGTGTGTGTGTGTGTGTGTGTGTGTGTGTGTGTGTGTCTGAGAGCTTCTTTGTGGAGCAGACTGTGGGGAGGTTTGGACCAACAACAAGATGAGATGGAACTTGGAGGAGGGTGAAATATACAAAGGAATGTGTCACTCCTCTTGCAATGGACCTACATGTTTGGAATTTCTTGTTAGACCACGTTTTAATAAATTGTCCAAGGCATGTGTGTCCAACCCCGGAACCGCCTTGAAACCTTGAAAACACTGGGATGTTCCACGTTGGTTCAAGCATACTGAAGTTTAGAGCCTCTTATCGCTCCACAATGTTGTTCTTTGAGATACGCAAATACCTGCAAAGATTGCTTTGCACAGTATTTGATTACAACAAAAACGCATTCACATTGCGCATGCTCAGCTGTAGGACGGTGTCACGTCTTTTTCTCTCCCCAATTCCTATCTGCTCCTGAGGGAACCCCGGAAAATGAGAGCCAGATGTGGCGACGTCATCGTGTGGTGCGAGAGCAGAGTTTGTGCGTTGGCTGATGAGAAACAGTCAATAGATGAAACAGCTGATTGCAGCAATAAAGTCTGTACAACAATGTTTACACCAACGCTCGAGCGGCAAAAAGTACACCAGTAAATTCCTTCCATTTACAAGGACAGGCAGGCAGCCTCACTACTGTGCGTTCCTGGATAAGCGTGATTGTAACTACTACGCTCACACACACACGTCATGATGGCATAATGATACATTTCCCAATACCGCGCCACCACCTTCCCACGTCACTCTTATGAAGTTGGTCCTCATCAACCACATCACTAAACATCCCCATGGCAACACTCGGCCTTCTCCCCCCCCCCCCTCCAAGCCCCCGGAGTTTCTGTGGTTTCCTAAGATCTCTTACAGGACCTAGTCTATTAAAGGTCTCAGCTCACTGCATGGTGATGGTGATTATCCATGGGCTCAGGAAACCGCTGGGTTTCTGAACCCCTGGATGAAAAAGTATCAAGAAGATGGGAGACGAAGCTAAATGAATCTACACGTGTGAGAGAGGGCATCTGCTTGCTGATCTTGAAGACCGTTTTTAATATTGAAAATTGAAAAATGATGGCAGTAAAGATGACGGAGACGCACACACGTTTCAGTGTGCTGCTTAAAATGAGTTAATGCTGCAGGGATCTCCAGACAGCGGTAAATATCTGTGATCCTTGGCATGTGTTAGGGCTTCAACTCTGGGTCGTGTGGAGCATTAAAAAAAAATGACGCACTAAAAGTCTGCAGAAGACCGGCTGGAAACAGGATTTTAAGGCTCACCTGCATTTCTGTATGATACAGGTTTTTTAGTTTCCGTCAAAATAAAATAATCACAAGGTAGTTTGTACGTTGTAAACAACTTTACAACGAAAACGATGGTTTTACCATGAAAAAAATGTGTAAGCTTGCACAGTAATTCTTTTCTCCACTAGGTGACACAGCTGTATCAAATTTGCAGTATGTGTGAGCTGTTATTCTTGTTTTCAATATTTGCACCGCGACTCTTTTTAGCAATTATTCTGTCTACTTGTTAACCGGTACGTTTTATGCAGATTTGTATTTGTCCAACAATGGATGAAATCCATCATTAGTACAGTAAATGGCCCGATAAAGAATATGAATTTGCAACATGGATATGATTTCAAATTAAGAAACGTTTCACATGCAAAGGTGTGAAGATGACCAACTCTTTGTAATTTCAACTGCAACTTTAAATGGAGTTCGAACCGCTATCTTGGGTATCAGAAAATGAAGGGAATAACACAAAATAACAAACAAATCAGACAAGTTCAAAAACGGTTTTATTTAAATCCATGTCAAACATCAAAATACTGAATTGGCAAAGAAGGGAGAAAAAAAACCTATTTTCCATTTTTTATTTTTGTACAAATCACAGTGATTCAAAAATATGACAAAACATTTTTTTCAAAACATTATTTGCAAAAGGAGCAAAACATTCTGATTGTTGTAAATTTTCTTGAAAGCCCTTAATAGTTTGTGAGTTTGGTGTGCTCTTTTTTTCGCCTTTTAATATAATACATACCATTAATATACAGTATGACAGTAGAGCAGTGATTAATCACACCACGTATATCCGTATGCAGACAGTATGGCATGAGTCAGATTTACAACACTATACTTTGGGTAAAAACTATGTTCATTAAAAAACATATTCAATAAAGTGTAATGTGTATAGTTGTCACTGCTAATATCTGCCCCTAATCCAACCAGTAGGCCACAGATGCTGTTCCCCAAATTACAATACACCAACTTCATGCGTGATTGAAACCTTACATTGCAGCTAAATTCTGGAAGCAATAGGGGATACTATTGAATTTGGTTTAGAGAGATCACAACAAAGTGGAAAAGTAATAAGATATTACGATTTTGAACAAGAAAAGTGTTAAATACAAAAATGAATCTTACTTATCAAAAATGTTTTATTAGGCTACATAATAAAAAGTGCAGGCACCTGAACGAGTGCAATTTTTTTTTTTTTCAAAACGGCTGGTTTGCTGGGTTTCTTGGTCACTTCATAATTCAAGCTGCTGCTTTAGCATAGATGATGTTACATACTGAGCTTGCAAAGTTCCACATCGGTGTCATCGGTGGAAGTTAGCCAGTAACAATGCAACAATACTTTACATCAAAGAAAGCTTCCCGATTGTATATCTTTGCTCCCGTGTGTGTGTGTGTGTGTGTGTGTGTGTGTGTATTTCTTGCTTTAATCAACTTTATTGTGAGACCAGAAGGATGCGAGTGTAGTGCTGCCAAAGTGTACAAAGCCAAAAGTGTGAGATTTTACTGAAGGCACAAGAAAGGAGACACCTACAGATAACGAAAAGTGTTCTCTTAGCCACCAGGCCACACATTTAAAAAGAAAAGTCGGCCCTGCGGAGAAAAAAAAAAGGAAAGCTAAAGCCAAAAAGATAAATTAGCAGAAAATTACAGTAAAGAAGATTCGTTAAGATACAACAAGACCAGCCAGATAAATAATACGACCCTACGTCAGAGTGTGACTTTGGCTTAAAGGGGTCAGGAGAAAATATTAAAGGACTGTTTAAAGCTAACAAGGTTTAAATGTTGTATTCTCTGTCCATCTTCACACTAATAATTAGCGAATACTCATTTTCTCGTGAACTAAAAGTTAGCGATATGTATTTTGAACTTATAGTACGCGGAAATTTCGGGTTTTACCCAAACATACACTTTGCTTTGAGCCATTAAGGACAGTCTTACAATGTGTGCATTAGCATACCTTGTTTAAATTCAAATGAAGCTTTTCATGATTTGCAGTTTGCTGTCCAATAATCTTAAAATAAACAAGAATAAGATTGATACCATTTAGTTTTTAAACAAATGTTCCATCGTGTTATTTAAACAGCTGCCTTGAGCTGCGCTGATCTTACTCTGAGATGTGTGCCGCACAGCACAAAGACAGCTCCTGCGTGGTACAGTGCCAGCTAGACAACTCGCATTATTCAGCTCCTCGCTGAGCACGTTGTGGAAAATTCTGAAAGACCGAAGAAGTGGAAATATTGTGCTACAATCATCCGGTTTTAAAAAAAACAATCTTACATTAGGAATAATTCATGCTAAGCACAGAAAGCTATAGTCAAAGACAACAAAAAGTGCATTCTAACAACAAGTTAGGCCACCATGCAAAATAACCACATCACAAGTGGTTCCTCTCCAACAACACAACACAGACCAGCCGGTGGTCATTAAAAAGCTTTGCTCTGTCAAAGTCAGTGGTTTCATCGTCAGCATACAGGAATCAACCGGTTTCTCAAATGAATCGCTTCCTCTAAAATCGCCTGGTCACCGCAGAGTGCATCTACATCCGAATCATTCCCAGAGAGTTCAACTGAAGTATGTCTGCGTAAAAAACAGGCAACAGGACTTACAATTCTAGGCAGGCATGACTCCGGTAGGCTCAACAATCCCTCAAGAAAGACAATGGGTAAGTGAGCATAAAGCGACCAATCCCGTCGAGCATTAAGACGGCCACTGTTACAGTATCTTATCATGCGCACCACTGCGGAACCTGTCCGCAGGTTTTAACTACAACGTTGCTGGGGTTTTTTTTTTATAACTATAAAAAGGCACATGGACCAAGAGAAAAGGTTTATTGGTTCATACAAACCGTCAATTAGACAAATCCAATAGCCAGTCTCTGGGGAACCTAAAGGAGGCCACGAAAGTCCATCGAATAACTGTCCCCTATTTTATTCCTCTTCAGGTCTAAAATTTCCAAAGCACTGCACTGGGATGACTTTGAAATATCCGTGGATGGATTCCAAATGATTTAGGTTGCATGAAATACTGACTGAGACTTCTTCACTTTCCCTCCGCTTTCACACTAGGGAGGAATCAGCTCAATTCGCGCCTGGGTCTCGTGAAATCCGGTCTGACGGCTATTTTGGTAGCCAACAATTAAGCCTCTCCTTGAGAACGGCCGAACGCACCACATGTGTATCACAATCCATCCATCTCGTACGGTCGGGTCTGGTTAAAGCCGAGGGGCGTGAACCCACAGATAGAATGAAGTGCTAACAGAAAGTCTCGCATTTACATTCCGTTCTAAAGCCCAAAGAAATCACCACACTTAACAAGGAAAATCAGATCTCTTCTGCAGTTCCTCTGAGACGGCCCCAAAGACTGCAAACTCTAATCTCAAAAGGAAGCATTGCAGATTTTTAATTTAAAAAGAAGTTAAATACATTACAACATTGTAACAATTGGATATAAATTGAGACATTGTACAGACTGCTGCTTTGAAACAAAGCAGGAAATTGTGTGAAATCATCATCTATAATCTGCACGTTCATTGCTGGTAAACACTAAACGACCAGACGGAGGTTTAACACTGGGGGGGGAGGGGGGGGGGGGGAATAGTTGGTGTCTGTGTGTTCATGTGGACACCGTCTCATTGGGATTGAAGCACCATTTTCAATTCCAGCCAGGTGAATGGAAGGCATCGTCCAGCAGTGAAAGCAGTTTTTCTTCTGACTGGAAACCCCAAGACCAAGAAGGGATTCAAACACCATATCATACTGCCTCCTCCTCCTGTAAGCCACTTTAGCTCATCTCCTCCATCCCCTCTCACCAATAAAAGAAGTGGGGAAGAGAGGAAGAAATAGATCCAAAGAATCACAGCTTTGGTATCCAGATGTCTGGTTACAGTCACTAAAAACACTGTGCTTTTCCTTTCCTTTATAACACTGCAACTATTCAAGCTCTACTGTTCTTGATGACTGAAACTAGAGTGAAGCAATCATAGGCACAACTAAAGTCAGTTAGTGTGAAGGTTAGTGCCGGGGCCCTGAGCAATGCTGCCCCTAGTGGTGTATGGTTGTAAAGGCAGGCTGGCTGCTCGCAACCAAGTGGTCATTTACATAACAAGTACAGTTGCTGCATCCATCATCCCTCGATGGCAGATGTATCAAGTAAGGCTGTCCCTCTTTACCCACTCATCCTTTTGTTCCAAGGAGAGACAATATTCTGCTTTTTCTGCACGCGTTGCATGCAGCAAGAGGGGGTTGGAAGTGCAGAGACGGACCCCAACAACGACTTCAGTACTCGACTTGAGGCAAAAAGCTATGATCAAGACCCCTGACTAGAGTATCCCAACTTGCTGAGGGATTTAAGATTTCCCTCACACCACAACCCGGGCTCTGGAACACTCCTATTGTTGCAACGCCAATCGAGGTTGTAAACACTTTGTGGGAATAGTGTGTAAAACGGTCAAATAATATCCAAATAATAATAATAATAATAATAATTACATTGCTAAGTGTCTATTCCTTGGAACCCCGTGCTGGTTTTTAGAGGGGCGAATACTTTGCACTAGCCTACGTGTGCAAACTAACAGTCTACAGTAGAAGTGAAGGCAGAGGTGAGCTCCCAGAGAGGAGCTGCAGTGGTCAATGAGTCATGCTCATTAAGGTCAATGTGAAGGAAGGAGGCTGAGAGGAGTAGAGAGCCCTTGCTCTCAGTCCAACCACTCAAATTCTGGGACACTTTAAGGGCTGGTGGAGGGACGCAGCTCTTTTGGAAGAGGACAAGGGGCTACTCTGCAACGCTGCAGGGGCCTTGTAGATCGGGGGTGGGTGTCTTCGGAAGCACTCAACTCGGAAGCATCACTCTGTCATGCCGACCGCAAACATACCCTCAAAAATCCATTTCACATGACCTTCAGTTAAGTCCACACTTGTTGTTGCAAAAATGCACCCATTAAGTCACCCACAATTATAAAGAGGCCAATACATTCCCTCAAACATGCTGACGTTCAGGCATAGCAGCGCTGATAGTCATTTATATAGCGATAATGGAGGGTTCAATGTCGACCTTCTCCGTTTATTGAGGGGGCGGGGTTAGTTATCCCGTGTAGGATGACCCAGCTTTGGAGGACGATGTTAATTGAGGAAACCCTTTAGGAGACATGTGGAGAGGGGGACGGATGCCTCCAAAAACACCAGCCCCTCTTGTTGTGTTGCTTCCGCAAGATCTCCTCCTCGCGCTCGCGCTCCTTCTGAGAGCGCAGATAGCGGTCCTCCTCCTTCAGGAACCACACCGGGGGCCAGCGCTGCTTCTCAAAGTGCTTCTGGTTTTCTACAGCGGTGGGGAAACGGAGGTGCAGAGGGGACATTTTGAATTTATTCAAAGTCTCTTTTATTCAAATCAAATGCTTGCTCTAACAAGTCACAGCATATTATACACTGCCATTACTCTTTAGCAGCGTGATTCACCTAGAAAATCTACTTTCTTTTAAACGAGCACTGCAGAGTCAACTTCGCAAGGACTTCTACTCAAGAGAAAGCTGCATGTGCGGGAGGCGTTTGGGAGAGGCCAATTATCAGGGCCGAGGTGACCGTACCTGCAGACATAACCTTCATGTCTTTGGGGAACTTGCGGCAGATGCTATTATAATTAGTGCAGATGTGATGGAGACACCAAGCTGATAGTTGCTTGGCATTGTGGAACTGCAGAAAAATAAAGATACAGGGATGAAATTAATGACTACAGCTGTGACAAAGGAGGCTTTCAAAAGTTGAAGTAAAAAAAAAGAACAGACCTGTGCAAGCTCAAGGTAAGCCAACACTTGTCCATCAATGTCTCCTCCTTTTGCTGCCAAATGGAGAAGCTCCTCCACAGCGTGCTGTTCTGGAGATGGATAAAATGCACATAATCGTGTCACAGTCTGTCCGGCAATTTTCAACAGCCTACAATCTTTTGACTCTTAATACGAAATAGTTTTTTTCCTGATAAAGCTTGACCAACATCCTTTTCTGCAACGTACATACGAAAGAAGACGTTCATGGGAGTGCTTCTCACTCTGTAGAGAAGGTCTGTACCTGTGAGGGCAACTAGGCGGGGCAAACACAGGCGGTTGGCGAGGATAATAAGTTCTATGGGCTCCAGACCAGCACAGGGTGTCAAAAGGCCGCAGTACAGGAACTCCAAGACCCCGCGCATACAGGCCACACCGGTGTTGGGAATGGACACCTGTAAAGAGACCATATCAGAAATACAAAATAAACATTAAAAAGATGAGGATAGAAGAGCTTTATATAGTATATTATTGTCAGCCTGATAAAAAGGGCAATGACAGTCTCTATCAGTTAGAGCTGTGCAGTGTGTATTTGGAGGTACAGGACATGCTGCTCTGTAAGATCTAAGCTGAGATAAAGGCGCTTTCTTGGGCCCAGTGATGTGAGCAATGTGTTCCATAGCGAAAGACCCAAAACCGCACACAGGCCACCCTGCTCGGACTCTTTTCACAAACGAGACACTCAATGTTCTGCCCAGAAAAAATACGCTCGCACAATGAGAGACAATAATAAGTGAGCATAGGACATACCAACGGATGTAGTCTAAATGGAAGTGACAATTAGTGTTGACTGGGCCATGCACAGCCACACTTTTTTATTATTATTAAACATCAAGGGGTTTATTGGGGCAAAAGGGAAGAACCATAAACGATGAACAATCACCCGCGTGACCTCTAGAGGTCGCCATACCATTAATCAGGCCTTTTTCTGATAAATCCACAGGCAAATATGCTTTTCCGTCCACAACACAGGTGGTAGCTATATACGTAAATTAGTAAAACAAGTAAGACCTTTTTTTTTATGTTCCAAGTTGCTCAGAGTCAGACAAACAAAGAGCGAGCACCAAACAGAAAAGGGGCCGGTGATGCAGCCCAAGCACAGGAAGGACGTAAGGAAAGAATGCGATAACAGAAGTGATGACCTGCCCCTTCAGGAGCTCTCCGAGTGCCCCCGCTGAGAAGCTCTTCAACTTCCACTGCCACGGCCAATTAGGAGAATGTCAGGTTGGTGCGACCTCTCGTTAGGACTAAAAGACAACGTTACACAACGACAAGGGGGGTTTCTAGAGCCCCAACTGTGGCCAGGAAGTATTAATGAGTGGACCCATCCACAATTAAGGAAAAGACCCATTATAAGACATTCTGTATTTTATTGCATTGCTCCTCAACTTGGTCAATTCAAGGTAAGTTTAACAATATTTCTAAAACTGCTAAAAAGAAAAAGAAAACAGAATATATATATTAAACATTTTATTTCTTGATTTTCGCGCACAGTGCTAGAATTAGTTTACATATTTGCTGTCTGTTTAAGTGTTTATTGTGAAAATAAACATTATTTCACTGAAAAATAAAACAATTATCCAATGGAATATAAAAAATTGTAAAAAATGTGAAGGGCATCTATAATGTTGATAAAACCAATGAAGCAATACTGGTAGATAATGACAATACATAAACACATATCTGAATGCTGTTCTCCACTGAACTAGAATAGTCATATTATTATAAAATGTGGCCTGACCTAAAAATACTGAGAAGTGTGATCTCAGCATGATTATAGAACAGCAAGGGCTGATCACGTGCTACTCTCACAGTTACACATGTGACCTGTATCTGTAATTAACAGTTACATTTTCCTGTTGTGTCTTGCAATGACCTAAATTAACCCATCTAATGTGATCTATTTTGTGGAAATACATCTAATTTTCCAGTTAGAAGTTTGGAAACATCAACTTCAATGACAAAGTGTGTCCGAACTTGTGACTGGTACTGTATGTCTGGGAATATTGCCTTGTGTAAAAACTGGGTAAATGAGTCATTGACTCATTATACCATTGACAGATTTCTCCTGTATTTCAGAGTAACTGAGTAACTTCAAGTTCAATGTGAGTGAGTCAACTTCCCGGCAAATCTGTACTTTAGCAACACCATGTGTTTGCTGGGGAAATGAGGAAGAAATTAACTTAAGACAGCAGACAACTAGGTAACTGCAGCTCGTCATATAAGATCACATACAATGCTTTCCACTATAAAGTCGTTTTACCAATGTAGAAATGCTGATGTATTCACATGAAAATATAATTTATGCAATCTCAAAAACACAAGTGCCGACAATTTCGTTGTGAAGTCAGTCTTTGAGTCTTTGTGTCCAGCGCACCTGCTTTCTACTGTGTGCCAGCTCCATGGCATAAACGATGCCGCAGTAGCCGCTAACATGAACCGAGTAACCATAGACACTGGCAGCACACCAGCTCAAAACACTGTGCCCCCTCATTGATCCCCGTGTCCTGTTTTTCACCACCGTCAACAAAAGCTTTTTTTTTAACACCCACTCACATGGTCTGTTCCGGAATAAAATCCAGATTTTCTACATGGCAACACAACTATATAGTTAACTTTTTCTGCTAGCAGTTGCAGGACGGGCTGGGGGGAGCGGGCTGAAAACCGGCTAAAGTAATGCATATATTGCACAATTACGCTAGTTGTGCCCATCGTGTCTGAACTCACCTCCTCGATGTAGCTTTCCATGAAGGAGCCTCGGAACATGGCGGCCATCCAGCTGCAGCTGGAGATGAGCAGGGGCTTGTGGGCCGGCAGGCAGCCGTCGTCCAGTCGAAACACCACATCTAAAACCGGGGTGGGAAAAGAGCATTCATCTCTTGGAGTGCCACAGAAGCCCAAGCTACAGAGGGGGAAACACAGACAATGCAGACATCCAGACGCACACAGGCAGAAGGCCAGACACACACACACACACACACACACACACACACACAGACACAGGTAGACAGACAGAGAGATAAATTGACAGAAGGGCAGAACAGCGTTTGCCACACAGTATGGGGAAGGAGAGCAGATGCAGGGTAGTAGGTCATGGAGTAAATCCTGTGTGCAATCTAGACAAGCGGTAGAGGAATTGTCGAGGAAAACACTAACTACATAAGTCTATCTATGTTGCATTAGGCTAAATCTGAAAGCAAAATTAATTCATCTTAAAATTCTTTCATTCTAGAATATTAACTGCAATGAATCAGAGCTGACAATATAGTTGTTCCTACTTAGTTTATCAATATAATCTCTTATAAGCATTGCAGATAAAGTTTCCAATTACTATCATCATGAAGCCAACAGAGAAATGATTGAAATATGTATATATGAGACATGCTTTGTTCAGATACAGCTGATGTCTAACTATGGCTGTAAATGTTGTTAATGCAGACAACACCACGCACAAACAACAAACATGGAGGTTAACAAGAGCAAACAAAAGACAACGGGAGAGACTTCAGAAACCAAGAAAACAAAACATATGCGAAGCATCTTTGTTATACAGATATTCAATGGTAGTTAGCTGGTGTACATTTCCAGAGAATGTTGAAGCTAAATATTGGATGTCTATCCCTCACATTCATTCATTCATAATCCTCTACTACTTACACTCTCACACGCATGCAGACACCTACTGGTGCATATGGGTAAAACATCTACCATGCTACTGAAAGTATGGAGGCACTGAGTGGTTGGCACATTGGTTTACCAGCAAAGGTGCCCTTATGGAGGCACTCCTTGATGCGGTTGGCTCTGCGGACATGGAAAGCCTTGGTGATCTCCTGATTCATGAAGCTCTCTCTGTTGAGAACATTGGCCACCATCATCCGCAGGTCAAACACCTCAAGCAGCTCTGCGATGGTGGCCACTTGCATCAGATCGCCCCGGCTCTCGTCCAGACTGCCCGTGTACAGGTACTGAAGCACCGCCTGAAAACCACGACGAATTCAGAACTTCCAACGTTCACATCAACAGACTCGCATTCGACTGCACAGTGATACAAGACAATCACCTTGAACGGTTCCTCCTGTATGAGAGCATCCATGGCTACCACAGTCATGAGTCGTGGTCGTCCCGTCATGGGATCATCGACATGCTCGAGACACACACTCAGGAAGCCCCTTGCCCATCCTGAAAGCGCTCGACCGGTCCCAAGTGCTCCCAGGGAGTAGCTGTCTCGGGAGGGAAGTGCATTGTCACTCTGGGAAGTCCTCAAAGAGCCCTGCTGAAGCAGCTGGGGTCGATTAAGGCCCCGCACTCCTCCGTCTGACCCGTCGTTGTCAATGTCCAGGCTCTTAGTGCGCCCAGCTTGCTCCTTGGCTCCTCTCCTGCTCAGCTCATCTTCCTCGCCACTCTCCAAGTTCTCCTTGTTCTCCTGCTCCTCCCCCCGTGGCCCGATGCAGGATTCCCCGAGGTCAAGGGTGAAGAGGTCGTAGAACTTTGAGCAGGATGTGGCCAGATATACTTTGTGTGCAAAAACGTGAGTGGCCCCATCGTGCAGAAGGAAGAGGACATCCGTACACAATGGCTGGCAGAAAAGGGAATCGGGGGCCTCCCCGTCTGCGGAAGGCGGGTCTGGAATTCCAACTATAGGGCGAGGCGGGCGAGGAGGCAGGAAGGGCGCCTGGAGTAATGGCCTCTGGACTCTTTTCAGGTGGGACTTCCAGAACTGCAGGTGGCGGCGGGAGATGAGGGCTGCTCGGATGGCGTTGTCAAAGACGTCTTTGACTCCAAACTGGGCAACAATACTGGTCTCATAGTAGGGAATCCCAAGTTCCTTTGCCACCTCATGGCCTCTCTCCGGCGGAAGGATATCCGTAGGTTTGATTGGTCTGTGTGACATGAAAGGAGAATAATGTAATAATACTATTATTTTACTACCACTTATACCATTAGATACTTTCATAATGGAACAATTGGGAAAACAGGACACAGTCGGAGCAGCCGAAAAAAAATACAGGTACAGTTAGAGGTTTTTCATCACAACCGTCATCAATAATGGGTAGAGCAATTGTCGATATCAGTCCTATTTGATGTGATCTAGAGACTGTTTAGCGGCTAAAACGTATCATTGATAAACGGGAGCCACCGTGGTGCATGTTCTATCTGAATTTGACGGCTAAAGCATGATGAAGACGGCGTCTCACTTTGCTAGGGGGCGGCGTGCGCGGTTGACTGCATCAAGGTCGGCATAGCGCAGGTCCAGCTGGCAGCCAACCAGAATGATGGGCGTCCGGGGACAAAAGTGCTTGATCTCCGGGAACCACATGGTGCGTACGTGGCGCAGGGAATTGGGATTAGCCAGAGAGAAGCAAAGCACCACCACGTCAGACCTACAGGGAGCGGAGAGGTGGGAAAAGTTCTTTATTTCATATACTTGTAACCTAACAGAGATCATCAACGGGAATTAAAACCGATGGCAAAGGGGAGCAGATTCATTGTGTGAGCAAGAGACATCAGCAGAGAGAAGACATACGGCCTTTGATGGAGCAAAGAAAAAGAAAAAAAAGGAAAAAAAAGAGGGGTCGGTACTGAGTCACTAGTTTTTCGGGGCATCTGGACTGGTTAGCGGTTTGGCCCATCTCTCTGTCTCGCTCTCTTTTTCTCTCTTACGTAAATATCCCTAAGCCCTCAGAGGCTACATGGACCACAAAGAGAGGGCTAAGAATAGATCAGGATACACGTACAAATTATTTTCCTCAACCGATGTGTTTCAACAAGCACTTGCAGCTATTCCCTGTTTGCGCATGTGTGTGTCCGTGAGGTGTCCGTCTAGCTCTGTGTCAATGCTGTTAGCGGTTTTAGTATCATAAATGCTTTCCGTGTAATTATCAATAATTTTAAAATGTTCTGATTCCTAAAACACCACATGGCATTTGACTCCCAGGAGCACAAGGACCAGCCCTGTTTTGCATTTGCATCACTTATGTACACTTGCATATTAACCATCATTGGTAGATTACTGAGAATGAAATGTATGTATTCCTGTTATTGTAATTTGTCCGATACGCGCAATACGCCAGAAGGAACGAGGTGCCAAATCACACCCTGAGAGCAGTATTGCACACCACTTAAACACCTCTCCTTTTCTTCCTCTGCAACAGCGAACACGGCTACTGTAAATTCCCTTGATATAATCTGCTTGCATTTATTCATTAACTTTAAAAAATGTCTTTGCTCTGTACAAATCAAGAAAGGGTTTCCAAAAATATGTATAAAAGAAACGTCCTTGAATAACATGTAGGTGCAAATGTGCAGCTGGGAAACGCGTTGAATTATGTTTGATGACACACAGCTCTATATAACATTAATATATATATATATACACATACATATTACAGACACACAGACTTCCTATTAGCACCTAGGAACACACTGTCAAAGGATCATTACCGTGGTTCAGGCTGTCTGAAGTCATGTTGTGTACGTGCGTTTGTATCTTACGTGTTTTTGTTTTTTTTACCACATACACTAACCTGCCAGATTTGTTAGGTTAAAACTTTTCTAGACCTGTCCAATGTTGACAAATCCTACAAAAGTAAAGAGCTGCAGGCTCAACGGAATAAAATGTAGTGCCAGATTAATCCATTCATACATTAAATTTGTACTGCAGAGGTTAATCTACAGGCATGCATCTGTACATGCACCCATCACGATTTACAACCAGCACTAATGCATAACAAAGAACTCATCCCGTGACTGTTTTTTTAGCGTGTGCGTCTGTGCGTGTGTGGTGTGGATCCAAACACCGAAGGTCATCAGCTGCAAGATTACATAAAAAGAGAAACACACATAGACACGCACACACACACACACACACACACACACACACACACACACACACACACACACACACACAAGAGATGTTCTAGATAATCAGATTGTGTGTTGGAGTAAAGCAATGAACGGCTCTCATGCAGACAGATGTATTAAACAACCTGGCATAACACTTGACTCATCAGTCATTAAGTCGGTCTTAAAAAAGTTAATAACCGGCTGCACAAGCCGGTTGGAATAACAATGCTTACCACAAGAATATGATATTATTTTGCTTATTTAAGAGAAGCAAACTATATTTTTTCATTTTCTTTGCAAAATCCTGCTGACTGAAAATATACATACATGTTGATGTTGATCCTTGAGTTTGGCTGAGGCTATTTTTCAAGCCGATATTGTTTTTCCAAGAGAGTTCCTCTCCTAATAGAAGCACGTGACCGTGTGGGTATTGTCTAACAACGTGATGTTTGGACTCTTGTCATCAACAAAGGCTACAGAGTGGGCAAGGTGTGGACGGGCTGCCGGAGCAGGAACGTGTTGTGGGTATATAGTAGGCCGAGGGTGGAAGTTGAGTTACACGGGGGGGGGGGGGGGGGTAGACCTTAAGTGAAGGTTGTGAGGAGGCGGCCTGTTGAATGCCCAGGAGACGCAGACGCCAGAAAGGGGAGGCAGGCGTAAAAACAGCTGAGCTGGCACTGTGTCTTAATCAGCTGACTGCAGGCTGACAAAGCAAGCGGGACACGCAGACGGACACGCAGGCGCGCACACACAAAGCAAAACACAGGCGGCAGATCGATGTACAGATGTAGAGAGACACCGAACGAGTGGAAGAACACAATGGACCGAAGGGAATTGAGCTTCAAACTGGCGATGCGCACAACTTGTCAGGCAGACACGCGTGCCGAAAGGTGAAAGGGCGACGTGTTATAGCAAAGTGCATCCACCCACTCTTGAGAGAGGCTGGCACAGCGTGACTGCGTGTTCATACACGTGTGTGGATGTTTGTATCCGATTATGGCTTTTGATATGATGCCATCAGAATGATACTGATGAAAGACAGACAAAATGCCGCCTTCAATTTTCCTGTGTTACTGTCGTGTCACCGTCGTTTGAATTGGTATTTGCTGATTTGGCTCTGGCAATAAGTACTTTTGCATTTCATGCCAATAAAGCAGCTTTGACAAAGGGACTGGGACTAAGAGGATAGAGTGGTGATCCAATCATGTCTGCTGGAGGAAAGATGTCACAGCTTGAGAGCAGAGTTCAACTAAAAAGCGTGGCAGCTGGATGACAAAGAACATCTTTTGGGTCAGTGAATGTTATGTGGGCATCGCTACGTCTGTGTGACAGAAGAGTGCCTTCTCATTGTCATTTTCCTTCTCCTGAACCGCCCGGCAATAAGATCAAGTCACATTTTAGCCAAAGAAATCATGTCGACGACAAAAGAAAAATTCTACAGCAAAGACAAAGCATTGGATTTTGGATGCAGCACTTGGAAATGCGCCTTTTACTGTGCAGGCATCTGCTCACCTGCCATAGGCAAATCGTCTGTCTTTATGATGATCCCCGAATGTGTCCCATAGCCTCAGGGACACACTGACCTCATCCACTACATCACGAGATCTCTCCAATACCTGAAAAACAGTCACACACCTTTGTAAGCAGGTCAAAAGGTCTCAACTTCATAGATGCGTTTTGTGGCATTGTCAACATTCTTTTGAAGCAAGTTGTAATCACATGTCTGAAAAAAAAGAGTGTTTTTACCGGTGATACATATGAACAATACACAGAAACGGTGTACCAGTGTGCGTCTATATGGAGCTCTTGTGTTTATGTGGGTTTATGCGAAAGTGTGTGCCCACCTCCTGGCATACACGGTACTGGTCGATGGCCCAGACGGTTGGCACGTGGGTGGCAAGCAGCTGATACTGAGTAAGGGTGGCATTGCAGGCCCGGGCACAGATTAGCCTGGTCTTGCCTACTGCATTATCCCCAACCACCACACACTTAATGGTTTCCACATTGGGCCGCTCATAGTCTGTGTCTATATCCATGGAGAGGGCCCTGCAAAGAAGCAGAAAGAGAGAGAGAACCAAAAAGAGGTTAATTCAATATTCATGGGAAATTAAAATCGCATTGATGAAACTCGTTCCCTTTATGACCTTTCCTTTGTCCCCTAATTTATGCGTCCTATTGGTTTTAACCACGCAGGCAGATTGGGTCCAGCTTGGCTGACCTCTTGCCTCTGAACGAATAACCAGGAGCAGTTTGTTGTTTACTGGCTTTGTATTTGTTGTAATGAAAACATGAACCATAACTTGCAATGGTTTGGATGCCTGATGACGCCAATCACCATCAGGCGCACTCACAGGGGCCGAGGCCCGAGGTCAAAGACGGACATCTGCCGTAACCCGTTTCTCCAACAACTTATAGCCTCACCTGTAGGGGGCATACTTTGCTTTCAACCACAGAATGAGTGATTTCAAACACATGGACATAAATTTAAATGCGGCTCCTACACAGATAATGTATCCCGAGAAGACTGACAATGCCTTGGGACAATGAAAGCAACTGGCACCAGGCCCACTGATGCCTAATTCTCGCCCAGTCCAGGCCAGTGAGGCTGTGCTGAGGTTCCTGTGGCTCCGCTGACCGGTGTTCAGACACTCTTGCCAAACTCCTCAACAAAACACATGGTTGGCAGGGTGAAGAATGAAGGGACCGCAGTGCTATTTCTGTAACAGAAGAGAGAGAGGGAGAGAAAGACAGCCTTCCCACTAGCGTGCTGTCCTTTTCTCTCCTTGTCTGTCTCTCTGTGTATCCATTTCGCTTTTGATGCATCGATAGCATCTCCACAGAAAACATAATGCAATGCAATTAAACATCTAGCTCGGCAGCAGAAAGGAGAGTCAATAAAGTCACTCTCTGGGAGGTGTTCACAATAGCTTTTCAGGTCACTCAGGAGACCATGGGGTTATTGGTTTGGTTTTGACATGTTTACTGTGGTATTACATACAGTGGAAAGTAAAAAGAAAGTGCAACTCTATCAGCTCTGCACTCAACCGCAGCCCGAGACGGAGGTCGTTTTGCGACACAGTTCGACCTGACTTCCTATTTAGAAAATTCCCCTCCTATACACTGCTTACAAACTTCTGACATCTCAAAACACATGTTAATACCCATTTTCTAAAACGTCCAAAGTATCTGCTGTATTGCATAACCAGCCCACACACACACACACACACACACACGTAACCAAACAGACTTAGATCTGAAATCAGATAATCAGTGCAGCCGCTAATGCAACTACTTCAAAGACTCACGGCATAAATAGAGCAGCTGAAACATTTATAAAGGCCTTGCTAGTGCTTTAAAGCGGAAACCACACTTCAGACCACCGGCTTAAGATAGCATCTACTCATCGGACACATGAGCCATGTGTGCACACTTGTACTAAGCCATGACTGGCTCTCCGTATCCCCAAAGACATAAAAACCTGTTCATAATAACGCAGCTGGTATATAGAACATATTTCTTCTGTCGCTGAGAAATCAGACAATATTTGGCCGTGTTAAGACCACTAAAAAGGATCTCTACTGCCAAAAGGAGTCACAATTACACCAGCCAGAAAGGACAGTACAGAGAGCCTACCTTTGTCTACTTGAGTTGAAGAAATGTGTCCGTCAAAGAGGTTGTTTCCTGACTGGTCCATAAGGAAGATAGAACTGTGCCTCTTAAGAGCTATAAATACTGTTTTGTCCACCAGCCACCTGTATGGTTGTGACACCTTCTGACACACAGGTAACACAGTCAGATAGAAAGACTTGCCACAATCCTGAGCTTATCCAACAGCTATCTGCCTAACAGTCATGGCAGCAGCCCTCTTCGTCCTGTATCAGGAAGCGTGGGATGAAGAGCCAGATACGAAGCCCGACAGACTAGCCAAGGGCTTCTGTAACGTCTCCAATATGAGAGGATGCAGAGTTTGGTCAATTCAGAGCATTGACAGAGAGCCAAGGCATGGGCGGGACTATCCGTCTTAGAGAGGAGGAGCGGGACAGTCAGCCAAGCATTAGAATCCACCAGTTGTGCCCCTCGGATAAAAGGGGCAAGACCAGCAATGACCGAAACATATCACACCTTTTCCTGCTGCTGCTTCTCTCTACCGTCTCATAAGTGGTTCTTTAAGAGAGGAACACACACACAGAGAGAGAGAGAGAGAACCATATAAGGTTCAGGTACTGACTCAAAGCAATCCGGAAGTTTCAATGCATGAAGGCATGTGAGCATGCATGTACGCATCTATGTGTGTGTGTGTGTGTGTGTGAGAACGTGGTAATGAGCTTAAGGCTGACCTATGAGGCACGGGATGATGAGAGCAGTGATGTAACCAGGAGGCGGAGCTGGTGTGGACAGTTTCCCAGGGGGACACAAGAATCCCCGGCTCCCAGATATCACCCTCCATCTGAGGCTGTGCATCGTGTTTCGAGTGTGTCGGGTCACGTGCCGGTTAACTAACACGGCACAATTGTGTAACAGGCGTACCGCTGAAATTTATAGATAGGCACCTGCTCTCAGGTTTATATTTAAAGTGTTAATCTTTTAGCATCGTCAGCAATTGTTTTTAGTTGCATGACTGAGGGATGAGGCGAAGCGCAGAGCCGTGCAGCTCACACGAGTGGAAAGAGTAGCTGCATAGCTCAGGTTTCATTTAAAGCCAACGACCTATAGTGAACCGGAAAAACAGATGTCTAGACTTTATCTGACGGCCCGTGTCATCTTCCCCGACAAGGCGGCGAAGGAGCCTATACGGGCAAAGAAGTGTCGCATGTAGCCATGAAATGGGTGCTTCAACAAAAAAACGAACGAGATTCTGTCCCAGTTTACTTTCCTAGTTACATATTTATGGGTGTAGGAAAGACCACAGGGATGGGAACACTGTGGCAGGGTCTCAAACACCCACTCTTAACACCCAAACACAGACCTTCTGGTTTTTACGCTGGAATGTGATGGATTGAGTCGGTGTGTGTGTGTGTGTGCTTTTGTTTGGTGCAAGAGGAGCAGACAGACAAAGAAGCTCATGCATTATTTGGATAGTGTGCGTCTCAGTGTGGCATTGCTTTAAAGGCAGAGGGGATTTATGAGGAGATGGCTTCCAGCTCTACTTCCTTGCACATTTTCTGGCAGTACTATGATTTGCTTTTTTTTTTTTCTACTTCCTGTCTAAATCCTTCAATGTATCCTGCTTTCTATCTACGTCTCTCTGGTTTGTTCCCAGCTCTGCCCACAGAGCCTCACCTCGCGATCCACTCACAAACGCCCTCCTTTCTCCTTCCTTCTCTGTATTCATTCTCCAAATGTAACGCTCCGGCTCACGTATTCCATTCTTCACTTCCCTCATTGTCTTTTCATGATTTCTGGTCTGCTCCCAGTTGGCGTTCCCTCTCATCCGTCGCGCTCCGTCCGCCACTTGATCGACGTGTCCATCTATGATCCGACACTATTCTGGATAGAAATCAAGGAGCTACGTCGGAGAGACACCCCTCCCACACCCGGATATGGTTCCCCCTTGGTCTCCCTCTTTCTGTTGTGAAACACTTTTAGCAATCCACTGGCAGACCCGTCGCTTCCAAATGCCCTGCACGAACCCAATGTGCCACGTTTTTGTCTTCTTCCTTAGGGCTACAGTGCAAAAAAAAAAAATACCACAATAACCCCCCCTAGAAGTTGGACAACACAACGGGCAGCACTTGCAGACTCCCATGCGGAGTTTACACGCTTAACAGCATATGCAGTTAATGAGTGTCAATGTGCAGTTGTGGGATTAAATGATCAGTCAAATATGCAATTTTTTCCCCCAACTATTCATTTACCAAAGTCTGCTTTCGTGAAAGAAAATTTCGACTCACTTGTACTTGGGTTCACTTTCCGGGTGTGTGTGTGTGTGTGTGTGTGTGTGTGTGTGTGTGTGTGTGTGTGTGTTACGTGGGTGTTTAAGGCAGCGACTGCCACAGGCGCAGCTGGCACGGACTGGTTACATAACCTGGTCTGTACCCTCTGCTTAGCACACTGGGTGGCTGACAGTGGAGCTCAGACTCTCACACACACGCACACACACACACACGCACGCACGCACGCACGCACGCACGCACACACACATACAAGTATGCCTGCACGTACCTGCCTCCCTCACTGCAGATGGTGGTGGTATTGCTGTGCGGGCAGCGGCAGACGCGATATGTGCGGATCAATCCTAATGAATGTGAGGGTCTTTGGGATCAGCATGACGGCCTGCATGAGAAAGCCTTCCTCCGCTCGTCTGTGATGCTTTGTCAACACAGGAAGGCTCCTCTTGGTGCCCTAATTTCCTTTTTCCCTCCCATCTTCCTCCTCCTCCTTTGTCCATATTACTCCTACTCTCTCTCTCCCTCTCTCTCTCTCTCTCTCTCTACCTTAACTTATACCTCATTATAATTTGATTACTTCACCCTTGTTCTTTCTAGTATCTGCTCCGTTATAGATATAGTTTCTGTTCATTATATTCCAGCTTGACTTCCTAAGTGAATAGTAAATTGAGTGAATCACTGTAACTTGAAGCCACTGTGACCCAAACCTTATAGAAATAGACCATGAGGTGGATACATTTTGCCTGGCAGATACGCATCCATGTTAAAACTTACTGGTAAGGAAGACCAAAACAATAACCATTACACACACTATTACCCTGCATAGCCTCCACTGACGCCGACTCTTCCATGTGGGTCTGTCGGTGCTGCACAATGTTATCTAAAAGTTGTTGACACAGTCAAAGCGTTGGGCTACAGTGCCTAACAGAGACAAAAACAGCCATGTCCCAGATCAAGCTCACCCATAACCACAGCCTCAATCATGGATTAATCGACACCAGTGGTAGACTGATAAAAAGTAGTATAAAACCAAACCAGGGTCATTTGTACAAGGGAATTCATATTTAGCAATACAAAAGGATGCGCGACAGTCAGGTGGCAATTCACAGATAGGAGAAAGATGCGTTGGCCATAAGACAAGAAGTTGCACAATATGGAAGATAATGGTTTCAAATTCTGCAATCTGCGTATCTGCCAAAACGATTTTGCAGATATGATTTATTGATGGTGACTGGAAACGGTATGCAGTCAGATAAAAACGTATTTTGTTTATTTTTAGGTGATGGAAGAGGGCAGCAAAGCGGCACACGCAATTCGTCTGATGACGTCATTGCAACGGGCTCAGCATCACCGTGTGGGTGTGCGCATGCATTCATGTGACTACTTTTTTCATTCTTACAAAGTCACACAAAGATGTTTGCTCGCTATCTACTTTCGCAGCTTTGATCCTCCTGCTCGTGCTGTGCACACTGCACTGTAGCATCACACTGGTCAATGAAAAGCACCTCGTGCGCTCCCTCTCCCCGCAGCCATTCATAACCACCTGGTTCATTCATCTTTTTTTCCTTTTTTTGGGGGGGGGGGAGGAGACGATTCAACAAAAGCAGGCCATCTATTGTATATTGGCCTCCCTGTTTGGCGGCCACGTAGGGCAGGTTACATCAAAAGGCAGGTGCTCATCATCCCGCATCACGAGTGATGCGCTGATGAATCTTGCGTAACGTGCCGAACCCATCCGCTGCACTTCAACCCCCCCATTCGATCCGCTCTGAAGCGGCGTGTGCAGCGCGCATGGGATTAAACCCAAACTCTCCCTAAAACAATGGCATACATTTCAAATACAAGAGCCGTTCGGACAATCACAGTGGCGTTATCGACATTTTTTAGAGATTATAAAACCCCGTCAAGTAGTCTATAATAAGGTCACCGTGCCGGGGTTTGAAATGCAGTCTGATAAACGAACAATCTCCAGATGTTTAAGCGCAAAACGACATTGGGAGCGGTGGGAGGATTGCTTTGTGCACAACAATTGCATTGGGAGCACGTGACCACGCACTGCAGCAGGAGGGGTCCCTACCTTCCGACGGTTCCGGAATTGACCCACATGCCACTCTGCGGGTGGTTCGGCCGGTCACTCAAACCGGACAGAGGCGAACGGAGAGCGGAGAAGTATTTGCTGTCGTCCCGCCGTTTGTCAGAGAGCACATTCGACTGCAGGAGAGCTGCCCTGTCACATACTTTGCTCCGCTCGCTTCCCTGCCGCTGCTTTCTCTGTCGAGCGTCTCGCGGTCCTCAACAAGTATCGACTCGTTGTTGCGGACCTTAATCGGGCGCTTTTCTGGGTACAATCTTAACATAGCCGGCCTGAGGATATTTCTGGCCGCAGCAACCTCCTTTTCTGTTGTTGTTTCCCCCAGCTGATACCAGTTGAGGGCACGCCCCCACGGCCACGCGTCACGACACTGTGCAAGCCGCTCATGTTGTGCTGCGTTCGCTTGCGATCGGAATATTATATATTGATTTGAGCGACGCCCTAAAAGGCATCTTCAGTGCGATAGATTGGGCGGGACACTATAAACAACTTTTATTGAGCTTGTGTGTCAGATGTTGGACCTCTAGAGGACCATTTAAAAGATTAGGATGCAAGAGCCAATCGTTATTGGTCACAGTTAAAGCGTGCCCTGGAAATGTGACCTTTTCATCTTATCGACTCATTACATGCAGTAATGCATGCTGCCTGCCATGCATTCACATCCTCTAGTGATGCCTGAGGAATCTCTTAAGACTGTTGTTTTTTATCAAACAAGAGGTATAAGACGCTGCACAAAAATATATATATATATATATTTCCCTTTACTTTATGCCCATAGATATTCATTCCAAACTACAATCCAGATAAATTACGCAATAGTTTAGTTATTACTCATGGGCAATGGAGATCATTTCTCTTCTATGGTTATTCTGGGTTTTCATAGCAACTACTACATATCAACTGTAGGATATTAGAAATAAACTGATGAGCCCCATTCACAACACGTATTTAGTGCTACAACAGACATGAACCAAAAGAGCAGATCGTGGATTTATGTGGAAAACCCCCAGTATTTTTCCCTTCGCATTTTTACAAGATCTTGACGCCTGGGAATTACTTTCTGGAATGTTAAGCTATATCAGAGAAGAAGAATGTTTCCATGTTGCCAAGAGTTATAAATACCTCACTGTTCTAACGGAAAAACTATTTTCATTTCAGACTTAAATTCCTTAACAAATGTTATATTACCCAACTAAAGACTTTGCCCAGGCACGTTTCAAAGACAGGAACTGCCTTTCATTCTGCCGTTCAAGATAAGAAGAGAACGCATATTTTGTTTTAAATTATCTTAAATCTACGTATCTTAAATTTAATTTGGGACATTTTGCAGTGGTTTGCCAAGTGGGAACAAAAGATAATCTGATCACCCAACTTCCTGCCGTGACTTCAGGAGGCTGAAGACAGACACCTATTGGGAGAACTTGGTACTGAACTCTCTGACACTGCCCAGCCTCATCTGTGCTCCAAATCCTCTTGCAGATCAACAGTGGCTGTCACACTAAATGCTTAAGAGTCCAAGACTACAACGCTAATACTAATACCCTTTTTCTCCTCAGTCTGTCCCCCACAAACTCTGTAGGTTTCCATGTGTGTTCTTGCACTCAACATGCAAAATCCCACATGCAATTGCACCAGCACAGTTAGACAATCAGGATTTTAATGTGCCATGTGTCTTTCTATTTGTCCAGTGCTGTGTGTGAGGCCTGAGAAAACTCTGCCCCCTGACCCGACTGGCATGGCCAGAATGAAACAGCATGAAAGATGGAGCGGAATGCCGCTGGAGAAAGCAGGAGTTCAACAGCGCTGGCAGTGAGCGGGCTTAGAAATGTGGAGAGGCAGCCCCTTTGTAGGAGAGGTGGACTTGTGAGAGAGCTCTCACAGGCTGAGCTTATAGCCTTTCAGCCACAATGGCAAAGAGAGAGAGAGAGAGAGAGGACTGAGGGGCTTTGTTTTTGAGCTCTATGGCGTGTGGGAAGTCCACTCCTATTGCTTTTACACTTTTGCGAGATAAGTTGGGAGAATGAACTGAGATCGTTCTTTGGCATAACTATCTGGACAACAAGTGTCCTGCTGCTTGGACAAATACTCAGTTCTGTTTGCACTATATTCAACACCATGCAATGTTCCTCAACTTTTATTGAAGCACTGAATAATAATTGTGTTAAAGTTCAGTAAATCCCTATCAAGTGGATAATGTTTTCCCTTGCACAATACTTTTAGCTCAGTTTTAAGAAGGGCTTCATTTTGCATCAATGAGACCTCATTTCTTTTAAATGGGACACTGACACATGCAAAATATGAAAATGTTGGAATAAAATACTGAATGGATGAATGGATAGATAGTAGATCAGGAATATTAAGCAATGGATAGCAGGTATGACTTTTATGTCCGTAGAGCACTTGAACCTAGGGATGAACCTCTTCCCCCCCCCCCCCCCGTCTCATCCCCTCCCGTCCACTCCTGCAATGACCCATACCCCGCCCCCCCCTGCAGCTCTCCCAAATATCCAACAGGCCTCCACACCCCCCCGGCCCCAGCACTGTACTGGTTCTAAAGCTGTCCAAACACCCAGCTTCTCACACTCCCCAAGTCCATAGAGAGTTCTCTTTAAACACACACTGTCTTAAGCACTAATAAACACACACACACACATACAACACACTCACTGGAAAACAGTCTGCATGCAGCCCTGTGTAGACTGACACAAATAGGTCAGCGCTGCAGTGGGTTTTCCACAGTCCTCCAGCACCATTGAGCTGATGACAGTATCAAAGATTAAATTCTACCCTAGGCCCGGACACACACACACACACACACACACACACACACAAGCACAAACACACTCACACACAAACGTAAACAAGCCCTACATTCCACGGATACGTATGTAGATCTACAGTATCAGATCATGCGCTTCATTTTGGGCAGACTGACACAATTCTGTTTTGCAGAGCGACACAAGAAAATACATCGGCGCAGGAATTTCACTTCAGGGGTCAAAGGTGAGTCGTGAGAATGGAATGAATGACTGGAGGCTGAAGTAAAAGGAGCCCGTAAAAGAAGAAGGTAAAATAGAGGGGAAGAACAAAGCATACACACACACACACACACACACATACACTTTGGACATGGAGAGGGGCTGAGATGTGTTGCCTCGACCGGCTCGCTGACATGTAACAGCAGGCCCCTGCGGTGTCGGGTAGTGGGCATAGTGGGTGGAGAGAGGCTGGGTTATCAGCAGGTCGTCTTATCTACAGTCAGTGGGAAACCCCATGTTTGTTAGCAGCTGTTGTTGCCTCTTTAGTTCCTAATGAACACATATCACTCCATTGCTTACAAAAGTAATAAGAAAAACTACCATGGAGTAAAAGGTTTCAGGGCTTCAGTCAGGAGCTATAAAAACAATTCACTCACAAATCCTTTTTTTTGTTTTAACACAGTACAGATCATATTTATATTAACTTATATCAACTATGGGTGACACCATTTTTAATTAGCTCCCCTGTTTTGTTGGTTTTCCTTCATTTCTGCATACTTTTGTAGGACCACTTACACCAACTGTACACAGTTTTTTCCTGCTACCAAATCAAGCAATTACATCATCCACTAATAGAATTAGCTCAGCCTTCAATACCAATCATGGATTTAAGAAAACCTCTCTTTTTTGAGCTATCACACCTATCTCCTAACAGTAAGCTACTTTCCTAACACTTGCTGTCCACATACTCTCCCCGCCATCACCCCAGAAAGTGTTAATGTACCTTCCGGTCAAGTCTGTGCTGGTGATGATGGGTCGTCATGGTGCAGTATGCTGGAAATGTGAAGTGGCTTAAGTTCCTGGGGCGAAGGCTGGATAGTGTTGGCAATACTGTAACTACCCAGAAGGAAAGGATGGAGGGTGGGATGAGTGACGGAGGAAGGCAGCGCCGCTGAAACCGTATTGGTGGGGTTGGTGCCAACTTTTACTGTGAGTGCCTCACTGTCTCTTGCGAGCTCTCCTCAAGACTCCATTTTGAGTAAAGGGGCATCTGACACACAGACACCCACAGACACCCACAGACACACAACCACCTCCAGCTCATTTACCACCCTGAGTGCATACAGGACCCATTTCAATGTACCTCTGCTTTTGTGTGGCTATGGTTTCCTCTGCATTACATCAAGCGCAATGATTTGAACATCGCTGGGTACCAATTAGTAAAAACAGTTTTTCTGTGGGCCTTTTGTCTGACAAGTTATCGTCTTGTTGGTTTAGCATCCTTTCCTGTAATTTATAGCCTGCTGTTGAGAGGCTGAAGGGTTGCGAAATTCTTGGGTGGCGTAAATCTTCTGTGATAAAGACAAACTGCATTGCACTGAACAAGGTGGCGTAAGCAAAAAGAAAGGCACACTCTCCGCTGGATTGAGGCACACGGGTCAGTAGAGGTGCCCCTTAAGCTGTGGCTGTCAAGTGGCAGGGCTAATCTTATTAAGGCTCTCTTCCGCTGCTGGTCCAAACTCTTAAAGTGAGAGTTCACCACATTTTCAGATTCTAATAAACAGTGACTAAACGGTGTGGCCAATGCTGCAGCAAAGTGAAAGATCCCTTCAATGACTTTGGGGAGTGCCGCGCCAGAAGGGTTCAGGAACCCCCCGGTGTGCTGCACAGGACTGAGGACACGATAGGGACGTAGATGAGCTGTGCTGCTTTAAGTCAGGGGTCTGGCTGGGAATGACGTCAAAGTGAAGTGTGAAATAGGACACAATTGAGGTTGGCAAGGTGACATTCATAAACCAGCCAAACAGACACGGACTGCAGAAGAAGCCAAAGAACTGCAACAATAGAAAGTCTGATGTGATCTTTTGGGCAGACCAGTGGACCGGCTCTAAAAATAGGAACTAGGGTAGATGTTGCTATCAGCATGCACTTTGGAACAATGTTGACAATGGGGTGCATTTATACACCAATGTTTATTAATTTAATAGCAACACTCACAATGCACGTGTTAGCAAATGTAGTATATCCCCTAGTTATCTTTGATGTACATCTTCGTTAGAGATGATGGACTACGCACAAAAGAATTCACCAAGGTCATAACCTCTTTGCAACATCGTGTCTTTAACAAATTGAACACGTGAAAAGTAACTGTCTGAACATCTTCTCTATGCCACGCGTGCTTCCATTTTAAAACACTCACTCTCCGGATACAAAACCGTTTCAATGTTGAAATTGATTCAATCCACCCGATATATAGACTTGCAATGTTTTGGGTCCTTTAGTTGATAGGGTTAGGGTTAGGGTTAGTATGTAATAGTATGGAGATAGCAAGTAAAAAGTAATCAGATAAATACTTTTTAACAAATGTAAAAGACCCACATGTAAAACATTAGATAACGGAACCTTCAGTTGTTTTACTTTAGTATGACCTAATGTGGCATTTGCCTAGAACAAGATACAAATCAAATTGCAGATTGTCGTAAAAGTATGTAATAGTGTTGAGGGAAGACAACCTCTGCATCTGCAACATTTTCTATTTCAAATGGGTTCCAATGATGACTATCATCATGCTCTGGATTCCTTTAAGAGCATCATTCACCGGTCCTTTCATTTCAGATCAATGGGGCAGTAAACACAATACTGTAATCCGTCACCTGTCAGGAGTTTTTCCATTAATATTTATAGGTCATCTAAGTGAGTCTGACTCTTCACTTCTACCTGTGGGGATGCCGGGATGTGGGCAACCTCTCTGGACCTCAAACAGCTCTGCAGAGACACCCGCTCTCTGGTGAGGATCTATCAGAGTAAACGTTGGAGCGGGGTTGAGATCTGACCACAAACAGGGAAGGATGATGGAGGGCCAGCGGAGCTCTCAGCCTTCTGGAGCTAAACAAAACAAAAAAATCATCTTTGGTTGTTTACGTTGAAATCATCTGGCAATGAATGAAAATAGGCTGGCATGGTGATCTATTTATATTTCCTGAATGTAATTTAATGAAACCGTGCTGTTGCAGAGATGCATCTGGCCTTGGCACCGGTCAGTCAGTAGTCCTAAAACAGCCTGAATAGACAAAAACAGAAGCCAAGGCAAATACCTCTGGACTTCGGTCGGCCAGATGGACACTGCAGACTATCATTGCATCAACCCTGTTCACTCTGCAAGTACTAACAAGTTAAACTATACTGATTTATGGCTCTTTAGAGGCTTAAGGAGATACACGTATCCAGTGAGTCATGAGTAAAAAAGAAGAAATGGAAGAATTAAAAGCATCAGCAAATAGGTTTTTAAAGATACATTAGGTTGTGTTTATTTAACTGCAGGAGAACTTACTCAATGGATTTCATAATAACCAAAGAATGAGTGGTAATGTAAATACTAAATTATTATCTATCTACCAATGTGTTGTCCTCTTTTTAAAATAACTAATCACGAATATCTATAATGGTATCGGACTAAGACAAACAGTATCAATGGACCTCTATTTAAAACACACTGTTGCTCACAGTTACAGAAATAGAAAGGGTGCAATGGAGGGTAAAATGCAAAAATCACAGACAAAATGAACCACATTCCACAGAGCTGAGACATAACAGGAAGATCCTTTGTTGCGTTTAGTTCAAACACCCTGCGCGTTGTTTCTTCTTCCTGTTAGTTAGAGTTTCTAATTTTGTGTCGCACTTGCACAAACAAAAACAAGACCTGTTGTGGGGTGAAAACCTTGCATCAGGTCAAAGCTTTTGCTCCGGCAGCAGAGGAGCCATGTAACTCTCCAGCTGGCCACACACACCACCAAATACAAAGATACGATTTTCCCCCTGATCGTTGTGAAATTCAATACCTTATACACCGCTTGAATTTACGCGAATGGAGGTCAAGATGGAACTCCAACTGCGGGGGAACATCGTCCAACAAGGACGGCATCCTTTAATAGCGTGATGGAAAAATCTATACTGGTGTCCGGTTATTTCCGCACTGCTGCGCCGTGGACTGGTGATACAACCGGCAATACATGGTGTACAATAGTAGTGGCCACATGTCCTTCATTGCAAAGCTGCAGCACTGCCACAGAGGTTTGAGTCATTTGAATAAGGTCAAGTGACATTGGGGTGGAAGCTCTTTGGCAAGAACTGTTGATCCCGGTTAATCCAAATCACTGGTTAACAGAAGTTCTTCAGAAATGTTTTGACGAGACACACTAAGATGTGCAAAATATATTTTAATTTTCTCAAAATGTCCAAAAGAATTCTACACGGCTTATAACCATTTAGTTTAAAAAAAACAGTTCCTCCTTAATATATTATTGATCAGTACCGTGAGAGGAACGTGCAATGCAATTTAACCATAATAGCAGCATAATACAGCATAACACAATAAGAAGTCGATACATTATTTATAACGAGGCCTCTGTTGAAAAATTCATCGGTATTCTAAAGCAGGTGATATAATATACAAATGATATGGACAATATTAATTAAATATTTATGTTGAAACGAAGGTGATTCTTTCTGTGGAAAGTGGTATGCTGTCTAGTACGAGGCATTATTTATATATTTATTCTGACCTAAATATCATCCCGCTTCAGGCTGCTCTCATTTATCCCGCCCCAACAAAACGAAAGCAATGACTTGACATAAGCGTTGACTGTTCTTTGAGGAAAAAGGTTCCTGAAGTATGCAATGACAAAGAATAGAGCAGCTGAAACAGACTAGCCGAAGCACTTATTCTATGTTGAGTCAATTTCAGATTTTCATGGAGACCAAACCACAGGGACCGGAGTCAGACAAACACTTACTGGGAGGATGACAGAACTGTCATCTGCAACTTACTCTCGGTCAGTACTAGACGGTGAGTGTGTGTGTGTGGGGGAGGGGGGGGGTAGGGGGGGAAGAGAGCGCGAGACAGAGTGTGTCAGTCGGGTTGCATCAGCCTCCTAATGCTCAAAACGTGGGCTGGCCCTCGATCGGCCGGCATGTGGGCGCTTCCAAGCACGAGAAGAGAACTCGTTTCGAGATTTGAAAAGATTTGAAACACCTTTACCGGTGTACAGTTGTGATCACACCAATCATCATCAGGAGTGCCTTGGAACTGAAACTGGCCTGGCCCTGAAAAGCCGGAACGGCACCCTTGGGTGTTTCTCGCACCGTGGATTAGTTGGAAGCATTCAGTTCTTCCTCGAAAGGAGGCAGAGGAATGTAGATGGACAGAGACCTATACATGTGTCAATGGCTCTGTTTCTATTTGTGTTGTTTCCAAAAACGGATTAGGGCGTTCCTGTGGTTCTGCGTGTGAGTCATTGTGGTTTTCTTCGTGCATATGAGTTTGGCGGAAGGATTCGGGATGCATGCGGTCAAGGCAGAATAGGAGGCGTGTGAGAGGAAAATGTATGATGAAATAAAAAGATTTCTGGGTACAATGAAAGCAATTCAGCGCAAACACTCGGCAACACCCAAGGTCACGGAGAACTGAAAGAAAACAGCCAGCTGTTGTTCTTGTTCACAGTTACAAGTGTCCCAGTATCATCAGCAATTAGTGCTAAAATGAGGTTTTATTTGATCCAAGCCACAGCATTGAATTGTGCCTGTAATGGGATGTGAGTAATTACAGGAAGGGAGGTGCACAAACAGGCAGTGAAGATGTGAAAACAAACAGGAAGAAAAAGAGACAGACCGCCGAGGCTTGCAGGCATTGGATATGAGAGGCTATGGGATTACCACTGCGTGTGAGCAGAAGCAAACCATATGGAGCTTTTGAAACCCACGCAGACATGGGGAGTGGTTAGTGCATGGGTTAGCCTTAGTCCTGTCGGGGATGAAAGGAAACCCACACTCAACTCAAAGCACGTACACCAACCTGAATCTGCCTACAACCTCCTAATGTGTGAAATGCATTTTTGTGATTTCAACACACATACAAACTTGAATATCTAGTCATATGACTTCCTCGAAAGTGCTCGGCTTTCTGCCACAAGCGAAAGAGAAAAAGAGACAGAGTCACCCAGGAATGGCATCGCATACAGGGCAGCGAATATGATAAAAACATGCATGTGCACTGGCACACAAATGCACATATATTTGTTAACGTGATGGGGCCAGAACAGCATGATACACAAAAGTGTACTCACGCACACTCACAGAAACGTGAACATAAATAGAAAGCAGCTAGAGCCAAGCAACCAAGCTGTGCCTCTTGGTGTCGGTGGCATAACATCCTGTCTCTTTCTGAGCACACATGTACAAGTACCCACAAACATGAACTCAGTAAGTTACACAGATTTGGTGAGATGAAACGGATAGAAGGATGTGATTTGCTGAGTGAATCAAGGGGTTATGGTCATTGTAACAGTGGCATTAAATGCTATTAATTAATACAAATTTCACTGTCAGTTAATCCACCTAGCATTTTCTTTCTTATGAGGGGATGCTTCCCTGACCCAAACCCTGTCTTATGGCCTGTGGTATTTTAATAGTTATTTAACAGTTATTTTAAAGCTGCACAATGGCAAAAATGTGAGCAGTCCAGTTACTAAAGGTAACCTGAGAGGCAGAAAGTCACATCGATAAACATCCACTGAAGGTTTTTAAGTAGATTGGCATTTTGACATGCCTGGATCACCGCACACACGTCAGACCCTGACCTCCGCCGCGCCTGGCCACGACCCGGGAAGACACCGTCCCCTGAAATGAAGTGGCTCACTTATCTCCCGTCGGCCTTTGGGTCCGGCCCTGCACTGTGCCGTCCTCGCTGATGACGCGACACCTTCCTATCTGAGGCTCTCGCCACACACAGACAGCCCCATCGCCTCACACGCACGAGCCCTCTGGCCATTTAGAGATGTGTTTTTCTTTCTGCATATGTGGAATAATGAGTACCTAGAAAAACAGTTGCCAGCATATGGGTTTGATATTGTGTTCATTGTTTACTTTAACAAGTCGATAAAGCTATATATTTACACACATACAGTATAGAAGTTAAGACGGATATGAAGTTCTATATGTGGACTCGGCTGTGGAACAATTCATTTTTTTTGCTTTGATAAATTAGCAGAACCTTTTTCTTTAGGATAGAGGTTTTTATTTATTGTTTTCCAACAATACCAAGTTTTGCGCTCTCTTTCTCTTTGCCACTCCCTCGGCCGTCTCTGCTCTGGTTTCCCCTCAGTCACACCCCCTTCGTGTCCCTCTTCCTCAGGATCTCTACTCCATTATTTCTACTCTCCGCAGCTTAATTCTTTTCTCACTGACACACTGTTTAAAAGAAACGACCAAAGAGGCGGCCAAAAGGAAAGAAACAACCCCCTCCCCACTCCCCCACACTCCAGCACCACCAACACAACACCGCCATGTTTTCTCTCCGCTCAAAACTTACTCAAGAGGACAAACATCATGTGGTGCTGGTAATAGAAGAAGACACTGTTGGTTACTGTGAGTCTTTGTTTTATTTCCGTGACTTGATTTTTCAATGTGTGAATGCCTGTGTTGGTGTGCGAGGAGATGCATTTTAGTGCCTCTCAATTAGGATGGCTTAGGATTTTAAAAGTTACAACCAAGAATCCTTGCATGGTGCGACCACGCATGCAGACGCACATGCATGCACATGCACACGATGAAAAGCCTTCCCATGCACACATATCCTATAGTCCCGGTGGGGGGTTGAAGCAGGGAGCAGACAACAGTGTATGTGCGGTGTGTGACAGCGTGCTAGTGTGCGCAATAACCCTCAACTCAACTTACACAGGCTTCTTACAGGACTCCTAGCTGTGTAGATTTGGCACTCTAGACGACCATCCAGCAAACCGGGAATGTTTAGTGAGTGAGTAAATCCACATTTAGTGAACTCTGCAGGAACGCTCCGTGCACAGTCAGAGCCTCCTTTGGAAACAACCTCCTCTGAGCAGGGGCAGACATGAGGGACGGGCCTCAGCCCAGTGGAAGAATGGTTCAAATTCCACAGCTGATAGAAAAACATTGAGGAACGGGACAGAGTGAAGGAACTGATGCAAACTCTGAAACCCCCCCCCGTTCCCCCACACACCCACGATCTGTTCTGTGCACAGTGGAAAAAAAGGAAGAAGAATGTATCAAATGAATCCGAAATGTTTGACTCTTGTGAGCATTGCTGGTGCAGCTGATAGCCGGATGATGTTTTGATTGCCGACAGAGATACCAACTTTCCTTGCATGCTGTGGCCGTGCTTAAGCATATGGAAAAAATGACAGCAGCCAGCAGTGACAGGCTGGACTCACTGTTCCAGGGTGCAGCGGGTGGATAGGTCTGATTTCTAAGCATTCAAATCAAAAACATTAAGCATTATTAAACTAATATATTGACGTCATGCCGTATAGTGTATTAATATTTAAAAACGATAAATTCCCTTTTCATTAAAAGCAATGCTGCTTTTTATTTAAATGGTATTGCTATCATTCCTCCTTGTGCGTTAAATATGACAAGAGATGTTTGATTATGCCATTGTTTTTCCTCAATATATTTCATAGCCTACTTTAAAAAGAAAAAATGACCAAAGCACACATTTGGTATGAAATAAAAATGCCTCTCAATGACTTTCCATCGCTCGAACAGTTTAACAAATACTATCCTGAGCAGAAGTTTAATATCAGACAAGTTCAACGTCGTCCATCCAGAACAGCAAAACTGAGCCCCCCAAACTAACACTAAGTCTTGTGCGACCCTCATGTACACGCTCACTATCACTATCCCTGCGGACCGCGTGCAGTTGACAAGCTGTGTGACGGTCCCGGGCGCTCGATCCATACCTCTAAAAGACATTCGCTTCTGGAATCCCTGCAGGTCTTTCTCTCCTTTTCCCGGTTTAGTCTGCTTCCTTCAGTCGAGTCTGGCTGTCGTCTCTGCCCCCATTCAACTGCAAGGCACAAACACACGCGGTCCCTCTCAGAGCATTCCAACGCCGAATAACATCTCACGCGTTCTTTGCAACACTTTGGCTCCGTCTCCGCTAGATCGCTCGCGTTTGGTGTGGGACCTGCCACAGCTGGAAGGATGAAAAACACTCCCGACTGTTGCAGCCGAGACACGCCGAGAGGAATGTAATTAGGTTAAGGCTGCTGCGTTAAAAAAAAAAAAAAAAAAGAAAAGCAGCAGACGTCCTGTTGTTTGCAGCCAACCCCGTAGTGCACGGCGATCTGGCCGCCTGTGGTCCTGATGCGAGTTTGTTCCGCGTCCCTTTGTTGTTTCTGTCACACCTAGAAGGAGGTGGTGGGAGGTTGGGGGGAGGTGGGGGGGGGGCATGGAGGAGGGAGCCCTTTTTCGACTTTCTTTTGTCCGTCCCGTCCCCCATACACTCTGACTTTACATCTTTTCCTCACATGCAATTGCACGAGGTATTTCCACGATTAAGCGCGCGCACGCATTTTATCCGCATCGCATCTGTCTAATCTCTCTCGGGATTTCTCCTGATTTGATTTGTTCACTTCGCATGTATAATAAATAACATTTCCCATGACAAAAGTCCGCTTGCATTTTTCCCTGCCGTCCCCATCATTTTTTTCTTAACCCCTATCTCACCTATTTTCTCGCTAGAAGTTTTGTCTTCGTCGGGGGGGGGGGGGTCTCTCTCACTCTCACTCTCCTCTCCTCCCCTTACCTTCTTGCCATGTCCCTCCGTGGCGGCGGCAGAGCAGTTGTGTCTCGGTTTGGACCAGCCTTCACCGCTACAGCGCCGATAAGCCGGGTGACGACAGCCTCGTGCTCGTCACCGTGGCCACGCCCATCCATTCATAAAGTGGAGAGTGTGCCAGCCTCCCGGCCGCACGTTGTGCACGGTAATGTGCAGAAGATGCATTAGATAACAATATAGAAACATACGAGATGGGTACAGGCCTCGAATTTGTATTCTTATTCTATAAAGTATAGCTTTTTTAAAGAGGGACATCTTTTGTTATAAGTGTTCAAGATAGAAATGAGTGCTTTTAGTTTGAGTTTAGGAGGTCGGTCAAGGTCACAGTTATGATGGTTAAGCCTGTTAATCATCCGAACTAGCGACGGAGACGGATGGCACACTCGAGAGCGCCTGGGATTGCCAGAGAGAGGCTGTGACTCAGATGACATAGACCTGTATATAAATTATATTCATAATTCTGGTGGACCACCGCCTCCTGGCTCAGCAGAAACACCGGGCCAAATGTTTTTCATGATTCATTTCTGTCAATTTTCCTATTTTATTTTGGGACTCACAATTCAACGAAATGAACAATTAAGTCATGTTCGACGTGTTCTTGTTATTTGTCAGGAATAATCATATTTGAATCAAACTAGATTAGACGTCTACAAACGTCTAATCTAGTATGTAGTATGGGCAGACATATAGAAATCATTAAGGCTCATAAAAATCAAAATGTGATGAGATTATTATTTACAAAATATTAACTGCCACAAACTCACGTTGGGCTTGTGAGCATGGCTGCTGATGCTAATTTACCTTCACGCCACGCTGTCCCAAATGTGGTACAATTGGCAAGAGGGCTGGAAACACCAAGTCAGTGCCTCTTTTGTAAGCGATTATTCAAGCTCAATTGGCACTTCTGCAACACGGCTTTGTCTGGGAGATCAAGCAGAAGAATAGCAGAGGCGCTAAGGCAAAGAGGGGCCCATTGTGATCAGTCAGCGCCCAAAGATGTCATTGTGGTCATTTCGATGGATGGTGCCAAAGGCCATTGTGTCTCCTAACGTGACGCGGTAGAAGTACCGAGGTGCTGAGAGAAATCGATCTGAGCACAGACAAAGATCACCGCTTTGTGCTGTTTGTTTGCGTGCTAGTTTGTGTATTTGTATAAGGGTCAGTCCGTGGGGAGGGCTGTGTGCTGTGCTTGATTGTGGAAATTTAGCCGACGCAGGCCTTTCAACCCCTGGGATCAGCGGTTTGCCCCATCAGAAGAGAGACAGAGAGAGGGCCGAACCATGTGGACACCCCCATAATGCCCCTATTGTGCCCGCGCGGCTGCATCGATAGTGCAATTGCAGGGGCCACTGGCAGTGGAAATGTGCTGTACAAGACACGTAGAGATAAAGGTTCAGTACACCTGTGTGTCCCATCAAGAGCAGAGGGGACAAAGAGCTGCGGGACAAACGAGTGCGGTGGGCGAACTGAAAACACACTCAGCAGTTTATCCCAACACGGTATTCATGTCATGGCCTAAGCATGATGTTCCCCCACCCATCTAGACTGCCGTGTGTGTGTGTTTGTGCAGTGACTTCCGTGTCTGGTGGCCTCAGCCTGAGGACGGTTGCCTAGGACTTGTGTTCAAGCTGAGATAGAAGCAAGCCTGGACTGGTTGCAACGTTTCTCCTCGCAGGTCAATGGTCTTTTTCAGATGGTTGGTGGAGCAGCGTTAATTCAGAGAATTTGTGAGGGACTGGGGAAACCTCTCAATGCTCCAGACTGACCACTACGGTATGTGCTTCTGCCAAGTTACAGATAGACTTACATATACATACTTACATAGAGAACAACAGTTTACTTTCCCTGCTTGTTTTTTAAGTTTAATACATTGTAAATTGATTCGATCTCCATTAATGGCTTAATTACAACAGATGTCTTTTAGTAGCAAGCCAGGCAGTATCACTGCAACACCGTCAGATAGAACCTCCATCCACAGAAGACAGGGGAGGGAAAGCACAAAGATTTTAGGAAAGGGTAATGTTGGTTTATGATGACAGTTATAGTAATATGATTCATATTTAAAATAAAGATGATGATGATGATGATGATGATGATGATGATGATGATGATGATGATGATGATGATGATGATGATGATAGCAGGGCCAGCATGGCCGGAGTCAGGACCAGGGTCCTGACGGAACTACGATCTGCGGAGACCTGCTCGACGAGAAAGCAAAATAACTGGTGGAAAGAGGCTGAATTAATCATGTGCATTAATGCAACGTGGATTTTTGAGAGAGTGAGGGAGGAGTTTGGTGTGTCCTAAGAAGTCCCCCGGCAGTCTACGCCTATAGCAGCTTGGGCCTGGCTGGCCCAGGCTAACCGGAGCCAGCCCTAACTATAAGCGGTGTCAAAGAGGCTTTATCTTAAAAGAACTGACTGAATCTGCCCCCCGAACTGAAAGTGGAAGCTGGTTCCACAAAAAAAGAGCTTGATAACTGAAGCCTCTGGCGCCCATCCCACTTTTAATAACTCTAGGAACAACAAGTAACCCAGCATCTATGGAGTGCAGCTGCCTTGCAGGGCAATATGGTGTTACAAGCTCTTTAAGATAAGAAGTGCCTTGTAGGTGAGGACAAGGACCTTAAATTCTATTCTTGATTTAACAGGGAGCCAGTGCAGAGAAGATAACACATGAGTGATATGATCCCTTTTCTGAGTTCTTGTTAATACACGTGCTGCAGCATTCTGAATAAACTGGAGAGGCTTAAGAGATTTACAAGAACACCCTGATAACAACGAATTACAGTAATCCAGTCTAGAAGTAACAACTGCATGAACTCATTTTTCTGCATCACTTTGAGACAGGAAATTCCTGATTTTTGAGACATTACGTAGATGAAAAATGGAAGTAATTCCATCCATAGAAACGCTCTGGGCCTATCAAGATAACTCCTGTTTTGTCTAAGTTTAGCATCAGGAAGTTGCAAGTCATCCAAGTTTGATGTCTCCAAGACATTATTGAAGTGTAAAGAGCTGTTCAGTTTCTTCTGTCTTGATCGACAGATACAGTTGAGTATCGTCTGCATAACAATGGAAGTTGATGGGGTGTTTTCTGATAACGTCGCCCAAAGGAAGCATATACAGCAGGGGTCCCCAAACTACTGCCCGTGGGCCGCATGCGGCCCCCCCGGTACACTTTGTGCGGCTCGCGGATGAGGCTAATCCGCTCGTTGTGCAAAAGCATTTAGACGCGCGAGTATATGCAGAGGTTCCGCTAGCACTCCTAGGTTTTATGGCCCTCACAAGAAAAGGTTTGGGGACCTCCGATATACAGGGTAAATATAATCGGTCCAAGCACAGAACCTTGAGGGACTCTGTGACTATAAACTTTGAGGATTCACCGTTTACAAGCACAAACTGGGATCGATCCGATAAATAGGTATAAAGCAGCTAAGTGCAGTTCCTTTATTACCAATCAAATATTCAAGTCTCTGCAGTAAGATACAATGATCGATGGTCTCAAATGCGGCACTGAGGTCCAGCAAGACAAGAAAAGAGACGAGTCCCATGCAAGTAGGAAATCATTCATAATTTTCACTAGTGCTGTTTCTGTGCTGTGATGCACTCGAAATCCTGATTGAATATCATCGAACAAAGCATTGTTTTGTAGAAAGTCACGTAGTTGATTTGCAACGGATTTCTCAAGGATCTTCGAGAGGAAGGGAAGATTAGAGATCGGTCTGTAGTTAGCCAACACCTCAGGAGCAAGAGTAGGTTTCTTAAGAAGAGGTTCAATTACAGCTACCTTGAAGGACTGTGGTACATGTCCTGTCAACAAGGAGAGATTTATAATATCCAGTAAAGGCGTGCTAATTAAAGGGAAAACATCCTTAAGCAGCTTAGTCGGAAGATTTAGACTTCAAAATTGTACAAATCAGTTGATCAAGGTTGATGTAAGAGAAGCCATCCAAGTAGGTATCAGGGCCCACTGCTGCATCCAGGGTTCCTACATCCGAAGATTGGTCGCCACTGGTTGAGGGCAGGAGACCTTCAATTTTCTCTTTGATAGTCAGAATCTTATCATTGAAGAAGTTCATGAAGTCGTTACTACTGAGGTCCAAAAGAAAACACGGCTGAGCAGAGCTGTGACTCTCTTTCAGTCTGGCTACAGTGCTGAAGAGAAACCTGAAGTTATTTTTTTATTTTCTCTATTAATGATGAGTAATAAGATCCTCTTACGTTCCTGTAGCAGTATCGACAAAATGATCGATTTGGGACGGACTGAAGTTTTCACAGGAGTCTTCTGAATTCTTGAGACAGGACACTGAATTTAGAGCAGAAGGAATGGCTTCTTTAAAAAGGCTACAGCGGTATTCGATATGTCGTTATTGACATCCACATGAATGTTAAAATTACCCACTTTAATTACCATATCCGTTTTAAGGACCAAACTCGTTAACAACTGTGAAAATTCTGATCAAAATTCTGAATAAGCACCTGGGGCCCTGTGCACTATTACAAAGAGAACCGGCTGGATTATTCTCCAAGTTCATTGTGAAAGACCGAGAACCAGGCTTTCAAATTAGTTATAATCCAGTTTAGGTTGAAAGTTTATTAAAAGGCAGGAGTCATAAATAGCTGCCTCTCCACCCCCTCGGCCTGTGCCTCGAGGGATATGAGTATTAACATGACCAGGAGGAGTCGCTGCATTTGAGCTGAAATATTCCCCATTCGACAGTCATGTTTCAGTAAGACAAAATACATCAACATGGTGATCAGATATTAGTTCATTTACTAAAACAGCTTTAGATGACATAGATCTAATATTCAAAAGTCCCCCTTTAATCCTCCTTTTTTTTGCCGGTTTTAACTTTGATTAAGTTATTTAGTATAACTCCTCGGTTGTTTATCTTTGATTTAACAAACTGTGTTCATGGGGTAGACACGGTCCCTATAGGGTTTATTATGGTTTGGGTGAGTGACGGACGGAAGCGCAGAGGAGTGTGTAAGACTGCGACTCTGCTTCTTGGTCTGAACTCTGTGTCATGGATTAAGTCCACTAATAAACTGGGTGAGATTCTTAGAAATGAGTTGAGTTGCATCCAGAGTGGGACGGATGCCATCCCTCCCAATGAGACCAGGCTCTCCCCAAAACGTCTTCTAGTGATGATCCAGTGAAGCCATTATTTACTGGGCACCACAATAGCGTGTTACTAGTTTTGAACATACACCCATATGATTTCAAAACAAATTGGGTGCGTAGGGATTAAAACAAAGACGTTGAAATGATGTAGCACGACCTTTCACAAAAAGACAGGTTCTGTGGGTCTACAGTCAGCACACAGACCGATTAATCAGGGAGGACCCATTTTAAGCATCAGCCCGCCTGAAGGGCTCTTGAGCAAGGTTCCACTTACTTCCCCTAGTCCAGTTATAATATCCAGTCCAAATATTCACATTTAACATATTATATTTAGTCTTTTTTGGGGGGTGTTTTCTGCTTCAATGTGATTTTTAAATGTTCCATCATTAATGAATGTGCTTCCACTTTAACGGTCATCTGTGAAAGCCGCACAGGTTTATAGAGTCACCATGGTACATCACCGCATGTAGCCTCTTAATAAACTTTGCTGTCACAACATTAGTTTGTCTTCGCTTTATTTTGTATTACCGGCCTCTCGTGTTTCTACTTAACTTCGTCCCCTGCTGTTTTCTTTCCCTCCCTTGTGATTGCTTGTCCCACATTGTTTCCACCTGTGACCAATCAGCGGCACCTTTCCATTGTATTTAAGCCATGTGTGTCTCTTGTCTCATGGTGTATGTCTGATGTTATTTTTTCCTGTTACCCTGGTCGTTATGCTTCAATGGTCACTTGACATTGTGCCTGTTCTCTTCCAGGCAGATCGTTATTAAAAGTAGTTTGAAACCGGTTTGCGCTTGAGTCCTCTTGTTGGCATCCTTTATAACTGCATCCTTGTGGAAAGTAAGTATCCAAAATAAAGAGAAAACGTCCTAAAGTGCTCATTATGTACTACATATTGTAGCTACTCTCAATAAGGAAGCTACAGGACATCAACTTGTGTTGTTTTACTTTTATTTGTGATAAGGAAACCAGGCTGGGTTGCAACCTCCAGTTCCACCAGCTCCCAGTCATAGCTATCTCTGCCCTAGTAACTCTAAATCAGTGTAATACATTTTAGGGTATTATGTATTTTGAAATGCTGTTTGACCCGTCATCATCCAAGCACATTTGTGCAGAATGTGTGCATATGGGAACGTGTTTAGAGTCCTCCAAAAAAGCATTCTTTGAGTTGACTGTTGGGCCAATTGTTACTTTTGTGAGTATGGCCAGAGATCAGATGAAGGACGATGTAACCCCAACTGTGACTTCCTGTCCCAATCTACCCATGGATCCATCCAACTCCATTGAGGTGTTTCATCCTGTCCTATGCCAGATCCCACGTAGTTGTGGGCACCTGGCGTCCTTGGCTCTCGCGTACGTCTGTGTCCCTCCCGGGTGTCACTCAGGTGCTATAAATAGATCGTGGCGTATGCTTACTGCTGTCAGCTGGGCATTGGCACGTGTGGCTCATGTCAGCACGGCTCCAACGCAACACTCCCAACTGGCGTCATTACACCGATGGCACATTTGGGTCGCCATGGAAACAGGGACAAGCGCAACTACCTCTGCCCTGAAATCATTTGGTTGTGTTCTCCAGACAAACTCTGAGCTCTTTTTCTCCCTACCTATTACTTATCGTCTTTCTGCCCTGCTCCTTTGCTTCCTCTACATGTCTACGCTTTGTCCTTTCTTTTCTTCGTCTCATTTCTTTCTTGCCTCTGTTCTTTTTTTTTTTTTTTATTGTGGTTTCTCTGTCTCCTGTTTCTGTGACTTATGGCAATCACCAGGGAACAGGAGGTTCGATATTCTATCCGGAGGCCTTTGTATTCATGAGCTGTTAAAATCTCAAAATTGTTGTAATTGCTCCAATGAAAAACACAGGAACATTCCATTTTATTTACTCATGGTTTGGGGGTTCCCAGTCTCCTTTTTTGATACTGTTTAAAGTGTTTTTCTGAGTGAGTCTCTTCTTCGCTGGGGAGTCCGTGTCCAAAGCAGGGTCTTCTTAAAGGTCTTCCAAGTACACAAGGTCAGTGACATCTCACTTCCCCCTTTAACCTTCTCTCATACCCAAAGTTCGCTCTCTTTTCCTCTCCTTCCATTCACAGAGGCATGTGTTGTGGGAGCAACTGGCTTTAATGGAGGGTTGTGTGGGTCACTGCATTTGTCAAGGAGGTCCAACAGCTTTCTCGGGACGGGTGAGCAGATTGCAGTGTTTGTACTTCTGCTCCATTTACCTTACTTTGTGCTGGCAGGCAGGAGGCCAGATGGGTGGAGGGGCAGGTGGGCTGTTCATTTAATGAAAACAAATCCAGTGTGTATGACACAGAACCCTGCTTTCAACACTAGTCTATAGCTAAAGAGTTGTTTTCCCTCATCATGACACTTGTAACATCATACAGGCTTAAGTTCATGTCCGGTGAGTCTAAAAGGCGAAACACATTAACTAGCAGTGATTAAGTCACAGCCAGTCGGTTAAAGTTTAAACCACTCTGGCAACCTGCGTGTCGTAAGGTTCTGGGAATGAGGCCGCAGGGCCCACGGTAAATGTGTGTGCTGGGAGTGCATCTGCCCGGATGGTGAGTGACTGCTGGGTTCATTTTTTCTGACACAAAAAGCTAATTTGTAATGTCAAGTATAGGAAAACAACGCGTGACGAGCCACACGTCGAAGAATGAAAAGCGTCAAGCACTTGAACTCTTCAAGGACTATTATAACAAAATACAATACGACTCAAACGTTACATTGTATCAAAGGAAATCATTTATTTTACGCATTTGATTATTGTTTAAGCCTTGGATTGAATGAAACTTCATGACTTACTGGAACAGATTTCGCTTTAATTCATAAAAATCAGTCAACCATAGCTGCGCGCACACACACACCTACAGCTGAACTGAAGACCCTCTGAGTTTGAGCAGAGCAGCTGTTGTATTTTTTGTGGTGGTAGGGTTCCATGTCTGTTTTCCATTGGGGCATCAGATCATTTGCCTGGGCTTTCTCCATGACTGACAATCGGGGATGGTGCGTACTGCGTACCCACTGAAGTGAATTCTAAGTTGGTCCACTCATAAAACTCTATTTTGCTCTCTCACTTCATGACACACTCAAACACACACGCACAAACATACACACTCCAATTGGCAGGGAAACACATTCAAGCCAATGTTTGATGGGAATGCTTTTATATTTCAATTTCTAGTGTTGCCCTGAAGACACTCATTCATCCCTATCATAGAAATCATATTAGCAGTCTCACTCACAGGGCACAATTATATCGGTTGCCATGATTTCACTGTTATTATTGCTGCAGCTCTATTTTGAGACTTAATAACTCTCACCCACAGTTGTTTTTAGTGAGAAAGAGAGTGGGCGGGAATTAAAAGTAACCAAATGTTATCATTTTGATAAAGCAAAGCAAATCTTAAAATTGCCAATGATCTGTGGAATGGAATGCAAAAAAAAGTGGAAAAAACAACAAAGTATTGCAGTTTTCTTTCCAAAATTAGATATTAGTTATTTCAGGGTCTGTATAGCGTTTGTCATCATAGATCAAAAAGTCATAGATCATTTATTAGTTAATATAAATATCTGGCAAAACTGAAGTAAACACTTTTGCATACACAAACATAAAAAGAAATCAAACACAGACACACTGATTTAAATCTGAGAGCGGACTGACTTTTTTGGAAAACTTTCAGGAAAATAAATCCACCACGATTTGAATGGTGCCATCTGCACAAATGGCCTTGCACACACTAACAGACACACAATAACACACACTCCAACGTCAGCAAAACACCGTCGTCAGACAATCCAAACATTGCCTGGTGCTAGGCAACCACGCCATCCCAGTGCAGATGGCAAGGGCTGATCATGTTTATTTTACTGTCCCAGGCCGTCTAAATGACGTTACTGGGGACGAGTTTAGGTGTGTGTGTGTGTGTGTGTGTGTGTGTGTGTGTCAGGATGGACTTATGCTATTTGTTGCTGTAAAATGGACTAGATCTAAATGGTCATGGCCTCATGTCCTCTTATATCTTACATCTCTGGCATTCAATGCAATTGCTTTATGCTTCCACATCGTTCCATATATTCCATATAGAATTCTTATAGAACCTACTATTCAAAATGCAAGTTAAATGTCAAATCTCTGTAAGAAATTTCGAATTGATTGTGCTGCCATGACAGGTGTGGGTTTTGCACTGAAGGTGTGGTTTCCGTGGTGGGTGCTTGGGCATGTACATCAATGAAACAAAGCTAAACCAGTACAGTGACAGTAATCCTGCTCGGTCATCGGTGCATATTTCCACACTGAATGGCCCGTAACTCCACATTCCAAGTACGATTAACATCTACACACCCTCCCCTGTTCTTCTCAACCTACTCCACCTGTCATATTGTGCTGCATACCACTTGGCAGTTGTGAAAGGTGTGGCGTTAAGTTTCAGCTCGTTGTTTAGTGGCTGTGCCCTCAGCTTTAATGATTTGATTACAGGGTGTCCTTTTCCTGTATTTATGCTGCATGTGTACAGGAGCTGGTTCTGTCTGTAGCAGCAGGCTGGAGCGGCTTTGGGCTCTTCATCCCCCGTGGAGAGGCTCCATCCGAGTGGGCTTAGCAACACAGGCCTCGGCAGCTGCGACAAGGCTGAATTGGCAGGGAATAAATAACTCTTCCTCAACCAGAATGATGAAGAAACACTCAAACGAAACCCAGGTCTGAAGGATATTCATGTTGTTGCGTTCGATCACACGCCAACAGATGCCTGACACGCCCGGCAACACAAACCTTCCAAACTGGTCCTGGTGGATGAACTCGTGCCGTGGGCATTGACATTTGACAGTCTGGACTTTGTCGACACCCATGTGCCATTGTCCACTAAACCAACTTGTCTTGTTGATTCATAGGCTTCAATTATTTGGATTGTGGGACTTTGAAACAAGTCTTAATGGCTGGAAAGCTGTAAAAAAGTGATCCATCATTGATGCCTTATCATACCATGAATAGAATATGTCTACTGGGGGGAATGGGTTAATGCATATTGCTTCACCACCATTACCACCAGACACAACTGCACGTACACACATGCACACCGACGGAGTCCAAATAGATTCATTTATGAGCAGAGTTCAAGCCCAAATTTGTGTGCTCAGCTGTGTGTAACGCCGACTATTGACAAGTATCGTAGCAGTACACAGCGTGAGTGGCCCCGCGGCTGTCTTTGGGAACTACAGTGTCACACAGAACTATTGACTTAGTTAAAAAAGGACTACATTACTTCTGTTGTCTCTCCGTTTTTCGGTAAAACACGACGGCGTTTTTTCTTTCTGTATCTCCCTGCCCGATCTTTAACAACCTTTCTTACTGCGCTCTGTTCTTACCAAACCTTTGCCTCGTTCAAGTGCGCGTTTTTGACAAACCTTTTTGCTCCCTCCTCACTGTTGCAGTTAGTTATGTAATCTCAGTGTCCCTGTCATTCGGGACCTCGTATTGAGTTTGGTCGTCCACTGACCCCCTTCAGCCCGTATGGTCAGCGATCTCCCTCGAGGCATCTGGGACGCATGATGCAACATGACACACTGAGAAGTATTGATTTTGTATGTGAAGGCTTCATGTGATTGCACAGTAGCGCATGTTTGTTTATGTTTTACAAGTAACATCGCCATCTGTATTAACATGGCAATCACGTGGTACCTGCCAAATTTGAGTTATATAACTTGCTTTACATGTGGGTTCAAAACCGTTTTGTCAGTTGATGTTATGTGACCAGAGTTGACTGCGAACCAGAAAAGACTGAAATTGAAGGGATTTAATACACACTTAGCCCTGAACTGAAAAACAGCAAGCAATTAAGGCTGACCTGATTCTGCTTATCTGGGCGCAATAAGGTGGCTTGGATCACAATACCTAATGTGAATTCGACAAATACGTGCAACAATTCTGATAAACAAGGGTTTTATAACCGGGTTTTATAGCTGAGTTAGCAAGATTTATGCTAGGGTTCCACCTGCCGCCAAAATCTTCACATACGTTATCACTAATCCATAACATTTTCCTATTATTTCTCATTCATTTTTGTCAATCAGAATGTATAATCATAATTGGTTTCGTGCTGAGACCAGCAGGTTGTCTTCTTTGCTGTGGCGTGCTGAGGTGGTGGCATCAGGAAGGGAGATGCCAACAATTTCAACAAGCTGGTGAGGAAAGCCAACTCTGTGATTGGTCTGGCGCTGGACTGTCTGGGCCCAGCGAATGAGAGGAGGATGAGGGAACAATCCCTCCCAGGGCCTCCACGAGGCACCGGGGCAGCTGGAGAGCTCATTCAGTCATCAGCCCATTCTACCAACTGGTCTTCTCTCGGGCTGAGCGCTTCCGATGATCATTTGTGCCCACCGCCGTCGGACTGTGGATCAACAGCGGAGACCAGGGTCTGTCATCATGCTGACCCCCCCCCCAACAAAAGCACAATAACACTTCTGTCTACTCGACCCACTTTCTCCTGCATCTGACTCATGTGGACTACGCACACACGCACAGAGACACATATACCTAGCTGCGGAAACATGCAAATATCTTATTTTTTGTGTCCTGCGAGCGCCCTCTGCTGGGCTCATGCAGACTTGCACGCTGCTCCCATCATTGCGTCACCAGTCTGGGTTGATCTGGTACAAGACCAGCATCTTATACGTTTTTCCGCAGGTTATATATTAAATGACATATCTAATCGCCATATCGAACGCTCAAAGTAATACGAGTAGTTTGTGGAGTTCACACTGAGGTGGGCCTGTGAGGACGTCTAGTGATAGTGCTAGATGCTTCTGCTGTGAGGGCTACGCGTGAAGAAACGGCTGATTGGACTCAAAACAAGATCAGGTGTGCCTGCAGTGCAACACAACACAAGAGAGAGTACACAACTGCTACAACGGCAAATTCACTGAGTCTCCACAGACCCTAAAAAACTATTTCTAAATGTACAGTATGTTGCTTTTGGCCAGTAATTCTGTGGAAATAATGGATAGTGGCAGTAATCATGTTTCACTTGTTTTTAATAAATGTCTTTCTGCTTCAAGGTATTTTCTAGGAAGTAAAACTAGTTTTTGTACGTTTTTGAAAGCAATGGCAACAAATACAAAATAAACATATTTGGAAAATTACTCTTGCTTCAAATGTAGATACTCTGGCTAGAAAGAAAACCATAGTTAAAACACAAAATACTAAAAAGAAAAATGTAATTATAGATATAATCAGTCTTTTCCAAACCATCATGCTCACTTTATCATATTTGTCTCCATATATTATATAAATACTTCTCTTTTCTCTCTATCTGTTCTATCATTTCAGTTTGAATAGCAATATACCTCTTATCATGTTTTGCTTTTACTTTCACTAAAGGTTTGTATTATCTGACAAATTACACAAACACAATGAAGAGAGTTTTTATCTGCCATTTTGACACGAGAGCTCTTGAGTATTGGTTTCTGCACATAGAATGCAACCAAAATGTGGGGGTTCCTAAATAGTTGTAAATCAGCCTTTATTAAAACGTTCCCCAGCAGGTTAAAGGCCCTTTAGACTTAAGGGTGACCCCAATCTGTCCTTTAGTTGAATCTGCTAGCACCACACTGTCAATAGGAAGGAGCCACAGCCCCATCTATTAGGACGCGACAGACACTTAGATGACAAACTTTAAAACGGAATTATGCCTGCATGTTATACCTAAATTCTAAAACATGTAGACAGCGACGTATACTTTCTGCTCATGAAATAAGTTAGAAGTTAGAAACAATGTAGCCTTGAAAATAATTATTCTTCCCAAAGAATATTTTGCCAAATACCCCTTTCCTTGCAGAGCCGGACACTTACATGGCCTCTTCATACTCCTCTCTCTGCATCATGTCATTGTAGAAACACTGCGATAAACTAAATTGATATACGCAGTCCTATGACTGAGTGTAACGGATGATCTCACTCAGGTCGTAGCCGGTCACTGCAAAGGCAGAACCATCGCTGTCACAGAACTTGGCGCCACAGATTTGGGTGTCCGTCACACACTCGTTGTGCAAATGGGCGATCTGAAAAGGAAATGAGGAAAACACACAGTCTGGGTCTCAGCGAGAGGAAGCGCAAGTTAAATCTGAAAGAAGCGATCGTCAATCCTGCCTTGATACTAAACTAGAAAACAAGTTTCGAATTGTGTTGAGTCTAGTTACCTCCACGCTGTGGCTCTCTGGGCTCATTGACAGGAGCCACACCCTGACCAGGGAGTCCTCAGCGGCAGACAGCAGCTAAATCAAATGGAATGAGATATCCCCAAAAACATGATTTGAGATAGACATAAACATGCTGTAAAATCGTATTATTGATTGTCTTTTGCTTGAAATTCTATGATCTATTCTTTGTTACGACTGTGTTAGCCCCTTCAAATAATACAAGCCAATTTGGTTTATGTAACTCACCAGGCCAGAAGAAGGAGCAATGTCCAGTGAGTATATCCAGCGAGCGTGAGCGTTGACCTCAGCATGCAGAATGCCCGTCACCGCTTCATACAGACGAATCTGGCCTGTGCCGTAACCGGCCACCACTGTACCTTTCCACAACTTCACAGATGAGCAGCTAATACTGTGGGCAGTGAGGTAGATGGAGGATGATTGCGATGGAGGAATTAAGGGAAGAGATAATGGAAATTATATTAGAGCCCGGAGGAGAAATGACGAAGAAACAAATGGCTGTTGAACGGGAAATAATGTAGAGTTTAGTATAGTAGTATAAGAATTCTTAAAAGGTAAGAGGAGTTTGAGAATAGTGGTGACAGACAGCGGTTCACTCTTTAAGTACAACCATTGCAACACTTCATTACCAAAACCGACAAATATAAAAAAGCAATCAAATTCTTACTCAAAGCCAGGAATATTGTTGAGTAAACTGAATTCCTCCCCGGCCTTCCACACACACAGGTTTCCCCCGTCGTCTGCACTGACAAGATCCGCTATGCACCCCTGAAGGGAGGGAGTCAGCCACAGAGGCAATGATAGTGTATATCTTTAACTAACCCGTATAAAATAATGGCGAGGATGGACAGAGTGCAGGCAATGCACACACTGGTGAGATTACCTCGCCACCACAGCATTCTGACGCCATGTCAGTGATGGACTCTTTGTGCCCCTCAACGACGTCAGCCAAGGTAATATTACAGCCCTTACTGGGAACATTGAATACTAGAATCGCACCAGTTGAAACGCCTGGAGAGAGAGAGACGGACGGTCAAGTTTGGCCCAGTATTTTGAGTAACAGAAATGTATTTCGCTCATAACTTACCCACACATACAAAGCGCTCGGACACGGCTGATATTCCGCGGGCAAACATGGCTTGACCTGAAGGAAAGATATATTGGGTAAAACTGTCATCAACCTTCAAATTTGTGATTTCCCAAAAATAGATGTGAAGATAGAAGATTTCCCAGAAGATAGATGTGTATGTGGAGGCAAAAATGAGCTAGGAGAATACCAGAGTTAATCTTTTCATGCCAAGAATTGTCGAAACAAGAGACTATAATTGTTTCACAATCTGTTATATCACTCTTTATTTTTGTTTAATTGCATCAACGTCTTCTCGGAAATCATTTATAAAAGGACATATTTGAGTGTCTAAATTTGCAGAAGATCCAGTTAACATGCAACTATACCTGTAATTGTTTCTGGAGTATCGAGGGCATGCCAGTACACCATGATGGAGCCATCAGATTCATACATCTGAAACAATTTATGATAAATGCAGCAAAAACACAAATGATTATGTGTCCTTCAGGTTAGCTTTTTAAAAAACACTTTTCCCAGACAGCTTGACACAACTGTTGCCGCTGTAAGTATACAAGATGCTTCCAGATAAACAATAATTCACCTGGATGCCTTTCTGAGAGGTCACCACCAGCAGATCACGAGAAGGCAGAGGACAGAAAGCAGCCTGTTACAAGAAAACACACAAAAAAACATACATTTGTTTCTTTATAATCACATAAAGAAATGCATACAAATTGATATTTTCAAAAGCCAAATCAACAAAACGTTGGAATTGGTTGTGAGGAAGGAACCTATTAGAGGAGATGGATAACATATGTATAAGCTTTCTTAACTATTTTTAATATAGCATTTCCGGGTTTTTTTTAGCACTCTATTGAAAAACCGTGCAATCATTACCGAAAAGCTCTATGGCTACGTATTTACTTTTTATTACTTTATTCACTTCTTAGGAAAAATGTTCCCAGAATTTTGCCACTGACAAGTTGACCTTTTCTTAAGGCGCTAGTTATTTACACATCGATGCTTGCAGTGATCATCTGCTTTGAATGAAACCCAACGCACACTTGTTGATCACGCAGGAGACCCGTGAGTGGACTAGTGGAGGACCTGCGTGGACCACACCGACAGCAGGAGACGACATGAAAAGTCCGCACGAGCGTCCCCGCGGCCTGACCTGCATGACGAGGGACGTGCTGGTGGCGACATTGGGCTCCTTGGACTGCAGCTGACGGTGGGAATAGTTGAGGCCGTCCCAGGACGCGCTCACCATGTTGACCACGTTAGCATGGACCGCCGTGAAGCAGGTGAGACGGCGGAGGGGGATGCGCAGCACGCCGAGGTTGTTGTACAGCGCCGAGGCGCTGTTTTTGATCTGGATGCTCTTCTCTTTCCGATACATCGAGCTACCTTCTCTTGTTGTGTCGGGCTGAGGTAAACAAATGAAGGAGCTACCAGTCCCAGAGACTGGCAATGTAGCTAACTAGCTAATTAAAACAGCGGACCTTGGCGATAAGGGCAAAAATATTAACGTTTCTCCTGCTTTAGACTAAATAGCAATTGTTCCACTTGCAATTTGCTGTAATAATCACTACTATAATAATTCCTAGTCCATGGGAACGAAGCACTGGGCTAGTTGTTAGCAACACGATTACCTCCGCGTCGTCCGCAGCCATAGAGACAACGCCACTTTTACGTCGTACGTCATACTTACGTCCTCGGTTGCCGAGCAACCGTAGACAACGCGGAAAAAAAGGGTGCAAAGAAGAGTGCATGGTAAAGCTGTAAACAGACTTTAAATTCTATCATTGTAACAGTGAGGATTTGCAAGAAGTGGTTTTTAAAGTGACGATTCAGTGGTCAAATGTACTTGTTTGTAGCGATTTTAACCGTGTTTGAGTTACCGTCGCTAAACAGTGATACACAACATTGTACCCAGTAATCTAACAGTCGCGTGCAACGCTATCCAACTTTAACCTTAGGTCAGTAAACAGTTCCAAACTTTAAAATATTTGTAATAACTGTTGGTTAATTGGTTTAGGTTGAGTTGTACAGTAAATCTGTGACGGTATTTTTCACAATAACAATATTTACTTGAAATGATAAGCTGCTTTGCTTTGCAATGTTAGCATAGCTTATTTTTCATGTAGTAAAACGAAATAATAATGTTGCCATTATTTACATAAGTATGTAGTATGTTTGTCTGTTATTTTGGAAAGATTGTTAATGATCCTAAGTAGACTCCCTGTTTGTAATGCTTCTAACTGCATAACGTTTCATAGCAAACCATTGAACCATTTAACTACAGTTTAGATAAAATGAGCCAAACCTTTCATAACTTTGAATGTTTTAACTTAATTTTGTAATGTCACTTGTTTTAGTTAGTGTAGCTAGTATAAAGAACATTAGAATTAGGGACTTTGCACACAATTCATATGTCCATTATACTTCTGTATTAGATAAATTAAACTGTAAAGGTTGATCACTACCACCAGAGTGTACTAATGTTCACCATGTGAAATTTTCACAGCAACACGCAAACTTAGAGGGACTGACAGACGTTGTTTCATGTTAAATTTTCGGCACCTGTTGCTGTCATTACAACTCATTTTTAAAACATTTTTCACAACAGCCTCTGAACCAAGATGCCGCGCTCTGTAGCAAAGTCCCGAGCTGGAAATCAAAGCCGAAGGTCCGTTCAAGTGAACACACCTCCAACAGAAGAACTGAAAGTAGATGATATCATCCCTGTTGTCTTAACTCATGTCCAATGGACAGAAATGTTGATCCGGGAGGATTCAGACGAGGCAGTGGGGGAGATCATGGAGGAGCTGTTGAGCGAGGTCATGGAAGGTTGTTTCAAAGTCTACATTAAGAGACAGGTAAAAAAGGAAAAGGCAAAAAGATTTGTATTTGTATTTCCCTTTTTTTCACCGCACTAATTTCAACCACACATAATACAGGTACAACATTCATGATATTTTTGTGTTCACTTTCAAGATAATACCATTCACCGTGTCATGGGCTAAGGGCTACCTCACACAGATTGTAGAGCGGCAAATCTTGTGCCCAGATGAAGGGGGGGTACCAGAGAAAACATCTAAAACTGAAGACTCTGAGCCTTTGCCGCCACCTTCAGATCCCTGGGTTAAAGGATGTGTGCCTATTGTGATGACTAGCCCTCGACATTACCCGGCCTCACAACAGGTTTGAGTTTCTTCAGATTTGATCCAGCATTATCTGTATCCATATCTGTATGTCTATATTGATATCTAACTATATCTAACAGGATGATGAGATTGTACAGATCGCAGTACAGGCAGAGCCAAGAGTCAACCGGCAATGTGATATTATGGCCCCGACAAAAAGATCTCCAAAGCAATCGGAAAAGCAAACTAGTCCTACGACCCCTCTCAGGTTCAACTGCAAAGATGTGCTTAGTCCTTTTCCTTCATCAAAAATAAATCAAAAGAAAAAGCAGAGGCTTAATTTACCACCAATACCCAAGCTACTTCCAAGCAAATTACTTCCATCTTGTTCAGCAGAGAAAAAGAATGTGGATGTGGATTTGTATAAACACACAACTGGATCCTTATATCAGCTTAAGAGCAACCAACCAATTAAAAAGCTTGATTCAGCTTGCCTCCCTCGACAGTGGATCGTTCCTCAGTTTGAGATTCTGGATGAAACATTGACAAAACCTGACTCCAAGAAACCAAGGGGACTTTCCACACTTAAACCAGGATATAACAAGCGGACGGAGTGGACAGTAACCTCACTGAAGCAGCTAACCAGCTCCACTAATCAGCTATCAACGTTTCAGAAGGGAAATGAGGCTGATATCTGGCAGAACAAATTCCCCCCCACTGGACATAGAAAGGACTGTCTGGTGTCCTCTGGGTCTCTCAGGCTGGATACAATGGTGTTGGCCAAAGGTGTTTCTCTCTTGGATTCAAGTAACTCTGCTGAGCCTACCAAGCTGAGGCCGATACAAAGTGATGTTACCATGCCACTGTTTTCTGTTGATCAGGTTACCTCAGGTCCACCACCTCAAGTCACACCGTTGCGTGTGAGGGATAAGAAAATGTATCATAAAATGTGATGATACCACTATTGAGGTTGTATTTAGAGCAGGAGTAGCAGAATTCCATTGAACAATATCTTTCTAAAACAACAACAAGTCATATAGTGTGCTCCGCCGGCTAATAGAAATAATATGATACGTTGTGCACATATTAAAAAGGTACCTAAAAGACTTTAATGACGGTATGTGTTTTCATTGCTTTGATATTATATCAATAGATAATTACAGAATATTTAAAGAAGAAAGCCGAGATAAGCCTCCCACAACATATTTAAGTTTGATAGACGGCCCTCATATATATAAGAGGATAGATATATATATATATATATATATATATATATATATATATATATATATATATATATATATATATATATATATATATATATATATATATATATATATATAATGTAAACACTTACTCTGAAGATATACGTGTCTGGACTGCATAAGGATTTTTTTGTGGATCAACAGAGCACCAATCGTACGGGAGAGTGCTCGTGCAACCTATCTTGATGGAGCTAGTTGGGTGGGACGCTCAGAAAGCAGCGAACCAATAAAAACTCGCCCTGATCGCTTCTACGCGAATCAGAAAAAGATTCCCTCTGGTAGCAAGTTTGACCGACCCATTGCACATGTGTGAGCGCAATGAAGGAAACGCAGTGTTGATCACAACCTAAACATATCGGCATTATCGTCACATTAAGAGCACATTAGACATGAAAAAGGAGTCGGCCGTTGCCGAGGACTCGGCAGAGGTATGACTGGCGACATGTATTATGAATTTAGCTGATTTCTGACTTAGTTAACACACGCGACAGTTTACTCAATGGTAACACGGGTGTTGCTTACAGGCTACAGTTTTGAAATGTCACGTTACATTGATAATACTTTGTGTAATTTCTGCTTAAGAGCAACTGAATATAAAGAAGGTACAGTCGGTAATACTTTTCATAATTAAAAGAAAAAGCATATTGAACGCTTTAGTAGGATACATCTGGCTAGTTGGCTAACGTTAGCCCGGGGTGTATATCCTAGGCTGCTTATCTGACTTTTTTTTTTTTTTTTACAGATGATTCCCTCAGAGAATCACGAGGAGGAAAACCAGGTTCCCGTCAAAGCCAAAAGGAGCAAACCCGAGGATGCTGGAGGGGAGGCTGAACATCACCCGGTGAAGTTGTCCCGGAGTGATCTGTACAAACCTCCTACAGCGGAGGAGCTGAACCAGCTGAAAGAGGCTGAAAGCCTGTTCCACTGCAGCCTGCTCAAGATGCAGGTGAGAATCATGTGCCCTAAGTCAAGCCTGTTGTCCCGTGTAAACCACATCACACATTCTTGCGTACAAATGAGTCTCTCACCCATAACAGATGGAAGAGCTGCTGAAAGAGGTCGTCCTGAGTGAGCGTAGGAAACGGCAAATAGATGCATTCATTGACAAAGTCACCGAGCTGCTGCAGAGCGTACCAAATTCCCCAGAAGTTGAGGTATGTGGTAAAAAAAAAGCATCGTAATTAGACATAGAATGTCAATTCTATTCCGTCAGCCTTCCACAAATTTGCTGAAAATATATTGTACGTCATCTCTCTGTGTTCAGTTAAGTGACCTGTCGTGGCTGTCTGGTGCAGTGAAAGTCCCTTTCCTCCTGGTGCCCAAAAGCACCAAAGGCAAGTTCCACATGGTGCCCCCTGCTTCTGTTGATCTTATCGGCAGCTACCCGCTGGGCACCTGCACTAAGCCCCGCATCACGGTGGACCTGGCTGTCACGATCCCAGCTGTAAGTCACCTGTCGCTTTATATTCTGTTTATCACTTGAAATCTTTAAGCATTGTCATAAATGTGGTTTGACAAGATATTCACAAGACTATAAGATACTGTGTTTTTTTTCTCTCTCTGCTCATCTATGTGTTTTTTAGGAAGTCCTTCAACAAAAGGACGTGTTGAACCAGAGGTATCCGAGGAAAAGGGCTCTGTACTTGGCCGGCCTGGCCCAGCATCTCGCCTCCTCCTCTGGCATCGGAAGCATGCGTTACTCCTGTCTGCATGGCAATCGACTCCGACCCGTTCTGCTCCTTACCCCTCCTGGTATGTAACGTTTAATTCAAATCGTACTGTACAACAACTACCAGCCTTTAAGAGCATTGTACTTGGTTGACTTTGCATGGATTTGACCAGCGATTCCCTTAGTTTGCACGTGCTGCTTTGGCAGAATTTGGTTTTGGTAATGATTGTGATGTACTGTGGTGTCCCGTGTGTCAGGTAAAGACTGTTCAAGCTTCACCGTACGTGTTCATGCCTGTCCGCCTCCGGGATTCTTTAAGCCCAGCCGTTTCCACCCTCAGAGGAACAATATCCGGACAGAGTGGTACAGCGGTTTGCAGACATCCCAGGGTAAGATTCTTCATCTATACACGTCAAATATTATCCATTACAATCATCCCTTTACCTTTTTTAATCACTCGATCATATGTGGATTCATGAAAACATTTACGGCAACAATTCAATCGAAATATCGGAATAATTTATCTTTTTTTTTTCTTTTTTTTTTTGTGACAGAGAGCAGCGAACCCCCCACCCCACATTACAATAGCTCTGTTCTGGGGGATTTACTGCCTAGGGCTCACCTCCAGTTTCTGTCTGCTGTCAGCTCCCAGTGCTCAGCTTTAGTTGACGGAGTGGCTTTGCTCAAAGTCTGGCTTCGGCAACGAGAGCTCGACCAGGTAGGATTCTTTGAAGTGGTTTTATTTTTTTAAATTGCATTTGTTTACTAGTCTCACACTGTTAATCTCAACTCACCACTCTATTCCTCTATCCATGTGTTTTTAGGGCACTGGTTGTTTCAATGGCTTCCTGGCGTCAATGTTGTTGGCTTATCTGCTCACAACTCGCAGAATCAGTAACTCGATGACAGCCTACCAGCTGCTTCGGAACAGCTTGAACTTCCTGGGTAAAATATTTCTAATCCACCATAACGTTTTTTTCCTTCAATAGCTTGAATATGTAACACAACTTGATAGATGTAAATTGACCTTGCAGATAACTTGTAACTTGACCCACTCTTATTCAAACCCTCAGCATCCACAGACCTGACCGTGAATGGAATTAGCCTAGCCAGAGATCCTGACTCTACAGCTGTGAGTGGTCTAAAACTGCAAGAAGTTCACTCACTCGTTTTACCCTCTAAATTAATCGGTATTGTCACCTTTCTTTTCCTTGCAGCCATCTCTTGCAGAGTTCCACAATGCCTTCCAGGTTGTGTTTGTTGACCCGTCTGGACATCTCAACATGTGTGCTGACATGACAGCTTCTACCTACAAACAGGTAACTACTAACTATGTTTTATGTTCTTTTGCTTAAACTACAGGAAGTTTTTACACCTGTGAGAATTAACCGGGGGTTTTGATCATTGTCAAATTTGTTCTCAGCTGCAGCACGAAGCGTCTGTATCGATGGAGTTCTGGGACAACCCTACGGTGGATGGCTTCGACAGCCTCCTCATGACGCCCAAACCAATGATCAGGACAAGCGACCACGTATTCCAGTATGGCTCTTTCAATGATAGTTTTTAGTTTTTTTTCCTCCAAGAAAATATTTTCCCTTCTTGACATCCTAACTTTTTATCTCCCACTCAGATTATGTGATCTGGTGAAGCTTCAGTCCAGCTGTAAGAAAATGAATCTCCTCAGTGAGCTGATGGACCACAGTGGAAATTATGTCCAGACTGCGCTCCCTTTTATTATGACCCTGCTTCAGCAGGGACTGGGGCAAAGGATCCACCTCCTCACCCACTCCCTCTCGCCTGTTCCTGAGGTAGGAAAGGTTTATTTCATGATTCTTCACCACCAATTTGATTGAAATGGATTTATTCAGCGTTAGAATTTGTACCATTACTGTTGAGATCACTGAATTGGTGTTGGTGATTCTTTTTGGGTTCTTCAGTGGTCTGTGGAGAGTGAAGCCCCAAAACACAAAGCTCAGCCTCCTCTGTCCTTTGGTTTGCTCCTGACTCCGGAGCTGGCCCTCTCTGCTCTGGAAAAAGGCCCAGCTGCAGACAGTCCCAAGGTAACTGCCCTTTCTCTTTCTCCTCTATACATGTTTTATTATTATTTTTACCACAAGTGAAGAGGATACGATATCATTTAAGTTAACTCTTAGTCAATTAAAAGTGTTACAAAGAAGCAGCAGAACTGTACGTACTACTTTAATGTAAACATTTGCATATCCTTAATCCAATACGATTGTAAAATATTCTAAGAAACTAGTTCTATAGTAGTATTTAACAGAATAACGCATTGATGCAATAACCACTTATTCTTTTTAAATGGGTAGCAATCAGCACTTAAAAAAAAGAGGAAACCGGTCACATGACTGTCCAGCATTTGTACATTTAAAAAAATAAGTTTGGTTTATTAATGCATCTTTATCATTCGTGTTACCACCTTTTGTGTTCTTTCGTCTGCTAGGCGGCTGAGTTCCGTCAGCTGTGGGGTTCTCGCTCCGAGCTGCGTCGCTTTCAGGACGGCTCCATCACCGAGGCTGTGGTGTGGGGCGGAGAGACCATGTGCCAAAAGAGACTCGTCCCCAGACAGATAATTACACATCTGTTACAGCTGTACGTATTCCATCTTTGCATACTGAGACGGTAATGATTAAATACACAGTGTTAGTTTGGTAGAGGAATTTCTAGCTGTATTGATAGTGCAAATATGCAAACAAAAAAGTTTTAGTGAATGCTTGGTGTTTCATGCTGAATACTGGATTTGAAGTAACATTTTACCATTCACTTCCCCGTCAGCTGTCAAAGAGTAATTTAAGGTTCCCTATAGAACCGGTCTATACCATGATCATTTATTAAACAAACTAAATACTACATTATTTATCTTCTTTATACCACAACATGTGATTGGCGCTGGAAAATATGTTTGTTTGCAAACTCCCCTCCGCCCAAGTCGTATAGCCAGGGCTGTCACGTGAAATCCATTTAGTTATAGTCCTATGACGGCATCGCAGCCTTCCAACTTTTAGTTGATTTGAAATCTATAGATAAAAAAGGTTTGTAGCATTATTCACATCTGCAACACATCAACAGTGGCTGCCATCTTCTCCTAATGTATCATCCAATCAAGGTGTCAACCTAACTCAAACTTTCCCACTCTGTAATAATTGTATATCATTGGAGTAAACCTCCATCACACACTTCTATGCAAGTTATGCATTTCTGTTTACAAAGATCATCATGTCAACATGCTCGGGGGTCAGTCTAGTACGCATTGTTGCAAATCTTTGTCCAGCCTCAGACAATAAAGACGGCAGCGATACCCCAGGTACACACAAATAGTGCCTAGCCAGAGTGGCTAATTTGGGGAATCTTGGTCCGTTCACCCTCCACCATTCAAGAGGGTTTATGTCCAGCGACGGAGCAATGTCTCTCAAGTAGTAATCCACCTGAGCTTCAGAGTCTGTGGCATAGGGGGAACTGTAGTTGTCTCCTAAGAGTAACATCATGGTATTTTTGGTGTCACTTCTCAGTTGTGAGGGCATTGCCACCTGGCTAATATCCGGTGTGACCAGGATCTCCTGCGGTTCATCCTTCGGGCCAACAGTAGCACTTATCACATCTAATTTTGAAACCAGTTCGTGCAGTTTGACCTTTGCAGCCAGTCTCCCGGTTGGCGTCAGGAAACTGAGATGCTTGTGACGGGGGTCCAGCATCGAGGCGATCAGAGCTGGTTTACAGGCCAGGTCACTAGAGTCAACCTGCAAACAGTAAAAGTTGAATGGATCACTTGGTAAAGAAAAAAGAAGATGGGCTGCTTGTCTCAATCAGCATCAATCTTGTTAGCTGCAACTTGTATTGTTGAAATCATTTTCTATTAAACACCCGTTAAAGCATAAATCAATAGAAAAATGCCTACCTCCATGTGTTCTCTAAGTGAATCCTGAACTTTCAGCTTGAACTCAGAGACTTGGTCAACGTCATTTTCCTTTGGCATGAGGTGGGTCTGAATGAGGCTGAATGTGATCGGGTAAATGTTTGAAATGGATACTTCTGTATCGGCAGATATAACTGTCGTTGCCCATTTCAGAGTTGCCAGCACAGGCGTGAAATTCTCAATTATCTGCCAGCAGTCGTCTTCGATCTCTAGGGTTTGGGCTTCCTGCCTGTTGGTGACTGTGCGATCGGAGAGCACGGCTTTAATTGCCCACCGTTGCTCCAGTAAACACTCAAACATGTCACAGATGGTGTCCCATCTAGCTTTGCGCGACTGGATCAGCGCGCGCTGCGGCAGGCACATCTGAACTTGCTTGGTCTCCAGGGCTTCACTCGCCAGCAAACTGTGGCTGAAGTGCTTGACTAGTTTACCAGCTGCGACGATGATGCCGACTAGATCCTCACTGAGCCCATCACTGACTGCGAGCTGCAGCGTGGTGGCAAAGCAAGTGGCATAGTGCCAGGTGCCACCAATGAACGCCTGGGGCGCCGAGATGCCCTGCAGGCTGTTATGAACACACGCAGTCACTTTCCCGGCGATGCCCCAGACCTGCACTGTGTTCAGCAGCCTCCCTGTCACACTGTCGGCGGGAGTGTGGCTGTCCGACGGCAGCTTGTGCGTCTGCAGCACGGCTGACCTGCCCTGCCAGTCCTCCGTTATGAAGGAACAGGAAACCGTGATGTACCTCTGGAAGGGAAGGGCCGTCCACAAGTCGGCCGTGAGCGCCAGTTTCTCCACTTGAGCCAGCTGCACTACGAGCTCCTCCACCTTGTCGTGGAAGTGCCCTTCGACGAGGCGCGTAATATCTGCGGCGGATGGGATTTTGTAGTTGTGCACCGTGTGCGCAAGGAGCTCCCGAAAACCATCCCCGCCGACCACGTTGATGGGCAGCATGTCCTTCTCTATCATTCTGGAGATGAGTTCAGTGACCTCCGCGTGTGTCGCCACCGAGCCGCCGTCATTGGCCATGGTGTCGGGGTGCTTGTTTTTGATGTGGTACATCATGCTGGTGGTGCTGCTCCTGTACTTCAGCTTGGTGTCGCACATGGTGCAGTGCACCTCCTCGTCCACTTTGATGAAAATGTCCCACACGGAGCTCCTCTTCAGCCGCTTCCTCTCGCCGTAGTCGCGCTCGGAGAGGTGGGCCGTCGCGTTCACGTGGGGTGACGTGATGGCGACCTGCACGATGTCCGCACTGGCGGCACTCTCGTCGTCGATGCACTGCACGGTGCAAATCACCGGCTTCTCGTCCTCGTCGGACGGCGCGGTGGACGGATGGTGCCGGCTCATGTGGTTCATCATGGAGCTGGTCGCGCCGCCGCAGTACTTCAATGTCGCGTCACATTTCATGCAGCGGACAAAGTTCCCCACTTGTTCAAAGCAGTCCCACACCGAGCTCCGTCTCCTGCCCGTACGCTTCATTTTTTTTCCTGTTTAGCCGCTTGCTAAAGTCTATAGGGGGGGAAAGGACGTTAGCGAGCTAACGCTAGCTAATGTTAGCTAATGTCGGCGTAAAACCAATGGTGTTTTGGATAATAAAAAATGCGATTCGACGCCCGTCTGCGACAACTGCATTTGGAATTTGTTGACGCCTCGTTATTATAAAGAAACCACTGTCATCCGCCAGGCATGCCGATATCCCCGAATCCTGTATTCGATATGTAGGGGCGATGGTTGATGACGTCATCCTAACGGGAAGTGAGGTAACATCTGGATCTATTATTCATATCAAATTAAAAGTTTATTCATTGAACAACAATACCGTTTTTTATCTGCCGTCTTGTGAATATTATTTTGTGGAAACCCAACCTGTTTTTCTTCCTGTTAATGAATGGTATATTTCACATATATTCTCTGCTTTATTTCCTGGAATGTTGCTGTCTTTATGTTTTTGTTTCATTGGCGTTCGTGCCTTTTATTTATTAAATAAAGTCTTTAATAAATTGTAGCTTCAGCAAAGGTTTGATATGTATTATGCTATGCAGGTGCCTAGTACTGGAGAGGAGGAGAGTTTACTAGTGGTTCAGTCTTATGATGACCTGAGTAGAAAACTGTGGGCTCTGGAAGGTCTGCCTCTCTCCATCACAGCTGTGCAAGGAGCCCACCCCGCACTAAGATACACACAGGTAAATCATTTTTTTTAAAGGTAAATGCTGTAACTGACAACTAGCAGTATTGTTAGAATTGAACAACATTTGCATGATTTTTAAACAGCACTGCATTCTGTTATGTGCTTTGATTGTTTTGGCTACATTGTGTGAATTTGACTTTGACAGTTCTAACATATCATCTGCGTCCTGCAGGTCTTTCCCCCTGTGCCACTGAAGGTGGACTATTCCTTCTTTGATAGAGAAAATACTTCCAGATCATTGCTGCCAAAAGAAAGCAAACCTTGCCCAGTTTACATCACCCCTATCACAGGTAGATGCTGTCCACCAGCAACCTGTAAAGAAACTGTTTCATTACTGCGCTGTCTGCCATTGAAAATATTTTATGAATTATTTTTCTTTGAATCATAATTTCCCTTGATTGCTGTACTGTAGTTCAGACAGAGGTACAAACTGTGTATTCACAGCGGGAACGTTACCGCTCCCTAACCACAGAGATTGAGCTGTACAAAATCATTTAACTATTCAAACTCACCCCTTGTGACCTTGTTCTTGCAGTGATTTGTCACATGGAAGGGAGTGGAAAGTGGCCTCACGATCGCCTTGCCATCCGCCACATTCGAACTGCCTTCCACATCCGCCTGGGAGAGTTACTCAAGAAGCATCACGATTATACATGCAAACCTTGCCCAGCTCACCTGGATGTCTGGAAGGTATATTTTAGAGTTAGTTTACAAGTCACACCTTGTCTTTTAAGCAAACTGTTTGCACAGTTGTTTTATTTTAATTTTTGTACGTGTACTCTTTTTTTAACCTGTTTTAATACCATTTGTGTACACGTCCAGGATGGCTTGCTGTTCCGCATCCAGGTGGCATACCATCGTGAGGCTCAGGTGCTGAGGGAGAGTGTGACTGCTGAGGGGCTGCTGGTTGTAAGGGACAACGAGGAGGCGCAGGCTCTGGAGATGGCCACCATGCATAAGCCTCTACTTACCAGCACGTTGCATGGGTAAAGTTTAAGACCGCAGCTTCACCAAGATAAAACATCCTTAAAAACCAAGACCATGTACAACAGTGTATCGGTTTCCTCTTTTAACCCTATATTTTGTTATTCAATTTACATCCTCCTTTATTTCTGTTGCTACCGTGTTCCTATTTTGTCCTTCCTTTCTATTGTCATGTTAGTGTCCCATTCCTGTTTCTTCATTGTTTTGCTTCCCTACGTGCGCTGTTTTTTCATGTCATACATTTCATCCTGTTGTTGATAGGCTCCAGCAGCAGCACCAGAGTTTTGGGGGATCGTGTCGCCTGGCCAAACGCTGGCTGGCGGCTCAGCTCTTCAGCGACGACATCACAGAGGACACGGCAGACCTGCTGGTGGCGTCTCTGTTCCTGCAACCTGCTCCCTTTACTCCCCCTGGGTAACTACACCTCCTACTTCATCAAACTCGTGTTCAAAAGGTCATGTGAATGAATGTCTGCCATCCTCAGTTCTCCTCAGGTTGGCTTGCTTCGTTTCCTTCATCTCCTCTCTTCCTTTGACTGGAGGAACAACCCGCTCATAGTCAACCTCAACAACCAGCTGACAGGCAGGCACACTCTCCCAAATCCCCTCTGACACACACAACCTGCGTTCACATCCTGCTATGAGGCCTCACTGTTTCAACGTTAAGTTGGATTGTGGTTCACCTTTCCTTCTCTCTCTCCCTCTCTCTCTCTCTCTCTCATGTGCAGCCTCTGACTACACAGAGATCAAGAATGACTTCATGGCCTCCAGGGAGACTTTGCCTGTCTTGTTTCTAGCTACGCCTAAAGACAAAACACAATCCCTGTGGACCAAGCGAGCACCTAGTGTACAGGTCAGCCGACACAAACGGCCCGGACACAACTCGCACCCTACGCGTGATCATTTCATCATTTAAGTCATTGTTGCATAATCACAACGTTCAGGGGGATTTTGCCTTCTATGGTTACACACATACATTTGTGTTCTTAAATCTACACACCGACTAAAACCTAAACGCTGTTTACCAACAAAGACCTGAAGTGAGTGACTGATGCTCAATGTGTCTCAATACCTGTGAATGACCACTAGAGAGCACATTCTGAGTGAACACACAACTGTTATCTGTTAACATGGCCTCTGAAATGCTAATTACGGTTGGGTTTGATTTTGACAGCGTGAGCTTCTCATTTCTAGTAAACCTTTTAGCCTACTACACCTTTCATTTACCGATGCATGGACTCGTACAACTTGATTTTTGTTCCAGGTGTAAATGTAACGGAACTTTTGCACACAGAGACATTTACACCAGGCGGCTCATTGTTATACAACAACTACTTGTTGCACACAAAAATGTAGGTGTTGTCTCTTTGTGTCTGCGATTGTCGGTCATATTTAGTGTGCCCTGGGAAATCGGTCGTTGGAAATTCTTATTGGACGACAACAACAACAATGGAGGCTTAGCGATTTATATAAAATGTTATAGTGTGTTTATGAAATGACCAAAGCTAGCTGGTTTACCCGTCAAATGTTACATTTTGTCTTCAGATGCTGCAGCGTGTGGTGGTGGTGGCGGCAGAGAGTCTTAAGTTACTGGAACTTCAGCTGATGGACAGAGAGCAGATGCAAGATGTCCGGGTTAGTTGAAAGCCGTAGCGGGCCATTGTCTTCAGTAGTTTAATCCTCCTCAGCCTTGTGACCCAATGTCTCTGTATGTGTAGGTGGTCATGCGCCCTCCTCTGGACGCCTACGACGTGTTGATTCACCTGAACCCAAAGCAGGTTCCCCTCCTCGCTGAGGCAGTGGACCCTCCCACTATCAATTTCAGCAGGGGCATCATGGCGGGCCGCGTGGCCCCGTCCGGAGGGGCCCTGCCTGTGATCGACTACAACCCCGTGTCGCTCTACCTGGCAGAGCTCAGAGTGAGTGTCTCGTCTGCCATAAAAGCCATGCGGGCTTTTGTTGCGACGAATGCTGTGGAACGGGAATTGCGCTTGCAGGCCGCAGCTTGCCAGTGCAATTCCCGCTACACAGTTCCTGGAAAGCAAACATTTCGTAGAAGAAGAGTTCCACAATGCAGGTTTCACTGGCAGTTTGCAAATACACCTTGGGAACATCTTTTTTGGGGAAGAGAGAATGGTTGCTGCTAATATTGGAGCAAAGCCGTTAGCCTCGTGAAACAAGGAAGGAGCAGATTCAAACTGCACTGGATTGTAGGTGTTGGAGTTGATAACCCACACAATGGTGACATTTATGCCTGCTCAGATTGTTTCTCTTAGTTTCATAGCGCCCGTAGAATTTGTCTTGAACTATTATGACGTAATTTTTTTTGTATCATTATTGTTACAGTCACCCGATAGTTTGCAAATTTAGTCTCGGCACCTCGAGAAAGAGCACAAAGCTTTGGACATGAGCATTAACCGATCTAAATCATTTTCAGGATGCTTTTGGCGATCTCGCCCTTTTCTTCTGTGACCCTCATGGCGGAACAGTGATTGCCGTTTTATGGAACCCAAAGGCCTTCGTTCCAATAGGCTTCAAGGTAAGGCCTAGGTTATGTCCTCTATCTAAACCCATGAATGCAGTAGAGAAGACCTGGCTTGTCATGGGCTTGCTTTGTTTGTCTTGACATGATGTTTTCCGTTTTTTTCTTCATGGAAGACGTCACAAATGTCTGCGCGCAAAGTGGAGGTCAACGGGGAGGAAGCAAATACCATTCCCAACGTCGAGGCGATACTGGAGGACTTTCGGATCATGGGAAAGGGCTTGATCAAGTCGGTGGACGCCAGGACTGAAAAATGGTCATTTTAGACATAGTATTTTCTTGAAAAACAGAACGATGGAAAAATTGATTTTTAGATTCATTTTTGTCAGCATTGTTGTCAGTCATTGTTGTGGTTAACTATAAACTACATGTTTTTCTGTCAAAGGTGTGTCATGGCTAATAAAAGCATATGTACTCTTTTTTTATTTGAATTTTTCACTGCCTCTCATTTCTTGGAAAACTGTGGCTCGGGCTTTGATTAATTTGCAATGATGCAAAATAATCATTTCTACTGACGGACGCACTAGATCAGTCTCCTGAATGCTGACAAACAGGGGAACATTTCAAATGCTGCATCTCTAAAGGCTCAATTTCAACAGCTCTGGGGCCACAAGCTGGGTCCCTCTTAAATATTTATTTAATAAAAATTCTGATGCATGATCTGAGTGGATGGATGGAAAAATGGATGATAAAACATTTAACAAACAAACAGGCCCTGGCAGAGTGTCTTTGCCCTCTCATCCTTGGGGTAAGTGTGAGCGTGCAAAAGCGTGTGTGTACGCATCATCTCATACTGAAATAGCTAATTATATTTTAGCTTTTTTCAAAGCAGCCGCGCTTTGAATGCTTATGGATTTACAATGGTCAGATTGGATGTTAACAATAGTTAATAATAATAATAGTAATAACATAATAGTAAACTCGGCCCCCCATAAAGGGTTTACTTTGCTCGCTATTCAATTTGCTTCTGATGTTGCAACAGGATCAATTACGCTTTGACAGGAGATGCAATACATCTTTTATTCTTTTCGTTGGCATGTTTGAAAACTGATTGCAGAAACTGCTCCACATTCATAAACCATTCATGGAATTCAAAGCCAGCAGAAAAACGAGGACAAAGAGTGTGAATGTATGGCCCTTTCAGAAGTGAGTTGAAAACCAAGGTAAGTAACAGGTTATCAAGGTTAGGGGATTGTACTCCTACTTCAACATGCCAATACTTGATACGAAGCTCCGATCCAGATTAATGCAGCAAAACTCTTATGAGCTCCTATCATCACCTCACAATGTGTGAGGTATTTGCCTGCACGAGAATGGAAAACTACACTTTAAATACTACTCTAGTCGGCCATCTTTTACCTCGGATTGATGCTACAGTAAAACATTTTATATATTATCCCTGTCTTGGTAGCAATGTGGCACTCGGATCAGCATTAGTTTTAAAATAAATAACTCAATACTAAGTTAACCCTGTTAAGTAGAACTCCACGTGAGTTGAGTGACTCATGCCCAGTCTATTCACGCCACTTAAGAAGACGTAGATGCAAATGACTGCAAAAAGAAATTCTGATTCATAATCTAAGTGAATGTACAAAAAAAATGAATGACATTTTTTGCCCTTCTACAGAATTAAGGCTGACGGAAGATGAAATAAATCCAAAAAGTCACAGTTATGCAACTGACAACTATTTACGAGTACTTACATGACATTGAGTGACTGAAAATATTGCATAATTTTTGTTAGCCCGACAATCCAGCATCAGGTGTGAGCGCTGTCTTAAACAGATAGGTGCGTCGGCTGAATAGCAACGTGCTTCAGCGTCAGCACTGGGAGAGTCACGGGCCAAACAATAGGCATGACAGTCAACGACGGAACTGGCGGAATTTGCTCTTCTCTATCAGAGATTACAGAAGTCTCTTTTTTTTTGCTGCGTTGTCATTCCTTTCTCTCTCCAAATATCAGCCATATCAATACATTAATTTGCCTGAACGGGGCTTTGACTTCCCTGCCGACAGTTCTTTTCTATGACTGCCGCTCCCAAATCGGGCTGGGTACATGAGTACGTGCCAATGTCATTAAGTCTCTTATATATATAGAACGGGTTAAATGTGTTAAGCTAAGCTAAGTTTGTGGCAAGTATCCTTTAAAGTGTAATTGATCCAAGGTGTTCGTGCACCACGTTCACAAGAAAACATGCCAGAGCAGAACAATGGAATTCCCAGCACAGTAAAGAAAAGGGGCACGGACCCTTAACCGATAGAGGCATGTCTGTGGGCTCCAAAACCTGGCAAAGTGCTCCCACCTCCATTGAAACCAAACAAAGAAGCTATCGTATGTGGTGATGAAGTTTCAGACGGGACAAAAGAGTAGGGTAAACAAGGTGAAGGACAGAGAGGGTAAATAGAAATTGTACGTGTCTGTTTGTGTGTGTGTGTGTGTGTGTGTGTGTGTGTGTGTGCGTGTGAGTGAGAAAGAGCAAGAATAAAAGCAGCAAGGAATTGACTTAATTACAGGGTTATGGAATGAATAGGTATAATCTACAGTGTCCGTTGTGTCCGTCGTGGCACGTCGTAACAAGCAGGGAGGCGTGGTGCAGAAGGTGGGGCCCCGCTTGGCTTCGGCCCAGTCGGAGCCCATCGCGGCAGTATAAGAGGAGCCCGCGCCCTCCCGGCTTCACAGCGACACAGTGAACGCCGCCTGTATTCTCGCAGTCTGCTCAGCCTTTTCCAAAAGCAAACATGGGCAGACAGAAGTTCTATTTGGACAAACTGTCCCGGTTCTTCCAGATCCGTAACACGCTCCTTCGCCAGGCCCTGGCAGAGTGTCTTGGCACTCTCATCCTTGTGGTAAGTGTGTGTGTGTGTGTGTGTGTGTGTGTGTGTACGCATCATCTCATGCTGGAATAGATTATTGTATTTTAGGTTTTGTCAAAGCAGCAACACTTGAATGCTTATGGATTTACAGATTGGTCAGATTGTATGTTAACAATAGTTAAACTCGGTCCCCTCTCACAGCGTTCACTTTGCTCATTATTCAATTTGCGTGTGACGTTGCAACAGGATCAATTACGCTTTGACAGCAGATGCAACACACCGTTTTTTTCGTTGGCATGTTTGAAAACTGATTGCAGAAACTGCTTCACATTCATAAACCATTCATGGAATTCAAAGGGATGCAGGTTAATGCAGCGAAACTCTTATGAGCTCCGATCATCACCTCACAGTGTGTGAGGTATTTGCCTGCACGAGAACGGAAAACTACATGCTGCACTTTAAATACCCCTATAGACAGTCATCTTTTACCACGGACTGATGCTACAGTAAAAAACATTTTTTATTATCCCTGTCTTGGTAGCAATGTGGAACTAGGATCAGCATTAGTTTTAAAATACGTACTTGTGCCACACCCTGTAGAACGCTTCGGTACGGATTCACAAAGTGAGTTGAGTGACTCGTATCCAGTTTATTCAAGCCACTTATGAAGACGTAGATGCAAATTACTGCAAAAAAAACAATTCTAATGCATAATCTAAGTCAATGTACAAAAGCATTTTTCCCTTCCACAGAATTAAGGCTGACAGAAGATGAAATTAATAAAAAAAAGTCACAGTTATGCAATTGACAACTATTTAGGAGTACTTACATGGCATTGAGTGACTGAAAATATTGTGTTCCGTTAACCCCTCATTGCACTTCCACAATGTGCACTTTGTCTCCCACTTCAAACCACTGTTCCGTTTATTGAGTCGCCGCGCGGGGGGGTTCTGAGGAGGCTCTTCCTCCAGCATGCTTACTGCTTCTTCGTTTTATTGAATTGAAGACATCAGCACATGAAGGAACATGAGGGACTTGCCCTAGGCGCCAGTCACTCAGAGTGGGGTCGCCTCAAGCTGACGTCAGCATCTGAGTCCTGCGGTCTAACTGAAAAGAATCCGCCACACGTGTTCCTAAACCCAACACGTACAAAGAGGAATCCTTCTTTTGACAGAATCAGTAACACGTCATTTACCTCCCTCCACGTATCACGGTTTAACACAGCCCACTCTGTCCATGCAACTGTGCACGAAAATGTTATTGAGAGCGTGCATAAAGCTGCAGTCATGCTCTCTCTCTCTCTCTCTCCAGATGTTTGGTTGCGGTGCTGTGGCCCAGCTGGTGTTGAGCGGCGGTTCCCATGGGATGTTCCTCACCGTCAACTTTGCCTTTGGCTTTGCTGCCACATTAGGCATCCTGGTCTGTGGCCAAGTGTCAGGTGCGCACATTTTCTCAGACAAATTCAATTTTCATGTGAGTCTGGAGTCTCTGAATTTTTCTGTTGATGTGGCACTTTGTTCATTGTCTTTATTACGTACTGACGTACTGTCTCCATGTACATTTGCAGGTGGCCATCTGAACCCTGCGGTGACCTTTGCTCTATGCCTGCTCGGAAGAGAGCCCTGGAAAAAGTTCCCCATGTACTTCCTCTTTCAGACAATTGGTGCTTATTTCGGAGCTGCTATAATTTTCGCCATGTATTACGGTAAGTCTCCAGATGTTGACTCCAGATTATGCTGTTACATACCATACATGAAGAGAGCCTTTGTACAGTCCAAGCGCCTCATCTAGTATTCGCTGCTTCATTTGGTTGCTTGTTTCCCTTTAGATGCCCTTTGGGACTTTCCAGGAGCTTTCAATGTGACCGGGCCTGAAGCCACAGCTAGCATTTTTGCCACTTACCCCGGAAACCATCTCACCATTCTCAATGGATTCTTTGACCAGGTAGCCCTTTTAGTGTAATACCGTACATTAAAAATGTAAAAAACAAACTTCTTGTCAGTACGTGGTCAGTACACGTTCCTCTCTCTCCAACCCAGATCATTGGCACAGCAGCGCTAATTGTGTGTATCCTGGCTATCGTGGATCCGTACAACAACCCCATCCCCAAGGGACTGGAGGCCTTCACTGTGGGCTTTGTGGTTCTGGTCATCGGATTGTCCATGGGCTTTAACTCTGGTTATGCTGTCAATCCCGCCAGAGACCTCGGACCACGTCTTTTCACCGCTATGGCAGGGTGGGGCAGTGAAGTTTTTACGTGAGTGGAGAGATTCTTAAGCATTATCTGCATCCACGTGTTTATCTCTGTGTAAACAATGAGAGTGCTCACTTTTCCTGCGCCCAAGACATAAAAGACATCTTAATGGATGAACGCATTTTTTTGGTCACTCCTCAGGGTTAGAAAAGGGTGGTTCCTGGTGCCCATCGTTGTCCCATTCCTTGGAACCATTGTGGGGGTGATCATCTACCAGATGATGGTGGGCTTCCATGTGGAAGGAGAAGCACGCGACCGTCAAGAGAAGCTGGAGGAGAACGTAGCACTCGCTGATGTCCCCAACCATGACAAAAGCAATGGCGAAAAAAGAGAATCAACGTACTGATTGTTTAAGAGAGATTATACGTTCTATCACATGCACATTATGTAAATACGCAGTTTTTCTATAACATAAAGAATGATTGTGTGCAAGTCTACAGGGGCAAAACACAACTTCAGAATTACATTAATTCATAGATATAACGGAGAGATAGACATTTTGAACTTAGAGTCTATAACACTCCAGTTTTAACAGTATTGTATGCTTCATACCAATTTAGTTTTATATAGGTTTTAAGAAAGTACATATATATAAATATGTAATTTGTCAGTCCAGAACTCTGTTGTTTAGAGCTGGAAGATGGTGAAGCTCCTTCCCACGACATTCTTCGCTTTATCACGGCTATCGAAAAACAACCATAATAGCTGCTGCTGTCTTTTAATGTACAATGCACACGATTGAGGTCCAAAATGTCCAGCTTGTAACTCTTATGAAATATCTTCAGCTAGAGAACAATTTGCCTTTTTGTGAGGAATTATTGAAGCATTATAATTCGATGCTTCAAAATATCAGATGACAAATGACAAAGTAATGTTATTTACCGAACGATATTACCTGTCTTTAGATAGTTATGCATACTTTGTGCCTATTGTAGTGTACCTTGTGTGTGACTTGTTGGCTGCTACTCTGGTTTGTTGGCACCCTTGTTGTTAATATGTAAGTTGATGGGAACTGCTTTTTTTTACTGACACAATAAAGTTTTCCTTTTGATTGTTGCAATGAATGTTGATCCTGTAATGTGCACCTACCCTGGGGAGGAAGTGTCTGAAAAGAGAGACACTCTGGTGTGGGCATTGCTGGTGTTGCTGACCCCCTCCGTCTAGGACCTTGTATTGCCTTGTTTCCGCGTTCAAGGTAAACATGATAGTTCTGAAAAGGTGTTTACTGGGGTTGATCTGGTTCAGTGGTGGAGTCTCATTGGTTCAACGGGGCCGGAGAAGGGTGTGAGTAACCAGTGGGGTTTCGACATGTCAGAAAATGGTGGGAAAATAACAACAACAGAGACGTTCTGATACACGCACACACATGAAAAGAGAAAGGAAGGGTGAGTCAGAGAAAAAGCAAATTGACCTTAAACCTGCATTGAGAAGCAATAAACCCAGGGCTGTACCCAATAGTTTAACGTTTATTATGTCACGGATAACGTTAACATTCAAACCCCTTTCATTATTTATACCCAGCATAAATACTGGAGTACAGTTTCACATATTGCCGTACAGTTTCATACACATTATGATCTGACTGGGCACAAACTCATTTACTTTCACTCAGATATTTACATTTCCAGGACCATTTCTTACTGTCACACAGTGTTGAACATCTATTCTCTTTTAAATTCACATGCTATATTATAAATGAATCACCCCACGGAGGCTTTGAATACCCTTCTTCCCAAAACAAAATACTTTCATGTTAAACCTCAATATATCATCTCACATACCAGGTATATTCCTCTTCATGGCATCTGGTACAGATATACTTGAAAAATCTCCATCATATCCCCGGGGCCAGCACGCTCATGCCAGAGTCTCATCAAAGGATTTGCACCGAAATATTTCACCGTTGCATAACACAAATTCACTGAAACAATAAGCTGCTACCTACAAAACGTAGGAAACATCAGTTCTCTACCTTTTATAACTGACATAAAAAGAAAGAAGGAAAGAAATGAATTGCTCTGATAAGTTCTAACTTTCTCCCTTTATTTGATCTCAGACAGTTGTGTGGAGGGCTTGGTTAAGGCTGGTGAGACTAAAAGCCTGTTTTGTTTTACAAGGTATGAAAGCACCTGAGGGAAGAGCTGATGCCATGTGGTGGCCATGTGTTTGATAACAGCAGCTTTTACCATGAAGACTCAAAAAGAGGCGGCTTTACACGAGCAAATCCCAACCTGCAGGGAACTAAACACACCACTCATACGTTAATATTGATTCTCCTTGTATTCTCTGTTATCCAAGTAGCGGATTAAAATGTTGCACACACCAATTCACAATGCAAAAGGGGTTTTAACCGTTTTCCTGCTGGTACATGTGTAGAAACCATGAGCTTCCATTCAGTACCAGTCCGACTGGGATCCTGAGGGATCAGTACGATAGAACTGCGCTTACTTTTACAGTGACACACCCATCTCTTCTGGCTCATCTGCAAGAGGACGCACTTGTGCACACACAGTATTTTTCATTGTCAAACAGTTATTTATGTCTCCAGCACACACTGTATATGAAGCCAAACAGTGACAATGTGTGACTTTCACGCGTTTCCCAATGCCATTCCACACGATATGTGTGAATTCACCAAGTTATAGTAAAGCAGAAGTCAGCACACCCTTATATGTATTGTTTTATTTAGTATGCAAATAGTGGAGACCTAAAACCTTAAAGGGAACAGAATTCCTCAGTACTAAACACACCAAATGTCAATTATTTTGAAGGTTAAATTTTGTTAGCTTTTTCCCCTCGTCAGGCATGTGGATGTGGTTAAGGAGGGTGCTGTGTGTTGTGCTTTAAACTGTGCCCCCTCGTCAGGATAAACACTGCCAGCAGGGAGCCATGGCGTCTCTCTAGGTTCGGCTTATATAAATGTCCTTAAAAGCATACGTCTTAGGTGTAAGACACTCCTTCGGGCTGGGACGCAGCTGCTCATTATGTAAAAATGAAGGAGAGATTAAATTGACCTACCCAGCAACACGGAAGCTTCTCCAAAACAAAACATAGAACAGCCTTTGTTTGTCCGTTGTTAACAGACTCATCCCGCTGGGAGGTTTCTGCGCCAAAGGGAATTCAATATTCTATAAAAAATAAAAAAAATCACCGTCATCACAGACTAAACATTTCTGTGATTACTGAACTCGTGCATGCTGTCGGAAGTAATTACTATCGTGATTTTATCAGCAACTGGCTGAATAGTTGATGGTAGAAAACACATCAACTCCCCGTGTGGTCATAAAAAGCAAATCGTACACGGCTTATGTGTCCCATTTTATTAGCCATTTTCCAGAGTAAAATACTTTTTTGTTGACAAACTAACACATTTGTCACAGAGCATTGGTCCACTAGATTACATACACATGTAAACTAGTTCATAATTGTTGACAAAACAATCTTCAGTCAAAAACTGGTTTGGCTGCTTTAAACATCACCATTTTGACAGTTAACTGATTCCTTAAAGACAAAGTCCATTTCAACTTAGCACATTTCAGCCGCCCATGAAGATGTGTGCCGAGCTTAAAAAGCTCAAGTGGACTTTGAGCAAAGGTTGTCTCGTCAACGGCTGCTTCCAAGGTGGAGAGGAACTGCAGAGCTCAAATGAATCCTAAAAGCACACCTTTGTGGTGTTAGTAAGCCAAGCGCACTATTGTACGAGGGTGTTGGACTATTGCTGTTTGTCATATGAACTAGTTTCAACATTTTCTTTGAAAACAGCGTGTGTTCTGCAACGATCCCCACAAACCTGCAAAACAACTGCAATTATATTTTCCTAGAATCATCCCTGTAGAAGGGTGTGAGCCTCAAGAGCCAAGGCATGTCAACCTCAAGAGCCAAGGCATGTCAACCTCAAGAGCCAAGGCATGTCAAGTTAAGCAAAATCAATGAATTATGTAACAGGCCACCTGAGCTCGTCTCTCGGGTCCATTGTGTCTAACATTAAACTGGGTCGTGATCAGGTAGATTAGTTCATTAGGCATTTTCCCAACTGCAGGTGTTAAGCTAAGGGCTTCCTTGCTGAGCCCTTCAATTATAATTAAAGTAAACCATTAAAAACAAATTCTGGATGCTTATATAACAAATCCCCTTGATCTTAAACACCGGAAGACTTTTAAAGGCTTAAAGTCTATAGCTCCTTCACGACAGCGCGTATCTTCCTGTCGGTCAAACAGGAACCATGAGCCTTCGGTTTTTTCCCCCTTCAGATACATTCAGGAAACAACGGACAGAACCCAACAGTCGCACACGGGGCCCGCGGCGTGGGCCAGACGCGGTGGAACAGCGCGTCCTTCAGGCCTCGTACAGCGGAGTGACCGTGCCGTCCTTCCACTCGATCAGGATTTCTCCTCGGTGGACGGACGGGGACGACTGCGGGAGTCTCATGGCGTGCTCCGTCAGCGGGGCTCTTTCACTGCACACCGGGGAGCCGGGAGCAGTCCTCTCGGGCCTCGGAGAGTACGACTTCAAGACACACACCACTTTCTCCCTTCTGCCACGTCAAGATAGAAAATAATACAAATCTGAGCTGGGTCTCAGCTGCACATTTATAGGCTTCCAGCGTGCACTTGACAGCCTACTGTATCGTTTCATGCTACAGAGTTCAAATGAATGTCTGAATACAAAATGCCCATCACGCAGACAGAGTCCAGTGATGTCTTATAACTGCTGTGTTCTTCAGATCAAGAATGAAAAGAATTGTTTAAAAAGACAAATGCATATAAAACAAGCAAATCCAAAAGGGTTAGGGTTAATGCTAATGCATTTTTGTAATGTTAGTGAACTAATCTTTCCAAAAGGTAAATCAATATGAATAGAGAAGATTTACTTTTCTGCGCGTTTAGCACTCACCTGTTGGAGTGAACATTGAGGATAAGAATCACAATCCCAATGACCAGAGCCAAAGAGCTCAGTGCCAGCATAGCGATCTTCCAGCCCATCCCTGCGCACAAGGTCAAGGAATTCTTTTTACACAACCAACATGTGAAAACACTTTACCTCCCTCCAAGTTATGGTTATTTTTCGAGCTCTTGTTAAACGTTTGCCAAGACTTTGAAATAAAAGCCCATTTGAACTCCTCTTCAATATTTGCAACACGCCGACCACAACAGTCGCTCTCGGTGACACGTTCACCCATCTCCACCTAGTGGTCAAAAAGGTGTCTTCATCTTCAGTGAATAATTGAGAGCCGTTCCATCCAATACTCACGTATTCTGGGATCAAATAATTCCATTGAAATAATGCACAGAGGACGGATTATTTAGTTTGGCCTACCAAATTTACCATTGTCCAAACTGAAGAAAACACCGGTGAGATCCGCAGTGGATTTGTTGCTTGGCGACAAAAGAGGCACATTCATTGCAGGATATGTGCCTGTGTCTTCAACTACCATTATACCTTCAACTAGAAGCAGACAAAACAAAAGACAACACTCAATTAGAGGCATTGACCATAATAATTGACCAGGTTAAGCGTAATATAGCACAAAATCCCCAACATAATGATACCCAACTTGATACAGCTTTTTGGCAGGAAATAAAGAAAACTCGAACGATTGAAATATGGTTAACCTAATGTATAGTATTTACATTATTGATGCTGTAATCTGTAAATGAGGGTGGGTATAAGCTCTCAGATCATTCCCGGAAATTGTAGTCGCTTTTATCAGTCACATACTGGAGGGAAGATGTCAGCAAACTACTGCAAGTGAGAAACATTGAGGTCCTTACATGGTTGAGCCTTTATGTCAGAGACGGCACTTTGAAAAATCCCAGAAGCCATCAGTTTTCCCAGACTGCGGTGAGGTTGGTGTCGGCCGTCTCTGCCATTGCACAGCGTCTGGTTATCAAGTGTGCGCCACCTGCTGCCGGGCTTGTAAAAGAAGAATGAACATTTTATCACTGCTATTAAGTAGAATATTACATTTATCCTCCCTAGTTTTTAGATACGTCTAGGCAATCAGAGAACGGCCCTTTGTCATTACCTGCTTAGATTCACTTGAAAGGACGACCAAAGTGGACTCTTGCGTTGCAGTAAGGTGCAGCCCCCTCTCTGCCAAAGTGAGGCGGCCCTTGTTGGAACAGAGCCACGCCTGGCCGCCGGCGTCCGCCGCGTCCCGCCCGCCGTCAGTCTGGACACCCTCCGCCCTGAAGACGCAGGGCTGCAGTTGGACACCTTCATCCTGCAATCTCGGCGCGGTCAGACACTCCCCGGTGTGGTGATGGCCGAGAGCCCGGCTACCTGGGAGCCAACGCCATTCCTGGAAGGCCGAACGTGGGCTGCAGTCGCCCAGAGACACTCGGCCTCCGAAGGCTCCTCCGTGCGCCTGCAGGCATTTAACCAGCAGCTTGTTCTGAATGTGTAGGCCCCAGGTCTCTGTGTGGAGGGGGACACAAATAAAAAAGGCAAAAGTTATAATCCTTTTCACCATAGTTTGTAATCAAGGCCACTCACGCAGTTAAATTCAGTTCCATTTTTAAATAAAAAAAGGCATGAAAGTTAGAAGATATAGTACAATATATATTTATAAACTATATGAGCTGTTATAAATAACAGCTGAGGTGGGATATTGGTGAGTTTAACGTTGCAATGTGCATACTTTGCAAATATTTGTAGGTTTTCACCTAACGTTGCATATAACCAAATTGTATAGTGGTCTAGCAGGCTGAATGGGGAGCAACAGCCTAACGTGGAGACCTTATATGCAAAACAGGCAAAGCGCATAACTGGTACAATTTTAAACTACAGTTCTCATCCACTGCAGACAGAGTTCCAGCTTTTACCCTCCGGGCGTAGGTTTATGATCCCCAGGTGTAAAACAAAAAGACACAAGAATAGTTTTGTTCCTGCATCCATTGTTTTGAGGAATAAGTCATAGATACGTTGTAATGTACAGTGTGCATGTATTCCTTATATTACTTTTTTATATTTACTTTTTAATTTCAGACGCATCTACTGCAGGCAATGGTTTTCTAATTTAGATCTTTTTTACTTGTGTTTTTAGGTTTTTATGTTTGTGTAAGTCGATGTACTGTTTTTATTCAGGTCCGATAAGAACTTTGTTATGATGCGTGGTAATGTGATGATGTGTGACTTTCACTGCAAACCAAATCTACCGTCGGGGATAAATAAAAGAACTTGAACTTGATAATACAACAGACATAGAAAACCAAAGCAACAGATCTTTAACGCAAACTCACTTTATTCAAGTAGCGTGATCTCGTCGGATGGGTTAAACCGGGGCTGTAAAGGCTTTAGAAAGAGCCGGGAGACATGACGGCTTCGACCCTCCTACTTGAGTTACCGTCAGCTAAAACTATCCCAGAGTTTGGGAAAGTATGCTTCTTTCGGTCACTGCGCAAAATAATACGACGCACACTTTGCAAAAAACATCGTGTATCTAAGCGTGCTGGTGGGGCCGCGAGTGGCCGTTCCGCTCATCCTTTATTCGAGTGAGACGCCCGACCAGCTGCTTGGAACCACCCAAAAAGCCTAAACGTACCTTGGAGGAGGAGGAAGACGAGCCACCAGGCGCACGCCGGCCTTCTCCCCGCGGAGGAGGCGAGGCCCTGAGACTGCGGAGTCTCCCGGGGCCGCGCGGCGCGCATCTCCCCGGCGACACGTGTGCGCGTGGGCCGCAGCTGAAGCTGAATTCCACGCGAACCTCCCTTCGCGCACCTGACGGTGGGACCGAGTGGGATGGAGGACACGCACATTCCTCCACACCACTTCCACACGAAAATGCCCGCTTTCGGTCGTCCACTACGTTGCGTTCTTTCCTGCTCCCTAGGAATCTCCTGTTTGTGTATTTGTTCCCAGCACGACCAGTGGGCATTCCTTGTCCGCCATTAGAGGCTCCGTGGACTGCAAATGAGATGTGAAGAGCATAAATATGTTGGAAGGAGAACACTGTGTTGCAAGCTGAAAAGAATAGACCGGCTCGTAACTGTGAGGGATGGGACATCTTTTGGGGGGCCTGCGTGGTCACGTGTTGTTTTTCATCAAGTATGTGCGATACCTGCAGCAAGTGTAACAGGCATTGCCCTTAAAACGATTAAAACCTCAAATGTAGTCTCAAACGACATTACTTCTATTTACTGATAATCTTATATGTTACGCATTGTTTAAAAAAGCAATACTAACGAACATTTAAAAGCCACTAAAAAGCCAACAAAGAACTTTCCTGTAAAGTCTAGCGCAAGTTCCTTTTCATGAAGGGTAACAATTCTATACTGTGTTTCTAGTCTTCTACTTTACTTTTCCAATCAATGAATTTCAAGCAGTGAGAAAATTCATATCAGAATATTTTCATACTCATATTTTTAAACGTAAATAAACTTTATTGGAGTGTTACTGTTCACAAGTTCTCTTGTAAGACATCCCGGGGAACAATACACCTGTGTGAAGAAGGAGAGGTGACTGCAGACACACACCACCAATGCAGAACATTTAGAACATTTTACAGTGTTTTTATGACTTGTATGAATCAAACAACATTTTTCATCATGTTGCATTTACTTCTAACATGCTAATACTATCTAACATCACACAGACTACAAATCTACCACTAAACATTTCTACATGTAATACTTTCCATTGCTAGGTGTGCACCCCTACTTAAATCCCTAACAAGTAACAGAACAAAACACAGAACACAAGAAAGATTGGAACTTTACTTTGATAGATTCATTGTAAACAACACAGGTTGCAAGCAAAACCCATTCTGCTTCTTATAATATGGAGATGATTATGAAAGAATATATGGCGGAGTATTAAATATTATACCGCAGACATTATAGTAGATGGAAATATGTGCATGCACAAAACGTTTTCCTCATTGGCGATCAGTATTTTGGGTTTGAAAAGCCGCATGGAGGAGCCTGTTGTGGCCTCTGATTAGCCACTTGACATGTTTGGGTGTTGAGTGGTATCTGGTCATGGGTACCCATAGGCCCCTGAACCTCCCGGTGCAGGATAAGGCCCATCAGGGTAGGCAGGGGGAGGGAAGTCGCTGTAACTTGGTGCCCCAAATGGCTCAGTTGGGTAAGGCCCCAGAGCTCCCCCAAACTGAAGGTTAGCAAAACCAACAGGAACTACGACCAGGGGAAACTCCAACGTCGGGTCAATGGCAAAGCTGATGTCCAAATACACCTGGGAAAGGAAAATATGTGAAACTACCGTTCGTTTGTATCAATACATTGTTTATACAACTTTTTTGTACTGTAATTGTATATACTCTTGAGTAGTTATGATTGTATTTATTTCTAATAGTTGCTGAAGCTTGGGATTGAGACAAGAATTGTCTGTGTAACAATAACTGCAGTGTGAATACTCAGTGTCCTTGTTGATTGACTTTGTCTTATTTTGCATGATTACATACCTTAAGGTAATGGTTAACTGAGATGATTTCACAATCTTGGAGAGTGCAGATGATGTCAGCAGGAACGGTGAACTGGCAGGACGCAGTTTCCGCTGAATTCGGTTGGATAATCTCCCCAACCATTTTCCACAGACACTGGTCGCTGACTTTAATGGAGCCATTGGCCGTGTACACTATTTTCTGCTGCAGGCTGAATTTGGTCTTTGTTTGTTTGGAAGAGGAATTTCGGATTTGGGCAGCAACGGACACAGTGTCACCTATCAAAATCAAAATGATAACTTCTGGATATGCACCGTTTTTAATGTCATAACACAATAAGGAAATTAGATATAAAACAACTGTAAGCCATGTATTACAGTGACTGTACCTGGAGAGCACAGGTTTGTGTTAACGGTGGCCGACATGTCAACCTGTCCGTTGGCAAAACCGCTCATCTTTTTATCCACTGAACCAGACTGTGGATACTACAATAAAAACAAACAAAAATTCTTTTGTATCAGTGCAGCTACATCTGGGTGAAATTCAACATTTAGGAGAAAACATCTTATATTGGTGTCAAACTGTGCATTAAGCCATGTTTAACGGTTATCACCGTAAAAAGGGAACCATTTTAATATCCCGAAGGGAATCCTTCCTAATTAGATTTCCTAAGTGGTAAGCCACACTGTGCACTCTCTCCATTCTCTAATGGACCACAAAATCAAATCTTCTCCCCTCCTCGTCATCCCAGTTCCATTTCCTGTTTGTTCAAGGATCAGGTTTCTTTTGTTTGTTCCGATGTGACACATCGCTGAATCTCAGGATTTCTGTTTCATGCTACACTTCATTACACTTTGCTCAGACTGTTTTCATCCCCAACTCTGCATTGTTTCCTTACCTTTAAACCCTCTCATCCTTTCTACCAGTTACTGCCAGCTGGCTCTTTAGTCATGTGATTTGCCATCTAGAATATTTTCCTTTCAAATATTTGAGTCAATTTCAAATGTGCAATGTAACTAGTGTAAAAGGAAGTTGTTTGTCCTTCTATAGCATTAAGTTGGAGATCAGTTCAACGAGGCCTGAAACAATTGCAGCATGACTCAGCATTGCGGCGAGGCAGTTTCAGGAGTGGTTGCTTGCTTTCCCAGATGAGGATAGTATTGATTTGTGAAAAGTGCATATGAATAAATCAAATCATCCTGTTGAAAGCAGGCATGATGCAATTTCAACTACAGTTGATGGCAGAAAATCACCCAACATCTTAATTTTCAGATGGACTTGAAATTTATCTGAAAGACTACAGTTTGGAACCCATGTTGAACTCTTTCAATCAATGTGCAACATTAAAATCGGTTTGGCTATGGTGTTAACAACTTGAAAAAGTGTCAGATTTTGCCTGTACATATGAAACCAAAATATTCAAGCTTCATCACAAATATTTTTAAAGTTATTTTCTAAAATCAAGTTAAGCGTAATATAGCACAAAATCCCCCAAAATAATTCTGTTCAGTATAACTGTTTTCATCCCCAACTCCGCGTTGTTTCCTTACCTTTAAACCCTCTCATCCTTTCTACCAGTTACTACCAGCTGGCTCTTTAGTCATGTGATTTGCTATCTAGAATATTTTCCTTTCAAATATTTGAGTTAATTTCAAATGTGCAATGTAACTAGTGTAATAAATTCATAACACGTGTCCTTGTGGAATCCCACTTACTATTGCCTGGACATTATGGGAGGATTTTGAAAGAAAGTTGAGGTCTATTTCTACTGAAGAAGGACACCTCCAGCTTCTGGACAGCTTTGCTACCAGCATGTAGCGTATCTTTCCATGTAACCCTTTGAAGGAGGACGGCATTAACCTGGAAGAAAAAAAACGTCCACAAACGCAAGGTTTCGCAGATGCAAACAAAGCAGTCCGACTAGATCCGACCCGTGGGACTACGGATGGAAATTAGCCTTTGGCTATAATCTGGCATGTTTACATGCATGTACCCCATGTCTTGTTCATCAACATGCACTGTCCCAATCAAATAAAGAAGGGGAAAAAAGATGCTAGACATGTAAACGTACCCATGTGGAAATGTAAACTCGAAGTTAAATTGATGGTCTCCTTTGGGAAGTACAGTACCTGCAAAATAACTGATGATGATTCCTGCAGAGATACCTCGAGGTCCACATGCATTTAATTAGATTCATGGACAACATCATGTTCATCAGGAAGTGGTTACAAATGTACACAAGTGAACAGTAACATGTGGAATACATGTTATTGGTCAGTAATTCACTGAACAGTAATATGAGGCACACGATGGTTCACGATGAGGAAGGGAAGCTTAGGGAGAAACAATTATGCCACATACCATTGTCTTTGTTTGCAATCACGTACTCTTTGAGTTCCAGGCACGTCCTGTGCGCACTGTGCGATTTTCTATTGTCCCCGGTGCCCTCCGACCAGTGCACGTTCGCGTCCCCTTTGAGCTTCACGCTGAGTCCCTTCACTTTGGTTTCTTTTGTCAACGTGAAAGCGACCACGCCTGCGATGGTGTCGCCTTGAGAAAAAGTGTGCCCTGGGTTGAGAGCTTCGTAAACCAATCTCAAGTCCTTTATCGGAGACATTTTTGACTCAAGCGGCCCCCGCAAGTGTGTCCTCGAGCAGCGGCGGCTCGCTGTCGGTTCCTCTCAACAGGCTCCAACACCTGTAGCGACCAAGAGAACTACTGTAGTCTCGCCTATAAAAGTACGTATTTGTAAAGATCCACTGTACTCGTTCCCCTTTGTGTCAAAATGAGCGTGGTGTGGAAGTTGCGTTCGACAGAAAAAGCTCCGTGTCGCGGTCCGCTCTGAGCAGCTTGAAGTCCGCCAGCTGGAGCGCGGAGTCCGGCATCGATCCGCAGAGCCACGTCACCGTGAAGCGCGAAACGGAGGATGAAGAAAAGTCTCTGTCTCTCCTCACCAGCAACTGAAGTTCGTCCAGTTTGTTGCTCAGTGAGCGCGCGTTGGAGAGGCAGATGCCCCGATCGACCCCGAGTATATTTTACATATTTTCTGCTGTATATTGGGGGTATTTTGTCAGTACACGCCCCCCCCCAGAGAATGCTTGGCTAATATTTTTGCATGCGATTATTTGCCAAGACCTTTATTGCATGGATGAATTACTAATCGGGCCTAACAGGCTGTCACTCAAAGGGGCAAATACTAATAATAGAGAGAATAAAGAGGGGACACAAAATAGCTGTAAAGAGACTCACAACTAAACTACCACCAAAAGACCAAACAATGATGCAAAATAGGAGTCACAGACGAACCTTCTCTTGCCATTCTTTATTTACATCTCCCTGTGTCGATGAAATAGACAGAGGAAATGGTCTAGTTTTCAATTCCTCAGACTGGACAATATATAAAAGCCGCATGGAGGAGCCTGTTGTGGCCTCTGATTAGCCACTTGACATGTTTGCGTGTTGAGTGGGATCTGGTCATGGGTACCCATAGGCCCCTGAACCTCCCGGTGCAGGATAAGGCCCATCAGGGTAGGCAGGGGGAGGGAAGTCGCTGTAACTTGGTGCCCCAAATGGCTCAGTTGGGTAAGGCCCCAGAGCTCCCCCAAACTGAACGTTAGCAAAACCAACAGGAACTACGACCAGGGGAAACTCCACCTTTGGGTCAATGGCAAAGCTGATGTCCAAATACACCTGGGAAAGGAAAATATGTGAAACTACCGTTCGTTTGTATCAATACAATGTTTATGCAACTTTTTTGTACTGTAATTGTATATGCTCTTGAGTAGTTATGGTGGTATTCATTTCTAATAGTTGCTGACGCTTGGGATTGAGACAAGAATTGTCTGTGTAACAATAACTGCCAATATTTGCCAACAAGTGTGAATACTCAGTGTCTTTGTTGATGTGACATTTGTTTGCATGATTACATACCTTAAGGTAATGGTTAACTGAGATGATTTCACAATCTTGGAGAGTGCAGATGATGTCAGCAGGAACGGTGAACTGGCAGGACGCAGTTTCCGCTGAATTCGGTTGGATAATCTCCCCAACCATTTTCCACAGAGACTGGTCGCTGACTTTAATGGAGCCATTGGCCGTGTACACTATTTTCTGCTGCAGGCTGAATTTGGTCTTTGTTTGTTTGGAAGAGGAATTTCGGATTTGGGCAGCGACAGACACAGTGTCACCTATCAAAATCAAAATAAAAATAAAAAAGATATCTTCTGGATATGCACCGTTTTTAATGTCATAACACAATAAGGAAATTAGACATAACAAAAACTGTAAGCCATGTATTACAGTGACTGTACCTGGAGAGCACAGGTTTGTGTTAACAGTGGCAGACATGTCAACCTGTCCGTTGGCGAAACCGCTCATCTTTTTATCCACTGAACCAGACTGTGGATACTACAATAACAACAAACAAACATTCTTTTGTATCAGTGCAGCTACATCTGGGTGAAATTCAACATTTAGGAGAAAATAACTTTTATTGGTGTCAAACTGTGCATTAAGCCATGTTTAACGGTTATCACCATAAAAAGGGAAGCATTTTAACGTCCCAAAGAGAATCCTTCCTAAATAGATGTAAGTGGTAGGCCACACTGTGTACTCTCTCCATTCTCTCCCCTTCCTTCGTCATCCCAGTTCTATTTCCTGTTTATTCAAGAAACAGCTTTCTTTTGTTTGTTCCCTCTCATCCTTTCTACCAGTTACTACCAGCTGGCTCTTTAGTCATGTAATTTGCTATCTAGAATATTTTTCTTTCAAATATTTGAGTTAATTTCAAATGTGCAATGTAACTAGTGTAATAAATTCATAACACGTGTCCTTGTGGAATCCCACTTACTATTGCCTGGACATTATGGGAGGATTTTGAAAGAAAGTTGAGGTTTATTTCGACTGAAGAAGGCAACCTCCAGCTCCTGGACACCTTTGCTACCAGCATGTAGCGAATCTTTCCATGTAACCCTTTGAAGGAGGACGGCATTAACCTGGAAGAAAAAAAACGTCCACAAACGCAAGGTTTCGCAGATGCAAACAAAGCAGTCTGACTAGATGCTAGACATGTAAACGTACCCATGTGGAAATGTAAACTCGAAGTTAAATTGATGGTCTCCTTTGGGAAGTACAGTACCTGCAAAATAACTGATGATGATTCATGCAGAGATACCTCGAGGTCCACATGCATTTAATTAGATTCATGGACAACATCATGTTCATCAGGAAGTGGTTACAAATGTACACAAGTGAACAGTAACATGTGGAATACATGTTATTGGTCAGTAATTCAGTGAACCGTAATATGAGGCACACGATGGTTCAAGATGAGGATGGGAAGCTTAGGGAGAAACAATTATGCCACATACCATTGTCTTTGTTTGCAATCAAGTACTCTTTGAGGTCCAGGTACGTCCTGTGCGCACTGTGCGATTTTCTATTGTCCCCGGTGCCCTCCGACCAGTGCACGTTCGCGTCCCCTTTGAGCTTCACGCTGAGTCCCTTCACTTTGGTTTCTTTTGTCAACGTGAAAGCGACCACGCCTGCGATGGTGTCGCCTTGAGAAAAGGTGTGCCCTGGGTTGAGAGCTTCGTAAACCAATCTCAAGTCCTTTATCGGAGACATTTTTGACTCAAGCGACCCCCGCAAGTGTGTCCTCGAGCAGCGGCGGCTCGCTGTCGGTTCCTCTCAACAGGCTCCAACACCTGTAGCGACCAAGAGAACTACTGTAGTCTCGCCTATAAAAGTACGTATTTGTAAAGATCCAATGTACTCGTTCCCCTTTGTGTCAAAATGAGCGTGGTTTCATTCGAAACTCATAAAACGCCCACGGGTTGATAGATAACGGAACTAAGAAAACAGAACTCAACTGTCAACAGTCAACTGACCTGTTGTCAAAGTGTGGTGCCGTTTTTACGATCCAGATATCACAACAGGCAGTGAAGTGAGTCCGGGGCGTAACTATTTTTTTTGTCCGCTGTGCTTCCTGCACGTCGCCCGCCGGCGGCAGGTAAACGCCGACCAGGATCCATGAAGCGGACTCACGGGGGAGTAAAAGGGTTTACAGTTAATGATGAAAGATTCAAGATCAGGAGAACAATGTTGTAGGATCACTGATGCCAGAGTAGAAGCAGATTCCTCTCCACTTCGTCTTGCCGGAGAGTTCTATGTCGCGGCCCGCTTATGAGCAGCAGTTCAATAATAATAAGTACTAATAATAGAGAGCATAAAGAAGGGATACAAAACAGCTGTAAAGAGACTCACAGCTAAAGGTGGAAAAACTACCACCAAAAGGCCGAACAACAATTATACAAAATAGGAGTCACAGACAAACCTTCTTTTGCTATTCTTTATTTACATCTCCCTGTGTCGATGAAATAGACAGGAAATTGTCAATTCCACAGACTGGACAATATATTCAGAAAATGCATATCTAGCCTCTTAGTTGATTGCTTCCAGTTTCTTTCAACTAGCCTCCACACATCAGATTATGGTAGAGAAAAACTGTAAATACCATTGAAAAAATGTCAGTTGAGGATTCCTGTGTTGAACATTGAACAAGGCACGTGTGAACATACATTGCATCCGGGCGGATGAGGTTTGAGCACCGTAACTGAGAAGGATACATTACATGTCATTTAGCAGACACCTTTATCCAATAATACGTGCATTTCAACTGTAAGGATACAAACCCAGACAAACAGCTTGATAAAATACAACAGTTCCCATATAATTGTTTACATGCTGTCAACAGTCAACAGTCAACAAGGCAGTGACATTTTTGTTTAAATTCACTCTTAAAAATGAATAACAAGAGATAAGTGTTAAAAGACACAATCTAGGTGATCAGATTACACTTTTAAAAATATAAATTAGTATTTTACATTAAAAAAAATATACTGATTCAGTCATTAAGCGTAGTTTCTATTATTTGGCATCAGACTTGTCCGTAGCGGAAGACGGGAAAAGGAGAGAATATGCCGGAGGAGCTTCATCCGACTGAGAGAGAAAGTCTGTGCTCATCATTGCTGCAGAAGCAACCGGGTTGTATGAAGGAGCAGTTGGGAATATGCCAAAGGGTGGAGGAGTAGGTGATGGGGCAAATGGGGGTGGATTAAATGTTGGGGCTGTAGGCGGAGGGTGAAGTAGGGAAGGCGACGATGAGGACGGAAATGGAGATCCATAAGAAGCCAATTGTGGCACGCGGTTAGGGTATCCACCATTCGCGTGTGAAGACAGAGCAGGGTACCCACCTGGTGGGGCAACATTTACAGACGGGTTGTATGCAGGTGGTGGTGCTGGATACTGTTGGACCCCTGGGTATCCGTAGCTGCCTGAGTGTGGGGATGCCGGATAAGGACCCATAAACACAGCAGAAGCAGGGAAGCCTTTGTTGACTGGAACCCCAATATCCGCCGGCGGGTAAGGGCCCATGGACACCGCAGGCGGAGGGAAGTCTGTGTTGCTCGGGCCCCCGGCAGCTCCAGCTGGATGGGGGCCTCTAGCAACACCATTAGCGAGGCCTAGAGGAATAATGACCACTGGGAAAACCACCTCTGGATCGAAAGCAAAGCTGATGTCCAGATACGCCTAGGAAAAAGAAAAAAACATGGCAGCCTAATTGGGAAACCTGTGCTTTGCTTCGATCTAGAATTCCAAGAAAATTGAATAAATATGCAAAAACATTTATGAATATGTTCAACAAAATCAACTTAAAACAATCACTTGCGACATACCTTTAAAGTGTATTTCACTGAGATAATGTCACAATTCTGGATTGTTGGCATCTGATCACGAGGTATCGATATTGCACAGCGGACATCCTTCTGTGTTTGAGACTTAATACTGGTTTCAACCGCTTTGTGTATAACGCTGCTGTGCTGTCTCTGGTACCGCTGTTGGCGTGGTACACCACATCCTGAATTAGACTGAATTTGGGTACCATCTCACTGGACGAGGAATTGTTGACTTTTGCCAGAATCGCAATTCTTTCACCTAGGAGGAAAAAAGAAGCAACACATTTTTTTTCTAAATCAAGTTCCACATAGGACAAGATAGTGGACTCTAAGGACATTATGAGTGTTACATGAAGGCAGTTCATTGTTCTGCCTGATGGGAAAATATTACTCACGTTAAATCAACCATGCTAAAAAGCTAAACCCACCTATTGTGCATGTTTATTTACATGTACTGTCTGGCCAAGACTGGAAATAATACAGTAACTATGATGCTCAGTAATTTATTCCTCTATCATACCAACCCTCTGAAATGATATCTACAATTTCATCAACTTCTTTTCATGCTGCATTAAAACCATCACTGACAACAAACATCCGGTGTGAGCAAGTATGCACACTACCACGGCACTTAAAAAGGAAACGTCCAAGTAAATAAATAATATTATTAGTTTAAAAAGTGTCTCTACTTTGACGACAGGGTCCAGAAGGCTGGGCTTTCAATTTCTGCATTCAATCGCTTTCTTTTTGACAAAAGCAATGAGTAGGATGTAATTTTTACAATGTCAACAACACTGCAGTTTTATCAAAATAGTTTCCTGGGGTTCAAGCTTACTTTTCTATATGCTCATTTGATTGTCGATGTTGCAGTTGTCAGCGGCAACCAGGGTTGCTTCATGCCAAAGTATACGGGATTGCATGCGGCTTCCTCTGAAGCCACAACCATCCTTCCTCGACCTTTTGAAAAGTAACCGTCACTAACAAACAGAATAATTTACGGTAACTGCCTTCAGCATTACATCTCTTACGATTGCATGAACCCACCACGTTTGTGCGGTAAATGCTTACCTGGGTGAAAGGCACACTTGTCAACGATTACATCCATATGCACCTGTCCTTTTGAGAAAAGGCCCATCTCTTTCTTGGTTGACCCAACTTGGCGTAGCTAGAATGCAATAAAAAAAAAAAGCTAATTACTTTTGATCCACTTTACTTTTGATAGGAACTAGAAGTGAAGGGAGGTTTCTATCTTATTTTACACACCATCAGAGAACCAAGGTTTGGGTAGAACTTGGAGACAAAACGTAAGTCCTTTGATACGGTTTGGTCCATCCTCCAACTTCTGGACAACTTGACCTCCAACTTGTAGACAATGCTTCCATGAGGCCCTCTGAATGATGAAGGCATGCTTCTGTAAAGGAAAACCAGCAGATTCATTTTCTTTCCCATCTTAGTGAATTAACGTCAATAATTGGAACAGAAATGCACATCAATAAACGCGTGACGTAAACAACGTGGTCTTGTTTGTGAAACCCTCTACATTGGGAGTGCGAACATTGTGTTTTGGTTAAAGTTTTAGTCTACTTACTCTGTCGGTATGTTAAAGCGGAATTTGTAGATATGGTTTCCTTGGGGAACTACAGTTTCTAAAAAGGACAAAGATTTAGTTTTAATACAAACAATGGCATGATCAGTTACTTTGAAGTGTTTGGAAAATTACACTTTGACTTACATCTGAAAATGTCACCACACTGCCCTGCATATCAAGATAGTACAATCTGTTCTCTGAAGAGCTGCCATTGAATTATTAGTCACTTTGTTACTATTCAGTTACAGTAGGCCATGGTTAAAACAAGACAAAACAACTACAAACAACCACACTTTCAGTAACTTTGACATATTCAAGTTAACTCACTTAACTTTTACAAAACGAAAAGTGCACAACCGCACAAGGGGGGGGGGATGTGTGTAACAACACTGCAGGCCTGCACCGTGCCACGGGGTAAATAACACAACGTGAAGCCGCGCAGAAGTAAGATGAAGGCCGCGGCTCACCCTTACGGTCCTGCGGGATCAAGAACTGCTTGAGCTTGAAGTACCTCCGGTGTGCATGGTACGTGACTGGTGCGGTCGCCGCTCCTCCTCGTCCAACGGACATCGGCGTCTCCTTTGGCTTTCACGAACAGGCTGTCCACCGTGGTCGGCTTCAGCAAGGCCAGCGTCACGTGACCGGTGAGCGCGTCTCCCTCGGAAAACGTGCCGTGCTCGTTGAGCGCGTCGCAGGTGATCGTTAAGCTTTGGATGCTGGGCATTGCGAGGACCGCGACGGCAACTTGTTGAACAAAACCGGCCCCGCTGAAGACGTTCGAACGCGTGCTACTTTGACCGAAAAAAGCGACCCCTCCCTGGACTGTGGGAGACGGAGGACACGCCCAACGGGTGTCTCCGCGAAGACCTCTACTGCCAGCTGGTGTCCAAAGGACAGACTGCGCGGGCTCTCAGTCACGTGCAAGCCGCAGAATGGTGGCGAGAAACCGAACTCCTCCATGAGAGGAACACGAGAGGAACAGTTTCATACCGCGCAGGTGCAGTATGGAACACGTATGAGGGATTAAGTCAATGTGCCGAAACAACTACAACAACGTGGAGTCTTCAACGGACTGTCTGTGGCTAAAGTTTGGAAGGCAGTTTAGCTCTTTTGAAATCACCACCACGGTGTTGGTAAAGTGAAGTTGCTATGGAGACAGTTACTGTGACAATGTGGTGTGGGTTGAGTCAATTTAGACAACCAAATGCGAAATTAAAGCGACCAACATACAGAAATATGAACAGAGAAAATGGAGCGTGATTTTAGAGTCAATTAACATTGTCACAGGTTAGTTCCTGGTTTTCTTCACTTGGTGTCGCGCATATTTCAGCCATTCGGTTTAATAACTTTCACAATTAGGCTTTTTGATTCACGGCAAACCATTGGAAATAACTTAAAGAAATGCCATTGTGCTGAGGAGTTAGCAATTAGCACTTTAGTGGCTTCCAGCCCAAGAGTGCTCCTCATCAGTTGAATATGTCCAGATGTCTTTTCCTGAATAATCTCCCTCACACGCGTCATAACAAGTTTTATTCAATAAAAAAAGAAAACAAAGACTTAAACAGTCAAAATAGTCAGAAGACGTTGTACAAAAAACGACATTACAAGTTGTAGTACAAGCATCTTTTATTTTTTATTTTAGAGGAATATGTGCAGGGCAGCAAAAAATGGCATCTAAAATGTAAACGTATAATTGTGCCTTTCTCTAATTGTTCTTATTTGAAAATCTGATACCAATCTCCCTTTATTTATTTAATTTTCTTTAACCTTTATTTAACCAGGTAGGCCGGTTGAGAACAAATTCTCATTTTCAACGGCGATCCTGGCCAAGATCAGGCGCAAACGTGCAGGACAACATAAAGTAACATACGTACATAGTATAAAACAGTGCAAATATAAAAACAGCGCAAATGGCAGTAGGACGCAATACAGGAAGAGGTATGACAGTTGAGCAGTTAACAGTTAACCCCTGATTAGCGAATGTAAAGGTATCAAATCATCAACAGCTTAACTGCAAATCAGTAGAAATGAATTCAAAGTGAGCAAATGAAAGCCTGCTTTGGGCCTTCATTTAGCAAGTACAGACCCGTAACGCTTTAAAACTTAAGGTGAAGCTGGCCGGTAGTCGGCGCCTGACAACATTGGGCCGTCTGTAGCTTAGCAGCAGATGCAGCTTCAAATCAGACAAAAAAACACATCCGCGCTCCTTATTTTGGGAAGTTTCTTTGGAATGTCTCTATTTCTATTTTGAAACGTTGTGTTGAATGGCACACTAGGTAAAAGTAAGCTCTACAATTAAAAAAAAAAAAACAACCTTTATCTTTTGTAATTGATCTATTAATGACAAAGGCTTAAATCACCTCCCTCGGTAGAAGCTCATTAATCTATGTCGTGTATGTGCCCCTAGTTGGATGGGTTGTATCCCTGCTTTGGGAAAAAAAGGGTGCGTTGGTCAAGTCCAGTCTTTATTAAGATTAATGAACAGCTTGACATTTTTAGTCCTCTGTCTGAATCAATAATTTTAATACTCATGAGGGCCAATGGGGATCTGAGCTTGCGGAACACACATTGTGGCCGCAGGGGGCGCATGTTAAATGTCCAAGTGGTAATCGATGCAAAGAAATTAGCTATTGATCTCTTATATTTTCGTAATAGCTTATCTATTGGTTTGCTCTTTCGTGAAATTCCAATAGCAGTCGGATGGAATTTTTCTGGTTATATTGCTATGGGTTGTGTTCATGTATGTGTGTGTGTGTGCATTCACATACACCAAGGTTTCGATGTGTGTTTGTGGGTCTTGTTTTAATTAGCACAGAGGGCAGATTGTGAACAAATATGTTAGGGGAATATTGGTGAGCTGCATCACATTCACAGTTTATTAGAAATAAGGCAGGGAAATTCAGAATAAGAGGGTTTTATGCAGATCACAATGTTTCATCAAAGTGTGGACCTCGTGTATCATATGCCAGAGACAGATTGTGAATGCCGCATCACTTGAGCATCTAAAACTATTTTTCACAACATTTATGTGCAGACTGTTGATGATGCAAAACTACTTCCTCAAAACTAAATTTTAAAGGTGCAAAAATAAAACAGGCATAATTTGTAACACATCCCCTCTCCTCTGTCTGCATTCCCCCAGTCTGAGATTCATATGAATCTGCTGGGCCGGACTGGTAAGTCGGGGCCCATCGGTTCGGAGGAAGCCCACCTGAGGGATTTCACAGAGGCACGGCTGGACAGAGTGAAGCTACTGGCGTCCGGATGAAGTCACTGTATTGTGACTGATCGCAGGTACAAATCCCAGTTTTCTTTGTGCGCTTTTAGTCGTTCTTATTGCACACTCTCCAGGGTTTTGAAAATAAATCATGTGTTGCATCATCATCCAATTACTCACCGTCATTGTTTACCACGATAAAGTATTTGATGTGTCCTACGTGGAGTTGTCTGGTGTTTTGGTAAATACATTGTTATATCTGGGACGTCTTGCCGGATCTCCAAATTATTGGAACAAGCTACGTTTAACAGCCGTTTATATTGTTAAAACTGTTTTCTGCGAGCCGTGGTTGTCCACCGAGGCTTCAGGATGTTTACAGAACAATTAGCTAAGTGAGACATTTGATCAAATGATGTGGAAGCAACCAAGCCCGTTAAATCCATTAGCTAACCGCCACACACTCCGACATAAAATACACAAACTGACATTTGACAGACATGTTTTTCCAAACTACCGAAAGGGAATCGTCTCTTTTGTTGCAGTAAGGGAGATATTCTGGAGAGGTTTCAAAGACCCATCATTCCACATGCGTCGGGTTAACACACATGGAGGGTCTTCTTTCCTGACCGTGAGGTAATACTGGCCTACTTATTTGCCAATTTGATAGAAACCCCGATGACGGGAAGGGAGGAGGCTCCTTTTAGTACATTAGCTGGCAGCAGTCATAAATCAATAGGCAAGATAAGTCTTATGGATCACCCCAACACAAGGATCCTATACCTCTGCCATCATTACAGCAGAAAAAAGGTGACATTTTTGATGGATTAAAACGGTGCCGGCTAGCTTGGGCTAAATCATGTTAAGTGATGTGACATTGCCGTTTCACACATCATATTTCTGTCAAGACAATGATGGTAGAAGGCATTGTCAAAGCATGATATCTGACAACAGCAGACATCTGGGGGGGCCCGGGTGAGATTTATGGGAAGGTTTTAGTGGTCTGAGGGAGATGGGAGAGAGTAAAAAGATCTCCTTTTTTGTGCATTGTCACTTCCAGAGTGACTGTAAATTTTGCTCCAGTGGTGTTGGGAACTGGAGACATTTACACGTCCTGACAAATTGCCTGCTGTAAAAGTATTTACTGTTCTTGTCCTCATTTTATTCTCGGTTAGCCCACAAAAACATACCCCCTTTCACAGACACAGAAATATTTACCCGCGGAAAATTTATGAGACACGCGTTTATGTGACGTACCTGAGCTGGAGACCAAAACACGTCATAATAGTGTCAGGTTGAGACACGCGGTCTGCTGTTAATGTTTTAATGGAGGTGGTCTTGAGTAGGTCATAATGGCTTTATACTAGCCACATTGGCTCAGATTTCAACCCAAAGAAAGGCTTGGAAAAAAGTAGCTCACAGGAGAAATCTGTGAGGTGCGGAAAAGAGTGAAGAACAACAACCACTGTATGAATCATCGTGTAAACTGTTAAAAACCAAACAACCCAGCGATTATCACCAAGCAAATTTAAACAATCAACGGTAAAGGAGACTGGCCCTAAAGCCTGTAGTTATTACAAACTTTTACTGCGCGTCAATATTAAATGTTTAGTGTGCTTTTGCATTCGTGTTGAGATCGCACGAAGCATGTGATAAAGAACAACTGCTGGTGTTGACACATTTTTGAAAAATCACAATAATTTGTCTGTCATAGAACTTGCTTTGATTAATGTAAATAGATTAATTTAAATCAGAACAACGAGAGTTCCAATGATTAAGTCTCCCGTTGTCTTTTATGTCCGTGGTTTAAATAATGCTCTATGCATTTTAGAACGAGCATTACCAATTGTTGCCACTCGGTGGCACTATTAGACTGCCAATAAAATCTGCGGCAGGGGAGAACGGGTGGGGAGGGGGAGGAATGGGGGGAGGAAGAGGGGGAGAGCGGCCCACACTTACCTCACACTCAGACAGAGCTATAATTTACTAATAGTGTGTGAGCCGCCGTTTCTGTTATCTTTTAATAGATTTGTACGGGGGAAAGCAGGTGCCTGTTGTTAATGTGTCCAATTGCCCAAGTTGCCTACAGAATTTAGGGCATCCATCACTGTCGTCGGCGGTGACACCCTGTCGTTCTACTTCACGCGGCGGGCCGGCCGATCTGGGGCTGGTAACAGATGAGGCTTCTCCCTCCTCCAGACGCCCACAGTCACACAGAGACGACCGCCATACGTGCTCGCACATGCATACACACGAGAACGCACACAGCTATACAACAGTCTTAGAGGGCAAACTGAACTTACACCATTTCCATAGCACATGCATATATTTGGAGGGTGTGTATTACACAGATATTCTGAGAAAAAAGAAAAAAAAACGGCACCTGCTGTTGATGGTGATAATAAATTGATATCGAAGCATTAAGCGGGAATAAATGGGCTATGTTTGAGAGGGGAAAGTGCCATTAAAAAAAATAATCCCTCTAAACTTTGCCCTCCGCTGCTTTGAATTCCTGACCTCTCAGCTGCACCCGTGAGCTTAGCCGGGGGCACCACGTTGCTCGCAGGTTTGCTCTTCGCCCCCCTTTGGAAAACACCCCGTGCAGCTGTGTTTCTTTACACCCGGGCCGGGAGTCGCAGGGTGTTCAGAGGTGTCTGCTAATACCTTGTTAGGGGCCGTTTCAGTCGCTCGGTCTCGGCGAGGTCAGTGTCAGTAATGCTTTAGTTCGATGGCCCTTGATCTGCTGAAGGTGGGATGGAGCCGCGGCCTCGTGTGCAGGGCCGCCTGTGACCTGCCCTGAGTACAGGCCTCGCTGCTGTGAGTGGACTCGCAGATGTGAGATTCATGTGGTCCAACACGGTCGCTTCGATTTGGGTCTCTGAATGTTGTGAGCAAGGTCTAAGGTGATGTTGTATTTCTTTGTGCTCAGTTATATGTTTTGACAGAAAAAGCAGTTTGCCGTCCAAAAAGGGACTGAGCTGAGGGCTAATGTTGTTCCTGTTTTATTCTACACCCCTCTGTGAACTTTGGTTTGGCCTTGGTTTCAGGTGTTAATCAACATATGGCTTTGCTTCCTTACCCTCTCTTCCTGTACATGTAACCATCATGCTATCATTCAGTCTTCAGCTGTGAACACATAGTCTTTTCTGTTTTAAATGATATCCATTGAAATAGATTACAGCAGGCAGAGTTTGCCTTGACTTAGTCTTGAAATCCAACCCGGATTTTTGTTTTGAAGAAAAGTGAAATCCTCCAAAGTAACGGGAACGGACAAATCGACCTGCCATGGAACTGATCCCTATTAGCATTCAGGGCACAGTTACATCTCTGCTGAATCAAATGAGTAGAGAGACTGGGGGTGAGAGGTATAGGCAGTGAGAGAGACGCAGACACACGCGTGACTCTCCCTTTGAGATGACCTGGGCCAGGTTCTGCCTCGAGGACAGGGTTCATGCTGACTCGAGTGACTACTTCCTCAAACGTGTAATTTACTTGGACAGTTGGGAAACTTTGTTGTAAATATGGAGATCCATTTTCTCTTGCTTCCTGTCTTTCTATCAATGTATGCCTGTAGGCAAATACTCCTTCATCTATATGTATTTTATTGTCCCTTTCAATGTTTGTCAAAGAGAGCAATACTCTAGAATAATTCTAGAAAGGTATTGGCAATACTCCTGCATGACAACTCTAATATTTCTGCTTTGGGCAACATGAGACAACTTAACAAGTAGAAATTATATATATATATATATATATATATATATATAATCAACCTCAACTCTACAACAACTGATGTTGTAGTGCAGAGCAAAGTTGTTTTTTCATTTCTCCCAGTTGGAAAAGGTGAATGAGTTGTAAGAGGTGGAAAGAGGAAAAAAAGAACCCATATCCTTGCTTTTTGGTCTCTCTCTCATTCAGTGGTATTTCTGTTTTTTTCTCCATCCCGCTCTCTCCCCTTGAGCTCTGTGCTAATTCGTTTGAGCTTTTGAAGCGTTTAGTTCAGCACTTCAGCTTTTTAAGGTCAACGGCAGGACCGAAGTCTTTATGTAGATGTAAAATGGACTCAACTCTTGGAACATTATGGAGAAGTTTAAATATGTATTTCACTATCCTCCTCGACGATATGCAGAAGGAGGGAGGAAGGGCGAGTCTAGCCAATTAGCCGCTAATGAGACAAGCTTGTGAGGAGATCCAAATCCTCAATGTGTTAACGTTTACGACACAACCCCCCCACCCCCTCCTCCTCCGCCACACACAAACACACGCCTCCTTCAACTGGCGCCTCCCCCATCTGCCCTTGCACCCAGCCTGTTGTAAGGCGGCGAGGGCACCTCTGAGGCCCTCTGTGTGATTATTCACACATGGCCGTGGCCCCGGTGCTTTGAGCGGCGGACAGGAGAGGAAGAAAGAAATACCTCTACGTATATGGCTAATGTAAAAAAAAATGCTCAACTGACACATGGCCGTTGCGCTCCTTATTTTCTTTATTTGTCTTTTTCCTGTTTAAACTCGCCTCCGCCCTCCCCACACACCAGCTAAATCCCAATATTGTATGGAAAGATAGATTGATCCAATAAGGGACCGTGTCCCTCGCCATCCGTTCTCAATTTTCCTTAATGTAGTAAAGCCAGGAATCGGGTGGATTGGTTGTGGTTGGGAGTCTCTGGTAAGGGAAACACATTTGATAAGTGAAAAATAATATGCCAAGTTAAAAAAAAAAAAAAAAGAAAGCGTCAACCCAGTTGCCTTTGACATGCTTTTTATCAGAGATGTCTGTGTTGTAAGTGAAAATAAAATCTGCTTTTGTAATATAGATCTTTGGGCAGCCTTGAAGGATTCGCCACGATTCTTCTCCGGCCTCATTTTCTCCACAGCGTGTTCTGGGAGTGTTTTTGAAATCTCAGGGGGGAAAATCAAATGTGAGTTGGCCTGGACGTGTTGCAGTAAATAGTGAGGAAAAAGTAAACACTGGCCAGATCAGGGAATATCATGCACAGCAATGTTTGTACTAAAAAAGAAGTGTGTAATGGAACAGCACAATATTCCGCTCTCCAAAGGGCCCTCTAATTGATTTCTGTGCGGCATTTCTAGCTTTCTCATGGAGGAATGGCCAGCTCATGTTATTACAAAAAAAGGAGCACCGGCCATTCAAATGGACGCTGTTGTGATTATTGCGTTGGATGACTGCTTTATTGCGGTGGCTTTTTTTGAAAATTAAATTGTATTGCATTTTGCCATGAAGGTAGCTGGAAGCAGCAACCTTTAGCCTGACTCCAACAATGAAATGAGAAGCAGGGAAATGGAAGGGCGAGGTTTGGGAGCACCGAGTAAGCCCGGGCGCTGCTCGATATGTTATTTGTCAGGGGCGGTACATTCGTGCATGTTAACTAACCGTGCCACTGGTCTTTGCCCGCTCGTAATAGGGTGCCGGAGCAAACATTTTCTCTGAGCGCTTTCTATTATTAATTCTGTCTGAACACATCCACAAATGAATAATGAAATAAATAATGAAAAAACGTGGTATTACTTTTGGCAGCCGGGTCATTTCTCGTTTCCTGCTTTTTATGCTGCTTGTTTCCTACTAATTAACTTTCCATGGAGTTGTCCTCCTCGTCACGAAATTCATTTCATCAGTAGTCCACTGCAAGAGAGGGGGTACACAGCTTTCATGAAAAGTCAACAACCAGAAAGCCCACGCACGCCCTTTACTGGTTAGTTGCACACAGATTTAAGGGTATTTAGTCAAGTGGATGCACATGCGACCGAGTAAATACTCCCTTAGTTGAGAGACTGATTTAAATATGGAGATTTTTAAAAACTTGGGCGCCTTTAGAAAAATAATGTGTACTTAACTTTCACATTACTAACCACTGAACCCCCTAGCCAACGTGTAATGGGCTTGAAACAGGAAACTCTCGGAGCTGTATATTATTTGGCAAACCGAGGTTCCGCCCTCCCTCTCAAGCTCCAACAACACTCATCTACCGCCTTTTAGTTGCCTGCCCTATGCCCCGCGCAGCGCTGTTAAAGGTTTGTGTGCTGGGACAGAGGCTTCGGCGATAAGTAGCCCTCATTTAATATGGATCTTAAAGAGGGCAGTAAACCAAGAGCCTCAGTAGAAGTCCCCCCCCCCCCCCCCACCTCCATCCCTCTGGCATTGCTGCATAGATGACCTCGCTCTCATCGTTAGTCATTGCAAACTCTTTCAAACGGCTCCTTCCCTCACTCTGCGTTTGGCTGTTAATTAGTTTGCTTTGTAAGGTTAGATATGCGGACGGAGCAACTTTGGGAGTGTTTTGGCGGCCATCTGTGTGCATACGGCTCTAACCATGTGCAGATGGTGTGCGCTTACAGACATTTTGCTTCTTGTGGGGAAAAATGCACAAGAGACGGTTTGGGTTATTTAAACAAGATTTATGGCCGTTCTCACAGGTAACTGTTTGAGCTGTAATGATGGTTGTTAGTCAACTGTCAAAAAAGGGTCATTTGAGACAAGCGTAAGAAAGAGAAGTGAATGTACATTTCTTTAGAAAATATTGTGAATTCCAGGGAAAGTTGCTTTGTTTCATTTTTTAACTGTGAAACATACTGAACCAGTTTTGTCACGGCTCCTTGAGAAGCTCTTATAATTTGGACAACTTAAAATACCATTAGCCTCTCAGTGAACCAGGTAAGTAGAGAAAAAGGCAGAGATTTACAAATAATTGCTTAACAAGGTCCCAAAATTAGGCAACAAGATCTAATAAGGAGCTAACTGAATTATTTAAGGTATTGGTTACCAGCATGTCAAATTGGATTTCCCATAAAGTCAAAATGTATTTTTTTTACCCCGATGAAAATAACAAGAAATACATTAGATGCTAATTGTTTTGGAAATTTTAAACAGTGCCAGATTGCACTAAAACGTGGCTTTTAACACAGCAACCTCTTTTGTTTGTTTGGTAAGTTCTTGCCTGCAAGGTGCCTCTTGCTGGTGGGAAACCTGCCCTTGTCAGTCGCAGTTCAGTGGTTAATGCTTTCTACTAGGCCTTGTGAATGACCCTCCCACAATTAAAAACGGGTTAGAAAAATTATTTTTGCCTCCTGCCACAAACTTATTCTGACTTAGCAGTGGTCAGAGACAGACTCTGGGCTCTGAAACCCCAAATGGGGAATTTCTCCATCAACCCGGCTCTCTGAAATCGCCCAGTGTGATTAGCAGATTGAAGGAAGCTTGGGGAGATGAGGAAACGGAGGAAAGGGATCTTTTTGGTGTACAGTTTATATTACAAAATACTTTCAACGTAATTTCATATGGACAATTCTAGCCAGTATATTTGGGACGCAAATCCATAGGTCACGTCTGAGACAGCACGTGAAAGGATCCCTATTCAGAACGAAACCAGAGATGAAAGTGAGAAGGACACGTGCACTTAGACGTGAAAGAAGATGAGCATTTTCACAGTAAAGTAACAGTTTTGTCAAACACCATCAAATAAAGGTTTATTAACGATTGAGAATTTGCTGTGCGGACACCTTTTATTGCGATGAAACGGAGTGTTGGGGCCGGGCTGAGAAGTATCGCAGTGCGGTGTCAGCGCTTAAGGAGTCAGTTAGTAGAGACACTGTCATTATTCATCATTATTCATCATCATGTATTGACGCGTGTAACTCGGCGAGACAGGTTACAAATAACACGCGCAGACCTTTATGACAGTCCGGGTTTTACAGGCACAATTGTTCAAAAATACTGGAAAATTAGGAAGGTGTGACGTTTTAAGATTAAAAGATGCATCTCCAAAGATTGTTCCTTTTTGTTATTTTCTCATCTTGATTGAATCCACGAGCAAAAAACTCTCGTTAGTGTTATAACGTCATAACACTGCTTACTAATGACGACAAATGAGGACACCAATATGAAAGATTTTTTTTGTTGCAATTTACAGTTCTTCAACCTAAAATGAAAAGTTCCTTCGTTTGTCTTTCTTTCTTTTTCTTTTAACTCAAATCCTCCGCGTAAATTAAGAGGATTCACTAGAAAGACGCCCAAAATACAAGGGGAGGGGGGGGGGGGGGGGGGGGGGGATTGCTTTGTTCATTTCTCCCCCTCCCCTCTTTCTCTCTCTCCCACTCTCCCCAAGGTTCTATTAGGAAATAGATCCCAGGTGTTCGATAAGCCTGTAGTGGACATGACAGCAGTGCAATCAAGTGTATAAATTTAATTGCAGGCTCATTTTGTGCCGTTTATTAGCCGTTTAGGGGCACATCGCTCCACTTGAACCCTGTTATTGCCAGACAGAACAGCTGTTTGGTTCCTTTTTAAATGTTTATCTCTTTGCATAGTGAAAACGCACATACTTAAATGCCAAATGCCGCTTATGAGACCTAGAAATGGTTTAACAAAATGCATATGTGTATACAATGATGCATTAGCTTAAATATGCTTTTTTATCGATTATATCATTTATGAGAACATAAATGATATAATCATGGGTCTGATGTTGTCGTGCACTAAATATATAAAACGTAGTAGTAAGCAAAACATTGAATATGGATCATTATCATTATTTTTATACCATTTTAATTGTTATAAAGCACATATCTGCAGCTACTGTCTATAACCACACTGTATATGTGCGTTTGTGTTCATCTGAACACACAAACGGCTGAGGGTAAATCTCCTTGCGCAGCCAGTGTGGCTGCTGCTGATCTGGGTTAATCTGACCTGCATGTTTGCTGGTGGACGTTGCCACACACCGAGAGGCCCTGCAGATGTACCAGCTTTGGTGGAAACCTTCTTCCGGTACGACAACCCCATCAATAAAAAAAGCCTGGAGAAAGCCGTGCTAATTGTTGCCATGTAGTCTGCTGCGGCATTCCTATAAATCACCAGACTAATTGCAACAAACTGCGGGCTGACACTGGGCTATGATTCCGAACTGGCAAATATTCATCAACATTGCAACTGGCCCCCATAAAACAAAAGAGCCGGACGTTTCGCTGGCCAAACACATATCTACCATCTAACTCCCCCATTATTTATGGATCTTTCTTGTCCTCGGCATTTAAGTGCCGCATGGTGACTGAATGAGATGCCATCTTGTTTATTTATTATATCCCAAGTAGTGGCATTCGCATGGCCAGTCACAGACCTTGTTTTCCATGTTGCCCTTGAAGCCTGGTGTGTTGTGCTCACTGCTCGTTATTGATTACTGTGTTTCCTGTCATACCAGAATTAACGTTAAGCAACTCTGTAAAAGGCTGCTGTCGACTGGCGTTTTTCCTTATTATTTACCAAATGCTCATTACTTCAGTACTTAGAGAGTGTTTGATTCGTAGCCAAGTACTCAAATGTTTGATCATTTAACCTCCCGTGCAATCTTTATTTCATGCAGACAAAAAGGCTCGTTAAATCTCTTTCTCTACGGTTTGACAGGCGCCATAACTGTCAGTGCAGATGATCTATTTCACAGCACAATGCATCACCACCACTAAGGTTTCACCATCCTGCCAATGCAGCCGGGTTCGGTTCAAAACCGCTACAGGGTGTGTCTCAACAGGGCTGAACGGGGCAGATTAAGATGGAGGCGCAAAAGGGTCCAGATCGGATTTGATACGTGGGAATTATCACACAAAATGTTGATGCGGAGCGCGTTATCGCCGTTGCTTTCCCCTCTTACATTTCCCCCCATGGTCCGTCCCTCTGTTTTAAAATGGCCGAGATTCCAGCTGGCTTGAAAGACTAACGGGCGCTACCATCGGGGGTTGGGTGGGGCGATGGGCTTAAGAAAAAAAAAAAATCCTTTCTTTTGACACTGTTAAACATAGACGGGCTTATTACCGTGTTCTCTGATTCAGCTGGATGTGTTCAAGGATCTTCTCGGCGGGGAAAAAGGTCAGCTGCTCTTAGTTGGGCTCTGCTAGAATACTAATACTGTCCTTATTCAAATGATCTGCTCCAGCGCTTATTAAATTGATGGCCCGGGTGCTCTAATTTAATAGTGTTGCAGTCCAGGAGAGGGGACACAGCTGCAGTCACCGCTGAATTAGGTGCTTCTGAGGCAAAGTTCAAGCAGGAGCCCCCTTTGCTTTTGGGATGTATTTTCCCCCCGCGAATTAGCAGTCAGTGGCAGTGTGCAATTAATTAGTGCAAACCAGGAAAAGCTTGTCATTTATTAAGGTGCGTTTTCCACTCCTAGCTCTGCCACATGCAGAAAATATGTCCTCCTTACCACATCTTACTCCCTCCCTCAATCCCTCCCTCCTTTTTTGGTCTCTTTCTTTCGGTCTTCCACTCCTTCCTCTGTTGCACTCCACTCTACATAAACACAGGGAATTGATCCATTAAGTGGTGGACTACTAATACCATTTAATGTATGTCCGTTTAAATGAAAAGCTTTGGGTTGGAGTTTTTCTGTGGCGTCAGAGTTTAAAAGCCCCCGATGGGTCGGCTGGAGGGAGTAAAGATTGCCCACTTGCTGATGATTTCATCCAATGAATCCACGATAGATTTAACAAAGATGGCAAGGCAAACTAAAAACACATTCGATATCGGCGTAGGGGCGTAAGGGGCATATATATATATATATATATATATATATATATATATATATATATATATATATATATATATATGCCCCTTACGCCGACGTTTTATATATATATTTATATATATACATCAGGTTGCTTATAGATTTTATTCTGATGCTTCAGGCCTTGTTCAGTCTAAATTTGTATCTGGAAAAAATATATTAAGAAAATACATTTTCTAGATGTGTTGGTCTGTGTGTGTGTGTGTGTGTGTGTGTGTGTGTCAGCATGCGAGAGTGTGAGAGACACGTATTTGGTTAAAGTCAATAACTAGTAGTGCTAAACCTTTTAATAGCCTAGATGTAGTTATCTTATGAGTTAATGAATGAATATTTTGTCAAGTATTGTCGTGGAACAGCGCACACTGGACTGTGTACATACGTGGACAACTCGTGCCCTCTTCCTCCCACCGTATTCAGGCTGAAGGTTGAATGCTGAACATGGAGTACAGTATGCCATAAATAAGAGTGCTTGGGTTCTATCAGTGCTGACAGAGGTCTCTTTCCCTCTTAGACGCACACACGCACACACAGACGCACACACACACACACACACTGGCCCAATGCCTGCTTGTTTCCCCCCTCAGCTAATAGACTCTGGTGAAAACCAGTCAGCATTGTTGTTCTCAGATTGATGTGACCTTGATGCCAGTTTAGTGCAGTGATTTGTTTATTGGCACTTATTTTGATGCATGTGGAAGTGAGCCTTAAAAGCCCTACCACAGAGAGACAAACACACACACACACACACACACACACACACACACACACACACACACACACACCCACACACACAGAGCGAGGAAGATAAAGACGAGAAAAACATAGCTGGAAAGATGGAAGGGGAGAAAAAATGAGGGAGATGGAAAAGAAAAGATATACTCCGGGGGCAGATTACATAATACATCATTCGTGAAGCATTGTTGCCAATATGTCTTTTATACTCCTTAAATTGCCATTGCCATCCCAGGGCCCCCTCTGCGCTTTGACAAACACAACACACACAAACGCATTGCATTCTCTCTCTCTGTACAGTTTGTGTACAGTTAGTGGAGTCTATCACAGGCCTCCTGGGACGCCGCTGTGTGAGGAGAGGAGCTGGTGCCGAGGAGTACTGTACGGTATTGATGGAGCTGTGTTTCTGTTAGGCAGTGAAAACAAAGTCTCCCTGATGCACGGTGGAGTGTAGGGGGATCAATAGACGCGCAGCGCTTCATTTCCTCGGGCTTCTGCTGAAGAAACACTCACTGATGCGTCGGGGCAGCTGCTGCCGCTTTGACACGGAGGAGGAGAGGCCCGACCGTGAGGCCGTACATACCGAGACACACGCACACACACACACACAGTGCAATGTGGGGAAGGTAAAGAAAAAAGTGCGGTGTCGTGTGTGTCATACTGGGCTGCGTTTGAATAAGAAGAAACAGGAGTGAACTAGGTGTAAGAGGGTGAGGGTGAGGGGGGGGGGGGGGGGGGGGGGTTAACTGACACACATGGCACAACGAGGCATGAGCATGAGTGATGCGTAAGGGTTTGGCCGCCCGCCGCGGGACGCAACGAGACATGTTACTCTGCTTGCGAAAGGTTTGGCTAGCGCGCGCGATGACACGGGGGCCAGAGCCCGGGGCAGCCAGGCAGAGGGGAGGGCCCAGCTGTCACCTCAGTCAGCCCCCTTCTCTGGGGGGCAACTGTCAATCAGCGGCCTCTCGTATCGCGCCGTCATTGAAGCTAATTGCTGTTGTCAACCCCAGAGACCGAGAGGATGCTAATGCTAGCGCAATTGCCCTTTTGGAGAGAGGATACCGCCTCCAAACACGAGATTAGAAAAAGACGCAGGGAAATCAAGGGAAGCAAATTAAAGGTGGTTCTTGTAGAGCATTAATAAGGCATTAGAAAAATTAAAGGCAGGATCACAAAAAAATGACCTCAAACGGCGTACATGCAGGCCCGAGGAGCACAGGCTGGACTATAAGGGAATGTGGTTAGGGGGGGAATCGTTCAACAACACACGAATATGCATGCAGCTACACAGCCCCTCCTACATACACATGCATGCACAAGTATACACACAGCCATAGGCCTAATGAAAATAAGATGGATGCTCTCTGAGAGACGGGCGGCTGTGTTATTAATTGCTGTCTGTCCCCTCCTACTGATAATGATGGGCTGTATCCTGGAGAATTTGCACAGAATAGATTTTATTTGGAAGGATTATTTATCGTCCGTCTCATTGGAGGGGTGGTGTGTTTAGAATAGCGAGGGTTTAAATAATGGCCCGCGTGAGATAAGTCCTCGTGTTAATTCCTCTTGCTCCTCTTCTTTGGCTGGCACCTTCATAACCCCCCCCCCACCCCCCCAATGCATCGATTGATTCACACGCACAGGGAGACTCCTCATGCAATATTTACAGCTCCTCTCTTCTTGATTTAAAGGCAAAAAAAGGTGTTGTTTGATGTTGATATGCATTATAAACAGCCTTCAAAGATTTTTAATCTTCCACCAATGGCGGTATTGATATATTCTAATCCGTCTTGACTCACCGCCATTGCCCTTTCTCAGGTGGCACGCATATTTAGAGCAATTATTGCAATAAAGATTTCCGTTCTGTCTGCCTTGTGGGGCCAGTTGGCTGGAACAAAAAGGGCCGCGTCCGACTAAAGACACTAAGCGGCCACGAGAGTGCACGGTGGTCGAGTCTGCTCTCTCTCCTCTCATTTGCTTTTCTCTCTCTCTCACTCCCTTCATTTGTGGGAGTACAGAGGGACAACATTATCATAAAATAACACTGCCCCCCCCCCCCCTCACTCCCGCACCTCATCACCCTCTCACAACCCATAAATCAGGATGCTGGTGTTATGGCGGCTGGAGGCGTGGTAGCTGTGGTGACATGGAGGAGCCTGGTGTGGGTGTGAAATCACTTGACCCTCGGCATTAACCTTTCCGGAGTGAATGGCCGGCGCTCTCCTCAGCAGGCTGGGAACAAAAGAGGCTGGTATTGATTAAACTCTGCCGCGCGCACTTGATATTAAACACTTGGCTTAGGCGCGTCTGTGTTCCATAAACCCATTCCCGCTCAGACGCTTCCACTGCCTTTACCTCGCTTGCGCATTAAAAATGTCTTAGAATACACACGCCTCTGTGTATTCTCCTGGCAGTCACGAAGCCCGCATGCCCCAAATGAAAGGACTCCCTCAGACGCACGCAGACACCTACGTGGACGCAGTGGGTAAAAGCTTCGGGGCTGATCGCGGCTTGAGGTTAGGGGGGGGGGGAGGGGGTCGAAGGTCACACAGGATGATGGAGAAAGCGAGAGCGGGGAAGGGTTAGGTCTCCGGGGTGATTAGTGTTTTGTCATCTGGAGCGGTGTTTACTTTTTCCCCCCGGCACAGATCCTCCTTCCTCCATCTCCTCCGCGTCTTTCCAATCGATACTCTGCATCCACGCAGGTCTGGGAGATGGCATGCAGGCGTGTGAGTCAGTCGGCGCTTTCCGAGCCGGAGGAGTTTGAAATCTCCCAGGCTGCAGTGAGGGTTCAGTCACCTTTTCTCCCACTTGGTAGACGTCATGCCATGCAGGACGTCGAGTGCACACGCTGTAGGTGTTTGGCTGAGTCCTGTTTAGACCTCTTGGATGACTTTGCAAAGCTACACAATATTTGTCTTTTGGTTTTGGCTATTAGAATGGTATTGGATCATTTTTTTGGACTAACAATACATTTCTACCAATACGGGAAGATAGCAGAGAATATACCGTAAACATTCAAAATGAAAAAATAAAATGTTTTAAGCTGTTTTCAATGAGATTTCAGAGAAAGCACATTGATTTCTGCTTTGATAACCTTTTAGAGAGAGATCTCTTCATTTGTGCTTCTTTAATCAATTCAAATGCTTTTCATTAAAGTGGCCATTTTATCAAATATTTATTTGCCAAAGGACTGTACAACATCCTAGTTGTGCTACGAGTGTCCTAAAGAATAAATTGCCTATTATGACAATGATTCGATTTTTTTTATTAAATGTATTTATATAAAGCTCCTGGTAACACACAGACCTGTTAAACAGTTAACAACTCCTCTGTATTACATGAAACAATACCGTGGGAATATAAACATTGTTCTCTGGAGAAAAAAAAGGGCCTAATTTATTTGGCTTCTCTGGCCGCAGCACAGGTGAGGTTCTAAGAAGGGAGCTTCCGACCTATCGCGCACAAACCACGGCAACATTTCACCGTATTGGCGGTCAGGAGAACAATAAAATGCATTTAGCTCCTTAGACAAGCCTCGCTGGCCTTACAGGCGTACTTACTCTAAGGCCGCCCTCTGATTATAAATGGTCCATCACGGGTCTGTTAGTTCATTTAGAGGCAATGGTAGCTGCTACACACACCTTAACCTCCGAGGCAGGACGGGGCCGCCGCTTCTCACAGGGAACGCCAGCATCTGTTCCAGGAAGTGCCTGTCTCGTTCGAGCCTAATTGTCGTTCCTCTATGAGAAGGCTGGTAAGTGAGAGCGGGAGGGGGGCTGTCACACGTTCCTGTCACATCCCAATGGTCCGGTAAATAGAGCGTGTGAGTGTACCCCCCCTCCCCCCCCCCCCCCCCCCCCCCCCCCCCCCCCCAGCCCCCTCAACCCCCCCAGTTACTGATGGACGAATAGCCCCCTCCCACCCCGCCTCCCCCCACAATTCCACTATAGCTCTCTCTCTCCGCTTATTTATCTCTACTCTGTCATGTTCTTCACACGAGAAGAAAATAATTAATTACTGCACCCAGTGATGATTTATGATTATACTGACATAATTAATGATACACATCAATTTTCCTGCTTAATTGAAGGGGTGGGGGGAGGGGGCTATCGTGGCCCCAATAAAGGCCACTGCCCTGAGAAGGTGGAAACGCCCCTCCACCCTCACATACCCGTAGGTTGCGTCTCGTCCCCCTTTCCCACTCTCTCTCTCTCGGCCGTTTGCTCGCCAGCCTCTCGTTCGCTCTCCAGTTTCATCCACCAGGCTGTTTGGCAGAGAACCATACTTCTTCTCCACGTGCTCTAAATAAAAAAAGGGCTGGACAGTTGTTTTCACATGGAGATATGCATTCATATATATCTTGTTACGTATAGGTATGTGCGTGGACTGCATAATGGACACTGTGAGTGTGTGTAGGTATACAGTGATATATGATTCATGAAGATGCGTGTGAGGCATATGTAATTTGAGCTCTACCCTCAGGACTAGAGACAACAAGGTAGTGTATGAATATTTGATTCGCAGGAAGAGAGTATGGGATCTATGCACGGCATTTCAAACAGACAACCAGGAATATTCCTCTTGGAAATCCATGCACTCAGGTTTCCAATCATGCAAATATGTGTTTTCTAATTGCCTGTCCTCTGCATTTTGGGCTATTTTGAAAACATAATAATGATCCCCATTATACTGCCTATTTTTGTAGTGCTTGTATGAAAATACTTTTTTGTTGAGGTGATTTTTAAGTCTTCATGTTAATTTGACATGATATTAGGTGTTATACTGAATGTACACCAAAAATATTTGAGTAATGAAGTGTAGACCAATGCTGTTTTCTTTTTTTGGGGAAGCTTTGTTGCTTCTTTTTTTTTTTCCAGCCCATAAAAAGTACTTAGTCGGTTACAATGTGAATAGAAAATCTGTCTTTCAAGTTTCTGTATAAATTCCTGAATGCTTGTGAGCGAGTGCAAGTCAGAGAGAGTGACAGAGCCCTCCTAACGACCTCGAGCACAGCGAACCCCATTTCACAGCTTCCCAGTGGCTCCGCCAGCCTGCAGCTAGCTGTGTGATCAGGTAGTCTCAAAAACTGCCGCTGTCAACACGCAGAATGTGGACAGGGGTTGCAGGGGGAAATAGCGGACTCAGATTAGTCTCCATGGCAACGGCACAAGTACCCCTGTTTGTCGACGGGCGAATTTGGCTACATGTGAAAGTGATTGGCAGGTCTATTCCTCCGCAGCTGACCCATAGAAATTAGCAGCTACGCGTTAGAATACCCAGCTGCATTGACAGGATCTCCGTACTTTTCAAAGTTCTCTTGTAAGTGCCTCTCTTCGGCATTTGCATAAGAAACATGGCGTGCTTATTGGAGGGACTTTGGGGTTGTTGTTGGGCGCTTTCATATCTGTAGCTTGACGGCTTCTTTGTGATCAAGGGGATTGGGAGGAGGGAGGGTTGCCAGATGAGAATAACTTAATTTCCAAAGCTCCAAGATAAAAAAAAGACAAAAGTGTTGAGGGTACAAGTTTATGATGCAGTTTTACTCTGAATGAATGAAAAAAAATATAGTGTCGCTGTGCAGTGTGTGTGTGTGTGTGTGTGTGTGTGTGTGTGTGTGTGCGTGTGTGTGTGTGTATGTGGCAAGAAGGCAGGACCGTCTTGCGGTGGAAAAAGAGGAAAAGTATTTGTTCCAAGTCACAATTATCTACATTAAAACACTGCTCATCTTTGTAAAGACCGTCTATCTTGTTTTTCCATCATCGCCAAATGCAAATGTTTTTAAGTTGTAGCCACAGAGTTGTGTGAAAACTAGAGTGAATGTTACTGTCTGCACCAGCCTAAGCTCACACCTACTGAGATACTTGGAGAGGAGAGCGTTCCACTGCCATAGCCAACACACACACGCACAGACACACACACACACACACACACACACACACACACACACACAAGCTCTTAAAGTTAATAAGAAAGGAAAAAAGTCGGTAGAATTGACCCTAATATCCATAGCGGCAATTTAGGCATGGTTTTAAATGACTAAATATATTTGATTTGTGAGCGACCCCCTGCTCTCTGAAAAGGTTTAAATGAGTGTAAAAGAAAATTCTATATGTTCTTACATATTCTTAAGAAAATGTAATGTTGAAATCTAAAATCCTTTTTTTTTTAAAGCCTTAGATTGTTATTCCACCTGAAGGTTTCAAATCGGTTCATCTCAAGTTTGTCGATTTTAAACTTGTTTAAATACAAATATTCATCAAATCAAGTGCGTATAACCACACATAGCAAGTGGGTAAAATTAAAATGTGAAACACATAGATGCCTCTGTGAAAAAAAATAATTTATTTCTGCAAGCAAATATTGATTGGACATAATTTCAATCAGTGTTGATCCAATCAAAAGGTTATTTAATTAACACTAGGGGGCACCAGTGATCCACTCAATGTTGTTTTACGGAGACACCACAGGAAAGAAAATTCTGCTTTGATAGATGATATGCTTTTGACACAACGATGCATGTTCACAAGTAAGAGGGATTTCAGAGTTACCTTACAAATAGTTTAATTGCATTTGAATAGTCTTTTAGAATAATTCAAAATCACTCTGACACACTACATCAATTTATTTTGACAGTACAGCAACTTAATCCGTTTCTTTTCAGAAGAAAGGACTGGGGTCAAGGTAGACACAAGGAAACGCTAATGAAAACAATCACCTGCTCTCTGTGGTTTATGCAGTTTTTATTTTCATCAAATATAGAGAAATCAAAGTGAACAATTAACCAATCAAGTTTGTGTTTGCCTTGACAATCTATTGCTTTATTTAATATTGTGAATTAGAAATGGGATTTAAATCTGACACAAGTTTCTGCTTGTTAATTCAGTTTTAGTAAGTACATATATTTGATTTTTAAAGCCAACTAGCCAAGTTTATTTGTGTTCTTTTAATTAATATACATTTTGTATGCATATGCATTTTGCCTAAGTTACTTCAATTGCTGGGGAAATAAGATGTCAAAGACTTTTTATTTTAATACGATTATGACGATAAACTTACTTTTTGTTTGCTTAACCGTAATTAATTCAATTGAATTTACCAGATTATTTTTAATGAAGTAAAAACCAGCTAGATAATGTTATGTTTTGCAATGCATTGAAATGTGTAAGCCTTGGTTTTGAGTTTATACCTCCCTTACTTTTATATGAGATACAAAACCTCTAACCTACTTATTAGTAAAAGAGAGAAGACCTTTTGAAATAATGTACATATTTCACCATTTTATATTTGTAGAAAAAATTACTTTTTAAAAATAAATACATTTTTAAAATTGCCATTAATACAAACCTTGTTTGCCATTTATTTACGTTTACAATTTTTTCGGTCATTCAGTCATTTAAAAACATCACGTAAAAGTAATAATTCAAGAGTGTATCTTTTTCTTAATTTAGTAACCAAATCCTGGAGTTGGTATAAATAAGTATTACATTAATGCCTAACCCCTGATTTCATAGTGGTCTGTTTATTCCATTTCCACTGCTAAGTTTGCATCAATGTCATCGTCATATCAAAGCGTCATTTCATCTCAGTTTTCTTTTTCATCCAAGGTACTCCTGGGGATTCCGGTCTTTTCTTTATGAAGAATAATTGGGAACATACCCCCCCTTTTTTTGAGCTTCACGTCGTTTTTCCTCTCCGGTGCGTGTGTGTGCGCGCGCACACACACACACACACACACACACACACACACCTTCAACTCCCTGAGTAATCATTGTTCAGTGGCTCTGGTCAGCATGTTGTCACCTGTATCCCATTAAGAACATTCTCACCTCAGCACACAATCACACACACTCACACACACACACACACACACACACACACACACACACACACACGTACCTTATCCTCCTCTCCACTCACCCGTCCTCCTCTCCCATCCACTATTTGTACCCCACAATTCTACACCTGGTGCATTGCCCTTTTTTTCCGACCTATGGTTTGGAGCTGCCCTCTGTGTTTTTTGCCGGTTATTGGTAAGACCTTGGGAATCACTGCTCTACTTTCGAGGCCATTCTGCATTTTTTTGCTTTTCATACAATTTTCCTCATCGACAATACGTGGTGCTGGGTTTGTGAGGAGGAGAATGCAGTACAGAAAAGACATCTGCGTGAGTGAGGTTCCCTCAGGGGCTCGGGTCATGGGGCATCATAAGCCACACCCTCAGCCGCCTTTACCAACACCCACCGGATTCTGATTGGTTAACAGTGTGAGGCCAGGGAAAGCCTAAATTGGCTTTCCCTCTTTAGACTTCGAATAATACGCCTAATAAGCAGACCAAATAAGTTATGAAAGTCACATCATTTTAATTACAATGTATATTACATTCATCATAATTAAACCCATTAAGAAGTCAGCATTTAGTTGAATATAGGAATAGTTTCCTACTACTACTTAAAACCAATACTTAAAAATACACAACAACAAAAATTAGGAACTGTGTTGAGGTAATATTCTATATATATATGTCTTTTCTGTAGTGTTACTGCTGTAGACTGACTAACAGCCATCAAAATGAATGAAACTGCTGTTGTGGCTCTTGAAACTATGCTCTTTTTCTTTTTCTCTGTTTACACATTACACTGTATGTGTGTGCGTTTGTGTGAGCGCACGCTCCCTTACGAACCCGCTCCTGCATCCCCGATGCGGCAGCCTTGCCCGTGTCATTGTTGGTTGGGGAGCGGGTATCCGGTCCCCGTCGTCTGGTTGTGACACCCGCTCTGTGGGACGCGGCGGCTCCCATAGAAACCGGCCGAGTTCCAATCATCTACACGCCATAACCTTACGGCCGCTTTTGTCCACACCTCCGGCAACATTAATTTGTGTCAGCCCAGCAGGTCTGACCGTTGAGCAATTCCCCAGCCGAGCAGGAGGGAAATAAATTTCACTGATTAAAGATATCTGGTGACTGTTCTACATGCTGTCAGCACGCTGTTAGTGCTCCCCAAACCCCAACAACCCCTCGTCTCACCCACTCACCTCATGTGCTTTATCTCCTAGACTCTCCTACCGTGTATCCTGTCTGGTTCCTTCACCTCTCAGCCTCGCGTACCCTAATTCTAGTGTGCAAGATAATCTGCTAATGTAAGAAAAACAGGCCATTAATAACATTTTATTCTCCCTTTTTTTCAGTGTTAGTCTGAATTGATTGCATGTATGTAATATACAAAATAAAATAATGATCATACTTTTAATTTTTGCAATAAAAGCAAAAAAAGCAAATAAAAGTTGGCTTTGTGCTGAAAATCCCTGTGCGGTGAGAACATCACATGTTTGGGTTAATGTCTCATCTCAGTGGCTGCGTGGCCTGACCTCGGGCTTTTTTTTTGCTGTATCCTCCTGGAGCGGCATCCCAGCCAGCTGTAAAATAAAATGGAGTAAGGCACGCACACAGTAAATTAGAAATAGCTGTGCCACTGTGCTCTGTGTGTGTCCCACACCAGAGTAAAAGGGCCCTGCAATAGGGGGTAAAGGGAGGGTGAGCGGCGTAAGAGATATGCGGCGTCTCCTGACCCTCTTTCTTGCTGCGATCAACTATCTCAGTTTCAAATTAGGTCCTCCTTGCTTTATTTATGTCATTGTTTCTTTATTTTTGCTCTATTTCTTTGTTTCCCAGTGTCTTTCGTGCTGCCCCCCATCAACTTATACCCGGCTTCACACAGATTTGAACTTCATAGATTCAGAAGATTTCTTTCCTTTTTTTTTTTTTACCCATGTAGCATTTCTCCAAACCAGCAGGGGACAGTGTTTCTTGACATGTATGTTGAGATGCTTGATGAAACATTTTTGCACTAATTATTAAAGAAGGAACATTTCCTCCTTTTGATCTCTTATTTGTTTTTGACTTTGTTCACATACAAGTTTTAGCCTATTTCCCATTAGTGGTTTGTCTGAGGTGCCCTGCCCACGTTGGCAGAAGCACACAAATGCAGAAAGGCCTATAACTTCAAATAACTCGATTGTTCCACTTTCTTCACTAGGTACTCCGGTATATGGGTCACATGTTTTGGAAGGTGGAGATGGAGGGGTTGTGGGAATTGGCACATCTTTTTTTGAACGTTTTGCCCATTTCCATTCCAGGAGTCACCTCCAAACCCTAATTAACAGGGAAAGCCATCAAATCAAACTTTACCAATCCCAAAGGGGCCGTCGTGCGGGCGGGCGGGCGACTGGCACAGACGTTCCCATCGCCGCTCTCTCCTGCCACCTTTTGCTTCACTTTAAAAACACTCACCAGCGCTTGTGTGTGTTTGTGCTGCGTGCGCGTGTGTTGGAATGTGTTGGGAGAGGTACAGGGGGGCCAGATATCAGCGGGGACTTCCGCTGCCAATACGACGGCCAAAGATGCGGAGACGTTCCTACCTTTTTCCACAGACTCCTCGTCGTCGCGTGCAGTTGCCTTTCGTGTGATCCTCATTTGCGGGCGCGTGTGCCTGCAATTGCCCGCTTCGCCTGTCCTCATCCAGGTGGGGATTGTGTCTGTGCACCGGAGCGCGTTTTGTATGCATGCGTGCACGTCAAAGGTGACAAGCAAGTGTTATTTGATGTCAGTCGAGGTGAGGGGAGCTGTGGAATATGGAGAGCAGCGGAGTGGTGCCCTGTGTGACACCGGTCCTGTAGACGAGGGTTAAGCAGGGAATAGGGAGTAGTCCTGAGGTAATAGCATGGGGGAGGCGGGGGGGGCGCAGGGTTGATGAAGGGTGAACAAAGGTGATGCAGTGTTTCACAGACACGACGCCCTGATATGCTTTGTTGGCTCATTTGATAGGAGCGTGTGAGTGAAGGAGGGGGGGGCCCTCGAGGGAAATTTAATAGCAGTCAACATCAGCCTTTATGCTATGAAAGTAAAAAATAGGGTAAATATACAAGGTTGTGAGAGCAGAATAATTTAACGGTGCATCGGCGTAGCTTGGGATGTGTAAGTGTACGTCTTGCTGTCTCAAGCCAATACGACCTAGCTATCCTGAGCCTTTATTTCAGTCATCATTTAACCGTGCCTGAATACGAAAGCCTCGGCGCACAGTGAGGGAACTCATCATTAAACGGGCAGACTCCAGGGTCTCCCCTCATTGTCTCATCCGCCCTCTGTTCCTCTATTAGATTCATAACTGATATTTAGCCACAGAGCCACATTATGCTCTCTTTTCTCCCAAGTCTAGACAGAAACCAAAGGATGTGTCTACCTCACGCTACGGAGCGCAGAGGTGACTTGTTCCCCTGTGTGAAGCATATTCTGAGCTGACGGACTCTGAACTTCAAATTCGGTGTCAGGGGCCCAATGGCATCTAGAAAGGGTAGCAGGCAAACACTTGACCTTCCATTAATTGTCTCCCATCCATAACCACTTGTTAATTACTGGAAGAGCCCAAATGGTTTCCAAAGCCAGTTTGTAAAAGGTCACTTACCACTGGGTAATGAACAGTCTCAACGGCTTTTAACTCCGCTGGTCCGCCGGTGTAGTAGACCGTCCCGGGCTAAAGATGTATGGTGTTGTAATGTAAGATGGAGGGTGGTGCGTTTGTCTTTTAGGTTTTCTGTGTCCGTTGTGAGGACGTCTGCCGTAAAGTCAGTCCATTGGGTTTAATGTAAATTCCCTCCAGGCTGCCTATTCAACATTCATGCCGGATACCATAGTGTTAAAGTTGAATGAATGGAAGCCTGTGAGCGTGCCAGATGCCGATTAATAACCTTGTGCTTCAGAACTTTAGTACGCACACTCACACACATACACTCACAAATTGAACACACACTTTGCCCTCAACTCATTCCCGTTATCTTTTCCACCTAGTCGACATAATAAGAATATATACATTCTTTTGTAGTGACCGTATTATCAGGAGGGGTCATCGTTCTTGCCTCTTCCACACTGTATAACAATAAGGACTTGGGTTATTATATAGAACCTGTTCAAAGAGAGGAGAGATAATACAGAGATAAGGTGATTAAGCAGAAAAGGTTTTATATGATGCACATTCACAGTTTTGTCCCCTTTCATGTCTCAAGAGTGATTACCATTTAAGTATCTCACCTTCTCGTTATTGCAGCTTATGAAATAATCAAAATGGCAGCTTAGTAAACTGGGAGGGAACTTTCGATGTATTTTAGATTTATTATTGAACGTATTTTCCAGAGGTGCTTTTCATTTAGCCATTTTGTTCTCCCATCTGGATAGAACTTCAGTTTTTTGAAACGCACAATATACAATATGATATGATTACATTGTGACCCCGAGCACGAAAGTCCGATCACATAACTCTCCACCTGATACATCTCATGCCTGTCTTGGCTTTGTGTCGGGCTTATACATGGATGCTTTGCATTAACACACATTTCATTGGTAGTTAGCAAAATGCGCTGGCTCCAACCTTGCGGGGTTCTGTAACCTTTTAGAGAGGTAAACATCAGCGGTATGCAATCTCATCTTGTGTTTAGTGTTGTATCCTCACCCGTTTCACTCTTTTTTTTCCTCTCTCCCTCTCTACTCCCTTTTAATAGCTCCTGGTATTGTCTTGGTCCTTGCTGACAACAAAGGGGATAAATGCAATGCCTACTGTAAGTCCCTGTGGTTAGGCCTTGGACATGACACGTGTCAGCCTATGATAAATTGGCTGTGTGTCTGTTCAATTTCAAATGCAAAGCTCTAGAGAGGGAGAGAGAGAGGGAGAGAGAGAGAGGGAGAGGGAGAGAGAGGGAGAAAGAGAAAAGAACATGATGGAGAATAGGATGAGAATAGGATGAGAGCAGGAGAGAGCGAGGCAGAGCGATGCCGGCATATTGCTGGCACAGGGAGAGAAAGATGCCTTAGACGCCGGATGTAGGTGTGTGCGCTATAGATAGGGCACAAGTTTTGGGAGGGGAAATCTTGGAATCAACACAGGGCGTAGACGGTGCAGGTCAACGAGGCGAGTAGGAAAGATGAGGAATGACAGATGAGAAGGCTCTTTTCACAGTGCTGATGAATATTAGTTTTTGCTGACGTACCCACAAGCACCTAACTGGTAATGTGCGTTGCTAATTTCTTTATTTCCCCTCTTTATACTTTTGTCTTTGGGAGGATGATTAGGCACATGAAGTGAACCGTGTGGGACACAATAATCTAGAAATTTGTGAAACAACAGAGGGTGAAAAAAAAAACAAAAAAAAAGGAGTGTGCAGCGCCTTCCAGGAGATGCCTGGCTAATAATCCGCGTGTGCTAATCAGTGCAGCTGGGCTGGGAGAGTTGGCGCTCTGACACCAGGCAGCCACGCGGAGCGTTGTGGAAGAGGCGAGGAGGCGAGCCAAATCCAGCTTGTATCTCCCAAGCGGAGCTCCACGGGAGAGAAAGAGAGGGGAGAAAGCAGCTTCCATACCTCGGGATGCACCGCCTGCCTGCTTGATGCCTCCATGGGAAAAAAGGAGGGGAAGGCACTTTCCCCTTAACAATTGGCCTGTGAGGTGACAAAGCCGTTATTATGGTAATGTCAATCTAATCACAGAGAGAGATATCTCCTGGAAAAATCCTTGGCAGCGGAGTGGTCTCTCACGGATATCTCTGCCCCCCCCCCCCCCCCCCCCCCTCCCTCCCACCTCCCTCTGGATAGGATGGCACATTTCTCCCATTGTAGCGGTGGCTCTTCAATGGTGTGATGCATTGCGAAAATAGCATGTTTTTTTATTAGCACGATGAGTTGATTTCCCTCGGTGGTTAAGGCAACCTGTGCTGCTTGGCACTCTTCTCCGTGCAGTTTTCTTTCCATGGTAATCCCCTTCAGACAGCTATTTCTCATCTGTTTTCTCAGTCTTTCGCTCAAAGATTCCTCTGATTGGGCTCTCTGCTTACTGCAGAAATCCCGATGCATATGTAGCATGAGACTCGTCCCACCCGTACATGGCGTTTTGACCTTTAAATGTAATTTGGAGGTGTGTTGGGGCGGCGTGCTGCTAATGCACACATTTGATAAGAAGTTTATCTCCCCCACAATCCAAGAGGCTTGTGTGAAGGAACTACTGGGGGGGGGGCGAACCGTGCAGGAGAACCCAACAAAATGTTGATATAATAAATATCTGCCGAGCACAGAAAGGCCATGGAGAAGGAACGTGGGACAAAAGCTGAACAGAAATAAGACCCTGACTCTGCTGAGCCAGGAAAAGAGTTTTTTCCTTGTGATCTATCCACAGCTGAACTCTCTGACACCTCATCTGCCGTGCTGACGAGGCGTCGCCGTGCCTTAATTGAAGTGGGTTTGTCTCAGCCCTGCTCTCCCATGATCCTCTTCTCTATGGGTCAGCGAGAGGTGGTGGGGGGGGGGACCCTCTTGAGTACACAGCATTGGTGGGATTGCTATTTGCCTGCTACCGCCCCACTGAGAGGATGTTAGATTGAAGTTATTTTATGCTTGGCTTAACTCTCTCTTCCACTCTTCTGCATCGTATTTCCTTCTCTCCTCTCCTCCTCCCTCTACTACAGCTGCCCGATTCCACCATTCGTAAAACCTCTCATGCAGCAATAAAGGAGAAAGCATCCGTTACGGTGTAAAACTGCTGTGTTTTTATGGAGGTCCTGCATGTTGAGCAGATATATTTGGATCCGGAGCTCAATTCTATTCAATTCTCTCTTTTGTCTAAAACTGCATTTTTTTTTTAGAGTGAGTTAGGATCCAAAGCACTGGAGAAGTGTCATCTTTTGCTCATAGTTGCTATTAGCACAATGACCATCTAGCTTTTATAATATTTTCTGAAATGTTTTCAACGTGTGTCATTTCAGTTTCCTTCCTACCTAAGAAACATTTTTAGGTGTTTACACTAAAAACCTACTGTTAAAAGAGGAAATGTACGTCGTCGCACTGTTCCTAGATTCAATTATTAATGACATTTTCAAGAATGTACTACTACTTGACAAGCAATCGGAAGTCCATTTTTTTTTAAATGAATGTCATTATTCTTGTGTTTTGAAGTGATATTAAGTTAATATGTTCTAATACAATTAATTAAAAACAAAGACGGTACAACCCCGTTGTGGTGGTCCGGGTCAGTTGTTTGAGGGGGGCGGGGGGCTTGAAAAGTTTGTAACCACTGAGCTAAAGCCTGGAGGGAAGTATTTATTTGTCGACCCCAATGGAATTCCTGCGACAACCCGGTGTTCGACAGTGACAGGGCGACACTGAGCAATAGCACATCGCGCTCCGCTTGCACATGTGTGGCGTCCCGTGTGCGGTTATTTATGTTTGTGTGTCTTTTGTGTGGTGTTCGAGAGTCAAGGCTCTCTGTAGCCCTAAGTGTTGTGCGCATTAGGGTGATGAGGGTAATGATGTGCGAGGCAGTTGTGTTTTGTGCCAGGGCGACCCTGCGGCTCGCACCCCATTCCCGGCCCAATGTGTTTCTGATTCTCTCCATCCTTCATCACCATTCAGCTTCCGCTGACAGCAACCACATACATTTGAAGTTGGCCCACGAGCACACACACACACACACACACACACACACACACACACACTCACACAAATGTACACTGTATCTATATATACATTCATGCATAGCCAGTAAACACAGAACATGCGCATATACCAAGACTCTCAGTCACGTCAAAGTGCACATATTTACAGCCACGTCAAGGTATGCATGCACACACTTGATTTTATTTCTTTTGCCACTCATTGGAATGGTCCCTTTACACAGCCGCATCTTGTTTTTACTCACAAGCAGAGAGCAATATTCAACCTCATTCAAAGGGTGAAGTGGTAAGGTCATTGCATAAGTAGAAGTCAGCCTTGATTCACCATTTCAATCTGCAAACGTGGCAGACTCCCAGACTTTGCCCAAAGAGAAGCACCAGCAGAAACCCGTCAGAAACATGCCTCTGCATATTGAGTCCTCTGTTGTCAATGTTCTTGGAAACGGTGTCTCACATCCCCGGTGTTTCCCACCTGCCATGGTGGGGACGCAAAGGCAAATATATGACAAACCCCTATCCAGCACGACTTACCTTTATGGTTCACTGCTGTAATTGGCCTAGGGTGAACATACACGCTCGACACTGGCAGTAATGTATTTGAGAAGATATTGAAAAACCTGATGAGGGAGACACAAGATGTGTTGTAGGAATACAAAAGTTAATAACGGTGGGGATTTTGACGAATGGATCTCTAAATGTATCCTGATATTGGTCTGAATTGCATTCTTCTGCTCGTTTTTTTTTTTTTTTAATTTATACATTTTCTCATTGACTATGCATGGTGCTTTTGCTGCAGAAGAGAACAGTTCACTTTGTTTAGAGGATAATGCATGCAAAGAAAAGTAGTGTTGTGCGATTCGTATTTTAATGTATGTGGATGTAGTTCAGACAACACTTTGAAAGCTTCTAATGCTGTCATCACACAGACACACGCTGAATGTGTCTAAAAGAGTCACGGACTCATACAATGTGCTTTTGAGTACATACATATCATTTTATTGCCGCAGATATCACCCCCCACACTGAGACATCTGAAAAGAGAGCATGATCTATACCAAAGCATTAATCATCATTCATTGTATGTTAATAAATTCAGAATTTCTCCATTTACCATGCGGACGTCCATGCGTGCTGGAAATGCAACCTTTCCAGAGCTCATAAATCACACACACTGAGTCATCTGACAAAGTACCCCAAACACCGGCTGAGGCGCTGCGATCCCTAGGGCACAAACACACACCATCTAATGTGGCGGAATCAGAGCGGGGACCGGAGCTTTCTGACGCCTCTTGCTGATCCTCGGCGTCCACAACCCCTTTTTACGACGAGGAAGGGACGCCGCAGCCTGGGAAAACCACGCGGGGGGATTCTGTCTCTTTCTCGCTGCTTTCCCTTCGTATTTTTTTTCCTCGCGGCCTCCAGGGGTTGAGGCGGCGCGCAAACAACAACACTTTCGCCCAGAGGGTTGGTTGGCGCTGCGTACAGTGGGGACCACCTGTCCTTATTAGAGAGATCACCATTGGAACTATAAAAAGACGGGGACTGGAAAGAATGTTGCTTCCAGCGCTTCCAGGTTGCATTGGCACCATTTTAACATCCCTCAACCAACAACAAAGTCAAAGAAAACTAAGAACATTAGCCTAGGAGTGTGCAAGTATCATATGTGTGTTAATGAGTATGCAATAATTCTTTTTGCAACTGTATATATTGTTACTGTTTGTGGAGCATATGTTGATAATCCTTAAACTAAACTCTGACAATATAGCAATACCTAACACACTGCAGATAATACATTTTGCTGTTGAGAACATAGATGTTCTAGATGATTTCATCCAGTCTGAGCTCCGCTCTCTTCCATACAATGCAAATTGCCCCAATCTGGTGGTTCAGAGAGATTACCAGAGCGAGGAGGAAATCTGAGCAGATACAATAGCTTCTCCTCTTTGTACCACGGCAAACATGCAAAAGAAAGAGATTCATTGGCTACCAACTTCAGAAACCCAATAATAATGGGCGCTATTCAGGTGTAATGCTGTTATTTATGCACCTACATGACAGATTAAATTATTTTTAGCCTGCGGGGAAAAGATCTCCCTTTACATCGAATAATCGTCTCCCTTTACCTTTTTAGCAAAGTGGTCACATGATCGCAGTGCTGTATACAGTTTCTTTATTCTTTAGATTAAAAGATTAAAGGCTTTGCGGTGAGGAAAAAGACAGAATCCGCGGCCCAACAAAAACCACGATATGTCAAAAAGGGTTCCAGTCAGTGCCACAGTTGTGTTGAATACATTACAGAGGAGACCCTCTGTAGTGCGATTAGGAAGATAATGTCGTCACATGTTAATGACCGGAGTGTTTGCAGCGTGCAAAATGAGTGCCCTCTGATATGCAAAGCACTTCTGTTGAGAGCGAAACATTGTCTGCATCTATGGAGACGCTAGTCTGTACAGTATGGAGCAGACGGCACTATTTATCCGCCTTTTCTCCTTTTTCTTTTCTGTTCCTTTTTCTTCGTATCCCCCTTTGGGTCTGTGGATCTGTTCCCATCTCTTCTCGGTTGCCCGGGCCTCTCGCTGGCCTCTGGAGACGGGAGGACGAGTGGTTATTTCTGACTTTGGAAGATGGTCGTGACTAATTGATTCGACATCTGATGGAACGTGTGTAACGTCTCTCTTCCCCCGGCTGCTTTCGCCTTGCCATTTGCTCACGTGAGCAGGACCATTAATGTTTTGTTTATATATGTATGCACTATGCGGCTGTGTTTGATATGAGAAATGTGATTATGCCAGCACTGTTCCTCTGTAAACTCTGCGTAGTGTTGTCCCATGTAATCTAAATTATTACTGGACCGTTTGATGTTATCCTTAGAGAAAACAAATTCTCTATACCAGTGCATTCCCATTGGTCTCATAACAGTGGATTATATGGCTAACACTCAAAATTCTCCCACTTATGTGTCTGTTAGATCGTTTTGTGTTGTTTTTACATGTTCTTGAGATGTTGCAGCACATAAACACAATTGATCCCCAAGGTGCTTTCTGTAGGAATGCATCTAATTCACCTATTGAAGATTAGTCTCCTCCCCACTGCTTTCCCCTCCTTCGGTCCACTATCTTTGTCTTTGTGGTGTGATTTTGGGTGCAGTCCAGAGACCTAATGAGGCGGTTTTGAATCTGCATCAGGCCGCTGTTGATGTTCACTCCGAAGTACCTAATTGATCTAATCATTCAGTGGTGGGAACACATGGGATGACCAATGACAAGTGTTTAGTGGCTGCAGGCCAGTTTCCTGTCTATAACTATTATAGGCTGGAGGTAGATAGAGGTCTGTGTGTGTGTGTGTGTGTGTTCTTGTTTGCATAGACCCCTGTGTATGAACTTGATGTGTACCCGAGGTCCTGCAACGTCCGTCCGCTGAACGAAAAGCTGTTGTTTGTTACAATTTTGTTTCATGGAATCTATACCTGGAGTATAAAGTTGTCATTCAAGCCGGCATGAAGTGCACGATGCTTTGGAAAGTCATTTTAATGAACAGCGTAAAGTATATTACAAAGAAGCGCCCTCCATTTACATCTTTAAAGGTCTACAAAGCATGGCGCAATGGAACCTCCTTTTAGAGGAAGACACATTCAGTATATCGTCTGGATGTGGAGAAGGCCACTGGGGAATGATCAAGTGTGCATCCCATCGACCCGCATCCTCTTCCCCATTACCCTGACATTTCATTCCCACATTTAATTCCAGGCCTTTCTAAAGAGCAGGTAATAGTGCAGAGGGGTACAGGGACCCAGAATTAAGCAGTTTTAC